>OX453307.1:1542940-2742940 GCA_949710035.1 Crambus lathoniellus | reverse complement strand
TTCATCTCGCGCGACGTATATTGAATCCCTCGCTGCGTTCAGGATTCTACTTTAGAATCCCTCGCTGTGCTCGGGATTCTACTCTAGAATCCTTCACTGCGCTCTGGATTCAAAATAGCGCCCTCGCCGTAAATATGTTATTTTGCTCCCTTGTAATACAATCTACTATTTTCCAAAGTTACAGATTTTCAAGCTTCGATCAACAATAAGTAACACCTAGTTCTTCAAGAGCGAATATCTCGAAAACTAAACAAGATGTCGAAAAACTTGACTTAATAAATTCAATCAGCTTTCATTTTGTACATAGTAAGCATGTCACTAGGAAGTATAGGTAGTTTCTGAGAAATAATCAAAAACCGAAAAATTAGACCTTCAAACCCCCTTCCCGCCGGCCAGTCCCCGGCGGGGACTTTTGATATGTTTACCTCCTAACTAGTCCAAACAATGTTACGCAGTCAAAAATTGAGTTCCAAACATTTTCCTCTATATCTTTTCGTTGACTGCGCTAAAAACAGTAGTTGAGTTTCATATAACAATGTATCGCATGTGAACAAACTTTCAATATTTTTCCGCTGTGAGGAAATGGGGAAGTTTTTGTTCTTATTTGAGGTTTTTGTTCGATAGACGATTCATTAAGCATTTTGATAATACTGATAGTATAATTATAATAGAGAAATAACGATATATTGATATTTAAACTGGTACCTACTTAATTTTTTACGCAAAACGTAAATCATTCAAATTCAAATAGAAAGAAACAAAACATGCAATTGGCTACGAGCTACGTTCTACGAAAAACAATCGTAGTCATTGTTGTTGTTAATAAAATTCATACAAATTGGCAAGTAATGATGTTTGAATTCATTCATTCATGGAAAGAATCATTTGTAAGTTCAGTATAAATTATTTAAATAGTGCGTTAATTATATTATAAATTTTATATAATTTGAATTTCTTATTATTTATAATTTTTGACTTAAATGTTATTGATTTGTGCATGCCAGAGTGGTTGACTATTTAAAAAAAATTATAAAATATTTACATAATAAATAAGTACCTATTGAATCGTCAACATTTTCCTACCGCCCATAAAAGACACTTTTAACTGACACGAAGAACAGGCGTAATAAACTTGCCAACGTTTCTTAGGTAACGACATTTACAGTAAAAAAAAACATATCGTTACTAATACAACAATGCTTACAGTATAAAAACATTTCAAGTACAATTCATTTACATAATTTAAAACATTTCAAGTGATTATGTGATTATTAAATTAATTCTCGATTTTATTTTTCATCCCTTTGATTGTTCAAAATTGTTTATATTAGGTATAGCAAGAGTTTGAGCTTGAAAAAATCTGTCACTCCCACTGTTGACAATAATTACCAAATTATAAATAGGATATATTTCAACTCAACTAAACTGTAAGCATTAAATAAAGTGTCCTGTATCTGTTTTTTTAGTTCCAGCTGTATATTGAAATAATATTTGATAGTCAAATATTATGAAATGGGTGAAATTATGTACTTTAGTGCTCGCTGGTCAATATTGGCGCAATCCGAACACTATTTATAGGGAATAGTTAACACGAGATAAAAACTATAATTAAAATTAAGACTAAGTAATTCTCAAATTTAGTTTGAAATTTTTTAAATTTTAACTGTAAGTATATAGGTAAATATTATATAGAAGTCCAAATAAGTCTAAAAGAAAATGATAAACTATCATTTACGAATTCAAAAACGTTTATTTTACCTTATAATCGTTTTGTGTTTAATAATAAATACAAAACTGTACTAATAAATACAAATTAAGAGCAAGCCCATACTATATAAAAAAAAAATTGGCTAAGATAGTATTTATATTAAAATTTACCTTGACATAGTTTTTTTAATAATTTAATTAAGTTTGATTGTTTTATTTTAAAATTATTTTAACAATTTGTTAATTATAGTAATTTTAATTGTAACAATGAAAATGTGATGTTCTTAATTATTGTAATATGGACGTGTATGGTCCGAAAGAAATGATTTTATAATTTATTATTATTAATAAGTAATGAAAAAAAAAACAAAATATCTATCAGATACTTATTAAAATTAAAAACCATATTAAATAAGTTTCACCTGCATAAAAACAATTTAAATTACTCACCTAATAAACTAGTAAAAACTATCACAGTAGTAAACATCGTAACTTAAAAAAAAAACTTTTCGTACAACTAAACTTCTTGTTTACACTATTGCACAATCCGTTGTAGACTGTCCCAAGTCATCGGAATAAAAACTTTTTATACATCGTTCCTTTTTAAATAATTAAAAAGTAAGAAGTTTTTTTTGCGTCGCGTAGGCAGCGGCATCAATGTGGCGGGAGCCGCGTGCCTTTACTCTGTGGTGTGATAAAGTGACGCCTAACGTACGCAAGGGCGCCAAGAATGCAGAGCGTATGTAGGTATAATAGCAGGCCGAGCGAAGGCCTATCTTGTTCCGGTAGTGTTGCGTATGAACGACCTAAGGTTGGCGTAAATTTTCTTGAGCACATGAATGGTGATTGACACATGTCCTTTTATTAGTGTAGCCGAATGGCAAAAATGCAACCCTTATAGAATCGTCTTATCTGTCAGTGTGTCCTTCCGTCCGTCCGTCCACAGCCACTTTTGCTGAAAATTTTAGGTTATAGTAGGTTGTATTCCGTGAGCCGTAAATCGGTTCACGGAATACAACGACGTACTACGATTGTTACACAATAATAAAAAAAAACTAAAATTGAGGAGGCGCTGACGAATCTGAACATGGAACTGAAACAAAAAAAAAAATTTTTTCAACAAACCTATAGCTATATGTTTGTGTGGCGTATGTCTATAGTTAGTTAGATAAGGAACCCTTCATGGAGGAGCTCGTAAAAAAAATAGAAGATCAAGAAGAATTTATGAATTGGGAGGTTCTTTTGAAAATGTTAATCAACAGTACTTTAATATTGTATTGTCATCTAAACCAAACCTGTATACAAAATTTCAGCTCCATCGGACACTGGGAAGTGGGTCAAATTAAGCTTGCAAGATGTGTCTCCGACTAACTAACTAACAAACTAACTAACTAATAAAACATGGCAAGTTAATAATAAGTTTTTAGTAAAAATTTCATATTTGTCATCTAAACCAGACCTGTATATAAAATTTCAGCTCCATCGGTCACTGGGAAGTGGATCAAATTAAGCATGCAAGATTAGTCCCCCACTGACTAACTAACTAATAAAACATGGCAAGTTAATAAAAAGCTTGTAATAACTAAAGTGTAAAAAAATTAATGATTCTAATTACGTTAGCTTGTAATTAGCTTATAAGTATCTACTTAATAAGATCCATTGTAAATGATGCTGTAAGCTCCCCAAATAAAATAAAACAAAATTTAAAAACTAAATAAAAAAAATATTTTTAATTTTAATGCTAGTTGTATGTTTACATTCTTATGTGGGTAGCTTACGTCAGATTGATTGATATATGATAACACGCGATTATAGTAAATCATGATTAATTTTATTTGATGTTTTATACCACATCATAATAAAATAACGATAATTTACTTTTGACTTTGATACTTATAAAATGACGTTTATCAGTTTAAGGATTTGACATGTGAAAAGTTACTATTGTTGGTCTCTTTTAAGGGGTTCCGTAGCCGAATGGCAAAAAGCGGAACCCTTAGAGATTCGTCATGTCATGACTCATGACTGTCCAGATTCGTCATGTAATGACTGTCCGTCTGTATGTCACAGCCACTTTATTCCGAAACTATAAAGACTACATATTTTCAACTTGGGAGGTAGATGTATTCTGTGAACCGCATTACGATGTTTATACAAAAATAAAAAAATAAGGGGGCTCCCATATACATGGGTAAATAAAACTAAAATATTTTTTTATCAATTTTATTCGCGTGGGGTTTTTATAGATATTTCCCTAGATTTACTCTCAAAGTTAATCTTTTGAATCTTTTGAAAGATAGACAAAAAGTGGTAAAATGTTCACCCTCTCTAAATTTTTAAATAAATTAGTGTAAAATCTAGAAAAATAATTATGTATATGCTTTGAGCTATAACACATTTCAAAAACTCTATCATTCATACAAACACTTTGAAAAACAAAGTTATACGAAAAACGATACTGGCATTTTTGCTAGGCATAGGCTTTCGGTACGTTTAGTGGGTACGGAACCCTTCATGGGCCAACCCGCCAAACTCGCACTTGGCCGTTACTTAGAATATGGTCATATCTAGTGCTCTATACATAAATGTCTGTAGCGCAGTAATGAAACTAAAGACATAGAGGTAAGTAATAAAAAATACTGCTTATGAATTATGTAAATAAAGTACTTACACTTGTCAATCTACGTTTGCATAAATCCGCTATAAAACTAAAAAATCTAATTGGGTACGTACATAGAGCCGCGCTCAAACATATCGTTTCATTCATAGGTCATACACAGTACTTAAGTACTTAATTATTGATTTAATATTCATAAGTCTTTAAGCAACAGAAAATCATTGAAATAAACACGAAACTTGGCGTTTTGATCCAAGGCCATATCAGTTGTTATGTTCAATCTTATCAAATCACCAGATTATACTTTTGCTCTAACTCCCATAATAATAAACGAAGAGTTAGTTAGTTTACACCTAGGTTTAACCAAAGAGTTTGCTTAGGAATATGAAGCTTTGAAACGTCATACGTAAGGATTAATATTGCTAAGCAATATTTTTGGTTAAACCTAGGTGTAATACTTAATCATTGTTTATTAAAAAGGCTGTAAAAGTTTTCTAAATAACTTTTCGTAGTTTTTGCCACAGGCATATTTAAAATAAGGTATTTAAGGTTATAACCACAATCGTTAGAATTCCTTATGTCATACGGTTTTTTTTCATTGGCATCAATGGGGCATTTGGCACCTCACCTCTCACACATTTTGTGTTATATAATATAAAACTTATTTACTTTTTATATTTGAAAAAGGTACATTTTTATAAATTTCATTTTTATAAATTAACTAAATACTTACTTAGTCTGAAATTTATTTCAGACTTTTTAGTTTTCAGTACTTATGTTTTAATTGGTGTGAGGTTTCCTGTGGAACCTTTTCCAAAATTCTGACTGGCTCTTAATTTTTTCGGCGAATAAAACGTCGTTTATTTGACACTGCTAACTGAATGTAAACTTTGTGCCACATTTAATTTTAATCTACAAACATTATTTTTTGCAGTTCAAAATGTAACTTGTTCGTCATCGTGAACGGCCGTGTGTCTCTATGAACTTTACAGAGCCGTAGTGCGCAGGTCATCTAATTTACTAATAAAAATCTCACTAGGGATCTAGGTCCGAACTATTTACCGAAAGGATGCTGCACTTATTCCATTTATTATATTGCTTATGTACAACTAAATGCATCAGCGGATCATGCTTGTTACGTCGCGTCGGTACTGTCGAGCGCATACATGGCAAGAAGGGTTAAAAGAATATCCTACTAGTCCATATAATAATATTCTAAAGAAAATATTTGAGTTTTTTTTTGTTTTTTTTTGTAACGAATAAGCTCAAAAACTACTGGACTGATTTTGAAAATTCTTTCACCAGTAGAATGCTAAATACATTCTTCCCGTTTGACATAGGCTATGTTTGATCTTGATATTCCTACAGGAACGGGTACCACGCGGGTAAATCCTTACTTCCTAGGTACTAATATTATAAAGGCGAAAGTTTTTGAGTACCTATGGATGTATGGATGTTTGTAACTCTTTCACGTAAAAACTTCTGAACGGATTTAGATGAAATTTTCAGCCGAGATAGATTAGAGGCTGGAATAACACATAGGACACTTTTTATCCCGATATTTCCACGAGAACTGGAACCACGCGGGTAAAACCGTGGACGGCCGCTAGACCTTCTAATCCTACTAATATTATAAATGTGAAAGTTTAGATGTTTGGATGTTTGTTACTCAATCACGCCAAAACGGCTGAATGGATTTGGCTGATATTTGGGACAAAGATACTTTGTAGCCTGGAGAGGAACATAGGCTACTTTTTATCCTGGAAAAATATCACATTCCCGCAGGATAACGTCGTGAAGTTCACGCGGGCGAAGCCGCGGGCGGAAAGCTAGTATGCTATAAACGCAAAAGTTTGTATGTATGGATGTTTGTTACTTTTTCACGCATAAACTACTACACAGATTTGGTTGAAATTTGGCACACAGTTTGTAGATAGCCTGAATTAAAACATAGGATACTTTTTATCCCAATGTTCCCACGGGAACGAGTATCACGCGGGTAAAATCACGTAGAACAGCTAGCTAGATAAATATTCAGTGTAATTTTTTTATATTCATTTCAACAAAAAGTGCTTTTAATAAAACTTAGAGCAATAATTTGGTTCAACCTTATTTACATTGTATCGCACGTGATACGCTATTCACGCGCTACAAATCTTGCTGCGGACGAAATCACGGGTATTTGGTGATGGTAAAGTAATAGCAGTATGGCTACAAAATGACGAATGACGAGAGAACAGCTTGCTAGTTATGTATTCAGTGTTTTTTTTATATGCAGTTCAACAAACAGCGCTGAAAACAAAAAATTTAGTTCAACCTTTTTTACATTGTATCGCACGTGATACGCTATTCACGCGCTACAAATCTTGCTGCGGACGAAATCACGGGTGGCCCTAATAGTAGGTACTACTAGTGTATTTGGTGATGGTAAAGTAATAGCTGTATTGTATGGCTACAAAATGACGAATGACGATCACTCGGTGCCTCGGTGGCAATATCCTCATAACGCCAAAAGTCCCACGTTCAAGTCGAGTCTTTATTTATAGTGAAGTTATTTGTCTCATAACTGTTTATTATGCGAGTGCTATAAAAGGACAGTATTGTGTTTAGGGTTAGTTTATGTATGAGAGTTTCTTTATCTCACCATTTTGAATGTCATGTTAATGTACGATATCATATCATTAGAAACGTGGTCTCACCCAGAGTAACTCTTCTGTTACTAATATTTATTTTATTAATTAATTTATTTCTTAACAATGTTCATTGTGTCGAAAATATAATATAACAAATTGGTAAATAAATTTGATTAATAATACTTTGATATGATAATGAATTACTTACAAAAAAAAACACAAAATAATAATAATAAGTGATAGTCCGATATTCTAAATAAAAAAAAACTTAAATGTAATGGCGTTATTTAATCTAAAAATCCATTTCAATAATAATATTTTAGGCTGTGTTTGAAGTTAAAAAACCAGTCAACCAGAAGCATTCCTTTTTGAAATTTGAAAATTTCAATTTCAAAGAATCGTACACTGCACCTTTTAGCTCACTTGGCAGTTTATTAGATAAAAGTACTGACTGATATTTAGGACAATGCTAGGAAGAATTAAGTCTGCGTGCGGTCAAAATCAAATAGGTACTAATCCTTTCCATAAGCTTAGAACAAAAAAATGTACTGTAACTAGCGCCAAAACGCGCCCTGAATATATTCCGCGAAGAAATTCAAAGGGCGTTTGTGCACTACACTGAATTTTACCGATCCGGAAAAAAACGGATGCTTGTATTTTAATAATTTAATCATTTATAATAGTAAGAATTTATTTATTTCGTGTAGTTTCAATGTTTCGAACCCTAAACTACACGAAATAAATAAATTCTATTATTTATAATAATTAATTATTTAAATACGTTAAGCATCCGTTTTTTTCCGGATCGGTAAAATTCAGTGTAGTGCACAAACGCCCATAATCTTACAAAGATAAATGTATGGTGGGGGGTTGGGTCGTTGTTTTGAGCTAAGGGTGTCTAAACACGCCCTGCTCACTTAGTCGTGGGCCACACTGGAGCGACCGCGGGGCGCGGAGGCGACCTGCGGATCCGCAGGACGCGCGAACACGTACTATTCCCTCCGCCGCCGGTCGCGCCAACCGCCGGACGGGCCAGTGTGGCCCCTCCCGTCCGTCTCAATATATTTGTTTTTCCCGCTCAACGCGGACGCAAGACGCGCCACTTTTGTGTGGCCCACGACTTAGGTACTATTTTAACGTCTTTCTTGTATGGAGATCACATTTATGTATCTTTTGTCTCTTTCAGTTAAAACAGGCTTCTCGACCGCTAAGTGGAAGCGCACTACTCCCGAAATCCTCAATCACTGAGGAACTGGCTATTTTATCTATCACTGAGGAATTGCCGGAACACAATAATGGTGAAAACATCATTGTTATGGCGTCAGACTTAGATAAGATGGTGGTAGATAGCCAGTCGGACTAATAACAAGTCCTACCATTAACCAAACCAATACAATATTTACCCCCACTTGGAAAAGAACCCGGGACCTCTTGGTCTGAAATCGGTGGTGTGAACCATTAGACCACAGAGGCGGTTAATATTATCTTTCTATTTCTCTTTCTAACTAACCGCTAGTGACGTATGGAAAAGAGATAGTCCCGCCTAGTGTAGACAGAACATCGCATATGCCCGACACTGATGACTTTAGCACGCCGCCAACGCGACACGAATTATCTTCCGCTAATGTGGCCCCAGCATAAGAGCGATGCTAAAAATACTTTATAATTCGCGTTGCGAACCCCCAGAATGAAACACTATGTATTTTCGCCTAGCTTAGCTCTCAATGAGGCCTGCACTTAACGTAAGAGGGTTACAAAAGCAGTTAATATACTAAATGTATCCAATGCACGACTCGGTAGCGTAATCGCTTAATCATGCTTATCTCTCCACTACTATTATATTATTTCTGCCGCTACAATGATGACAGAAATTGTAACCGAATTAATCATTCATAGTATTATTAGCCTATATTCTTTCAGCAAGAGAGAGTTCATTGCTCTTTACCAATTCCTTGGAGGAAAAAGGTTTGTAGGTACCTTTGCACCTACCCCTCATAAATCGGTAAGTAATTTCGGGAAATCAACCAGTACTTACTTATTTCACGGTGTATAAGTACTATCACTATCACTACATAGTATAAAACAAAGTCGCTTTCTCTTTCCCTATGTCCCTTTGTATGCTTAAATCTTTGAAACTACGCAACGGATTTTGATGCGTTTTTTTTTAATAGATAGAGTGATTCAAGAGGAAGGTTTATATGTACTTTTTATCCCGATATTCCCACGGGAACGGGAACCACGCGGGTGAAACCGCGGGCGGCCGCTAGTTACCAATATAAATAGACTTCGTCAATCCTGTATTTTTGTTGCTCATTGCAAAACAATTATTAGTGATATCACAAATCGCAATAGGTAGGGCAAAGGTACCCTTTTTGGCCACTTTAAGGATTTTTTGACTTTTAAGCACTAAGTACTAAATGGTCTTAGGTATTTAAGACACAAATTACATCTTAAATTATAGATAATTTATCTACCTTTAAAGGTACATTTTTAAAATTTATAAAAGTAAAATAGTTTTTTTTATATTACACACAATGTGTGAGAGGTGCCAAATGTACCGGTTTTGGCCACTTACTGTTAGTTAAACTTTTGTAAGTATTGCGAAAAATCAAAACCAAACCCAGGTAAAATCAATATATTCTAATACGCTAGAAACCAGTCAATTGCAAAACAACAATTTAATTGTAAAAAACAAAGGTTTATAAAGTATTTCATCCAAAACAAATTTCTTAAAATTTTCATACAAAACATTATTTAAAACAGAAAATGGAATTTATTGAAAAAAAATCGTATGACTTATGGAATTCTAACGGTTGTTATTATTACCTTAAAATACCTTATTTTAATTGCCTTTATCAAAAATGGCTTAAAGTTGTTTATTCAACTTTTAGAGCAAAAAGTGGCCAAAACCGGTACAGTGGCCAAAACCGGTACGCCTGCCCTACATTTACGCGGCATAAAAAATATCTTACATTAAAAACAAATAAGTCAGAAAATAAATTTTCTCTCACGGTCGGGGGACCCCTAACGTATAATAAAATACTTCTCATTTTGTGGTCTCCCCGACCGAGTGAGAAAATTTATTTTCTGACTTTTGAGTTTTTTTGGGGCAGGGGTTTTTAAAATTTTAAAAAATATTTTAGTTTCGTCCTTTTTAAATTACACATAAAATAAAAAAAAACCGCATTGAAATCGCTAATTTCAGCCAAACAAATCAGAGAAACTTAATTTTTGGCAGCCATTTTTTTGCCATGCATTTTAAATTTATTTTAGTCAAAGCACTATACGTCTGTATCTTTTTCCATTTCGGCAGGCAGTTGACCATCTCCATAAATGGCCGGATGGATTTTCATCAAACGTGGCTAAGAACCGTTTCGATTAATATAGCGTTCAATTAAAAAAAACCGCAATGATATCGCCTGATCCGTTTAGGCACTACGTACAGACAGACAGACAGACAGACATAGGCCTCAAACACGCCCCTCTTTGCGCTGCATCGGGGGTTAAAAATAGCATTGTCAACGCGCATGTTTTTTAGGCGATACTCGGAAAAAATGTGCTGAAGCAAGATAGCAATGAGAAAACGACGCGCGCGGGAGCGAGACCGATTTTGCAGATTAGGCAAAAAAAAAACACAAAATCACTTCGTATTAAAAAACTACAGCGATTTAAAAAAAAATGCTTCTATACGATCCTCAATATTATTGGTGTCCACTAATTAAACCAATTTCCAATAGTGTAAGTAACCCCATTTAAGAATAATCTTCACTTTTCGTATTTTTTAGAGGTCTTTTCGAAAAGAAAAAGTGTCCAGGCAAAATCATAAAATCGTGTTTTTGAAACTATACGATTCTAGATAAAGGTATGAAGAAATATACCTTATTACCAGATTTGTAACAACTGTAACCGTCCTATAGTTTTAAATAAAAAAGTCCATATTTTTCCGAGTAGCGCCTTAAGTAGGTACTTTATAAGCTTTAAAAGTAAGACTTTTATAAGCTTTCATTTCATTCATTTCATTAAAAGTGTATTTCATAGAGTACAAATGATCACATATTATGAACTCACTACGAGTATTTACGTGACTTGATCATGTCAAGTGATATAACGTTGCATAATAGGTGTTAATCAAATATATCGGTCAAGCGTGAACTGCCGTAACTGGATTAAGAGGATCGGCTTAGCGGAAGCAATGACACGAGTATTGGATTTAATTTATCTAACTAGGTACTTGTGTGATTTAGTGTTAACTAATGATTGGCACAGACCACGCGAAAATGGTAAGAAGGCTGTATGCAGCCTGTGGGTTGAACACACACGTCGAGCACTAGAAACCCTCGCGTTCAATTATATAACAACGCGTTTAGGGTATAAAACATCATTGGTTTAGGGCGCTGTTGCGGCTGCCTCGCTTCTGTAGCTCATCGGGGATGTTCGCCGAAGCGGATGTAGATGGTTTTTTCGCCATCATGCGAAAAAGGGGGGCCTCGATGGCGCAGCGGACGCGCGACGGCAGCAACAGCCTCCTGGGTGCATGCGATTCAAAACTGGTGCGTTCCAAAATAGGTTCCTAAAATGAATTGCTTTATTTCGTACTACGACCTTCCAAAAACTGAATCGCAAATGAATTACTGAATGTCAATGAACGAACGATTTGTGTCCTTATTTCTTCTACCCGTCTCTTTCATTCGATTCTGTCATGCCCGGAGAGTGAGAGGGACAGGTATAACCTTCAGGTGTCATGTTAGCTCGACCAAGTTTTATGTAAAATATATACTATATCTATGGTAAAATAAGAGTTCATGACAGCGAAGAGGCTGTGAAGTGTCGCTGAATCGCTTGTCACTGACGCAATAGAATCTCTACTTATCGCAATTAAGCTGTCGTGGGTGGTACGAATAAGCGAAGCAGATCAGTTTAGGTCCTAAGCAAAACTGCAATAAGAGTTGATGGTAGGCACCTTTTTTTTTGTTCCCCGTGGGCAATGCCGTCGCATTCCCCCCCGCCCGGGGAGACGAAGGGGATATGTGAGGCTCGAACCCAATAAAACCCCCGGGGAGTCCCTACACACGCGGACGAAGTTTGCGGGACAGTTGTGTCAGGCGCCGCGCCCTCCGCCCCGTGTTCGCGTCCGTGGTTGACGCTCCTTCTGCACCGGGACGCCCATTGCGTCCTACTTACGATGTGGCGCGCCGGGGACACGTGGCGCGCTCCTCCACTACGGGGGCCCTAGTGGACGACGAAGTTGATGGTAGGCACCCTGAGCGTGGTTGCAGGCCGAATGAACGGTCACTTTATAGGGCACTGGCTATCCTTACATGGACAAGTGCCTCATATCCAAAGACAATTTTTTTTTGTAACTTTGGTACACTACTACTTTTTGCTAACATAGGATAAGGATACTAACACAATGTGAGCCTTTGTGCCTTGAATAATTTAAGTGATTATTATTCCCTTTATTACATTTTAAATACTTAAGTACAAAATTATATTTCTAAACATTAAATTTTTACAATGTAAGTATAACACTAAAAATATAACATTTAAAAATACAAAAATGCAGTTCCCCAACGGTAGCAAGATCAGGGTCCCGGCTACCGATGGTTAAGGATATAGCATAGGTAATAGGTGAGAGAGGGCGCTAGCCGTCGTATAAACATCGTTTACATATAATCTGCCATAAAAATATATAAAAAGTGTCTAAATCTTCAATACTATCGTTCAGTTTCGTTACCTAAAGTGACCGTAATATGTGCTATTGTTTGCAAAAGAAACCTTTTGAACAATATACCTAAAAAGTGAAAAACAAAAAGTGACCAGTAACATAACCTCAAACATTTACATAAGTAATCAATAATTTGTGTCTTAAAACTTTTGTTATCTTATGTGACTATGAACAGTGATAATGTTTAAAGAAAAAAATGTTGATAAAAACAAGTGAAAAGTGTCAGACGAGAAAAAACAAAACCATAACATACAATTTGTGTCTCATAAACGTTCACAAATTGAGAAAAGACAGCTACATTGTTTTTATTAATGGTGCGATATTCATACTAAATCGATTATAAGTGTGGAAATGTCAATTTAATGGATTATATCAAAATAGATTGACCTTGGACTTGTGCGTATTCCATTGAGCTTAGTCATTGTCCAACATACCATACACCTACCTATTTGAAAAAGTCACTAGTACTATACAGATTCTTAAATTGAACGCTACTACCAGTTGCAGCCGTAGCGCATCGGTACTATCCTCACCGACTGTACGATAGATCACGGTTCAAACCCCAATGGGTTCTAATAAGAAAGTGTCTTTTTTTTAATAACACTATCAATTAAAATTGGCTGCGTTATAATATAATATAAATAAATAAGCAAATCGGCAACACTTTCCTAGTCTCATTAGTAGAAGTAAACAGAAAAAAGTATACCATGGCTACACCTACAAATGAATGCGCGGGATGTAAGAATAAACTACCCAGAAGAGAATACCTTCGTTGTTATAAATGTAATAGTGGATATGACTTAGACTGCGCCAACATATCCATCCAGCGTTTTAATAATACTATGACCGCTGTTCATAAAAATACTTGGGAATGCCCTGCTTGCTACTGCAAAATACCGAAAGCGGGAAACACAAACACTCCCGTGCGCTTGAGAGAACGCGAAGTTTCACCTGATTATATAAATAATAGGAAAAATGAAGTTATAAACAACGATGAAACGCTCAGCTCTGAAGACCTGAGCATTCTTGGTGATACACTGAACGCTGAGAATTTAATAACAACAAAAACAATAAAGAACACTGATGATACCCTACAGAGCTTGAGTGGATTAATAACGCAAAAATTACAGGAAAATAATAAAAGTATTGTATCACAGCTACAAAGTATTATAGAAACTGAAATAAGTAAAGCAATAAAAGGCTTACGAGAAGAACTGAAAAAAGACACACAACAATTATACGAACAAAATGAAACAAGGAAAATAGAAATAGAAAAGATTAGTTGCGAAATAGAAAATCTAAAACAAGAAAGTTGCACTTTAAGAAAAGAAATTAAAGAAATGGAAACAAAAATAAAGAGAACAGAGAAAAGTTTCGACCCTGAGATAAACAAAAGAAAGTTCGTTCTTTTTGGCTTCCCAGAACACTTCCGAGAACCTGAATGTGAACTACTTAACAGAATACGTGGATTATTTCAAAATATGCTAGGTGTTGATTTGACAGGCACCATCGAACACACTTACAGAATCGGAAAATACAACAACAATAACAATAACAACAGACCCCTTGTTATTGAATTGATTAGTAAGAGAATGGTCAAATACTTAATAGAAAATAGAAGCTACTTCTATGGAACTGGCCTCTCAATTTCTGAATTTTTGGATAGCACAACTCGTTTACAAAGGAAAGCAATGAGAGAACAAATGATGACGGCACGAAGGGAAGGATACCATGCCATTATACAGAACAATGAGTTGTATATAGAAGGAAAAAAGGTAAATAAGAAGAACGAATTACCTAACACTAGAGAAACCCAATATCACCTAAGCAGTCAAGAAAATCCATCAGAAAGCGACCAATTCCAACAGAAAAAACAACAACATAACTTTCGGAACTACACAAACAACAGAACAACACTTTAAAGTTCTATACCAAAATATGCAGAGCATAAATAATAAACAGGACATCTTAGAGTCATTCCTGGAACAGCATCCTTATCAAGCTTTATGTCTGTCTGAAACATGGCTAACGCAAGAAAAATTACAGTTATTGCAAATAAGTGGATACAAAATGGCAGCCTCCTTTAATAGAAAGGAGCGAATGGGGGGCGGCGTCTGCGTCCTACTTCAACAACATATTGATTGCATGGAAAATAAGGATATTGCTAAAATGTCTATAGAATATGTATTAGAAGTTTGTGCCGTAGAATTACAAAAAGAAAACAAATTATTAATTGTTATGTACTGGAATGGACGAGAGGAAGACATTTTTCGTAACCAATTAAGTCTAATTCTTAAATATATAAATAATAAATACTCTAAATATGATGTCATTTTAGGCGGAGATTTTAATATTAATTTACTAGAAAGCAATAGGAAAACTTCGGAATATATTAACTTAATGCTAGAATATAATTTTGTTCAACACATAAAAGAGCCGACACATTTCACACAAACTTCGTCAACATGTATAGATCACATTTTTACAAATTTTAATAACAGACATTTTCAAACCTCAGTAATACATCTAGGTTTTTCAGCTCACGCAGGTACAACCATAGACTTTAAAATAACTAAACAAATAAATCACAGTAACTGGTATACATATAAACGACTTTATAATAAAGATTCGATACATAAATTTAAAACACAT
The DNA here is from genome assembly GCA_949710035.1 of Crambus lathoniellus. Classification (NCBI taxonomy): domain Eukaryota; kingdom Metazoa; phylum Arthropoda; class Insecta; order Lepidoptera; family Crambidae; genus Crambus; species Crambus lathoniellus. Next base: position 2,727,606 of record OX453307.1, on the reverse strand, counting down.
TTAGGACAAATAGACTGGAATAAAATACTGAGTAAAAATAAAAGTGTAAACGAAAATTATAACGCATTTCACAATATTCTCACAGAAACTTTAAATAAATGTATACCTAAAAGAAAAATAAAACTGACTAAGCATAAAAAATTTTGGCTAACAACAGGTATAAAAAAATCATGTCAAAACAAAAGATTACTAAAAATACTGAGCATTAAATCTAATAATCACTTAATCAAATCACATTATAAACAGTATGCAAAAATTCTAAAAAAAACCGTTATATGTGCCAAAAAACTACAATACATAAATAAAATAAATAGATCTCACAATAAAGTAAAAGCAATGTGGAGTATAATCAATGAAAGGACTAACAAAAAGACAACAAAGCAAAAATGCAACCTACATCTAAAAGTAAATAATAATCTATGTTCAGATCCAAAAGAAGTGTGTGATCCTCTGTGGCCGGACCACATATCAGTACCCAGATGATATATAGTGCAATAACAGCTACCTGTAGTCTACTTTCATAGGAATGTATTAAAATTAAAAGTACCTCAACAGATAATGAAATATTCAGTAGCTTTTGTGGTCCGGCTGCAAAGCAGTGCTCTCTGGCCAGACCACCTCGAATTCAGAAAAGTGTGATGCACTTTCCAAGAAACTAATACCTCAAAAAAAGCTACTTAAAAAGTACCTTCCATACATACAAGTGTGGTACGATAGAAGTCATTGGTTTCGAAGTTACTAGTCGTAGATTGTGGTCCGGCTGGAGAGTATACTCTGCAGCAAGTCATTTTGATAATTTTAAACATCAACTATGCGTGAATCTATTTAAACATAATCTACCTTTTCTCTACCTCTCGTTGCTACTATTTTTTCTCTCGTGAAGCTATTAATTTGTTTGATTATCCGCAAAATATGTGGCGCGGCTAAGAAGAACTACTTTTGCGCGAATAAAAAGAAATTTGACTTTTTCTCCATAACAACCAATACTGCATAAAAAGTACTTCTTAAAAAAACCTTGACTTCATTTAAAATCTTTTGTTTTAAGTACCAATAACGATTTACAGGAGGTTCGCTTGCATTATTATTAAGGAGAATGGGCAAGAATAGGTTCACCTGTTAGGTATTACTTACCTATTTTATAATAATTAATAGGTGAATGTTCAGGTAAATAAAGACCAAATAAATACTAAAAACAAATCATATATTTCTTAACCAAATGGACTCCCATTACTTATGTATCACTTATGTACTAATAAAAAAAACAAAAATTCTTCTTATTAACTAGGTACCATTTAAAAAAATCAAACTAAAATATATCTTAAATTTCTATACTCAAGTGTCTTACTTACAGTATTGTGAAGGACAATGGGTAACAGCGTACCCAGACACGAAAATAGATCAAACATTATGGGTTATATCTATATCGGATTTTATTGCTCTCTTAAAGAGAGCCCCGGTTTTGGCCACTTTTTGCTCCAAAAAAATTAAAATTTATATTTAACTTTTCGTCCTTTTTGCCAAAGCTCAATTTAAATAAGGTATTTTAAGGAAATAATAACAATCGTTTGAATTCCTTATGTCATACGATTTTTAAAACGAAACTAATCAATTGCAAAACAACTATTTAATTGTAAAAAAAGGTATATAATACAATCCATAAAAAAATTCTTAAAATTTTCAATTAAAAAAATTAAACAGAAAATGATGTTCATCAAAATCGTATGACATAAAGAATTCAAACGATTGCTATTATTACCTTAAAATACCTTATTTTAATTGAGCTTTGGCAATAAGGACGAAAAGTTAAATAGAATAGAACGATGGGACAAAACGTCCCCCAAAACCCATTTCTGACAATAGGTTTCAAATGTATTTCAGGTGAAAGATTATATAGTGACACTTTTTACTATGGCGACATCCCTCAAATATGTGGGAGTTCTGGGAAAATATTATTTTAATATTGTGTTTGTTACAAAAGTAACACCAAAGTTAATAAAAAAATGATTTTGACATTGAATATAGCTATTAATCTCTTTATAGATACGTATGAAATTGTCGACGCACATAAAAGGTATCTTGCAGGGGGGGACGGGTCTCATACAAATTAGCCCATTGCCCTTTTTGGAGCAAAAAGTGGCCCAAACCGGCACAGTGGCCAAAACCGAGGGTTCCGCTCTACTTTAAGAGAGCAACAATATCCGATATAGATATAACCCATAATATTTGAACTTGGTATTTGGTATTTGGTATTGACATTTTTCCGCATTTAGACTCATATTTGAAATATTTGAACTATTTTCGTGTCTGAGAACGCTGTTACCCATTGTCCTTTACAAGATTATTGCATTATTAGAATGAATTTCTCAGGCGAACATTTTACGCGTCTAGGCTGAAAACGCAGTACTGCTTTACAGATATGATTTTTTCTAGACATTGACATAATACACGTATCTCAATGTTGCCACTTGAATTATATTTATAAAGCAATTAATTTTTATAAGAAAAATAAATAAGTGACAAATTTTAAGTTCTGTGGCTTGTCCACAATCACTTTGACACAACATATTAACCTCTCAGAAAAAAAATCCTCAAGACCTTATTTCTTTTTAAGAAACAAAATTTAGCTTTGCGCGAAAATGAGCTGTCATAAGACATTAAACAAATTAAAGTAAAAAAAAACTATATCCCAAGGGAACAGTACTTTTTCCCCGAGTTAAAATACCGTATAAAATTTTCCAGGCCAGAGCGCAATATATCGCGATCGAGACAGCCGTTTTGTGTGACTGAGCCACAAATATTCAAACTCAGTATGTTTGATATTCCCCCCTCTACACATAAGTGGAGACTTTTTTTAACTTTGCTAACGCAGAACATTTTTAAACCTGTCCACTCCTACATATCAATTTCCATACTCCTTAGCCCAGAAATGTGAAAGTTTCCATATAAAATTTAACCCCCCTTTCTACCCCCTTAGGGAAGAGATTTTTGCTTTACTTACGCAGATCACTTTAAATCCTGACCAGTAACATACCCAACCAACAATCCAACATACCAATTTACATACTTATAACGTAACGAGCGTGCCGCCGCCGCGGCACGCTCGTTTCGCTAACCTCCCTTATGTTAAATAATATTATGTAAAATGAAATTAGTTGAAGTGTTTCTATGACTAACGTTTATTATGTCATATGAACGTTATTGGAATAAAATTATATAATTCATTACGCACCCCAAATATTTACCATAACTCGATACAAAAGGCGACACGTAACGGATTTAGTCAAAAAATACGTCTGTGCATACGTGAAAATGGGTCTCATTTTGAGCAATTTATAATTTAGGTAAACTGTTTTCTATAGATAGTAAGTAAGCTTTACAATATAAAAAATATGGTTTTTCTTTAATTTAAGATACTATGTTGTTTTAAACAAATCGATCGTTATGAATGACTCTTTCGGTTGGTATCATAAAATACAGGATTGCCATCAGCAATAAGGGTACTTTTCCTCCAACCACGGTATTTTTTTTCCACACTGTATATAGATTACAATTTTGTATATAAAATACAATGAACAACCATTTGCTCATTTTTGGTTCTTGTTACTTTAGAATTTAAATCATCATAAGTTTCCCAGGTATTATCAAAACGTTTGCAATGAGCTACATAATGGCGAATATTCGGTAAATATTCATAGACAGAGAACAGTGAAAATAATTTCCCTTGTAAATTTAAAGTGTCTGGAATGTTATTTAAATCAAGACTTAAATCAATTTCGAATTTTAAAAGATCGTTTAGTGTATAATTAATAATTTGGATACCGGTGCATTTTACAATAAAAAAAAATACATACAGACGAATAGAGAACCTCCTCCTTTTTGAATTTGAGGTCGGTTTAAAAGGACAAAGATTTTTCAAACTTTTTTTTTCAAAGTCAATCTTTTGATATATAGCCTTCCAAAATGGTAAAATGGGTTTCCTCCCCCCCGCCTTTCTAACTTTTGAATTAAATTAGTGAAATAATCTCGTAAAAATAAACTTCATTTTTTAGTTTGAACGAGATATATTACGCACTTTTTGAGATATAACACATTTTCAAAAACCGCAAATGTAACTTTGTCATTCATACAAACTCTATGAAAAACAAAGTTGTATTTTGCATGACGAGAAATGGTTGGTATTGAAATTTTTAAATTTTGTGCACAGTGCCTATAATGGAAGATGCCACTACTGCTGCAAAAATGTCTAACACAGCAATAATAAAATTTGTACAGGAGAATGGACAAATTGGAAATTGGAAAAAATATTGTAGCCCTTTGGGCTATTTGTCATTAGAAAGCAACCAATTAGAGAAACATTTCTTTGTATGACGACGATTCTGAAATCCACTTAGAAAAAAAGCTAATTATACCTAGATTTGGGTTCAAAGTATTTTTTTTTCAAATAAAAGTTATTTTTTGTATATTGTCAGTTATTTTTAGAAAACTTGGCAAGAAAAACTATGTACATATCTTAAATACCATGTAAATAATAATATAAACCAAAATAACGTCACTGTGCCATTGGTGCATTATAACTAGAGATCGGATAATCGGATGCATATTTACCTAAAGTTAATATTTGGCTAAGAAATTATGGAAGCGGCTTCTTAAAACATTTTTTTTTATATAAATCCCTGGATTCCAGAAAATTTGCGAATGCAAAACTAGTTAGTAACATGATGTGGAAACGTCGTCTTTAGCATGAGGTATTTATTTAAAAAATTTTATACAAAAGTGCACTCCATAACAGCTAACACCTCAACTTTAGGTAAATATGCATCCGATTATCCGATCACTGATTATAACTCAATGCACTGTGCATGCTTGAAGCACAAAGTAACTACGCGGGCGGTTTGTGCTTGAAGTGAATGCGCTCCGCCACCACGAAGTGTGCTTGAACATTTTTGCCCATTCTCCTTAATAATGCAAGCGAACCTCTTGTAAATCGTTAGTGGTACTTAAAACAAAAGATTTTAAATGAAGTCAAGGTTTTTTTATAAAGTACTTTTTATGCAGTATTGGCTGTTATGAAGAAAAAGTCAAATTTCTTTTTATTCGCGCAAAAGTAGTTCTTCCTAGCCGCGCCACATATTTTGCGGATAATCAAACAAATTAATAGCTTCACGAGAGAAAAAATAGTAGCAACGAGAGGTAGAGAAAAGGTAGAATATGTTTAAATAGATTCACGCATAGTTGATGTTTAAAATTATCAAAATGACTTGCTGCAGAGTATACTCTCCAGCCGGACCACAATCTATGACTAGTAACTTCGGAACCAATGACTTCTATCGTACCACACTTGTATGTATAGAAGGTACTCTTTAAGTAGCTTTTTTTGAGGTATTAGTTTCTTGGAAAGTGCATCACACTTTTCTGAATTCGAGGTGGTCCGGCCAGAGAGCACTGCTTTGCAGCCGGACCACAAAAGCTACTGAATATTTCATTATCTGTTGAGGTACTTTTAATTTTAATACATTCCTATGAAAGTAGACTACAGGTAGCTGTTATTGCACTATATAGCATCTGGGTACTGATATGTGGTCCGGCCACAGAGGATCACACAAAAGAAGTAGTTAACATTTTGAATAATTTTTTTGCTTCGATTGGCGAAACTAACACTACGGCAGGTGGTGGCACCGGCACTCCAGTCATCTGTCCCACCCAAAACACTATTTTCCTTAGCCCAGTGGAACCAAAGGAGGTTTATAAAATAATAAAAAAATTGAAAGACAAAAAGAGTCAAGGTTTCGATGAACTGCCACCCCATTTGATCAGGGAATGTGCTGACGAGTTAACTTTGCCTTATTCCACGTTAATAAATCAATCCTTTCAAGAAGGTGTTTTTCCCGCGCTTTTGAAAAAAACAATAATAAAACCCATCCATAAGAAAAATGAAAAGAATAACCCAAACAATTATCGTCCCATTGCCCTTTTGACCACATCTTCGAAAATATTCGAAAAAGCAATGTACGACCGCATCATTAATTTCTGCGATAAATATAAGATCCTCGATGAATGTCAAAACGGGTTTAGAAAAGGTCGTTCTACAGTTCTTGCCGTCTACAAATATATTCAAGAGGCACTCAAAGTACTAGGTTCAAAAAAATATGGAATAGGAATCCTACTTGACATGACCAGGGCTTATGACAGGGTTCAGCATAAGATATTATTGAGCAAATTGTATGGAATAGGTGTTCGCGGCATGGCTCATAAATGGTTTGCTTCTTATTTAAAAGACAGGCAGCAGTACGTAGAAATTGAATATTTCGATTATAACCGTGGAGAGATTGTAGACATTCAATCTGACTGTAAAAATATTAATGCCTCAATTCCTCAAGGCAGCATTGTTGGGTGTCTACTATTTCTAATTTATATTAATGACCTCCCTAAGATCATGAAGGAACCATGTATTTTATTCGCGGATGATATTTCTCTACTCACATCATGTGAAAGCAGCTCTGATTTAGAATCAAAATTAAATTCAATTATAACTAAAACTTTTAACTGGCTTAACGAACATAATCTTGAAATAAATTTAAACAAAACAAAATTAATTACTTTCCATCCACATCAAAAAAGAACATTAAATATTAACTACAGTTTCAACAATAACAAAATTCAATGCGTTAGTGAATTCAATTTACTCGGTTTAAACATAGATACAAATTTAAATTGGAAATCCCACATCCAGAAAATAAAATCTAAATTATCTAGCTTCGCGTATGCCCTCAGAGAGGTGAAAAAAACTACCAATCTAAATACTGCATTGGTCACATATTATGCGTACGCCCATGCTTGGCTGAACTATGGAGTGATTCTGTGGGGAAACAGCACAGAAGCTCAATCTCTATTTACTCTTCAAAAAAAACTAGTGCGCATCATAGTCAACATTGAACCAACGGTCAGTTGTAAACCATATTTTAAAAAACATAAAATCCTTTCCTTGACTTGTATTTACATTCTAGAGATATGCAAATTTGTCCGCAAATATAACGAGTTTTACTCAAAACGTGGGGATTTACATGTAAAATATCTGAGACATAAAAACAAAATAGCTATTCCACCTGACCGCCTAAATCTATGTTCGTCAAGCACATACACAATGTCTGCCAAAATTTATAATAAACTCCCAAATAGATTTAGAGACGAAAATAATGATAAAATATTTGTAAAAAAATTGAAAGAATTCTTAATCACTAAATGTTATTATAATTTACAAGAATATTACAATGATAAGATATAAGTAATAATAAAAACTACTAAAAACTAAATTATAAAAAGTAATAATTAATAAATTGAAAATTCATTTGATCTCATTTAAAACATAGGCACCTAATTACTTTACTACTTATAAAATAAGTGTTCCTCTTCCCCAATCCATTATTATTGTTGTGCCCGACAGGGTCCATAGTGATTCTTAAATATTACCCTTCATGTAAGATCCTTTATACACTGTGATATGCAATAAATTATTGAGTATTGAGTATTGAGTATAAAAATATCGTCGATGGCCGTTGCTTACAAAAGCAAGGGGGTGCTGGGATCGGTAAGACTCCGGCCGCGGCACTCTCGTAGACTGAGAAATACGTGTAGACGCGGCATGCAGCGCGCATTCTATTTACATCTAAAATATCACCTATGTGCGCTTTTACTAAGGAAATTATATTATGTAGAATACAAGAAGAATTATTATGAATATTTATTGTAAACGTCGGTTTGTAGGAAGAGTAGATCTTAGATATTATTCGTATGTAGTAAAAAAAGCTTTTTTTAACAAAGATAGTCACTTCAAACGATTCTTCAAAATGCAGAACACAGCAGCAGCTATTTATATTTATTTTCTATCTCTAGATCATTTCGATAATATATCCATTATCGAAATGATCTTCGCAGGCAAAACTACAACATTTGCTACAAATTACACTGAAAAAAATAAATAATGTATACTGCTCTAACCAGTAGGTACATTTTCAGATTTATTCCAATCAAATTAATAAAACTTGTAATTTAATATGAAAAAATATAAATAACTCATACTAGCCCATCATCTAATACTTTTTACAAAATAAATCCACTTAGTTAATCAATATTTAAATAAGTATACCGTTTATATAAAATCACGCTATCTATCTATAATATAAATCAATATATAAAAAAAACACTTAAATAAAAATATTGTTTAAGTAAAAAAAAATAAAAAAATACCATACCAAAAATGATACTTGTGTCATTGAAAATTGGAAGCAACGATCACATACACCCAGATACAAGAAAATATCTAAAAGTTAGTTTTCGACATTTACCCGTCCGAGAATCGAACCCGGGACCTCAGAGATAGTGGCACCTAGAAAACCGGTGCGTACACCAATCGGCCACGGAGATCGTCGAATTTGTTTAAACAAAATGTAGCGCAACTGAAATAATTGATACTTTGTTTACTAATGTAAACTTGCCACGTAAATATATCAGCCACTTTAAAAAAACCTTTTTTCATTACTCATTTTAATAGTACATTACAGCCGAGGACAGGTAAGTAAGAAATTACATTGTCGAGGATGGTTTGAAGCACGAGCCGCAGGCGAGGGCTTTAATCATTCGAGGCAAGGTAATTTGCTTACCGTACAAGGCTTGTATAGTGCTTTTCTCAAGAAATGCGAGGAAATAAAAAAAACTGTTTAACTAAATAATATTTATTAAAATTTATATGACACATGTTCGGGCAATTATTAAATGTAAATGTTATTGTTTTCCCGGGCACACTTATGTATAAATCGCCCATAATAATATTATTTTAATGATGTATCATTAAAATACTACCATTACCAGTACCATTGCAGATCACTGCAGTAATGAATTTCAGTACTTACTTACTGCACTAAAATCAGTGCAGTAAGTAAGTACTGAAATTCATTACTGTAGTGATTTTCAAATTTAGAATGTTTACCTCGGAAAAGTGCCACGTACTGCATTCTTTTCTTAAATTTAATATTAACATTTCAGAGCATAAGTGTGAAAAATATCTTTATTTTTCACTGTCACTATTTTTCGCCATGTACGCATCATATCCCTTGTGCTCTAAAAATGGGTAAAAAAACGTAAAACCTTGCCTAACGTCAGGTTCTTTTTTCTGTTTAAATTTGTTTATACTTTGTGCAATGAAATTTAAATAATGAAATAAATATTCCTCCTTCGGAAGTACTTGTACCTATGCAATATTTCATGAGTATCAAAAATTTTACTCCGACTATGCAAGTCTCCTTACAGAACTCCGCAAACTTATCTGACGCGGTGGTTAAATTTGAGAGTTTAAACTGTCGATACAGCTGACAGACCTTTCATTCTTTTTTATTGCTACTGGCGCCTCAACCATCGGTCTTAGATATTGTTGTGGGGATTTCGAATTTCAAAACCGCGAGAGCATTTCTTGCAAGAAATTGTATGCATGCTCTATTTTGTACTAATAATGGATAAGAGAATCAGTAATAAAAATGTTTTGAACCTGAAATTTACACAAAATTGTGCGGTTTATGTTCCTCACTCAAAGGAAAGAAGCTGGACTTCTCACAGTCTCATAAAATTGGTGTAATGGTGATATTAGATCAACTAGGTATATAAAATTCTTACGTCGGTTTTATTTCAAGAATTGCTTTTACATTATGTCTCTGTAAAAAACTTTTTCAACAAGCGAATTTCTTATTTCTTGATGCAATTTTTTACACCTACCTATCTTAACTTTCTCACATTTTCAATTTTGAGGAACCTAAAACGAACATAAATTTAATATACAGTAGAAGTTAGAAACTTAGACTAATTATGTTCCTACAACACAAAAAAATATTGGTACTCAAATAGGTACAACTTTTATGGGCTCTTAAGTATCTTAGGCAATATTATCCGTCACTTTTATTTCAAACTATTGATGTTTGCTTTAGGTAATGAGTAAAATAACTTGTCCTAGGTTACATAGGTCTATGGTTATGCAATAAATGGCAAAGCACTCATCTATACCCAATCCTGAAGCGCTATTTCAATATTTCCTAGCAAAATAAGCATCATTGAAAAAAATTAGGATCCTAGTGCGAGTTTTTTTTTTCAATTTTGGCGCAAACGGAGCGATACAGTCTCCACGTCCAAACGCCGCCAATGCCAGGCGGAGACTGAATAATTATGCTGCGAAACGGTGCACGATGCATTTTAGGATACTAGTTATTGACTATAAATATAACAAAAAAAAATTTTAGTAACTTCCCTAGATATGACTAAGAACTACTTTCTTACACAAAAAAAATTTGCTTGATTACTCAAATAGTTATTGAGATAATTGAGTTTAAGACGGAAAAAAGGGGTCTTGAAAATATTTTTTTTTAGTACATTGTATTTATTTGATTCAAATAAATTTTAGTAACTTCCCTTCATAAAGAAAAGATCTATCATATATAATATTTTGGAAGTCCTAGCAATGATACTTTGTCAGGAAATTTAATTTAAAAACATTAAAAATTCTGAGTTTGATCGCCGCAATAGCCTTAAGGATCCAGAGACAGGAATCTTCTCACTATACGGGCCGTATTGCATTTTGTCACAATTTTGTCCTGAAGAGTCGTCTCGCAAACAGGTAATCAGGCACGTTGCCGTGATCACGTATCGAAAAGACACGGTCCAAGATCCCAGCCCTGCCAGACATTACTTATTTTCTGACGACTGTCGTGGGCCACACTACTGGAGCGACCGCGGGGCGCGGAGGCGACCTGCGGATCCGCAGGACGCGCGAACACGTACTATTCCCTCCGCCCGCCGCGCGCCGCCCGCCGGTCGCCCCTCCCGTCCGTCTCAATTATTTGTTTTTCCCGCTCAACGCGGACGCAAGACGCGCCGCTCCAGTGTAGCCCACGACTAAGGTGTAGTTGGTGGACATGTTGATTTTTCTATGATTTTTGTGAAAACCGAAATATGTAGCTTACTTAAGCAAAAAAAAAACAACTTTCATTTGTTGTCATTTGTTCTCAAACTTCAAATAAATATGTAGTTTAAAAAACTAAAAAACACACTTTTATGGGAACAGACTAAAAAGTACAAAATAACCGTCTATTCAGTAACTGAAATTAAAAAGCGTGGTACGCGTTGTCAATATTAACTACTTGAATGCATGCTTTGCAAAGGGCGCACCACGCTTTTTAATTTCAGTTACTGAATAGACGGTTATTTTGTACTTTTTAGTCTGTTCCCATAAAAGTGTGTTTTTTAGTTTTTTAAACTACATATTTATTTTTTACTTTTTAGTTTAATAAATGGCAAGCTATGGATGTATGGTAATCGATTTCACAGTTCATTAATGTGTCTGCCCACCCTGTAAACATTATAACTCAAAGGCATGATTGTATGTATTTAGTTTTACAAATTCAAGTGGAGTCTATTAGTTACCGGATGCGCAAGCCGAACCTTTACTTCCTCCCTGCTCCATCATCAGACCCTCACCACCAACAGTAGCGAATAGGTCTCATCAGAACGAAACAAATGAGCCCAAACTCGAGGGGTTAGCTAATGGTCATTAAGGAGTGCCACTGACTTCCTCCTTGCTCCATCATCAGACCCTCACCACCAAGTGTAGCGAATAGGTCTCATCAGAACGAAACAAATGAGCCCAAACTCGAGGGGTTTCCTAGTGGTCATTAAGAAGAGCCACTGGCTTCCTCACTGCTCCATCATCAGACCCTCATCACTAAGTGCAGCGAATAGGTCTCATCAGAACGAAACAAATGAGCCCAAACTCGAGGGGTTAGCTAATGGTCATTAAGGAGTGCCACTGACTTCCTCCCTGCTCCATCATCAGACCCTCACCACCAACTGTAGCGAATAGGTCTCATCAGAACGAAACAAATGAGCCCAAACTCGAGGGGGTTTTCTTGTGGTTATTAAAGAGTTTCACTGGCTTCCTCCCAGCTCCATCATCAGACCCTCTTCACCAAGTGTAACGAATAGGTCTTATCAAAACGAAACAAATGAGCTTAAACTCGAGGGGTTTCCTAGTGGTCATTAAGAAGTGCCACTGGCTGCCTCCCTGCTCCATCATCAGACCCTCACCATCAAGTGTAGCAAATAGCTCTCACCAGAACAAAAGAAATGAGCCTACACTCGAGAGGTTTCCTTGCAGCCATTGAAGAGTTCTATTGCCCACCTCTTGACTCCATCACCAGATCAGCTCGATGGTAGCAAATTATTGTATTGTCATCGGATTCATATAGACTTGCAAAGTTTCAAATTAATACGACAGTTAGAAGTATGTTAAAATTGAATTCCAAGATTTTCTTACATTGTGACTTAGTTACAAGTGAAGCGAATAAAAGTGTGGTAATAATGACACCGTAAGTATTGTGGTAAGAGTGATTTTTGTCAAATGTTCAGATATTTTTGGAGGTTTTGGACACTCAGATAATTTTGAAGCTGACTGTACATAGTTCACTTTTTATCCCGGAAAAATATCATATTCCCGAGGGATAACGTGTCGTGTAGTTCACGCGGGCGAAGCCGCAGGCGGAAAACTAGTTTATCATAAAGTTCCTACACTATAACTGAGTGATCATAAAATAGGTACCTAGGTACACAATAATATTTGTCTACAGCGATAATCTAACCAACAATACAAGTAAATACTTCGACTTTGCCTACAAAAACCGGAGAGCAATGCTTCTCTTCAGACGCTGATTCATTTAGTCCGCGCCGTATCCAAGTCCACAACGGATGTCAAGCTAATCTATTAAAATTGGTACCAGTTTCAGCTGTATTTAGCCAGTTTAGCTATAAAACCATACAAATACTACTTTATATGGCAGGTAAATTGGAAGAGTCTCCATTCATCGGTAAGTTTTTTAAATCTTTTTATTTAATGGTTTAAATGTTTCTAAATGTTAGTATTGATTTACAAATTAATACTTCTAACAAGTGTCTATTGCATGATAACGATAAGATTTGTGTGCCTACGAGTAATTAACTCACGCAATAAAAATAGAACGATAAAATTAGTAGGTATAAAGATAATCTCGCGTTGCGTCGCGCGTCATATCTTTGTCGAATTCGTCTGTCGAATGAGGCAAATAGTGTTGCACACAATACTTAGATTATTGGTTAGTCTACGTTCACTCACTCGTTCAATACGACAACGAAGTCAAAGTAAAAAGTGAAACGCGCTTCCTGAAAATAAAAGAAGATACAGCAGCACAAGAAAATATGCTTAACAATCGTTTAGCATATTTTCTGACACATGAATAGGAGTGTCTGGGTGACTCAAGTATGCCAGGGGAGCGATGATCTATAGAGATAAGATATCTCTAATTCGACATCGTCAAAATCGAATACTAATCTTTTCTATAAGCTTTGAACAAAAAAAAACAGTAAGTAACTAGCGCCAAAAACGTCCCACGCCCGCGCAGAGTTATCTGATACTGAAAATGTCACTAAAACGTCTATACTTTTTAATAAATATGTAGTTTAAAAAACTAAAAATACACACTTTTATAGGAAGCAGACTTAAAAGTACAAAATAACCGTCTATTCAGTAACTAAAATTAAAAAGCGTGGTGCGCCCTTTGCAAACCATGCATTTCAAGTAAGTGCTTAATATTGACAACGCGCACCACGCTTTTTAATTTCAGTTACTGAATAGACGGTTATTTTGTACTTTTAAGTCTGCTTCCTATAAAAGTGTGTATTTTTAGTTTTTTAAACTACATATTTATTTTTTACTTTTTAGTTTATTTAATGGCAAGCTATGGATGAATAGTAATCGATTTCACAGTCCATTCATGTGTCTGCCCACCCCGTAAACATTATAACTCAAAGACGTGACTGTATGTATTTATTTTTACAAATTTAAGTAGAGTCTTTTAGTTCCTCTCCACCAAGTGTAGCGAATAGGTCTCATCAGAACGAAACAAATGAGCTCAAACTCGAGGGGTTTCCTAATGGTCATGAAGGAGTGCCACTGACTTCCTCCCTGCTCCATCATCAGGCACTCACCACCAAGTGTAGCAAATAGGTCTCATCAGAACGAAACAAATGAGCCCAAACTCGAGGGGTTTCCTAGTGGTTATTAAGGAGTGCTACTGACTTCCTCCCTGCTCCATCATCAGAGCCTCATCACCAAGTTTAGCGAATAGGTCACATCAGAACGAAACAAATGAGCCAGAACTCGAAGGGTTTCCTATTGGCCATTAAGGAGTGCCACTGACTTCCTCCCTGCTCCATCATCAGACCCTCACCACCAAGTGTAGCGTATAGGTCTCGTCTGAACTAAACAAATGAGCCCAAAACTCGAAGGGTTTCCTAGTGGTCATTAAGAAATGCCACTGGCTTCCTCTCTGCTCCATCATTAGACCCTCGCCACCAAGTGTAGCGAATAGGTCTCATCAGAACGAAACAAATGAGCCCAAACTCGAGGGGCTTTCTTGAGGTCATTAAGAAGTTTCACTGGGTTCCTCCCAGCTCCATCATCAGACCCTCATCACCAAGTGTAACGAATAGGTCTTATCGAAACGAAACAAATGAGCCCAAACTCGAGGGGCTTCCTATTGGTCATTAAGAAGTGTCACTGGCTTCCTTCCTGCTCCATCATCAGACCCTCACCACCAAGTGTAGCGATTAGGTCTCATCAGAACAAAACAAATGAGCCAGAACTCGAAGTGTTTCCTATTGGTCATTAAGGAGTGCCACTGGCTTTCTCCCTGCTCCATCATCTGACCCTCACCATCAAGTATAGTGAATAGGTCTCATCAGAACAAAACAAATGAGCCTAAACTCGAGGAGTTTCCTAGCAGCCATTGAAGAGTTCTGTTGCCCACCTCTTGACTCCATCATCAGATCAGCTCGATGGTAGCAAATTATTGTATTGTCATCGGATTCATATAGACTTGCAGAGATTCAAATCAATACGACTATTAGAAGTAGGTTAAAATTGAATTCCAAGATTTTCTTACATTGTGACTTAGTTACAAGTGAAGCTAATAAAAGTTTGGTAAAAATACAGCTTTAGGGCGTTTGTGCACTACCACTGAATTTTACCGATCCGGAAAAAAACGGATGCTTGTATTTTAATAATTAATCATTTATATTAGTAATTAATTAAATACAAGCATCCGTTTTTTTCCGGATCGGTAAAATTCAGTGGTAGTGCACAAACGGCCTTACGCGGGACATTCACGTCGACTGACATTGACCATTCGTTGCAAGTTGAGCGCTGAGCATAGACATTTCTATAATGTGATGTGATACAAAAATTCAGTTTCAATCGACATCCGCCATTTTATTTTGACAGTACTCGCCATATAACTTGGCGTGTGTTGTGTGCCAAGTTATGTGGCGCGGACTGTCTCAAATTCGACGTAATGTCTATTGCGCGAGAATCGCCCCCCAGTGTTAGCATACCTGAATTGTCGCATTTTACATGCTTACCTATGGCAGCAATAAAATGTGTAGTAGAGACTTGATGAATTTGTATGATTTCGTTATCAACATTAAAACTTCACACTTTACTTTCCATGCATAATAACTTATAAAAATAAAATCCTTGTGTTATTTATAAATAACGGCCCCATTTACGCTAAATCTTCAAAATTAATAACAAACTTTAATAATTACTTAATAATCGAATCGATGAAACAAAAAAGCAAAGTAAATGATTCAATTGAATTGTATTCTCAACACGTAAATCGATTTCGCGTGCACGTCACTAGTACCTACGTTCTCGTGACGTCACACCAGTAGACAAAAAGTGGCATACTTTCTTTTAAAACAGATGTAGGGACTTGCGTAATCCAATTGCGTCCAGTTGCGTCCAATTGACGACGTGTCTGGTGTGGTGAAGTAGTTCAAGGGCTAGACTGCTCATCATGACGACATTAAGAGGATAGTCTCCGTACAAGCTCCACACATGACTCTGTCCGTCTCCGGTGGATCGGAAACCATTTTGGCATAACACAAATAAACCACGCTAAGGTTTTTATCTGTTTTTATTAATAAAATTACTGCTAAGGCCTATAGAATGTTAGGGTTTATCTTTCGTCAGGGTTCTGATTTTAAAAATCCTAGCACTCTGGTATTATTGTATAATGCATTTGGAACAACCGACATCCGACGGAACAACCGACATAGCTCGAAGGATTGCATAGTTGAAGTGGCAGTGGGCGGACACATAGTGCGGAGTACGGATGGCCGTTGGGGCGGAAAGGTTCTCGAATGGCGATCGCGTACCGGACCACTTTCCGTGAACAGGCCCCCTACAAGGTGGACCGATGATCTGGTCAATGGATGCGGGCAGTGTAGGATCGATTGTTGTGGAGTAACTTGGGGGAGGCCAATGCCCAACAGTGGGCGTCGTTCGGCTGATATGATGATGATGAGTTTCATGATAAAGTCAAAATTCAATTTATGCAAGCAAAGCCGCAAGCAAATTTTGTAAAAGGTGGAAGTGTAGTGAGACTTAATACCTATATCACAATCTTTGTACACTAACAATGTGCTTACCTACATTTCACAATAAAGACATTTTCATCTCTCAGATTCGGAAAGTTATGTAGGTATATTTAAACTGAGCAGCGGGTCCAAAACTATCCGTTTCACCCTAGGGTGGAAATGAATTTTAAGAATAGAACTGAATTTGGTTACAGTTCTGTTCTGTTAAAGCTGATGAGTTTTTTTCGCCTGTTTTTCTTGTCAGTTAAAAGATGTCCATAACAGGTGGTAGGTAAAAAAATTTTGGACGATTCATAAGCATTAATTTTATTTAATCTATATGAATAAAAAATTTATGACAAGAGTGCTCGTCAGATAAGTCTGCGCGCGGTATAAATCGAATACTAATCTTTTCTATAACATTAGAACAAAAAAATGCACTGTAACTAGCGCCAAAAACGCGCCAGGCACGTGCAGAGTTATCTGATACACACTCTATGATTATGACTATGACTAGTCAACCATAGAGTTACCTCATATCGGCAATGAAAAAGTTTTCAACTAATTTTGTAGGGGGACGGGACTTGCAAAATAAAAAAAAATTTTTTTTATAAAAACGAGAATTTGCGCCGTTTTTGAGCTTTTTTGAGATTTGTAGCGTAGCTAAAATCTAACAAAATTTTCAACCCCCTATGGTACTCCGGAGATAGTTAGGAGGCGTCCGATAGATATATCAAAAAAAATTTTTTTTGTTCATAAATTTTTTTTTATTCAAAAATATTCTTTATTAAAATATATTTTTTTTCCAAAATTTTTTTGTTATTTCAAAATTTAATTTTTTAATATTCCTATTATAAAAAAAAAAACAGAGAAAGCGAAGCCCCCGCCACCTTTCTTTTATTTTTTTAGATAGTTTTAGTTGCCTAAATTGCTTTTCTTATAGAGGGGGATGAAAAGCAGAGTGTATTACTCGGCCGCAAAATTATTTTCATCTCGGGCGACGTATATTGAATCCCTCGCTGCGTTCAGGATTCTAATTTAGAATCCCTCACTACGCTCGGGATTCTACTCTAGAATCCTTCACTGCGCTCTGGATTCAAAATAGCGCCCTCGCCGTAAATATGTTATTTTGCTCCCTTGTAATACAATCTACTATTGTATTTGTATTTGTATAAACAGGTCAGTGGCGGCGTGGTTGTGGCCGGTGGCCCGTGTGCGGCCAGGCTTAGGTCAAAACTATCTGGTTCATCTCCTCCATTTTGAGGTTGGGGTTGGGCTGTGCCTAGAAGTGGGATCATGCTACCTTCTGGGCATAAAATCAAAATCAAATAGTAGATTGTACAACAAGTGCATAAAACATACCATTTTACCCGAGACGTATATATCCACCCGAGCCGTAAGCGAGGATGGATAGTCAATTCGAGGGTAAAATGGGTTTTATGTACGAGTTATACACTCTGGTTTTCACTTCGAGTGTGAGGAAAATAAATTACAATATTGCAAAAAAGAAAAAATAAAGACTTCGCCATATTGGCGGGAAAACTTTCTTTTTCTTTTTTTTTATACGTGGAAGTGGCAGCACATTTACTTAGCATAGATCGTAGTCCATAATGCTCTTGAAATACTTATTTCTTACAAAACTCATTAATTTTGCCTAGTTTTATTTATTTAGTAATTTAACATGGATTATGTACAAAATTTAAGAAACAGAATGAAACAACAAGTTTATTTAACGAAGTTTAATTGCGTGTGTGACTGTTTACCTGACGACCTTTGTCTTAGAGTCTGTGACATAGACGAAGATTTTACTTTATGCACTAGAGCATAAAAAGCGATTTTATGCAGCCTATACCCAACATAAACACGAACTTTACGAGCATGAGAAGTGAAAAATCATTTATTCATTTTAGGCTGATAAGGCACTTGTGAACGTCAATAAAACTACGCTATCGGTTCGCAAATCCTACGGCGGGAGGCCTTGTAACGAGAAGAACCGGCAAGAAACTCGCCAAGGGCTATTTTTTCTCCCTGTCATATTTCATACAGAGTCGTCAAATTGAAAGTGACTTTAACATAATATAATATGTAAAGTCACTTTCCATCACAAATTAATCTTAAGTTTTAAAACAAAATAAAAAACCCGGTAATCATAGCAGTAAATAATTTTCAATAACTAAGAAAATAGACATCCAAAAGGTAGTTTCTTTAAAATACACACCAACCAAAAACGTAGCAAATAAAATAATAAATATAAATGCCAAACAAGGGCAATAAAACTTTGAATAGTTTAAGAACATAAGAGTCAATAATAAACAGTGCCATACAAGCCACGATAAAATAAAACTAATAACAATAAAACATTAAAAATCTGCATATTTTGAGACAAGAAGCCAGGAGCAGACCCATCCCACTGGTGGCACCCGTTCACGAGCATGACGCATGAACCAGCCATCGCTTCGCTCAACCATATTTTAGGGAACGTAACGACCCGCCTCACACGACACCACCGCAGAAATGTTTACAGAGAGCATAGGCTCTTTTTGCAACCCGTCACACTGAAACCAGTCACACTGTTACTGGTTGAGAAAAATATTCGCATTTAGTAACAGTGTGACTCGATGCAAATATTTATTCTCATCTAGTAACACTGGATTGTAATTAGTGTTACTCGTTCGTAAAAACAAATTTCAACGAGCAACAGTCTGACTCGATGCGATTTTTGCAGCGCCTACCTCTGCGCGCCATTTCCCAGATATGAACTATTTTGTTTAGCAAGCTAAATAAAACTTCGTTTTTCAAGACTTAGAAAAAGTTTGTTGTAAAAGCTGAAAAAAGATTGAAAAGCTGTTTTTTGAAATTTTAAAATTATTAAAAAAACCGCATCGAGTCAGACTGTTGCTCGTTGAGATTGGTTTTCCGAACGAGTATCACTATTCACACTCCAGTGTTACTAGATGAAAATTAGAGCGCGCGCAGACAGAAAGCGGTACCGAGTTCCGCGTACAGAGTTCATAGTACTGCGTTCTAACGAATATACTGAGTTTGGTTCGATAACCCACACAGCAGGCAGTCGGAGCGCGGCGGTCAAAGTGGAACTCGGCGTTATAAGAGTTCATTTGCCACAGAGACAGTGAACGCCGCGTTCACGGCGATGTCTGAAGTTGCAAATACAGATCAACTTATTAAATTGGTTAGAGAAAGGGGATTATTGTATGATTTAAGTCATGTATGTCATGTAAAATATAGCCAGCCTTTCTTATGCTGAAATAAACTTCCTCTAGTTGCATTTTGCTTTTCGATGGACGCCGAACTCTGAACTCTGTACGCGGAACTCAGGACTGCTCTCTGTCTGCGCGGGCTCTTAAGGCGCCCATTCCCCAAAATAGGGTATTTTAAACTATGGATTACTCGCAAATCACAAGTACTTAAAATTTGGAAAAAATATATGTTATTTTACAGTTATTTATCCAGTGCTTACGGCCGTATTTTTTCGATTGGTGATATTTTACTGTGTCAAATAAAATCCCAAACATCCGTCTAATAATAATTCAAATATCATATTACTTGCAGTATAATTGATTTTAGTTAATGAAAAATATATGAAAATAATTGTCTTTGAATAGCCGAGGGATTCCGGCCGTCATAAATTAAATTTTCTTATTATTTAATTTTTAATTGAATTTTAAGTGATTTTCGATTCGCGGGGCGCTCGCGAGTTCACAGTTCACTGCCGGCTGCCGCTGGGTCCGCGCGAAGTGTATAGAGCGCGGCCGAGCAAGCGTTAGCGTGCCTATTTCGGTCGGGATTCCTCGCCTTAAAATTCGCATCGAGTCACACTCGAGTCACACTGTTACTAGATGCGAATATTTTTCTCAACCAGTAACAGTGTGACTAGTTTCAGTATGACTGGTTGCGAATAAAGGCATAGGCTCCTGCAGGCCTAGCATGAGCGGCTTATAACACGCGATATGATATGGTACGGCATGCCGTCTTGCTTACACCTTAGTGGGGTAAGAAAGACAACTTAAGGCCGTTAAAAGCCACTCATGATAGGCCGGCTGATGACGATGATATCGACCCCTGCCATAAAAGATAAAAGATAAGATAAAAATATTCTTTATTCACTTAGACATAATAAATATGTACTTATGAATCGTCAATATTTTCCTACCACCCATTCAAGACTTTTTTAACTGACAAGAAGAATGGGCGCAAGAAACTTGCCAGCGTTTCTTAGTTAGGTAACGACATTTACAAAAAAAACATATCGTTACTAATACAACAATTGCTTAGTATAAAAATACATCAATTTAAACAGTGATTATGTTATGTGTTACATCATGACCATGCATTGCGGTCATTCAAATAATCGTCTACTTTATAGTATCCTTTGCTCATCAGCGACTCTTTAATGTAACATTTAAATTTATGCAATGGTAGTTCAATAATATGCTGTGGAACTTTATTAAAAAAGGATATGCTTTTCCCCAGAAATGAGGCTCTGGATTTTTCTAGCCTAAACTTGGGAACGACAAGTTTATCTTTATTTCTTGTGTTAAAGCGATGAATATCGCTCTGCTTTACAAATGTATTATAATATTTTTTCACATAAATAATATTTTCATAGATGTATTGTCCTGCAACAGTTAAAATGTTTATTTCTTTAAATAGATCTCTTAAAGAATCTCTCGATCGGAGGTTGTACATGGCGCGAATAGCCCTTTTTTGGAGCACGAATATACTTTGGATGTTAGCGGCTGAGCCCCACAACAAAAGGCCGTAGGACATAACACTATGAAAATAACTAAAATAGACTATTCTAGCCGTTTCAATATCGGTTAAGAGCCTTATTTTCTTTACTGCGAATGCGGCCGAACTGAGTCTACTCGCCAAGGCTTCGATATGAGGATCCCATTGTAGTCGCGAGTCTAATATAATACCTAGAAACTTTGTATTGTTAATGAATTCGACCATATCGCCGTCTAGTCTTATATGAAAATCAACTTGTCTTACATTAGGTAACGAAAATTTTAAACACTTAGTTTTCTTTGAGTTTAATGATAAATTATTACTATTAAACCAATGTGACACTTTTGAAAGAGCACTATTTACTTCGTCAGAACAGTCATCACCTCTATCTACTTTAAAGACTAGAGATGTATCATCTGCAAATAGCACTGTCTCACATAAATTCTTCGCGTAGTAAGGAAGGTCATTTATGTATATTAAAAACAACAGCGGGCCCAATATTGATCCTTGGGGTACGCCCATAGTAATGGGAGCTCCGGTAGACTCAGTTTTATTAATAACTACCTTCTGAGTTCTTTCATACAGATATGAATGCATAAGGCTTACTGACATTTCAGAAACACCATAATGTTTTAACTTCCTTAATAGTGTTTGGTGATCAACACAATCGAATGCCTTGGAAAGGTCACAAAAAATAGCGATTACATCCTGCTTGTCCTCCCAGGCATCAAGTACATGTTTTAGAAATGCAACCCCAGCATCAGTTGTACTTTTACCTTTTGAAAAACCAAACTGTTTCTCATGCAGTATACTATTTAATTTAAAATATTCTAAAAGTTGAGCATAAATTAATTTCTCAAATATTTTACTTATTGCTGGTAGTATGGATATAGGTCTAAAATTTGCTGGGTCACTTTTGTCACCAGCTTTAAACAGAGGAATTATTTTACTATTTTTCATTAAATTAGGAAAGACCCCTTCACTTATACATTGGTTAAAAATTATTGCTAATGATGGAGCTATCACATCAATTATTGATTTGATGATACTTGTAGATATGCCCCAGAGATCTTCTGTTTTCTTAATATTTATTGCTTTGAATGCTTTAATAATATCTTCGGTAGTGACATAGCTAAAACTAAATGTTTCCTGGCACTTGTTCACACTAGATTCCATAAGAGAGACAGCGGTGTTGGGGCAAGAGTTAAGTCTGCTAGTAGTTTCTAACGGAATTCGAGCAAAGTAACCTTCAAAAGCACTAGCCACCTCAATATCTGATTCAAAAGTCTGATCACTAATTTTTAAGTTAAATGAATTAATTTTGCTTTTTATTTTGCCAGTTTCTTGGTTTATAATACTCCAGGTAGCTTTTATTTTATTTTCAGGTGATTTAATTTTATTTGAAATATACCTAGATTTTGCCAGAGCACATACTTTCCTAAATGTTTTTGAATATTTCTTGACATATTCAATGAAGCTAGGATCACAGGAAGTCGTTTTTTGGGCATAGAGTTCAAATAACTTTCTTCTGCTATTATAAATACCAGGTGTGGCCCAGTCACTGAACTTCTTACGATCATTACACTTTATAACTTTTTGTTTAAAATTGTTACTAAATTCTTTTTCAACAATATCAAATAATGATTGATAAGAGTTATTAGCGTCAGCAGAAGCTGGCAAACATTGAATTTTATCTTGTACATTATTTCTAAATTTAGTAATACCACGTTTCGGTATTGGTATCATATGATAGTTTCATATGATATGACTGTCAAATCGGTCAAACAAAACCCATGCGTGCAACGCAGCTTGAATACAGAGCCATCATGCTTACAAGTGCTTACCTACCTACCATATCACTATATTATACAGGTTTATTTTGAAACCACTGGCCAAATTTTTAAGTTCGACTCAGGGACCGTACTCTGAAACGCTAATCCGAAACTTCGGTTAGCCCCGCCCTTTTCACTCGATTCTGTCCCGACTAGAGAGTGAGAGGGACGGGTATACCGAAGTTTCGGGTTTTGCGTTTCAGAGTAGGCCCTCTGAATCGCCAATTGGACTACTTTCTCCTAGAAACATGGGACGAAATAATAGGTCTTTACCTATGAAATTGTCGTTTTCTATGGGGAAATTGGAATCGGCATACAAAGATATTTGGGGATTTCTTGGACATGTGAACTCCGAATTCAACGAAACTTTCGAGATATGATCAGACAAAATTATTCTAACTAGTTATTGCCTATAATCTCTTTTGATAAACTGTATTAGAATAAAAAAAAAATCTGTTCAAATCTGTCAAATTGACGACAACCAAAAAGGGGTACTTTGGAGCATTTATAAAAAATTTAGACGCATGTTTAATTATTCTTTTCTTAGATGTTTAACATGACGATATACTCTATTTTCGACACTGACTATTAATTTTGATATATTAATATTAATTAAAAAATTAGAAACCAATAAACATGTGAGAAAAAGACGGCAATTTCATATGTAAAGACCTATTATGTTTTTTTTTTGACTTTTTATACAAATCATACTGATCACGTTAAGTGATCGATTTTGTAGAGGTCCAAAAATTTTTGTCGTATTTCGATCCATGTTTCTACGAGAAAGTTGTTGACTTACCGATTCTGAGTCGAACTTAAAAATTTAGCCAGTGGTTTTAAGGCGCCCATTCCCGAAAATAGGGTATTTTAAATTATGGATTACTCGCAAACCACACTTACTCAAAATTTAGAAATAGTATATTATGATACAAGTGAGCTAAGGTTGCTCATTATACACGAGGCTGTGGGTTGCAGCCCGAGCCGCAGGCGAGGGCGTAAATCAGCCGAGTGTCTAGTGAGTAAGTTGCTCGCGAGTTTCATACGCACTTTTTCAACACACTTGCGAGGAAAAAAAAACATTTATTGCAATAGGGTATTTTACTGTTGTTGAAATGTAGATATTTAATGATGACGTTAAAAAATGTTGCAATTAAGAATACCAAATGTGAAAAAATAATTTGAATCTGTTTTATAATAAAAGAATTATAGTCTGTTTGATTTTGACTATAGCTGTCTCTTTCTAAAACGAAATCTTCTATGGCGTGACTATGACGCTACTAACCCACTGACGTCACTAAGATAGCGTCATGTCCTTGTCTAATTATAAAGTTTGAAGTCCTATATCTTTGAAAATATTCAAGATAATTCAAAATGAAAACTTGTTTTGTGTAGCTAATATTTCGAAAAACATTTTAAAGAAATAAAAAAAATCAGTAAAATACCGTATTGCATACAATAACCTAATATTAGCTAAGGGAAAAAGCGCGCAAGTTTTTTTTGCACGCGCCAAATGTAAGGTGACTGATTACATACAGCCATACAGCCTACTTCAAAATAATTAAGTATAATAATAGTGATAAAATGCAAATGTTTTATAACAAATTATTGTGAATTATAAATAATTTGATAATAATAAACTTAATTATGTTTTTTGTCTTAATTAGGGACACATTTATTTATTCTAAGAACGTAAATGGATTTTCAGCCGTATAAAACCTCTTTGTTGTTACAAAAAAAGAACTGTATCTAGGTATTACCCGCTGAAATTAAAAATGCTCTGTTGACTCGCATATAACTTGCAGTTGGGTACTAACTTAACTTTGTAGGGATAATGTATTACCCGGTTAAATTGAAAAGTCTCTGTTTACTCGCATATAATTTGCAGTTGGGTACTTACTTAACTTTGTAGGGATAATTCTATTACGCAACTAGTACTGTAATGTTATTATGCACGCGTGTGTTATAGTTCGGTTTATGGCCCTAAGATCGATGTAATAAGGCTCACTTTATGAGCAAGTGTGTTGAAAAAAATATATGTTATTTTACAGTTATTTATCTAGTGCTTCCGGCCGTTTTTCCGGCCGGTTTATGGTTAAAATAGTACGAATTTTTCAGAAAATGTCAAGCCAAGTACTTAAATGCAATAATTATTCCTTAGGTCTCGCGCGTCCTATTCCTACAAATAAAATATGTTTCACAAATAACTACGCTCTGATACGCTTAAGGCGATACTCGGAAAAAATGTGCTGAAGCGAGATAGCAATGAGAAAACGACGCGCGCGGGAGCGAGACCGATTTTGCAGATTAGGCAAAAAAAACACAAAATCACTTCGTATCAAAAAACTACAGCGATTTAAAAAAAATGCTTCTATACGATCCTCAATATTATTGGTGTCCACTAATTAAACCAATTTCCAATAGTGTAAGTAACCCCATTTAAGAATAATCTTCACTTTTCGTATTTTTTAGAGGTCTTTTCGAAAATAAAAAGTGTCGAGGCAAAATCATAAAATCGTGTTTTTGAAACTATACGATTCTAGATAAAGGTATGAAGAAATATATATCTTATTACCAGATTTGTAACAACTCTAACCGTCCTATAGTTTTCAATCAAAAAGTCCATATTTTTCCGAGTAGTGCCTTATTTATAGATCTTGCGTTATTGAGTTTGGTTGAATTGGAAAAAATATAATATTGATACTAATCTAAATATGATAGAGTTGTTTATTGTACCTTAACAGATGGAAAAATTATAAGAAGGTACCATTTATTACTCATAATGACAATAAAAACAAACTGAACAATTTAGGTTAAACTTAAAGTTAACGACTGTTAGGCGACATAGTTCAGATAATAATTTGGTATTACATATAATGTATGTCGCAATTGCCTCGTAATAATTAAGTAGTTTTTATGACTTTTTTATGTTCATGCAAGTTAGTCACTAAATATAATTATGTAAATAAACGACATAAAGTAACATTCCATCTAATTACGTAAAATCTTACTTTTCAGTCTGTCTGGGACTATTTTATTTATACACTTTTGCTAACTTTTCTAAGAACTTTTGCTAAAAACTAGAACAATTTCTATAAAATAATATGAGGATTAAATAAGTTGATTTGAATTTAAACGGAACTGGTGGGGCTGGCCCTTCGCGACATATCTATTAATCTATGTCAATCAGTAGAAGTTTTAGTCAGGCACTGTCACCTGTAGGTATATCTTAGGGCTGTTAACTAGTTATCTTCATGTTATGGGTGTAATGATAGATAAAATAGTACTTATTTTAAAAGTTTCTTATCAAATATTCAGTTATTCCCTATATTGTAGGAAAAACAATCGTATTTCATCGAAGTTGTCAAAATTTTGATCCTCTACGCCTCAGTGGAGATTCAACTAAAGTTAACTAAGGTTAGTTATTTAAATTTTTGCATTCACAATGCAATTTTTATTATTGATAAGAAAAAATCGACCCGTCTCACAACTAGCTCCGATGGGACCAAAGGAGTTAGCTGTGAGACGGGTCAATTTAAATCATATCACATATTTTAGAACAGCTTTCAGATTTTATTTAAGGGTTTTAATTTATACCTGCATTCTCTAACCACACGCGTATAGTTACGCGGAAAGTTTCCGTTTTCGCAGAATGTTGGAATTAAAAAGGGTCAAAGTCCTATTCCAAACCGTTCAAACATCAATTGCACAGCTGTTTACGTGTTATTACATACTTTCCTATAATAATTAAGGTGATACTCAAAAAATTATACTGAAGCGAGATAGCAATGAGAAAATGACGCGCGTGGGAGCGAGACCCATTTTAAAGATAAGGCAAAAAAAACACAAAATCACTTCGTACCTATTAAAAAACTACAGCGATTTAAAAAAAAATGCTTCTATACGATCCTAAATATTATTATAACCAATTTCCAATAGTGTAAGTAACCCCATTTATCGATAATCTTGAATTTTCGTATTTTTAGAGGTCTTTTCGAAAAGAAAAGTGTCGAGGCAAAATCATAAAATCGTGTAAAAAAATCATCATAAAATTACCAGACTTGTAACAACTGTAACCGTCCTATAGTTTTAAATCAAAAAGTCCATACTTTTTCCGAGTAGCGCCTTAAAGTGGCAGCCCTAGCTCTACAAAGGACTTCCTATTGCCCACCGCGCGGAACAAACATGACACCCCGATAGGTCATTAAGGGCTATTTATAGCCGAGGTTCTAATATATGATTTTAAGGTTATTTTTATAGAAACAATTTATGGCGCAGTGGATAGCGCGCTTGGCCTGCGATCGTTGAGGTTAAGCAACGTTCGCAATGGTCGGTCACGGGATGGGTGACCAAAAACTTTTCATTTCGAGCTCCTCCGTGCTTCGGAAGGCACGTTAAGCCGTTGGTCCCGGCTGCACTTGCAGTCGTTAATACCCACCAATCCGCACTGAGCCCGCGTGGTGGGTCATGGCTCATTCTCCTTATTCATCCATAAAGTGCCCCAGCAGTGGGGACATTAAATGGCTGATGATGATGATGATGATGAAATACATACTTACCTACATAGACAACACCCAGACCAAGACAAATAGACATGTTCATGCACACAAATATTTGTCTTGTTCGAAAATCGAATCCGAGACCTCTGGCGCAGAAGGCAGGTATCCTACCCCTGCGCCAAATCGGTCGTCATTGATGGATCCATCTTTCCCCTTGGGCCAGATGAAGGTCAAAAGTAAGCCCATTTAATATGAAAGAAAAACCTGCGGGCCAAATAGCGCAATCCGTTCGGTGGTTTAAGCTGCGTGTTGTTAATATCAGCCAGTAAATTATTTTTTTGATTTATCTGTAAAGGACTCTTCTGACATCAGTCTGTAACGGAGTGACCATGGCCCCCCAAGTAGCATTTTACTCCATTTAAGAGTACACATTTAGTTCCCAGGTGTACTTGAAGCATTACTACAGTTCACTCGTGATGTATTAGCTGTATTATTGCGATTAATAACACCTATACCTGTCTAAGGGACTTATAGGAGTGTAGAGTTATACTTTTATACGATTATTGGGGTTATTATACTCTAACAACTATCCTTTAGTCAGCCGTATGCCTAAGAGCATTATAGGAGGGTAGAGATACGGCAACCGCTGTTTAACGACCTACTTGTACGATGTTATAGAGCTAGCATTTTAATAGAACACACGTGGTCATTTATAAAGCCAAAGGCTGTTATGTTTACTTGTTTTAGACTGTTATACAGCTAGTAGCTGTAGTAGGACTTGTTTGTGATCATTAAAATAACCCTTTTTTACTATCTGTACAGAAGTGTTTTAATGGTTCGCATGTGCACTGTAGGCTGTTAAAAGGACTACAATGTCTTGTCCATTAACATCAATAGCAGTTTATTTGTCCACAAGTACTACTCTTATTTGCTGTAAGCTGAACATGAATGTGAATGTGATATTCTATTACACTTATCCCACAAGCTGTGTGTTTATTACGTCGCGTGCAAAAATGTGTGATATTGAAAGAATAAACGATGATACACAATTGACCTGGACTACATCTTAAAGCTGTACATAAGTTCACATTAGAATAAATTTATAGACATTGGCTCTGTAGTAGTACAAATGTAGGACTTCATATAGATAACAGCATTCTAACAGAACACAATGTGAACCTATATACGCTCACCGCATTAAATGGGAGTTATAACAGTTCACATAGCCGTATTTCATTTCCACCATTTTGTTCTACGTAACCTAAAAGAATTACCTAATAAATCTCCAAAATTATCATGCAGATTTATCACAAAATACGCAGATAGAGCGATTGAGTTTTGGTTTCATGTTATAATTAATTACCGTAGTATAATTATAATGCCAATATAATATCAAAAACTGAAAATTGTAGATTTCCTCTCAGCCAGTTTTAAATATTTTAAAATGAATATCGCGTTTTTACAGAGGCGCGTGAATATTTTAACTGTAAATATGTATACATTTCACGATAAAGTTGCATTCCCATGGCATTAACATTATTAAGTATTTAAAACAGCTACCTACTTATCATAATTTTTTATCCAATTGATGTCCGCCAGAGTTAATGTGTTCTGATGGCATACACAAACCTTCACAGTTATAAAATCCGTCAAAAGTACTACAGTGCTACCTAAAATTCACGTGTGTCATAAATTATTTCTTTATTTTACTAACTTAAACTTATTTTATTAAACATTAGTAATATAAAGAAATAATTTATGACACACGTGAATTTTAGGTAGCACTGTAGTACTTTTGACGGATTTTATAACTGTGAAGGCTGTGTATTTAGCAACTTGTTACTCTTTATTACACTCATGTACGTTGTATGGTTCACACTGTGTCCCATATAGTGCCGTAAGTCAGCCTTAAGTCCGATGTTACTACTTAAACTGCTATTATAATGCTATTATACTGCTAATGTACAGCCATAGTGAACTTAAGGCTGTCTAATTTGTGCCCAAACTGGTTCTACAAGAGCATTATAGCAAGCTATACAGCTCTTAGACAGCTGACTTACACAGCTTGTGGAGTACATGTGAACGACTAGACATCTTATATAGAACTCCGAATGCTCTATTATTTCTCGGCTGCTTGTACAACGAGTGAGATAGAAGATGGCTTTGGAGTGACTCATCTGAGTTACCAAAATAATTTACATGACATTTTATTGCAAAACATATTGTACTTATGGATTACAAATCGTCACGTTTCCTATCACAAATATAATATACTATGAGTGCTTTAAAAACTAATTCATTAAAGTTGTTACATATCAATTTGAAGGTTAGTGTGAATTGTTGCTACTACAATGATATACAAGGTAGACGTACTAGTGTAGGTAAACACAATAATATTGAATATTAGAGTGCTTTTCTTCGGCAACAAACTGCCATGCAGTTTGGCGATTGTGTGTTTAATTTAAGATTTATTGTGTAAAATTTGAAGTTCAATAAATAAAAAAAATAAAAAAAAAACTATTTAACCCAGGAGAAATATAAAAGTAATTTAATTTTTACTTACGTTGTCTAAACAAATGAATGCGTCAAAAATATATCAATTTGATAAGTTAGATAACACTATCAAGCCAAGAAGCATCTCATAAGAGAAAATAAATATTTATTTAGCGTCTCAGATAGGTAAAGGCAGTCACATAATTATCCACATTTTCGGTAGAAAAACGTTTGAACTGAAGTAGGGCGTTTGTGCACTACCACTGAATTTTACCGATCCGGAAAAAATCGGATGCTTGTATTTTAATAATTAATCATTTATATTAGTAATTAATTAAATACAAGCATCCGTTTTTTTCCGGATCGGTAAAATTCAGTGGTAGTGCTGTGGTAGTGCACAAAAGCCCGTAGGTAGGTATATTCTGTCTTTATATTTACAAACAATTTAATTAAAAAATGTTTTGAAAAATGGAAAATGAAGTACTTACCTACTTATTTAGAACCCGTCTCACAACTTATTTTATAACTTTTTTTCTAAATACTTCATTTTCCATTTTTCAATATTCAAAATTGCATTGTGAATGCAAAAAAGTAAAAATTTAAATAACTAAAAAATGTTTTGTTTGTAATTAATTTCTTACAGATTTCAATTCTGAGATCCCCGACCCCAAAAACTATATTCAGGGTCGCACCAGTGGGATGCTGCTGCTGATGATAAAATTATATTTTGATTGAAATAGAAATACGGAATGATTATGTAGGTACATGACGTAGGTACGTCTATTTTTTATAATGTTGATAACAGAATTAATATTAAAATGTAAACTCAAACAAGGAATTGCTTAAAGTATCACCTTTAGTTATAAAATTCTTTGTAGGTAGGTATGTTGTAGATCGATAAGTCGATTATGTCTGATTTGCTTTAAAAGTTCAAAGTGACAATTTCTATTGATGTCTTTAGTCATATAGTGCATGACATTATTGAAATGTCCATCAGATCTGAGATTTAGCAAAATTTCAAACGTAGGTACAGCCACAATTTTTTCTGTTCCGGTGGCCAAAATGTAAAACTAACGTGTTTTTTTAAATTTTATTTTGCTGTCAAGTTGATGTCCAACCCAAACGCAGTACTTATAAATTCCTTGGTCCAACCATAGCGCTGCTGGCAGTTGAAGGTAGAAGAAGTCAAGGCCGGTTAAATTGCAACAAAAAAAAGTAAAACGTCCCTACATAGCGCCGCAGTCACCGGAACAGAAAAGATTGTGGCACTGTATGGGAATTTATTGTCAATAAATCTGATAAAGACTTTCGTCGACTTGACCTGTGGCAAATTGGTAAAAAATAATGATGGTAACATATATCTTAGAATCTTTGATTACTTAGTGCTATCATTGAAACTGAAGTAAGTATTAGAAAAAAACGACCCGTCTCACAACAGCTACCTTTCACTGTTCGGGCGACTGTTCTAACCACTGAGCTACGGAGTCGTGTTTTCTAATACTTCATTTTCAATAATTAAAATTGCATTGTGAACGCAAAAAAGTAAAATTTAATTAGTGCTATCATATTTTGAAAAAAAAAATATTCTTTTAATTATATCTCTATTTCTATATTCTGTTAGTTATATTATTCTATGTCTCAAGGTCGCGTTCTAAAACACCACCTTCAAACGCCTACAGTGAACGTATACCTTTAATTTCCTAGGTAGCTCCTCATTAGTGGATGTGATACTATTTCATTCTATTCGAAATGGAAACGTAACGCATAGTTAACGTATTTTTGGTAACTAGAGTCCGCGTCAGATAACTCTGCGCGTGATTTTGGCGCTAGTTACAGTACATTTTTTTGTTATAAGCTTTTGGAAAAGTGTAGTATTCGATTTTGACCGCTCGCAGACTTATCTAACCTGCATTTTATTTTGATTTGTGATGGTTGCAGCCAAGGATGGCCGGGAGACTGGCGCCTACAGTCTGGAGGAGGCTATCGATCTAACAGGTTAGTGATGATTGAAAATTAAATTAATAAATCCATACTAATATTATAAATGTGAAAGTGTGTTTGTTTGTTTGTTTGTCCGTCTTTCACGTCAAAACGGAGCAACGGATCGACGAGATTTTCGGTATGGAGATAATTTGAGAGCTGGAGAATAACATAGGTTACTTTTTATCCAGGAAAATTATAAAATAAAAATGGTAATTTAGTATAGAAAACCGATATACTGTCATACTTCACACAACTGTCATTTCTTAGCCGCTTCCAAAGAGAAGGTATGTCAAAGAGTATGTAATCACCATGAAGCTCGACTTAATACTGAGGTAACTGGAGAGTGCAGTACGAACAATTTTTTGAATACCACAAATAACACAGTGGCTGTCTTCCGTCTCACCTACACTTTAAATAAATACGTATGGTCATATGAGACAGCTGACAGCCACTACATACATAAATGTCAAATTTGCTGGCGACACTTTTTATTCAGGGTGAGAGCTCCAGTTACCTCAGAGTATTAAGTCAAACTTCATGGTAATCACTGACATTTTTGCCGCTTAGGATTTCTTTTTTTTAATAAGTGACATTGTGTCAGGCAGGTGATACGAAGTTCGTGTCCAATAAAATTTATATGGCAAAACAACGTTTGCCGGGTCAGCTAGTAATAAATAAATTTCTTACATCTAGCTCGTAAGTAGTTTTCATTAAGAAACTGTGTTATGGAAACTAGATAACGGATAATTTATACATACTTATACTAAAAAATCAATAGAAAGTACCTACCTATTTTAGAAAAAATCGACCCATCTCACAATGGGATCAACCCGATGGGTCTCGAACCCACGACCTTTCACTATCCGGGCGACTGCTCTAACCTCTGAGCTACGTAGTCGTTCCGTACTCTCACAACTAGTTCCGATGGGACTCGAACCCACGACCTTTCACTGTCCGGGCGAATGCTCTAACCACTGAGCTACGGACTCGTTAGGGCAAGCGATATATTGTAGGTATAGCCTGCGTTTATTTCATCAACTTTTTTTTCTAGTACTTCATTTTCAATAATAAAAATTGTATCATCATCATCAGCCTATTAACGTCCACTGCTGCACATAGGCCTCTCCAAGAGTACGCCATCGAGCACGATCAGTGGCTAAAAAATTGTATAGTGAATGAAAAATAGTAAAAATTATACGGCTGCGCAAAACCAAAACACAATAAGATACATTAGGAAAATTTTACAGGACGAGTAGGTAGTAGAGAGCGGTACACCCCGAAATTCAGTAAAATGCTGCAAATGGTGTTAAAAGCATGAAAACCGGAACGATTGATCTTTAGGCCATAATAATCAATTTGACCCGTAGCACGAAAAAAAAAAACAAAAATGAGAAGAGTTATGACGTCATCATTTATTTGTATGGGAAAATTTTTTTTTTGTTCTGAAACCTATCGTGTGTGGTATCTTACGAAAGGGATTATTAAGCCGATTCTAAAAATATATCACATCATTATATTTCAGTCACTTGTTTTAAATTAAAATTAAAATCATTTTCAAAACATACCAAGTTTGGGCTCCTCCAGATATGATATGAATGAATCGTTATTTGTAAAATATACCATGATATGTATAGCCTCGTAACAAACCCCTAGAAAGCAATTTTGAAAATATTTACGAGTACAAGTATTATATTTTTATGTGTAACCTATGTCAAATCAGATTTTTTACAAGTATATTGTGAAACGGATTCTAATGTATGTGTTATCATTAGAAAAATACGTTATGTCACCCCGAGTGACCCTGGCTATGCCCTGGCTATAATATATTTATTTAAATATTCAATATGGCGGACGTGTGGCGCCATAAAAAAATTCAATGAAACTTGTTTTCTTCAATTATGCAATATAGATATCAAATGAAAGGCCTCGAAGAGTACATTTCAAAAATAGGTATATAATTTGTATACATAATCACTAAAAGGAATAAAATAAAAATTAATAATTTTAAAATTAAAAAACACGACTGCTAAAATCGAATTAAAATGTAGTTCTAATTACAGTCGGGGGACCTTTTTCCACAGTATTCCACAGCAGCACCCGACTGCCATGAGAATGAAATGCCTTGTTTTTTACTTTTAAGTTCGATTTTGGCATTTGTGTTTTTTAATGTATATTTGTATAGGCACAGATTAATAAATAGTTACTATGGTAATAGTACCTATTGCCATTCTTAATGTTTAGTTTAAGTTGCGCTCAGTTAATGATAAAAACAGTAATTTTATCAAATGAGGGAAGCAAAATATTTTTTAAACCACCTCTGTGGTCTAGTGGTTCACACCACCGATTTCAGACCCAGAGGTCCCGGGTTCGATTCCCAGTGGGGGTACATATTGTATTTGGTTTGGTTGGTGGTAGGACTTGTTCTCAGTCCGCCTGGCTAGCTACCACCATCTTATCTAAGTCTGACGCCATAACAATGATGTTTTGAAGCATATTGTGTTCCGGCAGTTAGAGATAAGATAATAGCCAGTTCCTCAGTGATTGAGGTTTCCGGGAGTAGTGCGCTTCCACCTTAGCCTTATCACCACTCAACATCAGGTGTGATGAAGACTAAGTGCTACCCCGTTGTAGATAAAAAAAACTCGAATTGCGATAGAGACAAAATAAAAATCAATTTGTTTGCTTTATTTTTTTCACAATAAGCATTTTAAATGCGTATGGGGCTTTTACAACAAGTTGGTGTGCCGCACAGAAACGAAAATATTTAACAAGAAAAAAAAGTTGTCTTAAGTGCAAAATCATTTAAGGGCAGGATCTTCCAAAAACTCTGTCTTTTTCTTTTTCTTTACGTGAATGAAAATAACCTCACTTTTTCATTTTTTCAATGTTATGGTTGTTATTTTGAGCATAAATTCACTTTTAGAAAAAGTAGCCTGAGAATAATCTACAATATGTCATTACCTATTTTTCTATATATTATTCGTGAATTAGAGATTAGTAATCTAATTGTATAAAACCAAAAAAATATAAAAATAATGAAAATTTTCTTTGTTTTTGATAATTTTTGTAGTCGAGTGAAGATACGAATATCGTGTAAATAATCAAGATCGTTTATGAAACTTCAACATATATTTTTATCTGCCCAAAATAAAGAATATTTGATTGTTTACTTTTGAATCAAAAATAGGTTGATTTTGATAATTTGGAAGATCGTGCCCTTAATATCGCAACGCGAAGCTTTTGTAAAGTTTAAAAGATTTTTGCGTCGTTGCCAAATGTGCATATCAGTTGGTGGAGAGCATTTTGAACACTTATTGTAAAAAAAAAATATTGATTTTTATTTTGTCTCTATCGCAATTTGAGTTTTATTTTGTCTTTCCCATTTGATAAAATTACTGTTTTTTTTAATAAAATTAAATAAATAAAATTAAAAAATAATTTAAAATCTTAAGAGGGGTGATCGTAAAACGGTAAAACGTTAGACAATCTATCGTCGATTTCGTCTTACCTCGAGAGCTAGTATACCTAATAATCATGGTTTTACTTGTTCACGTCAGGGCATGGCCGCTACAACTACCAGCTGTTAATCGCCTGCAGTCTGATCAGCCATGCCGTGGCGCTGGACATGTTCGGGTTCAACATCGTGGTGGCGGCGGCCACCTGCGACCTGCAGCTGGGCCTCGCCGAAGCTGGGGCCTTGGCTTCAGCACCATTCACAGGTATGACTATCATTATTCAAACTGCTGGTTATTGGTATTTGTGTGAAGGTGAAGTGGCAATTTGCAGTTAAGAGGTCGGCCATAAGCGGTAGGAGAGAAGACAGGCAGGATTTGGTTAAGGGAGGGGGGGGGGGGGAATTTGGTTCAGAAGGGGAGGTATTCTTAGCTTATCTTAGGTGGCAAAATGATGAATGCAAAAATGTTATACGTTAAATTGTGTGTCAGGGAGGGCAATCGCCCCCATTGCCCGTTCCCCCCCATTGTATTTCGACGACTCAACAACAACTACAACGGTTTGTAACAAAGTTAATAAGCATTCCCAGATCACGATGTTCGTGTTTGCCATTTAGAAGCTGGCAATGGCACATTTTTAGCTGAAATATTTTTTATTCATCAGTTTTCCCTACGTGAAATAAGCTAAGAGACCCCCTTCAACATAATTCCCCCCCTCCCCCAACCAAATCCTGAATCCGCGCTTGTCACTCTCCAGTCACGACAGAATCGAGTGAAAGGGGTGGGGCTATTCGGATATGCGTTTCATGGTGGCACTTCACCCTCGTCCGAGGCTCTCGGCCAAGGCGCCCAGCGAGAGATGCCGAGGCGAGTGGTATAGTGCGACAAGCTTATCTGTTCCGGTGATAATCTTTGGAACTAAAACATTTTAATACTACAGTCCATTTTGACAGGTAATTTAGTATTGCAAGTGGCTCCTTTGTCACAGCTGTCACTGGCTGTACCCCTCTTCACGCTCGGTTGGCTCAGTTGCCGCCGAAACTTCAAAGATAAAGGACGTGACGGAAAACAGCTTTATGCACGTTAGCTAGCACAAAATATGGGCTTCAAATGTAAAACAATATAAATAAATACCTACCTTTGCCAAAATACCGACATAATAGCGAGGCGAGAGCGCACGAGTCGACACGAGCGTCGTCTCTTCACTCTCGCGCTCGCCACCACTCGCGTCCAATCGGCGCCGGCGAGCGTGAAGTGCGGGCATCAGAGTACGGTACCCGTTTAGAAAGCTACATTTTCTGTTTATTTAGACGAGTAAAGTTTTTACAGCACCTAACTATTTTACATGAACAAAGTCGCGAAGCCACAATTTCCAATATAATTCCAGGCCTCATCTTCGCGTACCCGTGGGGGTACTACGCGGACACCCGGGGCAGACGGCGCGCACTGCTGCTCGCCACCTCAGTCAGCTTCATCATGGCCGCCCTCACCAGCTTCGCGCCCAGCTGGCAAGTCATGCTCGCCCTGAAGATTATAGGGTCTGCTTTGTAAGTATTTTAGAAGCCAATCCTCGCGGCTTTGGTTACCCGTTCCCGTAGGAGTATCGGGATAAAATATAGCCTCTGTCACTTGGGGAGAATGTAGCTTGCTAATGGTGAAAGAATTTTCTAAATCGGTCCAGTAGTTTCGGAGCCTATTCGATGCAAACAAACAATCAAATCTTTCCTCTTTATAATATTAGTAGGTATAGATATTTACTTATTGGGTGATGGTTTTGGCCACTATAGATTCGTCTTGGTAGGCCATGCTTGCATAATCTATCCTACAAGAAATAGGACGATTCAAAGGACGTGTTTTAGACTTTAAAAGAGGATTCAAGTCTTAGTCCCATATTCCAATAGCTATGTGTGTTACACCGTTTGATATGTATTTTTGAGCTGTATTAAAAGTTACCATGGCACCGAGATTAGTCCGTTCAAAGTTTTAGGTAAAAATAACATTAATTCTTTAAACACGTTAAATCCTAACCTACAGATAATAATTTCGTCATGTGTCACAAACTTTTTTATCAATCTTTCTCAAAGGCACACTTTTTGAATGACGTCAATAAAATGTCGTCAAAAATACGTTATCGTCGTTTTATTTGTAAAAGAGCGCCATCAACGGTCAACATTAACATTTAAGAACATTGTTTATGGAACTAGTAAAACTACCATATTTTAATAAAGAATTACTCTGAATGGACTAAGATTTGGAACTTGACGCCATAGTCACATTTATTCAGCTCAATAATACTTATCCATCGATATAACTCACATAGCTATTGAAATGAAATGAAATGAAATGAAATTATTTATTCGCAGAGAACATAGTATGATAAGATCTTTACAATTTATAAAAGTACATTATGTCCCACTCTCAGAAGATTATGCAAATTTTGTTACAAATAAAATTTTTAATTATTACATTTTCTATTTCATTATGTCAGTGGTAATATAGCACATTTTAATAAAAATAAAGAATCATACATTATTAGATTAAATTAGAAAATGTCAAAGTAAAATGTTAATAATTATAAAATGTCAAAGTAGAATAATATTTATAAAATGTCAATAAGAGTACCTACATAATGAAATCGATTAAACAATGTCAAGACCAAAAACCACCTCATTGAGAGAGAAATTCGTTCAACGTGTAGAAGGACTTGTCAAGGAGCCAGGTTTTTAAATTCTTCTTAAAATGTTGCATGGGCAGTTCCCGAATGGTCCCTGGAATATGGTTATAAATTCTTATCGCATTAACGGAGCAGTTTTTTTGGTAAAGTGCGCATTTACATGAGGAATATCTTATTTTTGTTACATCTCGGCGTTGAAATCTACTATTTTCAGAGACCTTTTCAAATAAATGAGGATGACTTCTCACGAAAACTCCAGCTTCTAAAATATATAAGCAAGTTAAGGTAAGGACTCCCAACTCTTTGAATAAAGGTCGACACGATGTCAGTGGTCCGACACCACAAATGGCTCGGATACACTTTTTTTGAACAAGAAAAGCTTTCTGAATGTCTGTAGAGTTCCCCCACAGTAGGAGGCCATACCTGAGCATACGACAGGCGGCATACCTGAAGCGACATAGCCGTGATAGGCAGTAAGTGCTGCCTGAACATTGGTTGTTTTACGAGTTTGTCTCAGAGCATGAACGAACCTGTTTAGTCTACCACATACGTAGTTAACATGACTTTTCCAATTGCAATTTCTATCTAACATTAAACCCAAGAACTTAATATTGTCAACTTCCGAAAGATGAGTATCATTGTATTTAATGTCAAGTAACTTATTTGTAGACTTATAATTACAGAATTGAACATATTTTGTTTTCGAGATATTTATGTCAAGATCATTGGAAGCCATGTTATCACTTTGTCTAATGTGTCATTTACAATTGTTTCATAAGAAATGTCAGGAAATTTATCATTTTTAATGTCCGGTATAATATTGGAAGGTAGTAGCAGATTTCTTAGAAACCCAGGCATCATCGTTTTTCAGCACGACGGCATCATATTCATTGACATTGGCCTATGTGGGAGAGAGCACGCGACGAGAGTCCAGGGACCGTTACCTGTTCATCATGACAGCAGCCAATCTTGCATCTGAATTAGTTTCTTTTGGTAAGTCATATACAAAAAATCATTTAGTACCAAATACTTATCTTACTTACTTACTTTATCTTACTTGTAAGCTTCGTAGATCATCATCTGAGTCAGTCATAGTCATAGTCATAATATTTTATTCATATACTTAGATTAAATAAAATTAATGCTTATGAATCGACCAACATTTTTTCACCTACCACCTGTTATGGATGTCAGATCAGAAGAAATTTATTAAAATTAAATACTACTCTTTGAATTTTTCACTACTATAATTCTTTACTTGCCGCTTTGTTTAAAATATTTAGTGGGCGTTGTAAAAAAGATGAATTAGTTTATTAGGGGCTAATATATTTTCCC
This sequence comes from Crambus lathoniellus, assembly GCA_949710035.1. Taxonomy (NCBI): domain Eukaryota; kingdom Metazoa; phylum Arthropoda; class Insecta; order Lepidoptera; family Crambidae; genus Crambus; species Crambus lathoniellus. Next base: position 2,688,110 of record OX453307.1, on the reverse strand, counting down.
GTGGCTTGGTTATAAAAAATAAATTTAATCACGTGGCCATTAAAAAATTCTGTGGCTGTACTTATAATTTCCCATTAATTAACACAAATGCAACGCAAAAATTAAATTTAAACGTGTGACACATGTTTAAAATTTTAAGATCTCAAAGAGTCGTTGCAAACCCTGCGAACAGTTGCAATTGTTGCAAAAGTGCCAAAAATTTTAGCAAAAATGAAACAAACTCAAAAACAAATGATAAAGAAAGAGATGAGATGATATTCCCTGTTTTGTTCTTCGATTCACTACTTATTCTAAATGTTTTCAGCTTTAGCCTACCTGCTTCTTCCGTTAGACTTTAACTTACCAATGACCTGGCTTTCCATCACCTTCCGTCCGTGGCGCCTCTTCACGCTGATCATGGCTTCTATCCTTGGCCTTGGAGCTCTGCTGATGTACTTCCTTCAGGAGAGCCCGAAATTCTTAGCTGATAGTGGAGACATGGAGAATGCACTAAAGTCGCTTACAGCCATCTACGAGGCGAATGTGGGCCAGAAGGAAGGTTACCCGGTTTGTACTATTTATTTTTGTATGGGTTCCTTTTTTGCTTTACAGCATTTCTAAAGCATATTGTAAATATCTCATTATTAAATCTATATTTTAAAATTGCCTCATTTTGGTGGCGTAATCTAACTCAGGTTAAAAACCAACTTAGTCGCAAATATAAATCTAATATTGGAAGGGGTGAAATATGTATTTCTTTTTATCCACAAACGGGGTAGCACTTAACCTTCATCAGAATGTTAAGTGATGATCAGGATGAAGGTGGAAGCATACTACTCCCGGAATCCTTAATTACTGAGGGAGAGGAGGATTTGGTTAGGATTATTAATACAAATTTATTTCTCCTTTAAATTTTTCAATGCAATGATGTTTTGCAGTCGATTGAGGCAAAATGTGTTGTAGTTACTTAACAGAATAAAATTCCAGAGACGTAGAGATTCTTATACGTTATATCACAGTAGATACAATCGTTCTGCTTTTATATTTTCAGGTAAAACGTATCATAGTTGATAGCACGGACACGCCAGAGGAAGGATTTTGGAAGTCTGTCGTGAGGCAGACCGTGCCACTGTTCAAGCCGCCGCTGCTGTGGAGGACCTTGCAGCTGTTCTACCTGATCACTGTAGTCTGTGGGCCGTTGGTAACATTTTCATGTCATCATCAGCCATTTTAATATCCCCACTTATGATCGAAGTCCTCACTGCATAACGCGGGCCAAATGCGGATATTAACGAAAATGCAGCCGAGACTAACGGCCGGCGTAACGTACTTTTCGAAGTGTGGAGGAGCTTAAGATCATCAGTCTTTGGTCATTCATCCTGTGGCCTCGATGCCTTTTTTACACTAGTTGGTCACAAACAACTAGTTAAAAAGGCACAGCAACCACAATCGCAGCTTCAGCGCGCGAACCACCGCAAAACGGGTCGACGACCGATCGTCCTCAATTTCCTGTGCTTGTACACATCTGATATTTTAAGCCCAATATTACAAAAATTCCAAACCCATTATTTAAAGAGTTGTCTAATTTTCTATTTTGAAGTTGAAGGAAACCCATTTTAACAACAATGTAATTTTTTTGTTGACAGAAGCAACGTGTTCTTGTTGTGGTTCTCAATAATCGTGAACGTGTTCTTCAAGTCGGTGGGGGGCGCCGACGATGGCGGTTCATTCTGCGAGAGAATCGTCACTAACTTGACTACTTCGCATGGCGATTCAGTAAGTTATTCAACATTTTCAACAACCATATGAAGCGAACTGCTAGACATAGTCCTCCCCCAAACATCTCCTTCTCCTCAACGATCAGTCCTGCGCTCGCTGCTTACATCCAGCGGCTTCCTGTGACTTTCAACTTCTGGATCTTCAGTTAGCTATTTGCACCATAAACCATAAGTTTAAAAATCTAAAAAGAAATCATACAGTGTCTTTTAATATTTGACAGGTGGTGTTCATAACCCACCATTGTAGGATGTAGCCTACCCATTTGTAGGATGGGTCTTTAAATTTTATTATGATTTATATTTCCGATTTTTAAAGTGATGATTTGAAAAGGTACTACAGTCCAACCCTAGTTATTTTGTTTTAGTTGAGCTAGAAACTATGAATACATGAAGCTAACTGCCAAAAAAACCCTTGATTGCCAGTTCTCTTCTCCTTTCAAGTTCTCCCGCGTCTTTAAGAACCGTTGCCGTAGCTTCTTTGACATTCAGGAGTGCTTGTAGCAGCCTAGATAGAATAAAAAATGATTTTGAATTTAATGGAAATTATCTGTTCTAGGCCAGTTGTGATGATGTCATATCCCCCAACACTCTCTACTCCGGTATCATCTTCGGGGCGTTCTACACGGTGATGACCCTGCTGGTGTCCAAGGTAATGAAAAATAATATGGACTAATTTATAATAAACAATAATTAGAATTATAACCGCCTATGTGGTATAGTGGTATACACCACCGGGTATAAGACCCAGAGGTCTCGGGATATATTCCCAGTGTGGGTACATATTGTATTCGGTTTGGTTAGCGGTAGGACTTGATCTAAGTCTGCCTGGCTAGCTACTACCATCTTATCTAAGTCAGAAGTCAAAATAACGATGTTTCCAGCATTGTTATGTTCCGGCAGATAGAGATAAGATAGCCAGTTCCTCAGTGTTTGAGGATTCTGGTGGTACCTAGTGCGCTTCCATCTTCAGCCTTATTTTCACTTAACATCTGGTGAGATGAAGGCTACAACAGGGTACCGTTGTGGATTAAAAAAAGAGTAAAATTTGAAATTGGGCACTGTTAGTGCCTCTAAATGAAGGCAATGTTACCGATCCATTACAAAGTTTTAGGGAACCTTGACCCTTGTTAAACTTTGAACTTATGCTTATATTATTTTGTGTAAGAGCGATCGTGTTGTATCAGTCCGTTTTAAGCCTAAAAATATGGTTCAGGTTCCGTAATGAGTAGACGCTGGCAAAATTCAGAAATTAGATCTAAGGATCTAAAGAGAAAAGTTGCGGGCATCAGCTGGACGATAATTAGGTTAAGAATTACAAAAAAATACACTTACTGAGAAAACAATCGATATAAAATAATCGATATAAAACACTTGCGTTACTGACTGACTGACAGACAGCGCACAGCTCTACAACATCATAGGGTTCCTACTTTACTGACATTTTTTTATTTATTTAAAATCTTTTTTGAAATATTAGTTACATACACAAAACAAGTTTTATTTTGAGTTATCATGAATATTTTCAAAGTTATAGGACATCAAACTACTTGGCGCAAAAAGCTGAAAGTTCCTTGGGGACTGTAGGGAAGCATTAAGAGAGGATTTTTGAAAATTCCCCTTCTAAGGGGGTAAAAAGGGGATACACACAGACGAATTCGCGAGCGGAGCGCTAGTTAAATCATAAAAAAACATTAAAGTTAGAAATGACAAAGAATTCAATAAATATTTTTTTTGTAAAAACTTCGTTTTTGTGACAAGCTTTTTGTTGACTGTACTATATTATTGTATTGTCACCTGGACCAAACCTGTATGCAAAGTTTCAGCTCAATCGGACACTGGGAAGTAGGTCAAATTCAGCTTGCAAGATTTGACCCGAACGGACATACATGCAAGCTAATTACAAGCTTGTAAATAGTAGATTGTACAACAAGTGCATAAAACGTACCATTTTACCCGAGACGTATATATGGATAGTCAATTCGAGGGTAAAATGGGTTTTATGTACGAGTTATACACTCTGCTTTTCACTTCGAGTGTGAGGAAAATAAATAACAATATTGCAAAAAATAAAAAATAAAGACTTCGCTATATTGGCGGGAACACTTTCTTTTTCTTTTTTTTATACGTGGCATTGGCAGCACAGTGACTTTAGCATAGATCGTAGTTATGGTATGCTCTTGAAATACTTATTTCTTAGAAAACTCATTAGTTTTGCCTAGTTTTATTAATTTAGTAATTTAACATGGATTATGTACAAAATTTAAGAAACAGAATGAAATACGTTAGGTATCAATAAAATTTATTTAACGAAGTTTAATTGCGTGTGTGACTGTTTACCTGACGACCTTTGTCTTAAGAGTCTTAGACTTAGACGAAGATTTTACTTTATGCACTAGAGCATAAAAGATTCAAGATTCAAGATTCAAATTTGTTTATTCAATTTAGATTGTTATTTACAATACTTGTGAACGTCATAGAAGCTACGCCATCGGTTCGCAAACCCTACAGCGGGAGGCCTTGGAGAAGAACCGGCAAGAAACTCCAAGGGTTGTTTTTTTCTCCCTGTCTTATTTCATACAGAGTCGTCAAATTGAAAAATGACCTTAACATGGTATGACTAAGGTCAGTTTCCATCACAATTACACAATGGGTTATGATAAATACAGTTAAGTATAGGCGAACTAATGATCATAGCGGTGAACAATTTTCAGTTACTTAGGAACTCTACTTAAAGCTTTAATATTAGTTTAAAACAAAAGACAATTCTACTATATACTGCAAGTTGCGCCATACATGTTTCAAATGTAATTCTTAATAAAATGAATAAAAACAAAAGAAAACACATTTTAAGGCAAGCAGATAAGAGCAGACCCATTCCCACTGGCAGCACCCGTTCACGAGCATGACGCATGAACCAGCCATCGCTTCGCTCAACCATATTTTAGGGAACGTAACGACCCGCCTCACACGCCACCACCGTAGAAATGTTTTAGTGAGCATGACATACTCAAACTGCCTACCTTAAATGACCGAATTAAAAGCTTAACTAATATAAACGGTAATAATATAAAATATAGGACACGACTCACAATATCATACTAGGAACATTTGTTACGAGTGTTACGACCAAGGTGTTTTGTCGTTCAAATAATCATTTACAGTGTAATAGCCTTTTTTGAGGAGGCCACTCTTTATATGATTCTTAAACTCTAGATATGGTAAATCCAAGATATCACTTGGGATTTTGTTATATATGTGTATACCTTGACCAACGAAAGATCCGTGCACCTTTTCTAAACGGTACCGAGGCATTACGAGCTTGTTTCTATTTCTAGTATTACGATTGTGTAAATCACCATGTTTGGTATACAAGTTAATATTGCGACGTACAAAAAGAATGCAATTTAATATAAATTGAGATGCAGCTGTCAGTATACCTATTTCCTTGAACTTGTCTCTAAGCGAAGTTTTGGAGCCTAGTTTATAGATGGCTCTGATTGCTCGTTTTTGCAAGATGAATATAGCATTAATGCCAGCCGCTAATCCCCACAAAAGAATGCCATATGACATGATGCTATGGAAATAACTAAAGTATACAGTTCTAGCAGTATCAACATCTGTTAGCTGTCGTACTTTTCTAATAGCGTAGGAAGCAGAACTAAGCTTACCAGCTAATGTTGCGATATGCGCATGCCATTGAATTATTATATCATGCCATTAAAAAGCGATTTTATGCAGCCTATACCCAACATAAACACGAACTTTACGAGCATGAGAAGTGAAAAAATAATGATCATCATATCTTATCAGGTGGCTAGCTGGAGGAAGTTGGTCCTCGTGATCTCATTCTCGGTGGCTGCCGTGAGCGGGGCGGTGCTGAACCTCCTGACCACGCCCTGGGCGACCATGCTGGCTTTCACGCTGATGCTGGGCTCGGTTCTGGGGTTAGGCAGTGTGGCGTCGTTCTTCGTGGACTTTTACCCTACCGCTTGCAGGTTTGATTTTTTTTGTAAATGTGTTTAAAGGTCATTTTATATCTTCCAGCATGAAACGTGACACACATCGCACAGACAGCTGTTTTGTTTGAAGAGAATCTGTATAAAAGTCCGTCTTTTTTATCATTTTTATCATTTGATGATGATGATAAGCCTTTCGTTCCGAAATTAGTTATGCAAGTGAGAACAAATGGTTTCGGTTTTTTTTTTATCATTTATTTTCACTGAAATGCAAACAAAAGTACATTTCTGAAATCACTCGCCAAACTTTAATGTTTGATGGCGACACGAACCAGCACGAAACGTGACACAAAGAGCATGACAGACGCTTCACAGACAACAGAGGGTCTAGACAAGTGGCTTTCTATTATAGATATCTATACATATAATAAAACAGAAACGGACAAAAAGTCTGTACATGAAATATAAAAAAAAAAAAATTACTGCTATGTGATGTGTACAGGATATAGACCCCAAAACGATAGATATTAAAATTTTTGTCTGTTTGTCTGTTTGTCTGTTTGTCTGTTTGTCTGTTTGTCTGTTTGTCTGTTTGTCTGTTTGTATGTTCGCTTTTCACGCAAAAACTACTGGACGGATTTTTACCAAATTTTGTGTAGTAATAGCTTATAACCCGGGTCAACATATAGGGTACCTTTTATTGCGGGAAATTTAATTATTCCTACGGGAAAATACAAAAACAGATTCTTACTAAAATAGATGGCGCCACATGATTATGAAAATACATTATATTTAATCGCTTTCTCAATTAATAATGAATCATGTTATTTTTTTTTACCTGCTTCAAAACATAATATAAATTAAAACCCATCCAGTCTCACATAAAATCATAAAAATAATTTCATGTTATTTACGTCATTATATCTACTAAGCAATAGATGGCGCAGGAAGTCAGTTAGATTACGATATACCTCTCACAAAAGAACATTCGAATGATTATATTAATTAGGGTGAAAGCCCCCTCTGTTGCCACTTTAAGATGCTTTTCACTTCTTTCGCATCATAACTACTAAACAATAGATGGCGCGGGAAGTCAGTAAGATTACGATATACCTTTCACAAAAGTACATTCGAATGATTATCTATATTAAGTAGGGTGAAAGCTCCCGCTGTTGCCACTTTAATTTTTTTTCACTTCTTTCGCCTATGGTCTTAAGTAGGTATCTAAAATTGTCAAGAATGTATCTTATACTTTTCTTTAAATTTTTAAATTTACAATACAAAAAAACTACTTAATAAATTTAACCGACTCCAAAAAGTATTTGTCAACTGAAAAGGAAAAATATAATATATATTATAATTAAGGTACCTTTTTGAGGTCGGTGCCAGTCAGTTTATTTTTTTAAATTACTATTTATTTCCTAAGTTTTAGTGTATATTGTACAATAAAATACCCACGAAAAATACTAAACCGATTTTGATGAATCTTAGACTGTTCCCAAAGTTAGAATACACCTAATTTAAATCTCGATATGCCTTTAGATTTCGAGAAATTCGTGGACATACATAGTAAAAACATATAACTAAGTATTCATATACTTACGAAATTTAGTTTTATTTTAGTCAATTAAAAACCTATTTTTTAAACTTAAAATGTGCGAAGGGTGCCGATTGATGTGTTTTTTGTCAATCAAATTTTAAAAGATACATCGCGAAATCAATACTTAACTAACTTAGATAAAATAAAAGAAACATCTAATTCGATGTAAACTGAAAAGCGTTTATTGAATAATATTCCTATGTCATAAAGAATTATTACTATTGTTATTATGACTTAAAAGTCATAGATAAAAAGTATATTATCAAGCAAAAGTTATTAACGAAATGTTTTAAGCTAAGTAAGCACTCGGGGCAGTGGCCAAAACTGAAGTTCTCACCCTATTGATGTAAAATTTATACTTCGCATTTCCACTCGACGCTAGATGTCGCTACAGTAAGTATAGTGCCACAAATATATCTGAACCGGTGACAGTGGTCCTGGAGGAGCCACTAGCAATACAAAATTAACTGTCAAAATGGACTGCCGGCAGTCAACAGTATATTTAGTACCAAAAAATAACCACTGTGTGAAATAAGTTTGTCGCAATGTAGACAAAATGTCACCAATGTAGTTTTGAAAAATTTGCTCAAACGCTAAGTGGCCAGTACGTAGTTACCTACACCTACAGTGCCACAAGCTTTTCTGTTCCGGTGACAGTCGTGACTGAGGAGCCACTTGCAATACGAAATTAGCTGTCAAAATGGACTGTCGTATGAAAACTGTTTTAGTTCCTAAGATAATCACCGGAACAGAAAAGATTGGCGCACTATACCTACCATTTTTATGTCATTTAACCGGCTCTGGCTACTTAGGCCTTCAGCCGTAGGTACCATCCAATAAAATAAAGGAATATTTAAAATAGTTTTCTATCTAACTTATTTATTCATTTATTTACTAGGAAAGCTTACATAAGTGATGATTGATTAAAATTAAATAATTAAATGGTAGGTATATCATTACATTTTATACCTGTTACTTAAAGAAGAAATGTCTCCATATCAAAATACTAGCCTTCCGCCCGCGACTTCGCCCGCTCGGACTAAACGACGACGTTATCCCACGGGAATGTGATATTTTTCAGGGATAAAAAGTAGCCAAAGGCAGCCATTACATCCAGATCGCGATCGAGATTTACTTTGTAGATATTTTGCGATCAAGATCGCGAGCCGTCAATCACCTTCGTACACAGTCAATCTGCATCGCGATCATTGATCATTGATCATTGATCCAGATTGACTGTCTAATGGCTGCCTAAGTATGTCACTTTTCAGCTGCCAAACTATTCCCATTCCAAAAGTCACGTCGATCCGTTGCACCAATTTTGACGTGAAAGACGGACAAACAAACAAACCCACTTTCACATTTATAATATTAGTATGGATACACACAATCTCTTTTTCATTTTATATTAAAAATATGATTGGCCTGATATTATGCATTACTAAGTAAGAACTTCTGTTTGAATCGTGAAAGCGCGCATATGCGCAAAACGATAATACGCGCTCTAATCGCGCGCGGCAAGAGTGCGCTTCACCACTGGAGCTCCATAGTAGTGGTCGGAATGGACGTGCCTCGTGCGATCCAAGAGCACCAAGAGAACAAATTAGATCCATGATCCCCAATCTTAGATCGTAGTTGGCCAATCCAAGATGGATCGTTTGGTGTGGTTCAGTCTTATGAACCTCGCGTAGAATAGATCTATTGCCCGCTAGCAAGCAACGTCGAAGAACGAAGAACGGCTGTTCAAAATAATCGTTATCATTATACACTGTTATGTGTGATACATGCATTTTTGCGTATAAAAACCATATGAAAATATAGATAAGTTATTACAACTTACTGTAAATCGAGATTTGACAGCCTAAACCGACCTAGATAGCGGTTTAAATTTAAATCGGGATCGGTAACAACAAGTAGCTAAATGAGATTTAAAAGAAAATCGAGATCCAAGTGGCCCTTTTGAGTTATGAAGAAGAGAAGAGAAGTTTGTTTTTTTTGTCGCCTCTAAGGGATTGCAGACTTCAGTATTTAATTTGACATACATTTTAGCTTGATACCTCCCACGCATACTTGAGAAAAAGTTTCTTGACAGACGGACAGATCTTTGAATGAGGGCTCAACTTAGTTCATGCAGCATATGATAACAACATACCATGTTCATACCCTAGCCTGCATATTCGATATTCTTTAGACCCTTTTAGTAGAGAATAGGACTTCAAGAAGAGCGTTATGAAATCTGAGCAACAAACACACATAAACTAAACTAACACAAAAGTCACTACACCGCGCGTACGAAGTCGCGGGCAACAGCTAGTCACCCATAAAGTTAATATACCTTAGCGGAAAGGTATATTAACTTTATGATATCACCAGTAGAATAGAAAGAAAATTTATGGGATTGACATCAGAGGTCACGTGACATTTCGATCGCTAATGTCAATGAGGGATTTTCTGATAGTCTCTACACACGTTCCTATCCGACCTCCGATTTGGTCTGATCCCAGACCAAATCGGAACGTGTGTAGCGCAGATTTAGTCTGGCCAGACCAAATCGGAACGTGTGTAGCGCAGATTTGGTCTGGGAGCAGACCAAATCGGCTGTCGGATCGGAACGTGTGTAGATACTAACAGATGATTAAAAAAGAAAAAAGTTAGTTCCAAAAAACTCAACAGATGGCGTTCATCAGACATGGGCATGAAGCTCGACTTAATACTGAGGTAACCTCAGTATTAAGTCGAGCTTCATGGACATGGGTCTGCTTTTTTTTATTTTCTGGCAAGGAGTCTACGTTAAGACGGTCAGTTTAAAAAAAAACACTTGCAGAAGGAAAAATAGTAGATTGTACAACAAGTGCATAAAACGTACTATTTTACCCGAGATGTATATATCCATCCGAGCCGTAGGCGAGGGTGGATAGTCAATTCGAGGGTAAAATGGGTTTTATGTACAAGTTATACACTCTGCTTTTCACTTAGAGTGTGAGGAAAATAAATACCAATATTGCAAAAAAGAAAAAATAAAGACTTCGCCATATTGGCGGGAAGACTTTCTTTTTCTTTTTTTTATATGTGGCATTGGTAGCACAGTGACTTTAGCATTAGATCGTAGTCCATAATGCTCTTGAAATACTTATTGCTCTCTATATCTATAGAAAACTCATTAATTTTGCCTAGTTTTATTAATTTAGTAATTTTACATGGATTATGTACAAAATTGAAGAAACTGAATGAAATAATAAGTTTATTTTACGAAGTTTAATTGCGTGTGTGGCTGTTTACTTGACGATCTTTGTCTTAAAGTCCGAGACTTAGACGAAGATTTTACTTTATGCACTAGAGCATAAAAAGCGATTTTATGCAGCCTATACCCAACATAAACACGAACTTTACGAGCATGAGAAGTGAAAAAACATTTGCAGGACAGGCTTATCTACAACTCGCTGTATGGTCGGTATGGTATTGCAACGCAAAACAAGAGGAATATAATTATTTGACATTTCTTTTCTTCCGTCAACGTCAACTTTTTTTTGGCCTTGCACCTTCTTGCACAACTTTGAAATACAAGTGTAGGTCAGATCAGATGAGATACATGTCTGGTCAGCGCCATCTATCGAGCTAATAAATAAACTTTTTTTTTTATTTGCTGGCAGAAAATCTCTCATTCCATACATTTTCTTTCTATTCTACTGGCGATATCGATAATAGAAAGCCACTTGTCTAGACCCTTTGTTGTCTGTGGGGGCTGAGGGGGGTCTCCGGGGGCAGTTTTGTTTGGGACGCTCCACTCGGCTCCCACGCGCTAGATGAGAATACGCCTACCTACATGGTTTAAAATAATATTTTTTTTGTCTGCCACGGAATGTGTCTGGCACGCTCAATGTCTATAGATAGAAACAAAATAGGGTACTTTACAGACATTTTTTTATTTATTTCAAATATTTTTCGAAATATTAGCTGCACAAACAAGATTAATTTTGAATTATCTTTACTAATGTTACAAGTTCCGCTTCCTGTCCCCCGCTAGTTGGCCCCAAATCCCCAAGTTAATTATTATTGATTAGATTATTGCTGATTAATATCTTATTTTAATTGATTATTGTTATTTGATTATTAAGTAATTAAAATACATAAGTTGCTAATTTATTGATACTTAAAATGGTTGTTAATTATAATTTAATTCTCACTTCCGTTCCATACAATATGTTTATTATATTTTACAAGGACCCTAAAATCTATTTCACTATTTTAAATATTCTAGTAATTGATAACATTAATTTAGGAAATGTATTTGTAGTAAGTTTGTGCAGTATTATTAATTTGATTGAATTCCGTTGTAATGTATAAAAGACGGGCGTCGTCCATTTTGAATCACTTTGATTAAAACGGCCTTCGAGCCAACACTTCTACTTACGTCGTATTATTTCTCCACTTGAACTGCTCCTTTTACACTAATATTATAAAGAGGAAAGATTTGATTGTTTGTTTGTTTGCATCGAATAGGCTCCGAAACTACTGGACCGATTTAAAAAATTCTTTGACCATTAGAAAGCTACATTCTTCCCGAGTGACATGGGCTATATTTAATCCTGATATTCCCACGGGAACGGGTACCACGCGGGTAGAACCGCGAGGATCCGCTAGTCTTGAATATTTTCAAAGATAAAGGAAACCAAACTTTCTGATTATTAGACAAGTAGAGAACAACTATTTTTGTGACGTTACCAAGTCATTAACGTCATAGTCTCACTATAGAAGATTTCGTTTTAGGAAGAGACAGCTCTAGACAAAAATCAAAGGTATGTGTAGCAAACGGTCTCTATATAAACGGCGATGACGTTTTCCATCCTCTAATCTAAACCTTAACATACAGCGATAAATTTTTGGTATTTTGTTGAAATGCATAAGAACTAAAGCTGTATGTTCGTTTTTTTGAAATATTATGTTATATATTATAATTATACAATACAAAACATTCCAATATTTATATCTGGGTGTCTGGCTGTAAACAAAAAACCATTTTTGTTGTTTAAAAGCTATGATGGAAATGGTTCTTAGCTGCATTTGCTAAATATCTGTTCAGGCATTTGAGGAATAATCTCATTATCCAATTTGACAAAAGGTTCTGACCAACTTTTATAATGACTGTTTTCAGAGGTCTGGCGATAAGTCTAGGCATGATGACGGCGCGAGTAGTATCGCTGGCGGGGACCAACGTAGTGGGAATACTCATTGCTAACTATTGTAATATCACGATCTACGGTATGGCGATGTTCGTTGCAGGTGAGTGGTGATGGTGATTATGCTCCACCCAGAGGTTGACGATGAGTCTGGGCATGATGACGGCGCGAGTAGTATCGCTGGCGGGCGACCAATGTAGTGGGAATACTCATTGCCAACTATTGTAATATCACGATCTACGGCATGGCGATATTCGTTGCAGGTGAGTGGTGATGGTGATTATGCTCCCAGAGATCTGACGACTAGTCTGGGCAAGATGACGGCGAGAGTAGTATCGCTGGCGGGGTCCAGCGTAGTGGGACTACTCATTGCCAACTATTTCAATATCGCAATCTACGGCATGGCGATATTCGTTGCATGCAGGTGAGTGGTGATGGTGATGATGCTCCCAGAGGTCTGGCGATTAGTCTACGCATGATAACATTGTCAACATGGTAGGGCTGCTCATGGCCGACTATTTGTAATATCCCAATCAATATCATGGCGATATTCATCATTGCTGGTGAGTGGTGATGATGTTTCCAGAGGTCTGGCGATAAGTCTGGCTGGACTCCACTAACCATCACGATCTACGGCATGGCGATATTGATTACAAGTGGTCGACGCTCGTCAATGTTTCCAGAGGCTCAACGTGGCTGGGCTGCTTATCGTCAACTATTATTATCACGATGTGATTCCACTGCAGTTGGGTGCTGCTGTCAATAAGATTAGAGGAGGAGGGTGGATTGTTACAGCGCAGCTGTAAATGAGATGTGCTTGGGACTCTATACAGGGTGTTTTTCTATAAGTGCAATACCTCTTAGGTGGTGATTGTACTCATGAATATGAACAACTTTTACTATGAGGCCAACTCTGCAACTTCACAAAAAAAATCAGCTGTTTCATACATTCTGGTCAGGTAGGTATTAACAAATTGTATGAAACAGCTGTTTTTTTTTGTTGAGTTGCAGAGTTGGCCCCATAGTAAAAGTTGTTCATATTCATGAGTACAATCACCACCTAAGAGGTATTGCACTTATAGAAAAACACCCTGTATACTCATGCTTTCGTAGAAGTAGAGTGGTTGACTTATTTGAAACATAACTCTATTTCTATATGTTTTGTTTCAGTTGGGGTAGCAGTGGTCCTGACTATACCGGCACCCAGAGCTACTACGAAATCTGACAGCAATAGCTAGAAATTAGAATGCAATTCATTGCAATCGCTTTAATCATGAGAAACTTTTACAAATTCATTGCTGGTCCAACACAAATCACTGTTATAACTAGGTATCTTAATACGCCAGTGATGTACACAGATAGTCTTCTTATTATACGACACACACACACACATACACACACCCACACACACACACACACACACACACACACACACACACACACACAAACACTGATTTCAGTTTACCTGCCTTGAGACGCAGGTAATGATGATGGCTGAAAATCAGTATTTTTGCCTCCGGGCAAAAAATTACACTGTGCCTTGGCGCAATTTGTTGCTGGTGCACATACGTACAATTCTTTTGTTTCGTAAAATAGGTACCTATGTATTTCCCTGTTCTGTTTCTGACCCCTGATTCACAAACCGTCGGAAACGCTTCCGACAGCGGAATGCATGCCCTGTCTCTGTCACACACTATAGAATAGACAAAGACAAAGCACAGAATTCGAATCCGATTCCGTTTCCGACGGTTTGTGAATCTGGGGCCTGTTCTGTTGTAATAATATTGTAAGTGTGTGAAATAAGTAATCAGCAAATAAACGATCTATCTATCTAACAACTTTCACGATTTTTTGGCTGGCCCCATAGTTGACAGTTGTTGATGTTGATATACTGCATATCCTGAAATATTATGGATTCATATCCTGATAAATTTCATATCCTGCAATATCCGTAGGAAAAATTAAGGGTGTATGTGTGTTAGGTACATATACACCCTTAATTTTTTATTAGTGAGTATCTAGTTACATTAATTAGACTATATATAATACCATTCGTCACTCTCAAGGAGGTAGTTGCAACAAACAGTAAGTACTTATTTTTGTAATTTTATGGCATAAGTACTTAAATGTTTTGCCTCCTAATCGTATATATAAGCCGCGCGGATAAAGAAAAAATATGGAAATGGCGGCCGGCCGGTCATGCTATCTCGCTCACACATACCGTCGTGCTGCATGTAGACCACGTGGGTGGGTCATGATATCGCGCTCATACTTAATGCTTGGCCGCCATTTACAGATTTTATTTAATCGCGCGAGTTATAGATACTATATTTTCATTTGTAACTATTTTTTAATAAAATTTGTGCACAAACACTGTGATTTATTATTAAGCAAACATTATTGATTAAAATATTAATATTTTATATTTTGCAAAGCGTAACGATAAATTATTGCAAAACTATGTTTAAAAAAATATGGCTTTAATTGTTTTTCCCAGCCACACTGCGCCTATAGGTAGGTACAGAGTCAGGTTAATACTTTAGTTCCTATTTTATAAAATTAATTGCATTTCATTATATATTAAAACGGATTTTTTATATTTTATTAAATTAGGGGTTTACTTATTAATAAAAAACAATACAACATTTTTAAAGAAATTTATTAAACATATCTTTTAACATATACCTACTATGTTAATAATAATTATAGTAATTTTATTTTTATTTTTGTTCACTTACTTATGTGAAACACTACACTTTATTTACAAATCACAGTCTTCATAAATTTTTAAAAAGAGAATAAATACATTTAAACACCATAATTAATTAAAAACTCAATACTTAATTGTATTGGCACAGTAAAAATAGGTAGGTTTGATAAAATAAAATTTTTACTTATGATTGGGGCCAAAAAACTCCTCGTAAAATAAAAAAAGCTCGCACAACACATACTTAAAGCCCGCGCTGATATAGAGCGGTCCAGAGTTCCGCGTACAGAGTTCAGAGTTCTGCGTTCCAACGAATGTACGAGTTTGGTACGATAATGCACACAGCAGCAGTCAGACTGCGGCGGTCAAAGTGGAACTCCGCGTTCTAAGAGTTATTTGCCACCGAGACAGAGAACACCGCATTCACCGCGATGTCTGAAGTTGCAAATACAGAAAAACTTATTGAATTTGGTTAGAGAAAGGAGATTATTGTATGATTTAAGTCATGTACGGCATGTAAAATACAGCCAGCCATTCTTTTGCTGAAATAGACTTCCTCCAGCTACTTTTTGCTTTTAGATATAATCTTTTGTGATATCATAAGTTCATATTTATTATGTCTAAGTGGATATTTTTTTTAATATAATTTATTGAAGCTTCGCCATGCTAAAATAAATATAGAATCTCTTCGTCGCTAGGTAATGCATGAAAAATACTAATGAATTAGCCTTGATCTTCTCGAGTTGTGTTAATTGGGTGCACTTTCGTTTCCTTTTCGAAGCTTGTAGAGTCCACAAAAGCAATGCTTCTGATGAATGACCGATTTGGCGCAGGGGTAGGCTACCCACCTTCTGCGCCAGTGGTCTCGGGTTCGATTCCCGAACAAGATAAATATTTGTGTGCATGAACATGTCTATTTGTCTTGGTCTGGGTGTTTACTATGTATATTAAGTATGTATTTACAAACAAAAAGTATTTAAGTATGATATTTATCCGTTATCAAGTTTTCCATGATACAGTTTCTTAATGAAATTAAAATGGGCTTAGATAATTGGTGTGAATGTAAGAAGTTATTTATTTATTTATTTATTTATTATTTATTCTTCTTCGGAAGATGAACTTTCTAGCGCAATGTTGCAGGTACAAAGACACAGACGAAATGGAACGCAAGGAGTTGAACGCCACTTGTGTGCGTTGGAACTCTCGAGCGGTCAAAACGAAGAAGGAACACGGAACTCTGAACTCCAGACCGCTCTCTGTCTGCTTTGGCTCTAGTTACTAATAAAGCTCTGCGGTTAATACCTGACATAAGTACTCATAAAATCTGTTTTATAATGTCTGCATTATGTATTATTACCAATAATTTCAAAGATGTTCTGATGAGTTAACCTACTTAAATAATACCTTTACAAAAAATTTGCTCTTAAATAGGTATCAAAAGTCTGTCATACAGGCTTTTTCTATTTGAACTAAGATTAAGTAGATTAAGATTGAAGTCCTACACACTGGTTACAAACAAACAGACAGACGACAAATTGGCAACATCACCAATTGTTTTTTTAAGTTCCAAGTCGCCAATTAAAAAATTCACGTTTCAATGCAGTCCCGCGGTGGCGGTTTCGGCTCACTCGGGAGGTAGAAACCAAGAATGGCGGCAGCTGAAAGTATGCAAACAGTAAATACGTAGGTATTAATTAATGTAGATTAGGAGCTATCTTATAATTTATAAATAAGGGGTCTTTTGGTAGTACTAGTGTGTAATGTTTTGATCAAAAACAAAAATAACGTATGACTTTACCCCCTGATTCACAAACCGACGGCATCGGTAACGCTCCCGACAGCGAAAGGTATACACTGTCTCTTTTACTCACGATAGAATAGACAAAGACAAAGCGCTGAATTTGAATTCGATTCCTTTTCCGACGGTTTGTGAATCAGGGTGGTCTGCGTAACAAAATATTGATGGCGATAGCGATATATCGGTGTAAACGCATGAGCACCCGTTATTAATTTTGATCAAATCTTAACCCATAGGAATTGTACTAGAAAAATCTTTCCGTGTTCTGTGGTAGTACAGATTCTTAGTCAGCGCGAGCATTTCAATACAATGAATAAGCAAAACATTGACTTAAGGCGGTATCCAGACCGAAAGTGAAATTTATTTTATATTGTAAATTCTAATACACAATCTTAATGCAACTAATATAACATGGAATGTTTAGGGCCCATAGTCTAGTATTTTTAGACGATACCATTACATTCCCTCGTAGATAGCAAAACTGCTAAAAGTGGCCGTTTTTGACACATTCGCTATCTACTGGAATGTGGCGATACCTTTTAAATTACTTAAAATTATTACAATCTTTTTCTATTACCAACTTATTAAATAAAAACCTCTGAGGGCGCCACTTTCGGTCATGGTACTGCCTTAACTATCATCCTTCACTCACCTAACGTGATGCTGCCAAATATGTAGAAGGACATTTCACAATGATTATCCAGCGTGTACTTGAGGACGTTGACTCCCACCACCGCACTGCCGCGGCCTACCATCAGGGTCAGGCACACCGCCATAGCTCTGTTGAAAAATATAATAAAAATAAATAGCTATGTTAGTATTTAAATTAGGTACAGTAAAAAATATTATTATATGTTGTTGATGTGTCGTTGACGAGGTGGACGCGAGTCCAGTGTTGCATACTGTATACTATTGTTGTTGCACTGTCTACGTCCAACCTCGCCTGGACCAGCATCAGGAGGCTGAGTTGGTGCTGCCCCTAACCCGCTGTAATGCCCGAGCTTCACCTGCGTCTAATGCCAATAATTAGCGCGCTATTTGATATAATTCGCAGTTGTAGCCGGGTCTTAGCGCACTAATTTGATACGCATGCCGTTATTAACGCCGTTAGGCGTCACGCAGGTGAAGCCCCGGCATAACAGGGACGCGATGCGCTTTTTAATGATGGCCGAGAGGCTATCCACTCTAGCTGTCGCTAGCATCCCAGCCGGCCTAGCATGAGCGGCTTTTATCGCGCGATATCATATGATACGGCAAGTTGTCTTGCTTACCCCACTAAGGTGTAGACTGACTGTGGTCAGTGTGCCGTACTGTATCATATCGCGTGATAAAAGCCGCTCATGCTAGGCCGGCTGAGGCACTGCAGCGTCGAGGCAACCCCATCAGCCCCCTGCATTATTATACTGATTGCGAATAATATGGCACTTTATTCTGTTGCTAATCTGTTTGCAATAGCAAGCAAGTGTATGTTAGTCTGTAAGGTATTTATTGTATGGGCCATAAGTAGCCTGAAATTAATTATTTATTATTATTAAAATAGCACATGGAAGACATCCAAGCTAAAAATGAAACGAGAAGCCTTAATTTAGTGATCCAATAAGATGGATGGATGGCTGATATACTAGATAGTGTAAATGCGTGAATATAATGTATATGTCACCGGAAAATGATAAAAACTGTAAATTTATAAATTTACGGAGGTCCTGTAGAACACGGGATAGGTGAGAAATTTATGGCGATCGCGAAGAGCAGCGAAGCGATTGACATAAGTAGCGAAACTTACTTGACATAAGTAGGGAAGACGTCTACGCTGAAACTGGAAAGCAGGCCGAAGTTCAGGACGCTGGTGATGAACGTAACAATCAGGATGCCGCTCACATACCAGATCGTGGTGAAGTTGATGCAGATTGCAGCAATGCCAGCGATAATCTAAGAAATCAGGACGATTCAGATAAAATATGT
Organism: Crambus lathoniellus; assembly: GCA_949710035.1. NCBI lineage: Eukaryota > Metazoa > Arthropoda > Insecta > Lepidoptera > Crambidae > Crambus > Crambus lathoniellus. The sequence continues at coordinate 2,669,153 of OX453307.1, read as the reverse complement.
ATAATATGAGGATGTTTAGGTCCGGTTGCTCGAAGCTTGGTTCCGTTAACTTTAGGGTTAAATTATGGTTAAAGTAAAATTAACCGGGGGTCAAATTTATAAAGCGTTGTTGAAGCAGCGGTTTTTTTAACGAGCAGTCAAATTAGAGATTAAATGGCGGACAAAATTGCCGACAGGGTGGGTTAAATTTAAATTTTGACTGGTTTAAATTTTGACATTAGTAATTAAGGGAAGGTTAATGAAATAGTACAGACAACACTTTTAAACCTAACATAACGAACGTATTTTTCTTTTACCGATGATGTCAAAATTGACAACAGTTAAATCTTAACTTTTACTTTACTGTAATGTACGAGCAACCGGACCCTACTGCTCCAAACTCGATAAAAACAATTCTTTCCAGGTTCTTATCAAAACGAAACCTCAAGATGTGAGATAAATGGGAAATCGAGTGTTTCACTCTTTGAAAATTATTATTTTGGTGGCCCTTCTTTTTCCGAACAAAAGAAACATCTTTCGAGTGGAACATGTTCCTATTGAAAAATTGTAACCAGATTTCTGCATGTTCGCGCATGTGAGGCACCCGTGGGCTCAATAAATTTGTATCCAAAAGTATTTATTTACTTCACGAATTGTTTACCTGTATAAAGATGAGTAACCGTTTCCTTCCTACGTAGTTGATGATGGCACTGACCAGGACATTGATTGTGGCAAGAAAAATGCCCACGGCGAAGACTGTGGTCAGTGCGAACTCGTCCATGCTGCAGTCATCCTCCAACTTAAACATGTAATTATACTACGGTGTTACATCCTCCGCATTCAGCATTCACTATGTAGTCCACTTCTCAATGTACTAGGCATCGCACAGTATTTTAGAGCTAGAAATTTGGAATAATTTATCACTTTCATGTTCATATCATGTTAACTACTTACTACATTGATCAAATGTTAATAGGTAATGGTTATAATTTAATTGTATCTACCTGTATAAATGTGTACTCATTACAACCGGGATGTACATCTGGGTCACTGGTGTTCCTGAAACTCAGGCTTTTGCTTATTTCAGGCACCAGTCTCCACAAGTAGGTACAACGTTATGTGCTAACTAATTGTAATTAGTTTCTAACTCACCAAGTTTGTGGAGAAAATCAATAAATGATTTATTTATTTATTATTTATTTATTTACTTTAAACGTTTTTTAAATAATTTTTACTACTACTTTTTTATTAATTTCAAGCTCTAAAATACTGTGCGATGCCTAGAACATTGAGAAGTTGACTACATAGTGAATAAACGTCACATCTAAGAAAGTTTAACCATTAATCATTCACCATTATCAACAGGTATTAATTTATCACTGCTTGGACATAATATTATGCCCCATCATTAATACCATAAAGAACAGCTGTAAGCATATCATCTCTAATTGAAAATTTTGTAGGTCTGACTATTTTGTCTTCACAAAAGTTGATCTTTTTTGGTGCATCCAGATTGGTGGAACGTAACATGCAATGTATGATTTTGCCTTTCATTATCATTGCAGACGTGGACGCGTAGCGCGCACGTTCCGCGCATTCACTATGAACCTCCTACGTATGTCTGCGCACTTCTTTCGGTGAGAAACTGTCAAATTTCGGATCACTCCGCTCACGTATCACTCGTATCGTGCGCCTGAAATTCTCAATTCATGCTATGAGAATTTGTTACAAGGTGCGTTACCTTTGATGATACATTGCAGCCATTTGAACGGTAAACTTTTTCATTGCATGATACATTTCATGATACGTTACACCCACAGAACACGGAAGTTACACCAATCTGGACGCACCATTACACTAAAGTTTATCAAATGCATATTTATTTATCTTGCTTATATCTAATATATATGGTGAGCATATATATAAATATGCTCACCATATATGCGGATACGGATTGCCTATTTTTATCAATGTATGTAGTAAGTATGATTCAAAAGGAAGTTAAAGCATACAATATAAATTAATAAAACATTGTTATATGAAGCTACAGTTTCACATGTTCTATGTAATGTTTGATCGTACGAGCAAACATACGTAATCTCTGATTTACTGCTGAAACAAAGGTTGGTCTGTTATTTTATAGCTCAACGCTACTGATAAACTCATATAAGTCATTTACTGAATTCTATGACGCTGTAATGCCACTGTGATCTTCAAAGTTGCGAATTCATGGGCAAATATCCTCTGGTACGAGAATAATAACGACGCAGAAAACAAGATATATTTCTCCATTATGAAGGACAAAATGTTCTGGTATAAGGAGTTTTGTTTGACAGCAGCATATTTAAGAAAAAGACAAAACTGTAGGAAAAATGTGATAGTAAAAAACCACGAGCCCTATAAGTAGAGGGTTTCCTCACATTGATGAAGCAACGCTGGCCTACAGCGTAACAAGTGATAGCAAAATTTGACGAGTCGTGTAAGCCTTTCGGTAGCTTAGTTGGTCAGAGGGCTCTAGGTTTTTTACTATCACATTTTTCCTACACTTACAGAATTGCATAAGTATGCATAAAAATAATTTAAAATCTCCTAGACAAAACAATCACCTCCAAAAAATCGTTCAAAACGAAATACAGTATTACCTGAACCATTGTATCGTTCTGAGAATTTCTCAATCTCTGACAGAAAGTGATGTCCCCGTCGCCCCTCTGGACTGACTTCGTGAAGGCGTCCGTCATGTACGGTAGCCACACCATGTGTGGATGCATACTGAAAACGTAGATGTGTCATAATAATTCAAGGCTACCGAAAGCTAATTGACCTTTAGGATATAGAAAAATGGAATATGAAGTATTTAGAAAAAATCGACCCGTCTCACAACCAGCTCCGATGGGACTCGAACTCACGACCTTTCGCTAACCGGGCGACTGCTCTAGTAAGTGGAGTTTCTAAATACTTCATTTTTCATTTTCCAATAATTAAAATTGCATTGTGAATGCAAAAAAGTAAAAGTTTAAATAACTTTAGGATATACTAGCGGATCCTCGCAGTTTTACCCGCGTGGTACCCGTTCCCGTGGGAATATCAGGATAAAATATAGCCTATGTCACTCGGGAAGAATGTAGCTTTCTAATGGGCAAAGAATTTTCTAAATCGGGCCTGTAGTTTCGGAGCCTATTCGATGCAAACAAACAAACAAACAATCAAATCTTTCCTCTTTATAATATTAGTATAGTTACAATGGTATTTTTCTATGATACATTTTATATCATCATCATCATCAGCCATATTATGCCCACTGCTGGGCATAGGCTTCCCCCAAGAATCTCCACAACGATAAATAGATAAGACATTGTTTTAAATAGATAGATAGATAAGGTCACGATCGGTCCTGCGCTGCCCGCATCCAGCGGCTTCCCGCGACCAGATCGTCGGTCCACCTTGTAGGCGGCCTGCCCACGGAACGTCGTCCGGTACGCGGTTGCCATTCGAGAACCTTTCCTCCACAACGGCCATCGGTTCTCCGCGCTAAGTGTTCCGCCCACTTCCACTTCAGCCGAGCAATCCTTCGAGCGATGTCGGTAGTTTTAGTTATCTTGCGGATCTCATAATTTCTGATTCGATCGAGCAGGGAAATACTAAGCATCGCCTTGCATCGCTCTCTTCATTGCTCGCTGGGTGACCTTAAGCCTTCTTATGAGACCCTTAGTAAAATAGTTTTGAGACATTGCGGAATTTTGGACGCAAATATATGCCGCAGCTTTCCAAACACTGCCCATCCGCGATGGATTCGACGTGAGATCTTTTTCTCGAAATCGAACTTACCTAACTGTACTGTCTGTCCCAGGTAAACATAGTGGTCAACAACTTCGCGTGTTATGTTTCAAACATTAACTGGAGCGGGTTAATTAACATTTTATAACATTTTTTGAAGATGTTTGGAAAAGCAACTAGATGGCGGCGCGGCGCGGCGGCGGGCGGCGTGGCATATTTGCGACTTATTAATAGTTTCGTTCTACTTCCTGTCAATATTTTCATACAAACATGGTGGCAGGTCAGGCTTTAAACACAAATATTCATATTTATTTATTGCTCTAAATGTTGTATACAAATACTAAAAAAAGGCGAAACGAACCTCCTATCTCTTAGCTTTGCTCCAAATGAGAACCGCTCTAGAAATAACACAGGAACCAATTATGTACATACGTACCAAATATAGGACATAACGAAGGTAACAGCGAGCAATATTGTGTTCCTCAATAGGGGAGGCTTGAACAGCGGTATAGTTTGATACTTCATAGACGAAAAGAACCCTTTTGCTACATGCGTTGCACTCAACTCATCTAGAACCATTGATTTCACCTGTATCATAGAAAATTTATATTATCTATAGGCGGTTTTTTATAAAAAAAATTATAAAAAATCCTTAAAGTATTCTGTCGACTTTAAGTTTTCTGAGGACACCGATGGGCACAGCGAAGTTAAATGGTGGCTAAACTTTGGCCAAAACCAAATTATGAGATGCGATTCTATGCAAGTGCGTCTAAGCAAGTAGGTAATCAACACGTTTAACTTTATTATCATTGAGTTATAGGTAATGTTTATTATATTATTTTATATTTTACTACAGATTTCAAAGAAGACTTACAGGATAATCGTCACTGCACTTGTTATGATTGATGACGTAAATAGTCTTCATTATTTTCAAAGCTTCGTCATGTTTTCCCACACTGAGCAGAAATTTGGGGCTTTCGTATGAAAAGTACAGTCCGACGGCGCTCAAGAGGCAGGGACTGCTGTAGATGAGGTTGAGCAATCTCCAGGAGTTGAAGTGGATGTTCATGAATGGCACGTAGTATGAGAATTTCAAGGGAAGGACTGGTATTGCGATAACTGTGGAAGAATATTATGTAAAAAAAAAACTTCATTACGTGTTATTTTTTTCTTTATTCTTATTGACTCTAATTTTCCCAGAGACATGTCTGTTCTTTTCTCTTTCGTGTACGTGTAACATTTCATACTTCTATGAGATAGTAATAATAATAAGCGATTGTGGAAACTTACTGGCCATTAATCCATTGCAGCTCAAAAAAACAGAAGAAGTGAGGATGATGAGGTTGGATCGTTTCGCTTCTGGAGTGACTTCGCTCAGCAACGCCATAGACAGCGCGAACGCACCTGACACACTACAAACAATACATGTAATATAGTAAATGTCGCTCGGGAAACTAAAGTACAAAATCGTAGACACTTGGTCTATATAAGACCAGATGAGACCAGATGAAGATATTTACACGCGAAAGAATATTTGGTCTCAGTGGCCAATAGGCTACGACTTGGATTACAAGAGCGCGATGGTCTGACAATCGAAAAACTAAATTGAATATCAATCGATTGTTAATTTTGGCTCCACTTGTTCGATGGATTTGTTCCCATTAAGTCCAAATACTGATTAGAAGATTTCCCATTGCCATGTCATGGTCATGCTTCTCATTAATTTCTTATGATAAAAATACTCACGCGCTCGAAGACAGAAACTTGAGAACGCTGAAAGAGATCCAGTCAGGTGACAAGGCAGCTAAGGAGCCGGTGAAGAAGCTGAGGGCCATGGAGAAGCAGAGCACCTTCCTCCTCCCCCTGGTGTCAGCCAAGTAGCCCCAGAAATGGGAGGTTGCGATTACACCTGCAGACGTTATATTAGATGGGTTGGGTGGGTTACTCTTGCACATTATTGCATTGGTCAATGCTTCAGTTAATGCCAAACAAATAAGGCTTTTATTGCAAGGCGTTTATCGCCTTTCACAAATTTAATAGGTATTTGGCGTTAAAACAAAAAATTTCCATTGCAATGTCGTTCAAGATGTTTTTCGAAATAATACCTCATCATCATCATCATCATTTCAGCCGTACAACGTCCACTGCTGGGCATAGGCCTCCCCCAAGGATCTCCACAACGATCGGTCCTGCGCTGCCCGCATCCAGCGGCTTCCCGCGACCTTGACCAGATCGTCGGTCCACCTTGTCAACAAATAATACCTACCATACTTAAAAAACAAGCTTTTGTTTTGAATTAAGTATGTTAAATATTTCAAAGTTATAACTTTGAAAATCATCATGTAAAAAAACAGGCAAACTCTCGCTGGAGCTGCTTGTTTCTTTACAAAAAATTATTCTCTCAGTAAAGTCAAGCCAACTCTAATGTTTCTTACTGCAATTTCTTCATTGATATAGTTAGGTTTCATGTGACTTGGTCGTCGACTTGTGTTCAACAACATGTAAGAATGTTCAACCAATAACCAGTCCAAGTCGCATAAACCTAACTATACCTACTAATCAACTACCTACTAACCTACTTATCAATAAAGAAATCGCAGTAAGGAACATTAGAGTTAGCTTGACTCTACTGAGAGATTTCATCACTTTTTATTAAGAAATAAGCAGCTCCAGCGAGAGTTGGTCAGGTTATTTACAGGATGATTCAAGTGGGATTTCATATCTTTTTGCGGAAAGCTTTAGTTTTTTTAAACATCAATAGAAAGGGCTCATCACACTTAATAACTTTTGTTAAGGCGACATTTTCATATCTTTCATAGTTTGTTAAAGTGAGCTCTCAGGGTACTTGATCAGATACTCCAGACCTTAAATTTTTGGGGTGTGTAATGATATAACAACATTTCGTATAATACTCACAAAATGTAACAACACATTACCCTTAAATCATTTCATATAACGTTCATTTTGTATAATCAACGAATGATATAAATTCAAAATATATAATTTTAAACCGTATAATGAACATTTGATATATAAACGTTTCATATAATAAACATTTACTATAACACTTACATTGTATAATATTTAAAACACATAATGGTTATATAACATAACATCATTTCATATAACGTTCATTTAGTATAATCAAGGAATAACTATTTCTGGCGCTTCGCCGGCCGCTGCCGCGGCACGCTCGCTTCGCTCGCTCGGCTCGCGCTTTGTTTTGTTCACAGTTCTAACCTAACCTAACCTATTATAAATGGTTTTGTCACGGTTGTGGCTTTTTGTGGCGGGGGGCTTCGCCCCCCGAGCCCCCCTTTCGAGGGCACTGTAACCCCCGTACCCCCTGCTCCTTTGCCTACACTATACATTTTATTGACTAAATTGATGATTATATAATACAAAATTATATCAAATGAAATTATTACATATGATGATTATATGAAATAAAATTATATCAAATGACCGTTATAGCAAATGAGTTTTATATAAAATATTTTTATATAAAATGAGCGTTATGTTAAATGATATTATATAAAATGATGATTATATGAAATAAACATTATGTAAAATGAAATTAGTTGAAGTGTTGTTATGACAAACGTTTATTATTTCATATGCACGTTATTGAAATGAAATTATACCAAATGAAATTATATCATTCATTACGCACCCAAATTTTTGAAGGTATCTCAAAAGAAAGGTCCAACCAAGCTGAACATATTTTGTGAAGATACATTATACAGTATTATACACTGATTAATTCACTACAAATGTAACTTTGTAATCCTATATATTTGTATGGGATTACGAAGTTATTTATGAAGTCTAGCAGCAGCATCTAGAAAACTGGACCGAAATTGCAAAATATTTTAGTACACTAAGCACCCACGAAACACGAATTGTATTCTAAGTTTGAAGCTTCACTTTCAAACTTCATATTCAAAATATTATGCTACTTAAATGTTCTACTTCATTTTCAATGAGTAAGTAATAAAAATTGCATTGTGAATGCAAAAAAGTGAAAATATTTCGTCAATTGCAAATTAAACACAAAATCAAACAAATATTATTCGTATTCCGCATTCGTTACTATATTTACCATAGTTACTGAATCACTTCAAATAAATAAGTGTTGATACTTTAAAATGTATTACCTACCTTATCAGTCTGTCATAATGTTAAAACTTATAAGCCTATTGTCAACATTATTTTAAATAAAAAAAAACATTATTAATAGAGGTAGAAATTATGCAATGTTTGTTACCATTTTCTTCCTAATAAGTACCTACACGTTTTCAGGACCGATCGTTGTGGAGATGCTTGGGGGAGGTCTATGCCCAGCAGTGGGCATTCGTACGGCTGAAGTGATGAAGTACACGTGCTTAAGATTGTGAGACTTTAATTTTGAAGGACTCCATTGTTTGCCATCTTGAGTAACTTGTGGTAGGTACGTACCAGAAGTAGCTCAAGATGGCAGTGGTGCATTTTTCACAGAGAATATCTAAGGCACAGATGGTTGACCAAAAGTTTATAAGGCATGTCGGTAAACGGCGGTGGTCCCCATCGTTAAGGCGATACTCGGAAAAATTATGCTAAAGCGAGATAGCAATGAGAAAACTACGCGCGCGGGAGCGAGACCGATTTTGCAGATTACGCAAAAAAAACACAAAATCACTTCGTATTAAAAAACTATAGCGATTTAAAAAAAATGCTTCTATACGATCCTAAATATTATTGGTGTCCACTAATTAAACCAATTTCCAATAGTATATGTTACCCCATTTAAGAATAATCTTGATATTTCGTATTTTACAGAGGTATTTTCGAAAATAAAAAGTGTCGAGGCAAAATCATAAAATCGTGTTTCTAAAACTATACGATTCTCGATAAAGGTATGAAGAAATATATATCTTATTACCAGATTTATAACAACTCTGACCGTCCTATAGTTTTATATCAAAAAGTCCATACTTTTTCCGAGTAGCGCCTTAACACTTTCTTTAACATCCCTTGGGACCACATGGTAAGCCATAGCCCAAGTTTGACACAAAACATTTAGAAGTCCGGAGATAAGGCCTGATTTCCATTGAAAAATCCTGAGATTTAGTTACAAATTAAGAATTTTCTCTGAAGCGTATACTTAACAATTTAAAGAAGTCATATCATTATCGTTTTTATTCACTATGGATCTCGGTGGTCTCGCTCACGCGTTGCACTTCGCACTCATTTTCACGCATATCATAAAATGTACTGTATATCATTGAAAATTTTATAAATCCTGCGATTTCCTGAGCTTTGTAAAGTCCGGCCTCAATCCTGAGAAGATTCCAGAAATCCTGAGATCTCAGGCCAAATCCTAAGGTATGGTAACCTCGACGCGACATGCTCTTTCATTCTCATTTCCCATCTTTAAGGATATCTCTGGCTTCAGCAGCGTGGATATTAAAATGTCTGCTGACGATGATGAGATACACACCTATCAACGGGACGGCAGCCATCAGCCCCTGCTGGTTGCTGGTGGTGAGCAGTTCGCAAGCACTGGCCGGCACCAGGTAGGCCACCGAAAATAGCTCGAACGCCATCCCCATGATGATGCTGCTGCACAGCAGGAATGTCAGCAGGTTGTATTTGCCGAAACCTGGTGAAATAAATATTCTTTGCTTTTACTAACCTACTTCCAAATAGAATTTTGCGTTAATTAAAAACTATACAATAAAATACTACATATGCCCCAGTAGCCCCACTTTGAGTTTTTAAGACACCCTTTCAGTCTCTGTTGAAAAAAAAAATATAAGCAAAATAGTTGGGCAAACGTCATCTAAAACTATTTCAAATTTCATGTTGATAGCATTAGTAGTTCTTGAAATGTCCAGTTGTGACAGACATACTGAGTCTCACCATAAGGGTTTCTTTTTACCATTTTGGTACGGAAACCCTAAAAACCACACAAGTATAGATCGATATTTGTGTGGATTTTTATTATTGTAATAGTAACGCCTAAATATTCTTTTGTTTAATTGGAATTGAATGATGTCTTTTGGTGAAACCGTTTTAATTAAAGTAAATAAATAAATAAATAATAATGAAATAGGAAGTGGAACGATTAAAAATAAAATTGTCATATAAATTATGATATTGTGAATAAAAAAAATCATAGTTAAACTTACCAGTTATATTGAGAGCCTCCTCAAAGGAGACCTTTTCAAATTTAGCCATTTGCCTTTATTTCTGCATTCACAAATAAACTCTAACACCTAAATATATCCCTAATTTAATTAGCTTATATTATTCACGGCCACACATTTTCGTTCCATTCCTCTCGCAAAACATACTGAGTATTATGATAGATAGTATCATCATTATATAAAATGATCAAGTGATAACAAAGCTGTGCGCAAACTAAGATATTTATTTACGCAGCCGCCCCGTCACGATTAGTTGGTAGTTAAATAATTTGCGTGACAAGTTTTTTGATAGGTGACGTGTACTAGGAGATGCACAATGTAGATGTGGGTATCTTATTGAGGAATGTACCATACCAAGGTGGCTTTTGGTATGCATGCATTTGCAAAACAATTCATACTAACATTATAGAGAGTAGGGATTTGTATTTCTGTTTGAACCGAATAAACTCAAGTCCTGCCCGCATCCAGCGGCTTCCCACGTCATTGACTTGATCGTCGGTCCACCTTGTGGGGGGCCTGCCCACGGAACGTCGTCTGGTACGTGGACGAATGACATGATGGCGTTTTGGTATAAGTATCTCAGCACCTCGATGTACCTTGTAGTTTATTTGGCGACTCTGGAGAGACTGCAGCACCGCCCAGGTTTCATTCGAATCAAAGGCCTTCTCATAGTCTACGAACGCCAAGCAAAGTGGCAAGTTGTACTCTTCGGTCTTTTGTATTGAAAAACAGCATCACAATGCTTCTGCTCCATGCCTTTGGCGTTTTGCCATCGAGGATGACTGGATTGAAAAGCTGCTGAAGGACTTTAAGTATCGCCTTTCGACCGCGCTGATCGATCGGCCGCCGTCTTGTTGTTTTTAAGCTGCTCGAGAGCCATTCTAATCTCGTACAGGCTGACGTCCGGGATATCTTCTGTATAGTGTCGTGTAAGCTTGGCTCTAGGGTCTTGAGCCTTGCTTTCAACAGGTGTTTGCGTGGAATATAGCAGATTTGACATTTTACCCGGTTTGCTTATTTTGTGGAGTTTATCTGGCTGCGCTGGCGCCTCGCCATTATCGCGTAGATCCTTTACTGTTTGGTTATGTATTTCAAGGGTAGAATAATGAATAAACAATAATGGATAGAGACTGCAAGTGAATGGTGAGAGGCCAGCCACACGAAAAGAATTAAGAGGTGGTTCACCGAATTTATCCTGACAAGCCATGGAACGTTATCAGAGATATTTTTGTTACGAAAGAAATTAAATAGTTTGGTATTGGAATGGATAGGATTGCGATTCTGATTCTTCATAACTTATAAAAATTCTTCTTATATGAAGAATAAGACTAATTCTTAGTTCTCTATTGAAAAATTAAACATTTTGATTTTAATTTTTGTTTTATTTTATTATTTATATTTCAATGAAAGATAGAAACATTAAAGATAGGTGCATTTAATCTTAAAATTAACCGTCTAATAAATTAATAGACCAGCAGTCAGAGAACAAAACGTTTACAGTATTTATTATTTTGATCATTCAAATATATTATTTCTATATAACGTACTTACAGCAATTCTAAATTCATTGGGCGATTTTGAAATTCGGTGATACATTTTCTCAATTCGGTGCATTCTTAATTAGGTGCTAAACTTTTCTCATAAACCACTTCACAATATTTAGTCCCATTGTTATTTTTTATATTCAGAATGGAATAAACTTAAATTTTTGTTATTTAAACTACTTAAAAAAACCAAATATTAAATAAAATCAACCACCGAATTGAGAAAAATTGTGTTAGCTTTATTAAATTATAAGGCAACTATATTTAAAAAACGCTTCCTTAGGGTAGTCTTTTCGAAAAAAACTGATACAAGTGCCAAAATTTCGCAGATTTCCGAGTACCATTGGGGTAGCACAGCACAGGGTTTTCAAGGTTGCAAACTTGGATCTAAACAACTCTCAAGGAACCTAACAACATATAAAAAATCGTAGATACATCGCGTTTGCGATGTTTGATGTCGATTTTGACTGGCCTATATTACATCCATACTAATATTATAAATGTGAAAGTGTGTTTGTTTGTTTGTTTATTTGTTTGTTTGTTTGTTTGTTTGTCCATCTTTCACGTCAAAACGGAGCAACGGATCGACGTGATTTTGGGTATGGGGATAGTTTGGGAGCTGGAGAGTAACATAGGCTACTTTTTATTCCGGAAAATTAAGTAAAAATGGTATTTTTTTATGAAAATTCGTTTAACTGTCGTATCTACGATACAAAACTGTCATTTCTGCCTTGGGCGCTTTCAAAGAGTATGTAATCACTGACGTCTGCGCGCGGTCAAAATCGATTACTAATCTTTTCCATAAGCTGGAAACAAAAAAAAGTACTGTAACAAGCGCCAAAAATGCCCCAATCGCGCGTGCGCGCTGTCCATTTTACAGTGCGACAAGCATTTCTGTTACGGTGATAATCTTTGGAATTTGGAATAATTTTCATACGACAGTACATTTTGTCAACTAATTTTGTATAGCAAGTGGCTCCTCCGTTACGGCTGTCACCGGAACAGACAGGAATGTGGGAATGTATAAATAGCCGGTACACACGTCCCGACCCAACAGCCGATTTGGTCTGCTCCGAACCAAATCTATCTGAACGTGTGTAGCTGTAGCGTAGTCGCCCGACCATATTTATTATTAATCGTGTTTGACGCGCGGGCCGATCGCCGTAATTCTATGCACCGCGTCTTGATCACGTTTGCGTCTTGACGTTTGACTTCGTATTGCCGTAATGACATAACGACGCGCACGTCACGCAAACCTATAGTCCCACACCCTGTCTGATCCGGTGACATCCGTGACAGAGGAACCACTTGCAATACGAAATTGGCTGTCAAAATAGACTGTCGTAAGAAAACTGTTTTAGTTTCAAAGATTATCACCGAAACAGAAAACGGTTTTGCACGTCAACTGCACGTACACTTGATTAATGCGTCAAAGGATTACCGCGATCGGGGCCCTGGCCGGATTTGGTTCGTACGAACTTAGCTTTCAAACAAATCGGAACGTGTGTAGGCTACCGACTGGACTAACTACGCAGTGTTGACAACTTCGGAGATTTTACCTAGATTTAGGGAGAAAAAATGCAGAAGCGGAAATCTTTAAGGGCAGATTGAATACCTTTGATGGATTTTCAGAGGATTCAATTTAATGGTAGTTCACGACTTTTGCGTGAGACTAAACGAAAGAAAAGTCTAAATCTGCCCATTTATGTAAAAAAAATATTTTATCTATTAGTTTTTATAAGTTAATTTTATTTAGTAACGTAACATTTTGACTTAAAATTTAACAAAACTAAAATTATTTAAGGAGGGCACATCTCATCATTAAGAGTGCTGTATCTCATCTTAAAGTACATTTTGAGCAAGTTTTAGTATTTTCATGAAAATAACATCAAATAAAAATTATGAAATTGAATTCTTTTTAAACAATAAAACATCGAAAATATTTTCCTTTTTATTTTAATCTTATATTGAGAGATTAAGTAGCGGTGGCTGACAACACTGCAACTACGTAAGTAGCGCGGATCAGATTTGGTGCGAAGTTCATCCGCACCAAATCGGCTGTTGGGTCGGGACGTGTGTAAGTAAGGCCTATAACCGTCATGGGTTTTGACCGTGTCATGTCAACAAACAAATTGTCACCCGCGGATTCCGATAGATTGCGCTACTCGGTTTTTAAATCACGCTTACGATGTAGTTTCTAAGTCTGTACTTATGACCTGGCATCACCCCGTTTCTCAACCGTTAATGCATATGGTACCTATACGCTTTTTCGGGTAATTTCTTGGTTTTCGTTGCTAATCCTTAGTTAGTTAGTTAGTTAACTGCTTTTGATTGGTTATTTGTGTTTGCTTCGTGAAATTGGTTTTGTTGTTTTGGTTTAAAAATAATATTTTAAAGGATTAGGTACCTACATACTTATTCCTTTGATATTTTACGAGTTTTAATAGGTTAGATAACACATTTTGTGTTGTATTTGTTTAATTAATTTTTCTATTAACTGATCAATTTGATTTTCAAATGCCTCGCAAACGTAAGCCTAGCCTTTCAGGAGTATCCTCTCAGGCAAAAGCGAAGAAATTAGCTCGATCGCTGGAATCTCTTGAAGTTGCTGAACTGAGAAGGCAAGAACAGGCAGAACGTCAAGCTGCTTTAAGAGCCGCTGAAACACCTGCTCAAACTCAGCTAAGGCTACTGGAACAAGCAGTGCGTCAGTCCAGTTTAAGAGCTGCAAAAACACCTCCTGATACTCAGCAAAGACTTGATGAACAAGCAAAACGTCAAGCTGTTTTGAGAGCCACTGAAACACTTGCTCAATCTCAGGATAGACTCAATGAACAAGCAGAACGCCAAGCTGTTCTGAGAGCCGCTGAAACACCTGCTCAAACTCAGCAAAGACTTGATGAGCAAGCAGAACGACAAGCTGTTTTGAGAGCCGCTGAAACACTTGCTCAATCTCAAGATAGACTCAATGAGCAAGCAGAACGCCAAGCTGTTCTAAGAGCCGCTGAAATACCTGCTCAAACTCAACAAAGACTTGATGAGCAAGCAGAACGACAAGCTGTTTTGAGAGCCGCTGAAACACCTGCTCAAACTCAGCAAAGACTCGATAAGCAAGGAGAACGTCAAGCTGTTTTAAGAGCGATTGAAATACCTGCTCAAACTCAGCAAAGGCTTCTCGAACAGGCAGAACGTCAGGCCGCTTTGAGAGCTGCTGAAACACTTGCTGAAACACAACAAAGACTAGATGAACAAGCAGAGCGACAATCTGCTTTGCGAACATCCGAAACACCTGAACAAGCACAGGCGCGCAGAGATGCAAATGCACAGCTCCAAGCAGAACGTCGACGTAATTTTCAAAGAAATGATTGGTCGGTATTTTATGAAGCAGCGTCTAATTATGATCCGTTAATCGATTATAAAAATCATAGGTTAGTTGTTACAGGACTGAAGGACAAGACGTGTCGTTTCTGCAGCGCACTAAAATGGAAAGATGAGACCGCAGGTATGTGCTGTAGCAACGGCAAAGTTTCTCTTCCTGTACTCGGGGCGCCAGAAGAGCCTTTGAAATCACTATTTTTATATGACGCTGATGATTCACGGCGCTTTTTAAGTAAGATCCGGAAATACAACTCCTGTTTTCAAATGACGTCTTTTGGAGTAGATCGGGAAATAATAATGCCTGGATTTTCGCCAACATTTACGGTTCAAGGACAAATTTATCACAGGATTGGTACACTTTTTCCAGCTGAAAACGAACAGCCTAAATTTTTGCAGGTATACTTTATGGGAGATGAAGGCGTTGAGGTAAACCGTCGCTGCCATTTTATCCAGGGAGTAGAAAGAGACACTGTGTTGAAAATTCAAAGATATTTACATGATCATAATGTTTTAGTAAGCACGTTTAAAACCGCCTTAGAGAACCTGCCCGAACAGCATTATAAGGTAGTTATACATGCGGATAGGATTCCTCGAGGAGAACATGAAAGGCGCTACAATGCGCCACTAATTAATGAAATTGCAGCCGTAGTAAGTGGTGAACAATTTTCTTCACGGGACATTGTCTTGCAAGCACGTGACAACACGTTGCAACGGGTAGCCGATACACACAAGTTTTATGACGCTTTGCAATATCCATTGATTTATTGCCAAGGACAAGAAGGGTATAATTTTGACATTCCACTCATTAATCCAGTAACAAAGCAGCCTATTCCAAACAAAAAAGTATCGTGTATGGACTTTTATGCGTATCATATGATGTTACGACAAAATGATTTTAACCTTTTAGCTCGGTGCAGACAACTATTTCATCAGTTCTTGGTTGACATGTATGTTAAGGTGGAAAGCGAACGTCTTCGTTACATTTCGTTAAATCAAAAAAAACTACGTGTTGAAAGTTATGTACATTTGCAAGATGCGGTTGCTAGCGACGTCAATGTTAATCCTAGAGATCTAGGCAAAATGGTAATTCTTCCGTCATCCTTCGTTAACAGCCCTCGCTACCTACATCAATATACACAAGACGCATTCGCTTATGTACGAACATACGGCAGACCAGACCTTTTTGTTACTTTCACTTGCAACCCCTCATGGAAGGAAATTACCGATGAATTAATGCCAGGCCAAAGAAGTACTGATAGACACGATTTAGTTGCCAGAGTGTTTAGATTAAAAGTACAAAAATTAATTCATGTAATTACCAAGGGTAAGATATTCGGAGAAGTACAATGTTTCATGTATTCCATTGAATGGCAAAAAAGGGGATTACCGCATGTGCACATTCTAATATGGCTGAAAGAGAAAATGCGGCCCAGCCAAATAGATGAGTTAATTAGCGCCGAGATTCCGGATCCTGATCAAGATAAAGAATTGTATGACACTATAGTTCGAAACATGGTTCACGGTCCCTGTGGAGCACGAAATCCAGGATCGACATGCATGAAAGATGGAAAATGCACAAAGAAATTTCCTAAACAGCTGTTAACAGAAACTGTGCACAATGACAATGGCTATCCATTATACAGACGCAGAGCACCCGAAGATGGTGGCAGGAAAGTTACAATTAAGACTCGATCTGGAGCGTACGAAACCTTAGATAACACTTGGATCGTCCCGCATTCGCCCATTCTATGTAAAATGTTCAATGCTCACATTAATGTAGAAGCGTGTAGTTCTGTCCGCGCTATCAAATATATATGCAAATATATAAATAAAGGAAGTGATCAGGCGATATTTAATATCAGGAATGAAGGTGGAGAGCGTCCGGTAAATGAAGTACAAACCTTTCAAGCAGGACGTTATGTCAGCAGTAATGAGGCAGCTTGGCGACTCCTTGGCTTTCCCTTACATGAGAGACATCCAACAGTAACTCACCTCGCCGTGCACTTAGAAAATGGAGAGCGCATATATTTTAACGAGAACAATTTCCAAGAAAGAGTGTCATCCCCGCCCAAAACAACATTAACAGCCTTTTTCCAGCTTTGTCAAACTGATCCCTTTGCAAAAACGTTGTTATATGCCAAAGTTCCCCGTTATTACACCTGGAACATGTCTACAAAGGAGTGGAAACGCCGTATTCAAGGCGCGTCTGTTGAAAATTGGGCCGGAGTGAAATCATCTGATGCCCTTGGTCGTGTATACACCGTTCAAGTAACTAATTTAGAATGTTTCTGTTTACGTTTACTGCTGCACCATGTTCGGGGTCCTACAAGCTACAGAGATCTTAAAATGGTCAATGACCGGGAATGCGCAACATATAGAGAAGCATGTGAAGCTCTAGGTCTGTTAGAGAATGATAATCACTGGGACGAAACTATGGAGGAAGCCGTGCAGTGCCAATCACCAGCCAAAATTAGGGACCTTTATGCAACCCTCATATCATCTTGCGGGCTATCCAATCCTAATGAATTATGGGACAAATATAAAGAGTACATGGCGGAAGATATTTTGCGAAGGCTACAGCAAATACACGCAGACATCATATACAATGAACACATTTATAATGAAGCCCTTGGAAAAATTGAAGACAAGGTAATGACAATGGTGGGTAAAAAGTTAAGTGAATTTGGAATGATCAGCCCTCGGCGAACAAACGAAAATGAACTAAGTGATGAGATCTTACGAGAAACCAACCATGACATACCAGCTTTGCAGCAACATGTAGACGTATTTTTACCCCAATTACTGCCAGAACAAAGACGAGTCTTTGACCAAGTATTGGAACAAATAGATTCTGTATTGGAAAAATGTGTGATAGTAAAAAACCACGAGCCATATAAGTAGCTTTCAGGCGGGATTCGAACCCGCGCCTCCGGGAATCCGGCCCGATGCTCTGACCAACTAAATAGATTCTGGTAATGGTGCGCTTTTTTTTCTTGATGCCCCTGGAGGAACGGGAAAAACTTTTTTGCTAAATTTGTTGTTGGCACGAGTAAGAAAAGATAGAAACATTGCTCTAGCCGTAGCTTCCTCGGGTATAGCCGCCACGCTGCTGAGTGGGGGTCGCACTGCGCATTCTATTTTAAAATTACCATTGAATCTTGCTCAGGAAGAATCGCCTATCTGTAATTTTAGTAAAAATAGCGCACGGGGTACTATGCTACGACAATGTAAGTTCTTAGTGTGGGATGAAAGTACTATGGCACACAAAAAAGCTGTAGAAGCACTCAATCGAACGCTCCAGGATTTGCGCAGCAGTATCGATGTTATGGGAGGGATGGTTGTTTTACTGGCTGGTGACTTCCGCCAAACATTACCAGTGATTCAGAAGGGTACACCTGCAGATGAAATCAAAGCATGTCTTAAGTCGTCTACTTTATGGAAGAAGGTAACAAAATTCAGTCTCACAACGAACATGAGGGTACATCTGTACAATGACGTGAATGCTGGGAACTATGCTGAAATACTATTAAAAATTGGAGATGGGCGGTTGGAAACTGATGCCGAGGGCTGTGTGACATTAACAGAAGATTTATGTAATTTAGTACAAAGTGATCGAGAACTGATTGCAAGTGTTTACCCAGATTTGCAAAACAATATATATATAGATCAATTTCTTTGTGAAAGGGCGATTCTAGCGCCTAAAAACGACGTAGTAAAAAAACTTAATTCAGAGATTTTGAATCAAATAGTAGGAGATACCACGGAATATTTATCAGTAGACACAGTTGTAGACACAGAACAGAGCACCTCATATCCCATAGAGTTTTTAAATTCTCTTGAGCTGTCAGGTGTACCCTCACATAAGCTCCAATTAAAATTAGGCGTCCCAGTCATGCTTATGCGAAATTTAGATGCCCCTCGATTATGTAACGGAACGAGACTTCATGTCACACAACTTGGACGGAACATAATTAGTGCCACCATCTTAACCGGCGTAGGAAAAGGCGATAATGTAATGATCCCACGAATCCCCATAATTCCCACAGATCTTCCATTTCAATTTAAAAGGCTACAATTTCCTATTCAGCTAAGTTTTGCAATGACCATAAACAAAGCGCAAGGGCAAACCCTAAAAGTAGCGGGGGTCAACTTAGAAAAACCGTGCTTCTCCCATGGTCAATTATATGTAGCATGTTCGCGTGTGTCCAATGCCCAGAATCTTTTCATTTTATCCCCAAATGGAAAGACATATAATATCGTCTACAGTAACGTATTAAAATAGGCTACTGTTCTGTGTCCATAGCTGTGTATAATAGCTGTCCTGTGAAACACATAAAAATATCATACCGTTTGGAAGACAAAACTTATACGGTGTTCTCAACTTTGGAAACCGACTAATATTATAAAATGTGAAAGTGTAAATGTTTGGATGTTTGAATGTTTGTTACTCAATCACGCCAAAACGGCTGAACGGATTTGGTTGAATTTGGGACACAGATACTTTGTAGTCTGGAGAGGAACATAAGCTATTTTTTATCCCGGAAAAATATAACATTCCCGCGGGATAACGTCGTGTAGTCCACGCGGGCGAAGCCGCGGGCGGAAAGCTAGTTCCAAAAAATAAAAGTTATACGTACTTCAAATATTCATTAAACAATTGCAACGAAAACTATATTAAAGAAGAAAAATTATTTTTATAAAAAAATAAAACCGCCTTCTAAAAAACCACATCAAAAAAGTAAGAAATAATTCTTCACCAAATAAATAACGTAAGTACTTTGAAGTCGGGCGTGAAACATGTAAATTTTTTTGTTGTTTTTGTTAAAACCCGCCCGACTTCAAAGTACTTACGTTATTTATTTGGTGAAGAATTATTTCTTACTTTTTTGATGTGGTTTTTTAGAAGGCGGTTTTATTTTTTTATAAAAATAATTTTTATTTCACTCTTTTTAGTGCATCTTGCAGGCAATTTGCGTGTTTTCTGGTAAATAGGTATGTGATCAAACTCAAAACCTCCTTTTTCGAAGTCGGTTAAAATACCTTGAGGTATCCCCTTTTTAACAAAACAAGAATCATCTAAATCGGTTTATAAACAAAGGAGTTATGCCTATAGATACGTATTAAATTCACATAAAGTGGTAACGAAAACGACAGTATTTTCAAGATTTCCTGAAAACTACTGAACCGATTTCAAAATTTCGAAAAATGGGACCAACTTGGAAACCAACCTGATGTAATAACGTTTGAACCATTTCAATCGGTTCAGCCGTCTTTGAGTAATCGGTGGACATACACAAAAAAAAAAAAAAAAAAAAACATACATACAGACGAATAGAGAACCTCCTCCTTTTTGATTTAGAAGTCGGTTAAAAATAAACTAATTGGTGGATCTAACTATTAACTGGCTCGACATCGCTGTTTTCACTTTCACTTTCACTCGAGCGCTCAGCTACACGAACACGTGTGCAAGCGATGGAATACCTATTTTCGTCCAGCGCAATTTCATATACGGCCTCTTAAGTTTAGATTGAAAAAAAAATAATCTCGGTATATAAGTAAGTACCTGAATTAAACCATTCAGAGATTTGTTATTGTATCTTAATAATTAACGTTACCTAGCATTAGCAACCGCTGTTGTTTCGGACAGTAACAAAAAAACATCACCCCCTGCCCCCTGATTCACAAACCATCGGAAACACTCCCAACAACGGAGTTTATGCACTTTCTCTGTCATTTCTATAAAACTATCGTGAAAGGCAAAATAATGTATTTTCAAAAAGACGATTTTGAGAAAAGATGGTAAGAAGTTCTCAAACAGTTTTTCGCTTTTTACATACTATTATAAGGACAAAATTATATGAAATTGGTATCATTGAGTAGGTATTTTTATGGTGGTTCCAGCCGTGTATAAAATGTTAGTATAAAATAAATGATTTTTAAAGGAATCGGAGAAAACTGTTTTGGTTTGACAGAGCAACAAAAGTTTAATTCAAATCGTTAATGGTAATACAATGTATACTATTAATACAGTGATTGGGATGCAGTGGTACTACTCTAACATTAGTTAGAGAGCTTTGAACGAGAGAGATAGCAATAAAATACGTTAGATGCGCACCTTCCTAGCGTACTATGGCAAAACATTGTATTTTTTATACAGTGTTTTGCCATACTCCACTGGCCAGGGTCGGGCCACAGAATAATATTTTGTTCTTTAGTTAAAACACGGTATAAGGCAATACAGTCTTTTGTTTTGCTTAAGTTTGTTTTTTTAAATACATGCTTTTTAAATGTTGTATATCTCAATAAATAAACGTCGTACAGTAAAAATCGAGATGTTGCGCTATAGTAGACCTTAAGCCGAGCAAAATAAGCGGTATTAAGGAAAAACACTGTATTCTTGAATACAGTCTTTTGCCTTTTCACGATAGAGATAGAGACAAACTAAGACAAACCACAGAATTTGTATCCGATTCCGTTTCCGACGGTTTGTGGATCAGCGGGCAGAAGTAACCCAAATTGAAGATAATTTTTTTGTCCGATTGAATCCTAGAATTTTCTCTGTCTAAAGTTGAAGTTGTATTTTAAAATATTGTCATTCAATTGGACAAAAAAATGCGTTGAGTCAGTCATGTTATTATTAAACACAGTAGTAGCCAAGGACTCAAGTTTCGAGACAGCTGGTTTTAGGTGGACGTGTGTCTTTCGGCAACCAGAAGCAAAGAACTCCACCAACTGAAATGAAAAATTAAATAAACTTAATAGAAAGTTAGCACACCACGATGATACTTGTACAAAAGTAAGGCAGACTCCGATTGGACCATCACAGAGTTAATAGTTTCTTTTCTTTATGTCAATTGTTTCTAAATTTTATAATTTAAGCTTTTTTATACTATGTATTTTATTGTATTGTGAACTTTTAATGAGTCAATAAATGTCTTTTATTTCATTTCATTCATAATAAGATGTCGATCGTATAATAAGTTCTGAATTTTTACACCTATTACGTAAGAACTTCTTACCTAATGTGATCGCACCGAACACATAGAACCCAGCTTCACAGTTAGTGTCCAGTAAAATCTTCAGAACATTGATGCCGATGACAGCACTAGCGCGTCCCACCATTATCGTCAGGGATACTGCCATTGCCCTGCAGCAAGAAAAAGGAAACAATATTCAATAAAAGAATGTTTTTAAGAATTAACACAGAAATGCAATTTACGGTTAATTGCTAAAATTCTGTAGGTGATAATAGACCCCAAAACACTTGCCTACAAGTAAAAAGGTTTGTAACCTATGGTCTTAACACTTCGGCAGCTAATATTTAGGAGATTTTATTGAATTTCCTACCATCGACTCGAGAGTAGAAGATTAAGAACTTGTGCTATGAAAAATAGACTGTTAATGTGCCAACATATTATCATAATAGGTATAACCAGCCATAGAATAACATTAATGAATAAACGAGAGTTTGTACTTGAGTTGCGTGGGAAAGAGATTGACGCTGAAACTGGTCAGGAGTCCAAAGTTAAGGATGGCAGCCATGGACAGGATGACGAGGAAGCCGCTGAGCTGCCACACAGGCGTGAAGCTGAGGCAAATGCCGCCGCAACCAGCCAAGAACTAGAAAACAATAGAAGAATAAGAAAATTACAAAAGATTGTTAATGTTTTAAAATAAATTTGGGTCCAAAGTTATTTCAAGCACTTCTTAAATTGTGTCACGCACGTAATAGAAGTTATACTTACTATGATTTATCAACGCGCAATGTCCATACATTGGCGGGGTTCGAGATTTTGTCTTGTTATTTAGTTTGGAGTATAGTTTTTTTTCTTTCAACGCACACCCTTTAGAGCAAACTTTTGGCAACTTTGCAGCGCCCATTTCAAAGGAACCTTTAGATATCCTCGAAGAACTAATAACCATTTAACCCATTGCAAGTGCGAAAAATTCGCATTATTTCAATATTGTAGCTTTATATCTTTTAACATTTTAGCAGGTAGACTATTTCCGAGTACTGTAAACATACGTACCTGGATAATGAGAACGAGACGCTTCCTCCCGATGATGTTGATTACGGTACTAAGGATAGTGTTGATGATGGCCAGCAGGATCCCTACGCCGGATACCATGGTCAGTGCAAATGTGTTTAGGGAACAGTCGTCCACCATCTGCGAAAATTTTGAGAACAATAATTTCATGACTATTGAGAGAGATAATTTATACTGAGCAAAATATAAAAAAGCTATTTGGATCTATGGGTAGGTTGCGAGATAAAACAAGAAAATATGTAGTCTTTGCGCATATTCATGCAACTCCTGACGTTTAAGGTATTCAACACAGAATTTCTTAAAAATTGAAAATGAAGTATTTTAGAAAAAATCGACGCGTCTCACAACCAGCTCTGATAGGACTCGAACCCACGACCTTTTGCTATCCGGGCGACTGCCCTAACCTCTGAGCTATGGAGTCGTTACGAGAAGCGTCGAATTTATATAAGAAATTAATAAAGTCAGCGTTAATTAAATTAGTTTATTTTTTCTAAAATACTTCATTTTCA
This sequence comes from Crambus lathoniellus, assembly GCA_949710035.1. Taxonomy (NCBI): domain Eukaryota; kingdom Metazoa; phylum Arthropoda; class Insecta; order Lepidoptera; family Crambidae; genus Crambus; species Crambus lathoniellus. The sequence continues at coordinate 2,645,733 of OX453307.1, read as the reverse complement.
ATTTTTCAATAATAAAAAATTGCATTGTGAATGCGAAAAAGTAAACATTGAAATAACAGATTTTCTTGTTTTTTATTCTCTTTCCAAGATAGAGCTTGGAAGTAAAATATTATAGGTTTCGTTGCAACTTGCAAAAATCAACTTATAAGCCAAGAAGCTGAACGTCAACTACCTTAACTACTGACACATTTTGCGAAGATCTCAATCTTTGGCAGAAGGTCAAGCCCTCTTCTCCACTTTGAACCGACCTCATGAAACCATCAGCCATGTAGGGCAACCACACCAGATACGGCTGTACGCTAAAAATACATTAAAAATACTTTTTAATATATTTGTTAAAGTTGAACTGACTAGCAAAGAAACTTTCCATAGCAATATCATCATCATGAAGCCAAAAAAAAACTGGTAATACGATATGAATAAAATTAACTTTTATGAGAAAACGAATAACAACATATTTTTTCTCTACTAAAGTACCTACAACCACTCTTTTACTAACTCAAGTCAAAATATTTACCATATCAAAACTATGATATTAATAATACACATAAATAATGTTGTCTTCAGGAGTGGAAGCTTGAACAAGGGTACGGTTTGACTCCAAACTGATGCAAAAAACCCTTTTCCAGCTTGATATGCACTCAGCTCATCTAAAGCCAATGCTCTTACCTGTAAACAACCACTTTAAATATGTAATTTAATTATAACAAGGGTTTTTGTAGTGTTGTTTTGAACTGTTGAAAAAAACCATAGTTGAAGATTATTGCAAAATGCAAATTTACTCACTGGATACTCATCACCACTTTTATTCTTATTGATGACGAAAATCGACCTCATGATGTCCAACGCCCTTTCGTCTTCGCCCACACTTAACAGGTACTTCGGACTTTCATAAGAGAAGAATAGACCCAAAGAACTCAAAAGGCTAGGTACGCTGAAGATGAGACTGAGAACTCTCCAGGAACAGATCTGGATGTTGAGAAATGGGACATAGTAGGAGAACTTCAGGGGGAGAACGGGAATGGCGACAACTAGAACAGAGAAAAGAAAACCGGGTCAATAGAAATAAATATTTAGATAAGTACTTTAGTGCTGGAGCCACAAAAAAGGTAAATGGTTTCAGAAAAGGTAAATCCACGGAAGACGTTGCAATTGACAGAAACAGTAGTTCGGAATTTGGAATCTAAACGTAGGCTTGCTGGTTTGTTCTTAGATCTTTCCAAGGCCTTTGACACTGTTTCTGTGCCCCTTCTCATTAATAAGCTATCCAATATTGGTATTCGCGGGACCGCATTGGATATATTTACTAGCTATCTCCACGGTCGTTCTCAATATGTAACCATCAATAACTTCAGAAGCCGTGATGAAAGCATCTGCTGTGGGGTTCCTCAGGGAAGTGTGTTGGGACCCACTCTCTTCAACATATACATTAATGAGCTTTGTAAATTAGCCCTTCCAAACTGCAACATCTTAGTTTACGCGGATGACACAGTCTTGCTCATTGATGGCAAGGATTGGGACGAAGTTTCCAAAAATATCAATCTCGCTTTCAATGAAGTTATGAAATGGCTATCGGCAAACTTGCTTACTCTCAATTTAAATAATACCAAATTTGTCCCCTTTGCCGCCAATGTCTCAACACTACCATCGGATGCGTTTACTATTCGCGCTCATTCATTACGGTAACATAACTGGTTGAATTGTGACTGTTTGCTGATTCAGCGTGTTCCTCATATTAAATATCTGGGCGTTTGCATTGATTCTCTGCTATCCTGGAAAGAGCATATTAAGACCACCGCCTGTCGAACTAGGAGACTTATATTTATCTTTAAGAAACTTAGAAACATTATTGATTTTGATACTTTGAAAATAATTTATTATGCATTGGGTCAATCTATTTTATCCTATTGTATTACTGTCTGGGGATGTTCATGTAAAACTGTTCTTCTAGGCCTGGAAAGAGCTCAAAGAGCTATTCTTAAAGTAATTGCCTTTAAGCCCATCTTATTCCCAACATTTGACTTATTCGCAATATTTAAAGTTTTGACCGTTAGACAAATGTATATCCTTAATGTCGTATTACGCAAACATATGCAAACAAGTTATGTCAATTGTCTCACTTTAAATAGACGAAGACCCTATGCAGTATGTAAAACTAAACGCTTCCGATTGGCCTTAGCGCGACGTCACTTTTATTTCATTTCTCCCTCCTTATATAATAAAGTCAATCAACATATAAATATATTTCCCTTAAACTTAAGAATTTGTAAAAAGAAAACAATGGGATGGCTCCAGAATTTATCATATTCGGATACAGAAGAATTTCATAGTATTTTTGTGGGCAGTTAATTGCGTATGCTGTTTACAGTGTTCATCTCAAAGACAGAGAATATTGATGTGAGATTTAATTTCAAATATATTAATCGTACACACACAAAACACACTCACACACACACTCACGCACAAACACTATAATACTCCTGCATGTTAAATTTAAAAAATATATATATTTTATTTCTAAGAAGTGTTTTTATACTTAGTAATGTACGATCACAACATGCTTATTTTTATAATGTTTTTGTCTGCAATAAAAAAGTTTCGTTTCAAAAGTTTCGTTACAATATCGGGAAATAGCGTTGATCTTGGTGAAAAGTTGGAAGTGTTAGCTGTAGGCCTAAAAGTGTACTCTCTTTAATAAGTGGAGTCGGGTATCAAATTCCGTATATTATTCTACATTTTACATTGTTCTATTTATTGATGTTAAGACTAGTGTAATTAACTAAATAACAGAACAGTCTAACAATCTGTTTCATAGAGCAATTGCTTATAAACAAATTGCAATATAATTATATAGCTAACTTGATAACAGTGATAGTAGTCCTAAGTATATATTACGAAGGTACACAAAATGAAGTCTTGTGGTATTATGTATTATAAGATTTCAAATAAATTGCCTATTTAACAGTTACTTTGATTTTTTAATAGTTTATAAGTCTATGAAAATTCAGCATATGTAGTTTCGTTACTTACGCTGTTGATAAATTAAACTTCATTTAGTACTTTCTGGAGTCCAAACTTTTATCGAATATTTCATGATTTGGCTTGTTGTTCATCCACTAGCATTTTCCAATTCATCGTCTTTTTCAACCCTTTGACATTTATTTTTATGCCAGAAAGGCATTCAGTCCTTATGATCCAAAATCTTAATAACAAAATGATAAGGAATTGCGTATTTATTACAACTTTATTACTTTTAATATCCTTACGACAAATTAATGCTTCGTAGCTAGGGAGGGATCAGCAATATAGTATATATATTGTGATGCTGCTGGTTACTTATAATACTTACCCGCCATGAGGCCATTCGTACTGAGGAACACAGAAGAAGACAACATGATGAGTATGGAACGCTTCGCTGTCGGCGTACACTCGCTGATCAACGTCAGGGATAAAGCCAGAGCACCTGACACTCTGAAATAGATATATTATATTTTGCTATTACACTGGACTGCAAGTCGAGTTTTGTATGTTGAACTTGACTATGCCCTATTTGACCGGCGCTAGTTGACTCATGTCAGCCCCTTAAGTAGCAATTTTACAATAATCACTCTCGCTAGCAACATAAAATTGAAAAGACCCTGACCGAACTGACATCTAAAAGGCTGCACTCGATGGTTTGGGTTTTATGCACAATTTCCAAATCAATAATGAGAAATCTGCTGAGAAGAATGATTTTTACGAGAATTCCGCTATTGGTAAAATACCAAAATAAACAGGATTTACGGAACTAACTGTGGCCCTCTATTTCGTTGGCATGAAAAATTGAGCACTTTAATTCTTGCTACGGAATACTCACGAGCCCGAAGATATAAACTTGAAAACGCTGAACGTTATCCAGTCTGGAGAGAACGCAGCCAGGACGCTGCTGATGCAGGTGGATATCATGCATAGAATGAGGATCTTCTTCCTTCCTCGAGTATCTCCTAAGTAACCCCATAAATGTGACGTAATGATGATGCCTGAAACATCAATACAAATATTTAAACTATTTTATGTGGCTTTCTAGGCTGTAGAAAAGATTATTATAAGGAGAAGTTGGTAATTCAACGATAAACAAGAAAGATTCCCAGTAGGTTCTTTACTCTTTAAATGACGGATATACTTCATTGTGTGCGGAAACTCACGCACGAGTTTACGAACAATTTAGTATCTAGACTAGAAGATAGGTTGATTGTCTAGCAAATCAAGTTTCGTTAGAAACGGTCAACATAGCTTGAGAAGATCTAAAATTTCAATAATTGACAATCAGTGCCAGTGTTTTGAGGATATGGAAGCATTACTAACCTAACAAAGGTATGGCAGCCATTAGTCCCTGTTGTGTGCTGCTAGTGCGCAGCTCACAGGCGCCAGCGGGTACGAGGTAGCCCACAGATAGCATCTCCGCCGCCATACTCATCGCTATACTGGCGCATAGCAGGAACGTGAGGACGTTGAACTTTCCGAACCCTGAAGTGATATTCACTAGTATTAAAAAAATCTTAAAGGGAACACAACGCTTCAAAAAAATATACGGAAAATAAGGTAAGTAATAAACGGTTAATGCTTTTTTGAAATGAAATAAAAAATCATTTTTGGTGGCTTTGTTGCATTTTTTTTATTTGCTATTTTGGTTTAAAAAAAACCAAGAAAGTGAGAGCTAACTAGAGGGTCATTCATAATAGGGTGCAAATTTTTCTATATTTTGAACAAGTTAATAAACAATATTGTTGTTATAGTTGTTAAGATTAGTGCTTGAATTTCTAAAATTGCACTATTTTCAGACATTCTAAAATGCTGCAGCTTCTGCTTGGTTTACATCTACATATTTGAAAACTATATTAACATAGGTACCTGTTAAATTTAGAGCATCCTCGAAGGGGGTCTTGTTAACCTTAAACATTTTGACGATAACCCTTAGCTTTATTAAATATTCACTACTTCGTTCGCGTTGAACAGCTTGATCATCGCCTTAACTATTGTCCTATGTTTCTTAACGAGCCATCAGACCAGGCTCCTGATTCACGAACTGTCAGAAACGCTCCCGACAGCGAATGCCCTGTCTCTGTCACTCACCATAGAATAGACAAAGATAAGGCACAGAATTCGAATCCGATTCCGTTTCCGAGGGATCGTGAATCAGGGGGCAGAACCAGAATGCTATGTCTTAAGCTCGCTTTTCCAAGTGTGCACTATTGAAACGCTTGCAGAAATAAAATTAAAGACACTTTCTTGACAAATCTCTTTTTGACTTTTATTTTATCCACGGCCACAGTTTCTTCTGCCATTTGTGTAAAATATTCAGTATCTCCTCATACTTGCAAATCATTATATAAAACGCGCTGTTATCAATTCATTATTCGACAAACACAGGGTTGAATCAACGCCAACAGTTTATTTATACAATTTGTCCTAATTTGCAATATATTTTCTCGTTTCTGAATCTTTTGAAGAAAAATCGTGATAGAAATGTGTGTTCTTATTACATGAAGCTACCTTTTGTTACATAGTTACCTGGGTACTAATTATCTATACTAATAATATTATAACGAGGAAAGATTTGATTGTTAGATTGTTTGTTTGCATCGAATAGGCTCGGAAACTACTGGACCAATTAGAAAATTCTTTGTCCATTAGAAAGCTACATTCTTCCCGAGTGACAGGCTATATTTTATCCCCATATACCCACGGGAACGGGTACCACGCGGGTAAAACCGCGAGGATCCGCTAGTAAGATATAAAAACAATATTGAAAGCAAGATAAAATTAAACGTAAGTATTCAGAGGGCCAAGTCCGCTAACGTTAAGTCACAATTGCGTCTCAATCGTATTTCAATTGTAGTTCAGTTGTAGTGCTTTTTTACACACTAGTTACAAGAAATATGTACTTTTTTCACAATACTATTGATGGTCACACCACCCAATACATTTACATCACATCATACCGTCCTAATTCTTGTAACTATAGTGTTTAAAAAAGCACTACCACTGAACTACAATTGAAACACGATTGAGACACGATTGTGACTTAACGTTAGCAGACTTGGCCCCCTGGGTGCCTACCATCAACTTTAAGACAGCGATTCAAAAATAGCGCGATGCAGAATAGGTTCCTAAAATGAATTGCTTTCTTTCGTACTATGACCTTCTAAAAACTGGATCGCAAATGAAATGCAAAATGTGAATGACCGAACGATTTGTCTCCTTATTTCTTCTACCCGTCTCTTTTACTCGATTCTGTCATGCCCGGAGAGAGATAGGGATGGGTATAACCTGCAGGTGACATGTTAAATCGACCGGGTTATAAGTCAAATAAGAGTTCCTGACAGCTTAGCGGCTGTGAAATGTCATTGAATAACCACTGAATCGCTGTCATTGATATTAAGCTGTCGTGGTACGAATAAGCGAAGCAGATCAGTTTAGGTCCTAAACAAAATCGCAATAAGAGTTGATGGTAGGCACCCTGGTCTATCAGTAGGTATAGCTGTCTAGGTGGGTATTCTTGGTCGATGCGGACTTAGCGTGTAGTTGTGGTGCTGTTCCTCAGACGATGGAACATTTGATATCGTGCCCTGTGTGTCCAACCAGCTGCACACAGGAAGACCTAATGGGGGCTACCAATCACCAAACCATACCATTGCGACGGGACGTCCTCATCGGCCACTAGCCGGAACGTCGGAAGTCACCGCCCAGTATTTAATCCCTTTTCAAGGGTCAAGGGTTCCGCTTATTTAAAACTATAACAAACAATTCAAACTGGTATAAAAAACTGGTAATGCTCCGAGAACTCTGTACGGCTTGGTGATTTTAGTAGAACTGAATCAAAAATGATGAACAGGACACGTGAAACGAAGATTTTGAATTTGAATTGAAAGAACAGGATAGGATTCGATAAAATTAATGGCCAGTATGTAGAACTAGATGGAGTTTCCAGCCATCATGGAGTTTTTAACCATCCATAATGACTGGTACGAATCGACATCGTTACACCATCAACCAATTTTGGTCTGACACTGGTTAGGTTTGTGGTTTGCTATCGACTCGATAAGAAGAAGTATAGCTGGTGTAAGTGTAGTGTATTTTTGCTTACCAAAGTGTAGTTGCAGCAATAATGAGAAATAATTTCACTAAACTAGCAACCCTAATCGTAAGACGGTAGTTAAGGTAATTGGGAAACCTTCTCTAAGATTTTGCAAGATAAGACTTATCTGTGGCATTAGGTACACTCGACAGCACATCAAGTTAAACAGTTGAACTGCGATAACAACTTTTATTACGTAGGGCATAAAGGCGGTCTCAAGGTCAACATGTATAGTCTGATGTGCCGCTGTGTGTACTTTTTGTGGGATTTTGACTACTTGTTTCAGCGTTTAACAACTTAGGTGATTTAGTTTTTATTTATTACTATAGTACTAATTGCCGTATTTCCACATATCTGGAAAGCTATGTACGTGTATGTATGTGTATTTTACAGTCTTTCTTAATTACAGTTTTGTTTGTAACCAAGAATTAAGTAGAGCCTTTCGCAAAGTTTTCAGACCTCCTTTTTATATTTTTGTTTAAGTAAATTCTTAGTAACTCTCTAGGCATTGTTCAGGCGAGGTGGCGATTTACGCAGTGTAGTTATTATATCTCCGATACTATACAATACAACATAAATCAACAAAAGCTGATTGTAGAACTTTGGATTTCTGTCGTCTCTAGTTACCATTTTAAAAGAAATCGATTTAGCTTTAGAATTAATTGATTGACTTTAAACTTTCTTTCAGTATCAGTTATAAAATCTTTGTTCCTCTTTAAGAGGCCGTACATGAAATTGCGCTGGACGAAAATGAGTATTCTATCGCTTGCACACGTGTTTGTGTAGCTGAGCGCTCAAGTGAAAGTGAAAACAGATTTTTTATTTTATTTTACTTATAGATTTTTTTTCGCGATTGTATAATGAATAATATTTGAAGTAAGTATTTGTCTAGTATAACTTTTAATTGGAATGTAATAAACATATTAAACTGTTAAACTTAAACTGAAAATCAGTGCTTTGCTTTAATTCAAAGCAAAGGCATCACTGAGTTTTTGCCTTTTTCTGTCTCGATGCGGCACACAGTTCAGTTTTTTTTTTTTTGTATGTTCTTCTATGAAGTCATTTATCATCTGTGTATTGTATGTGATGGAAATAAACAACTTATCTATCTATCTATCTATCTATATTATGAAACATTGAAGTACTTACACATAATTATGAAATATTGTATTAACACATACATTATTTGTATCCATACTCCATACTAATTACTAGGTCTATACCTATGAAATTGCCGTTTTCTACGGGGAAATTTTAGGAAGTTGGAATTATCATACGAAGATATTTAGGGCTTTCTTGGACATGTGAACTCCGAATTCAACAAAACTTTAGAGATATGATCATTGATCAAACACTTTAACATTAATCTAACTATTGCCTATAATCACAAGGATATATAGAATAAAAACAACTTCTTTCCGAAGCAGTCAAATTGACGACAACCAAAAAGGGGTATTTCGAAGCAATTATAAACACGTTAACGTATTTAATTATTCTTTTTTTAGATGTTTAACATTACGACATACTCATTTTTTGAAACTGACTAGTAATTTTGATATATTGATCATAATTAAAAAGTTAGGGATAGAGCAACATGTGAGAAAAAAAACGGCAATTTCATAGGTAAAGTAAAGACCTGTTACTAAAAAAGCCGCGGGACAAAGGCTAGTTAAATTATCTTCTTATAAAATTGTAGGGAACAAATAAATTACAATATCAGAGATTAAAACTTTACATTTCGAGTGTTGATTTTAAATCATGAACTGGATATACTTAGAATTGCATCACGAGTGGAAAATAATTAAGAAAATTTTAAAAATTACATATTTTTTAAAGCTAACAAAGTCGTAACATAAAGCACAGAAATATATGTAAAAAAAATATGAGTGAGTATGAGAAAAAATAGTCATTATGAGGATATAATTATAATGTTCGCAATAATGGTTGATGTTGTTTATGATTCAATATGTCTAAAGTTGTACCTATAGATAATGGTACGGAACTCTTCGTGCGCGTGTCCGACTCGCAATTGGCCGATTTTTTAGGTCAAGTTTAGCTTTGCTGGTGTAGCTGCGTAAACTACATAATATCACCGTCATAAAAAAAATCTACCCTCAATTTGATACACATTCACTGATGAATAATAAAAATCGTTCATTTCGTAATCGCATCCGAGCGTATACGCAGGAATAATGTAAAATAGATAAAATTTAAATTATTTGATTTTTAACCTATTCACAATGAATGTGTTACGAGTAGTTTTGGAAATATTTGTGTTTGTGGTGGTGGTTTGTCCAGTCATAGACGTCACGTGTGAAGGACTTGGGAAAGTTAACCGATTTGGAGTACATAAAGAGGATGGTAAGTAAATGTTTTAGTCATTCTTAAGCAATAAATGAACTACGTAGGTACTGAACTATTAATTTTTTACACGTCAGCCCGGCTTTTCCAATTTTGAGAGATTTCTGAGTTATCAACATTTGGAATTTCTTAATTTCAATTTTATTGACTTTTATATGTCTCGTCACATAGTAGGTATATTTAGATATCAATGAGACACTTACCTATTCGTTTTTCTAGGTCCTACAACATTTGATGAACTAGGACTAAATCATATGTGTTTTTGCTTTTTATCTACAACGGGGTAGCACTTAGCCTTCATCACGCCTGATGTAAAGTGGTAGAGATTGTTATCAAAAGTATAATGTATGAATTTCTATATCCCTAATTTATAATTACAGGAGTTTCTATAAAAAAAAATCAACAAATTCTTTATTTTATGATAGACCCCGTCGTAAATCTAATCTTAAAACTAAAATGCGTTAAAATTGGGCACTGATTTAAGTTTAAAAAAAGAATGACTTTCTATTATTCCTGTCACTGACTGAGTGTTCTATCTGAAAGTTACTTTCGCAAAATACAAGAATAGCCTAGATAACGACTAAAAGTTAAGAATCTTGCGTTCCGTGCATTGAAAGGCATAGTCCTGGTTGCTGTTGCAGTTGTTAATATCCACCAATCTGCATTGAGCCCGCGTGGTGGGTCATTCATGGTCCATCTTCCTTAACATCCATTAGGAAGGCCTGTGCCCCAGCACTCAGGACACTAATTGGCTGATGATGATAACGTCAGAATACAACTTCTTTCCCAGCTCATATCCACAAACTGCAGAAGCCATGCGCGATGTGTCCCCGCCAGGGCCGGTGCGTGCCCAGGGTCCAGTGTCCAGCGGTCATGAGGCTTGGCTCCCAGAACCCAGTGTGCCATCTAGAAGGGAAGCAGCTGGGGGTCTGCTGCTTTACTGGCAGTGATCACGCAGGTATGTTGGGCTTACTTATCACAACATATAGCCTCTTCTCCAGCCCATATCCACAAATAGCAGCGGCCGTGTTCCGAGTGCCCCCGCCACAGCTGGTGCATGCCTGGGGTCCCCTACCTGTGGTCATGAGGCCTGGCTGCCAAAACCCGGTGTGTTATCTAGAAGGAAGATAGCTGGGGGTCAGCTGCTTCACTGGCAGTGAACATGGGTTATATATCTTTATTACAACATATAACCTCCTCTATAGCCCATATCCACAGCAGCAGCGGCCATGCGCAGTGTGCCCCCGCCAGGGCCGGTGCGTGGCCAGGGTGCAGAGCTCGGTGGTTATGAGGCCTAGCTCACAGAACCCGGTCAGCCATCAGGAAGGAAAGCAGCTGGAGTCCCATCGGAGCTGGTTGTGAGGCGGGTCGATTTGTTCTAAATACTTACTTCATTTTAAATTTTTCCATAAATAAGTAATAAAAATTACATTGTGAATGCTAAAAGTAAAAATTTAAATAAAAAGCAGCTGGGAGTCTTCTGCTTTTACAGGTACATGTATTTAAATGGTTTTAACTCAAAATCTTAAATCCTCAAGTTAAGTTTCAGCAGTACAGTGACGATAACTATATTGCTTCATTTTTGAAGTAGGTACTAGGTCTTTAATTTTTTTATTTTGACTAAAAGGGGTTTGTGACCGCTCGTATTAATATTCCAGCGGAATCTGATCGCAAGTTCCGCTCCGCCGCATCCACCAGCCCCAGCGACGTGAAGGTGGCTCATCAGCAGTCGCGGAAGAAGCTGCAAGAGTGGCTATCCAGGTCCGAGCAGCTGGTGACCAAAAAGAACACCATAGTGGACACCAAGTCCCCGTACTTCGCACACCACCTGGTAAGAGGATGCATAGGACTACTGTGCAAACTATTTTACATATTTTAAATCCATGCCACTAAAAATCGGTCGTTCTATTACAAAAAATCTCTTTTTATATTTTTTATTATTTAAAACCACTTTTTTAAAACTGACTAAAAATATTTTCCAATAGAGTACTCGTCAAGACGATTCAAACGACCCCAAACTCGATGGGGTTGCATGGTTTCAATATTGAGTTCCTATGGCATAACCTTCCGGATTCATCATCAGAACCTGAACCTCGTCTCCCGTCAGAGAACGTGTTAAGACAATTCGACCAAGCCGAAACACGATGGGGTAGCACGGTTTCATCATGGAGTTCCTTTGGCGTTCTTCCGGCTCCATCATCAGATCAGCTTAATGATACCGTAATATTGCATTGTCATGCAGTTCTAACCTATGTTCAAAGTTTCAAGTCTTTAGCTCATCGGGAAGCTAGTATAAAATTGTTTGCAAAATTTGCGTACAAACAAGAAAGCAACCTAATAAAAACGTAGGCAGTAAAATATATCTAATTGTTTATCCATACTATCCATACTATCCATACTAATATTATAAATGTGAAAGTGTGTTTGTTTGTTTGTTTATTTGTTTGTTTGTTTGTTTGTTTGTCCTTCTTTCACGTCAAAACGGAGCAACGGATCGACGTGATATTTGGTGAGGAGGTAGTTTGGGAGCTGGAGAATAACATAGGCTACTTATTATTCCGGAAAATTGAGTAAAAATTGTAATTTTCTATGAAAAATATTTTTCACCTCTCCAGCTCGAAAAGGGCGCTTTTGGCGCCTAAAAACTCGCAGCAAAATCGATTTTTGCTGCGAGCGTGAGGCAAAGTGTTTTTTTAATTTCTTACACGAATTTTTGAAATAATTAAGAAAAAAGAAATATAGTGACAAGGATGAGACTTTTAAAATTAGTATGAGCAAAAAGGATAGATAGATAGCTTTATGTCGATGGACATGAAATATAAAGCTTAAAAAATAAATACACGGATACCAAAGGTTCGAAATAAAGAGTATGGACGAAATGAGGTCGCATGCATGATATAAATATAAAATAAGAAAAATTAATGAATTCTAATAACAAATTATTTAAATACGATTGTACTACTATTGCTTTTTATTAAACACGCAATATTTAAAATAAATGATAATATGAAGTGAACATTAAACCGCTGTGCTAATAGCATGTTTGGTTTTCATAAAAATTACATGCAGTGCAGTTTTTGAACGCAATGCAAACAGTTAACTATTATTAATTTTGTAATTTTGATGTTTTCTTTATTTATAAATGTTGTTTTTCTGACCTGTAACACTTTTCTCGCTGGTAGAGGTGAAAAGTTGTATGTTTAACACGAGAGCAAAATTTTCTGATGTCTCGTGCCTTTAAATCACTCACTGTGCTCAGTAGTCTATATTTGAATCACTCGCTATACTAATATTATAAATGTGAAAGTGTGTTTGTTTGTTTGTTTATTTGTTTGTTTGTTTGTTTGTTTGTCCTTCTTTCACGTCAAAACGGAGCAACGGATCGACGTGATATTTGGTGAGGAGGTAGTTTGGGAGCTGGAGAATAACATAGGCTACTTATTATTCCGGAAAATTGAGTAAAAATTGTAATTTTCTATGAAAAATATTTTTCACCTCTCCAGCTCGAAAAGGGCGCTTTTGGCGCCTAAAAACTCGCAGCAAAATCGATTTTTGCTGCGAGCGTGAGGCAAAGTGTTTTTTTAATTTCTTACACGAATTTTTGAAATAATTAAGAAAAAAGAAATATAGTGACAAGGATGAGACTTTTAAAATTAGTATGAGCAAAAAGGATAGATAGATAGCTTTATGTCGATGGACATGAAATATAAAGCTTAAAAAATAAATACACGGATACCAAAGGTTCGAAATAAAGAGTATGGACGAAATGAGGTCGCATGCATGATATAAATATAAAATAAGAAAAATTAATGAATTCTAATAACAAATTATTTAAATACGATTGTACTACTATTGCTTTTTATTAAACACGCAATATTTAAAATAAATGATAATATGAAGTGAACATTAAACCGCTGTGCTAATAGCATGTTTGGTTTTCATAAAAATTACATGCAGTGCAGTTTTTGAACGCAATGCAAACAGTTAACTATTATTAATTTTGTAATTTTGATGTTTTCTTTATTTATAAATGTTGTTTTTCTGACCTGTAACACTTTTCTCGCTGGTAGAGGTGAAAAGTTGTATGTTTAACACGAGAGCAAAATTTTCTGATGTCTCGTGCCTTTAAATCACTCACTGTGCTCAGTAGTCTATATTTAAATCACTCGCTACGCTCGTGATTCAATTTTAGACTACTTCGCTAGTTCGTGATTTAAATTCAGCACTCGCAGCGAAAAATGATTTTGCTCACTTGTATAACAAATAACTATTAACTGTCGTACTGTGAGACCCTACGTGGGAATCAGTTAAATAATAAATGTTTTAAAGAGACAAATGTTTATTTCGGCACCGTGGCCGATATATTCTATCTCTACTACCACACGCGACCGCGGAATCGTCTAGACTAAAAACAAACTACTCGCGTAATGACAATGCATTCGATATTTTTGAATACTGATTTAAACATAAATCAACCATAGACAATGCAAGGAGGTATCATATCTTAACAATATGATACCACATGCCGCCGCCGCAACAAAAAAAACCTTTCTTACTAAAGAAATGTTTTTTTCTACATGGATTACCCTAAAGCGAAGGCCCTGCCTACCTTGGAACGATATCACATCAATAAGACTGGTCCTCACTAACGGAGAGCCAGGACAATGGTCGATATAATTATTAATTTCCTGTAATCAAAACAAACCAACCATTGCATTGGCTTGACATACCAAAACCAAGGGAAAAGGTCTGCCCAGCCTTCAACCTAACCTTAATACATCATATGTAGTTACAATCAAAGCTAACCCTAGCTCATTTAAGCATTAACTAAGTCGAAATTCCAAGATCAAACATGTCGGACAAGCACCAATAATATATTGACTACGAAATTACCCAAAAATAACCCCTCATCTCAAAAGGTGCCCGACAACAAGCTTGGAACTTCATAAACCTGTGGTAACCTCAAGCAGACTGTCTACTAGGGGCTACCACAATTTATGTAGCGTGGTGTCGACAACATTGCCAGTCAGGGTTAGAGGGATCCTGCAACAAACAGGATATGACCCTGGTCCTTATTGGACCATCAGGGTTTCCTCCCCCCTCACCAACAAATGTTGACGTCACCTCGTTCCTAAGTGACATCGAAACAACTTACACACTAACTAAAACGGAAATAAAATGAAACACAGAAGTGTTACTTTTGTGGTCCAGATCATTAACGAAACGTGATGTCAATATCAACATAAGTTAAGGTCAGGGGATTCTCACTCCTAATTAGATAATAGGTGATCCTCCTGCCTTATCCCATGAAATTAAAGAGACACGACACGATGTCTACTAATTAGTAAAAACACCAAAAAAAAAATTTTTTTATTACACAATAAATACAACATTTTTTTTTTTTTTATTAAACATGTTTTATAAGTGGACCACAGGACACTTCGTGGGCTTCAGGTGCAGTATTTCCGTACATGAAAAAGAAACACATATTAATACAAATCACACAATTATACATTTCAACTATCTAACAATCACTATTATAAAACATCCTAAAATCCTATCCTATTTCTATCCCTATTATAAAATGAATCTATAAAAGAAAATTTATTTTTACATTTAATTTTATATGTTACAAATTTCAATCGTTTCTTATTTCGTAACGAACTAGTATTACATAACGAACTCATATTGGATTTCGAAATCCTATTCATATTTGACTTTTCAAACTTTTTCGCGCCTTTCTTCATTTTACTGTCATTCCTATTTTTATTCATAAAAAAACTTTTTAATCTAGGAATGACATGCGAACTTTTTTCTGACATATTACTTTTTCGAAAATTACTTTGACATCCGTCATTCGAGACATCTATCACTTGTGACTGTTGTGACTCATTGTCATCAATGTCAATCGATGTCAACATAAAATTCATGTCAACATTAAATAGAAAACGAAAGTCTTTGTAATTTATACAAAAGCTTTCAAAATTCACAATTATGCCATTCCCGCTATGTTTGGTATAATGTCCCTCACAACAACGAATCGCTGTGTAAACAACACGTTATCTATCAAGAAACATACATTAGTTTTCCCTACTATTGAAAGTTTTCCACCACTCACATTTCGTAGTTCAGCGTTCACCATGTCATTGTCCACGCTGAGACCTAGACTGTCTACTACCGTCTGTGACACTACCGACACACTCGCACCGGTGTCCACCAAGGCGTCTATTTTCTGACCACGACACTCAATATGTAAAAACGGCGTACGCTTACTTGTGTTGTGATTGTCCTGCACCAACGTCAGCTGCATACAATCATCTTCTTTACTTACAATAATATTATTATTAGATTGTGGGGACGTCTCAGTCGTCCTCCAAGATGATGTCGGGATGGGCATCATCGGGGCTTGAGCTCTAAAATCATTCAATTCACTTGCATCATACAAATCATGGGGTTTTTCGTTTGGCGTGCGAGAGGCACATTGATTGGGAGTTGGCACATTCTCTAACTCCGGCACAAAATAGACACATTGATTAGATTCATCACCACTGCTAGAATCACACATATTAGGGGCACATTCCTCGAAGCACTCAAGGTTATACAATTGTCTCACTACTTTTTTCAAATGCGTTTTGTCGACGTAGATTTGCGACATCAATTTGCTGCGTGTGACAACGTCGGTTGTCCGCAGGAATTGTTGTATGAACAACTGTTCTGTAATTGCGTTCCCAGCACGAGTGGCCAGAATATCCAACGCATACAGGTATTCCAACGAATTTTCGTTGAAATACTGCTTTCTCGCAAAAAATTCAGCAAGTGGGTCCGATACAAGACCAAACTCCCTGACAAATTCCTTCTTCATTTCGTCGTAGTCTTTCACCATATCGACGATCTTATCGTAGAAATATCGGGCTGCGCCCGTGCAGAAAGCTCCGACGACGATTTTCTTGGCCTCGCCTTCGTAGCCTTGCAGAGCCGTCATTATTTCGTAGCTCCGAAAAAAAACTTCGACATCTCCGTGGATGCCGTCGAACAATAAGACCTCCATGGTCTTCCTAGTTTATCTTGGGAATCTGCAACATACGGAATGTGTAGTTTTGCGTGATTCTAATTTAGCGCCTCAACCATGTGAGACCCTACGTGGGAATCAGTTAAATAATAAATGTTTTAAAGAGACAAATGTTTATTTCGGCACCGTGGCCGATATATTCTATCTCTACTACCACACGCGACCGCGGAATCGTCTAGACTAAAAACAAACTACTCGCGTAATGACAATGCATTCGATATTTTTGAATACTGATTTAAACATAAATCAACCATAGACAATGCAAGGAGGTATCATATCTTAACAATATGATACCACAGTACCTTCGATACAAAACTGTCATTTCTTCCATTACCGTTTCCAAAGAGTATGTAATCACTGACGTCTGCGCGGTCAAAATCGAATACTAATCTTTTCCATAAGCTTAGAATAAAAAAATGTACTGTAACTAGCGCCAAAAATGCCCCAGTCGCGCATGCGCGCAGAGTTATCTAACACTCACTCTCCTTCACAGAGTAATTTTTTATATGTAGGAAATAGAGACCAATCTTGGGCCCCTTTATTGGTTGTGTATAACTAGCGCTATCTGTTGTCTGGTCTAGGCAACTTTTGGTGTATAAAACTAAAATTTATATGGCAAAACAACGTTTGCCGGGTCAGCTAGTTATATTATAACTAAAGAAATAAAATAAGTTTTTAGTAAAAATTTCATTTTTATGACAAGCTTTTTTGCTGACTGTACTTTAATATTGTATTGTCATCTAAACCAAGCCAGTATACAAAATTTCAGCTCTATCGGACACTGGGAAGTGGGTCAAATTAAGCTTGCAAGATTTGTCTCCCACTAAACTAACCAACTAACTAACTAACATGGCAAGTTAATAAAAAGCTTGTAAAAAGCAATGTATGATTCGTTTAATGTATGAATATCATTAGAAGCCTTTGAAAATGAGTGATCATAATGAAAAAAAATGTGATAACTGTTGTGAATGTAACAAAATTATGACAATTCTGATCCTAACCTACCCAAAAAAAATCAGCCAAGTGCGAGTAGGACTCGCTCATGAAGGGTTCCGTACCCACTTAACGTACCGATTACGTACACCTAGAAAAAATACCACTGTCATTTTTTGCCAGAAAAGAAATAACTTTGTTTTTCATAGCATTCGTATGAGTGACAAAGTTATATTTGCGGTTTTTGAAAATGTGTTATATCTCAAAAACTTGTAAAGCCTACTTAGCTGTGATAGTTTTCCTTTTAACTTCGTCATATGTACTACTATCGTGAATTTTTTCACGTATCCAGAGTCAACCATTTGGCTGGTGGGGGGGGGGGGGGGACACTTGACTCTAACAAAATTTTGCACTTTAAAGCTTAATAATTCACAAACAGATGCCTCAATCAAAATACTGTCTTTACGAACCCACAACGTTTTTGAAATTGCTATCCAACGACATCCCACACTATGGGTCGACAAGAAAAAAAAATTACGTACCCACCCAACTAGCAAAACCAGGTCTTATAGCTATCTTCAAGACTACTTCTAACCTCTCTTATAAGAAACTTGTAGTATGCTACAAACCTGGATTTGGGCGCAGATATAGGAACTATTATTTCTGTAATTATCTTATAACCAGCTTAAAGAATGTCACTAAGCCCTATAGCATACTTGAGGAAGCGTTCGCGAAAAGCAATTGCTTCTATAATAATCTAAGACTAAACAATTACAAGCACAAACGCTCTTATTATTATATTACACAAGTATCTTACTAATGCAATCTAGTTTATAGTGTAATTAGCTAATGTATTTAGAAGTAAATTTTATAAGTTAATATTGTTCCTTGTTATTTTGTGATTAAAGTTAAATTGTAAACGTAAATACAATTGCTTTTATTATAGAAATAACAATACATTGTAGTAAGTATTTGTAATTAAGTATGTGAATGGGAGGATGGGGAATTAATTTTTACTGTAAATATGTACAGTAATTTGGTTAGTTTCACCAATGCCCCTCGAAAATAAGCACATAGTACAATGTTGTAAAAAATTTATTTAATCAAATTCTTATGTATATTCGCCATGTTTTAAAATTGCACTGCATTAAGTACTTTGTAGAACCATTATAGGTAAATTAGTGCTTGTAGTAGTTTTGGTCCAGATAACTCTTCTCCATTTTGAAACAAATTAGGGTTCCCTGAAATCTATTTACACTAATGTTTTTATTCACTTTTTTAGGACTCATTTATTAGAGAATTCATTCATTCATTTGAAATGGTGTTCTTCTTTCCAATGTTGAACTTCTTCATCTTCTGAGTGGTGAGATGAGGAAGAAAAATTATTGCTAAAAGAATAATATGCAGAACCCTCTGTCAGTTCACCTGAATTCGCACTGGAAGAGCTTTGTTTGCTTTCTGATCTTGTTAGATTTATTCTCCGAATGGTCACCTATTCACTAACTCATCATACGTTTTTGTCACTTTTCTTTTGTAACCACTGCTCCTTTTGAATCGTTTCCAATAACTTATATTTAAACTTATTTCCTCAAGAGGATGGAGAAATCTACAAAATGGCAGATGTTTACTAGTTAAGTGCTTGATCTAGTGGTTCATTAGCTTTTTTGATCTCATAACGTTCTTATTGAGTATAATAAGATTTAAAAAAGTCTCAAACAAAACTATAGCAGTTCAAACTTATAGTAATCTCAGAGAAGTGTGTTATAAATCTTGTTCTACTTACAACATGCTACTATTAGATCAAAATATTAGTCAGGACTATATAGTCTTACCAAAAACAATTATACGAGACTTATTCTTTAAAGTGTCCTATAAGATACTCTTGCAGCTAACTACAAGACTGAGATATAAAAGCAAAAGCTCTTAAGAATATCTATGCTTGTGAAATGCTATTACTAGTAAAAGTGTCCTATAAATGTTTTAAACTTTAGTCTTGTAGCAAGCTATAAGATAGATATATAAAAACTAATGCCCTTGAGTATATTACGACTTGTCAAATGATATTATAAGTAAAAGGGTCTACAACAAATCCTTTACAAGAACGTTATTAGTAGAGGCAGACTTATAATCAATCCTTATAGGATTACTTTGCTTGTTGGGCACTTCACGTGTAGGGGAGGTAACCTAAAAAAAAATATTTTTCAAAATTTTACTTTACCACTTTGTTGGCGTGATAAATATGTATATTCATGCCAAATTACAGCTTTCTAGTACTAAGAGTCTATGAGCTAGACTGCGGTCAGACGGACGGACGGACGGACGGACGGACGGACGGACAGACGGACAGACGGACAGACGGACATGGCGAAACTATAAGGGTTCCTTGTTGACTAAGGAACCCTAAAAAGTACCTCTTTTGTAGTTAAGTGCCTAATCAAAAGTATTGTTATACGGAAATGCCGATGCTAGTTCTAATTTTTTTTCCGTTGCAGTCAGTGATGACGACGGACAGACGAGCAGAGAAGCTGGCTCACGGTGGACTGCTCAACCTGTTCGCCGCTCAGGAATTGAAGGCTCGGCAAGCTCTATCTGATGATGAACTGGCACTGGGACTCACTGGACACACTGACGGTACTAATAAGAATATTACGAAAAACAGGATTAACCAAGTTTTGATTTGTTGTCGAGTCTCCGATATTTCGGCGCAGTTGCACACGCCATGATCACTAAGTTCGGAGTCACGGAGTAATACGTGCTAAGGCTTGAGCACACCAAACGCGGGTCAGGAGCAAAGCAGGTCAGTAGCAGCGCGGTAGTCGGCGGGAGTCGGTACACTGAACGCAGCAACAGTTTCAAAGCAGTTGCAACGCGGGCCCGCGTTCAAACCGCGTTCAGTGTGACGGGTTAGGCAGGCATTAGGCATAATACAACTCTCGTCAACGCGCTGCACTGCACTGCGAACGCCCTGCCTCGGTGTGTCATGCTAACTTGGCCGCCATAGTTATACAACAGCGCGGGCCCGCGCTCAAACTGCACTGCGCCGCGCCTGCGCTGCTTCTGCCCCGCTCCTGCGCCGTTTGTAGTCCGGCAGTAGCAGTGCGGCTCGGCGCGGCGCAGAGCAGTTTGAGCGCGGGCCCGCGTTCAAATTTAGTGTGATGTGACGTAGTTCATAGAGTTTCTTGTATTACAACTTGGGCGGGCCCGCATTCAAACAGCGCTGCTTCTGACCTGCGTTTGGTGTGCTCAAGCCTTCAGTGATCATGGCGTGTGCAACTGCGCTGAAATATCGGGGACACGACAACAAATCGAAACATGGTAAAAGTCGCGTTTTTCGTAATATTTACAGTGTTAATGACCATGAAAGTTAGAACAAATTAACTCAATTAGGAATACTTAACCACACATGTTCTCGTTAACCGCTCTTTAAAATTAAATAATGTTTTAACCATTTAAATAGTTGCTCTTTTTGAGTTATTTTTGAGAACATAGTATCTAGATAAAGTTAATTTAGTTTTAAGATAGGTACTACTAACCATTATTGTAACATGTTTATTGGCAAATAAATAAATGAAATGA
The DNA here is from genome assembly GCA_949710035.1 of Crambus lathoniellus. Lineage (NCBI taxonomy): Eukaryota > Metazoa > Arthropoda > Insecta > Lepidoptera > Crambidae > Crambus > Crambus lathoniellus. The sequence goes on along the minus strand of OX453307.1, from coordinate 2,624,677 downwards.
AATGAAATGACAGAATTAGGAAAATAAAACAGACTTACATTCAACGAGAACTTTATTAAAAATAAATCAAAAATTAATTGATCTAAATATTGCAAATATTCAAAGTGCTATTTATATTAGAAGCTCTAACCGGAGCCAGAAATTTAAAGATTGTGGTTCCTAGTCGCGTCTCTGGATACTTGAAGGTTATTTAGATTATTTAGTTTACTTTTAACCGCTTCTGTGGTCTAGTGGTACAGATCAGTATACAGTGTCAGATCCAGACCTTCTAGGTTCGATTCCCAATGGGGGTACATATTGTATTCGGTTTGGTTGGTGGTAGGACTTGTTCTAAGTCCGCTTGACTAGCTACCACCATTTTAACTAAGTCTGACGCCATAACAACGATGTTTTCAGCATTGTTGTGTTCCGGCAGTTAGAGATATGAGACAGCCAGTTCCTCACTGGTTGAGGATTTCAGGAGTAGTGCGCTTCCACCTTCAGCCTTATAACCACTTAACATCAGCCGGCCTAGCATGAGCGGCTCTTATCACGCGATATGATATGGTACGGCATGCCGTCTTGCTTACACCTTAGTGGGGTAAGCAAGACAACTTGCCGTACCATATCATATCGCGCGATAAAAGCCGCTCATGCTAGGCCGGCTGGTGTGATGAAGGCTAAGTGCTACTCCGTTGTGGATTAAAAATAGTTGTTTTGTTCGATTTCCTGAAATATATGAAAAAGAGATAATTATTATACCTACTGTTATTCATATGAATGTCTTTCAGTGAATCGATAATTTCTCGATTTGTAGCGCGTTATTTTCTGTCTTATGTACAGGCCCATTCTGTCCTCCCGCTCCGACCTGCCCCAACCCTCCCAGCCGCTTTCGGAGTTTCGGTGGGGAGTGCAACAACCCTAAATCACCAACCTGGGGAGCTGTTCACACTGGCTTCGAAAGACTGCTACCACCCGACTACAGCGACGGTAACTATTTATTATAAATTTTTTAACAAAAACCTTTTCAGCATAGTTATCACTGACAGCCCCCTATGCAGAGGTTGCATGAGGGCCGAAGAGACAGCTACTGCTCACGTCCAGTAGGGTTAACATGATAGCAACGAGATAGCACGAGATAGTTTGTCGCATTACTTTCGACCAATCAGATCGCTCGTAGATAGCGCGCGTGACGGCTGATTGGTTGGTCATGTCAGCCATACTGGTTGAATGTGACGGATTGGCCCTCTATTGGGCGAGGTGCCTCAGCTCGCCGGGAAGCGTACACGAAACGATCTCTGACGTGGGGGCGCTGGGTGCTTTCCTGGCAGAGCTGGGCTGGCTGGAGTAGTCCTGCTGCACACCCTCCTCACGCAAAATAGGCGCAATAAGACGTCGAGTTGAGGAAAACGCCCGCATCGCATGATAAAGAAGAAGAAGAAGTATTGATTAAAGTATCTTTACGCAGGAAACTTTATAATTCATGACTGTGGTAGTAAAACCTAATCACCCTTCACGCCCATAGTTTGCAGCCCCATGGCCAACAAAGATAACTTTAAACTAAAACTTTTCATTTGTATGAAATAACCCATAATCATGAATGCGCCATACCGAGAAACGATGCTGCGATATATCTACATTTGAACCTACAGACTGCCCCTTACATTATGTAACCATATCAACCTGTAATACAACTTGAAATAGCTACCATTGCCTGCATTCAGTTCATAAGCACTGAATCTGAATCAGATGGTCGTCGTAACAGTCAAATTGGATCGGGAAAAGTACTCCTATATGATGTCTCCAGTTATTCAATTTAATTTACCAGGTTACTAGACATGCTTCCTTTGGTTTTCTCTCCAGGAACGTGGGCTATGCGAGTTTCCTCATCAGGGACACCACTCCCCAGCCCACGCGTGGTCAGCAACGCATTGGTTCTGGACGTAAGCCACCCCAGCAGGACCCACAACCTGATGTTCATGCAGTTTGGACAGTTCATAGCGCACGATACCAGTGCGGGAACAGTATTCACTATTGGTAAGTGCTAAAGTTCCTATAATCATAATTTACCTGTAATAATGGCTGAGCATGAGAATAGAGCAAAGTGGAAGAGAATGACCACTATCAGATGGGAATAATAATGCTGAGGAGAGAGAGAGAGAGAGATTGGGTGAGCCATCTTCAGAGGCCTTTTAGATAGATTAGGGTAAGATGGAACTGGAATAATCGAAACTTCTAACAAAGCTGCTAAATAAATAAATAAATAAAGATAGATATAAAATACATTTGTATAATAACTTTCTTTAAGAAACACTTTTATAGCTTTGTAGTTTATTTAGTACTACTTACCTACCGATTTTTAAGCGCTAAAGTGTCCGGAGCTCCCCGCTTTTGCGCTTAACAAATTGTTACTCGCGTTTTGTTTATTTATTAGGGTTATATGGGTTATATAAACGGTTTCACAAAATGTAAAAGCACCTTCTGACGGCAGACTATGCAATGATCAAAATAAGATATCTAGCTTTCTTTCGCAAGAATTAAACATAAAGATGCACAACGCTTAAAAACTCACTGGAAAACTGAGCGAGGTCTACTTTATTTTACCCCAGGTAATGGAAGTGCCATTTCCTGCTGCTCTCCAAACGGCGAAGACTTCCTCCCCCCTGAGTCCCAGCACTGGGCCTGTGCCCCCATCCCGTCAGGCCCAGCAGACGACTTCTACGGCCAGTTCAATCACCAGTGCCATAACTTTGTGAGGGCCCAGTTGGCTCCAGCTCCAGATTGCTCGGTGGGGTATGCTAAACAGGTAAAAGAAGTTGTACATCAAACTTACACTTTAATGTATACAGAGTTGAAAAATGGAAAATGAAGTATTTAGAAAAAATTGACCCGTCTCACAACTAGCTCCGATGGGACTCGAACCCACGACCTTTCGCTAAACCTCGACCTTGAGCGAAAGGTCGTGGGTTCGAGTCCCATCGGAGCTAGTTGTGAGACGGGTCGATTTTTTCTAATTACTTCATTTTCCATTTTTCAGTAATAAAAATTGCATTGTGAATGCAAAAAACTAAAAATTAAAATAAGTATACAGAGTTATTATATTTTGTAAAAAAAAAACATAAGTTTCCTCCCGTTTGACAATTCTCATCACACATTTCACTCAAATTAGAACAAAAATAGACTTATGGAATATGACAGATGAAAGATGTCGAGCTTTAGACAGGCGAAACTCTGTTTTGGTAATTGACCAGCACCGGAGCTATCACTTATTGCATTCAGAATGACTGTCAGCTTATAGTGATTCCGAGTATCGTTCTACCTAATAATAATCTAACTGTACAGATGAATGGCGCAACACATTTTCCTGATTTATCCCATCTGTACGGAAGTGCAGATGAGAAGATATCGATGTTGAGGGGTCCTGGTGGTCTCCTGAGCACCTTCAACGACTACGGACGGGAGCTGCCCCCTCTGACGGAGAGGAAAGAGTGTCTCACTGCGAAGGAGGGTGCCGCTTGTTTTGAGTCTGGTCAGTAAAACGTGGTGTCAAAACAAGAGTTAGATATTTAATAAGGTGACTTGGTCATTTTTCACCAGTTACAATAAAAAAAAAAAATACACTTGACTGATATTTACCCGCACATAGCTTCTTACTTGTTATTGTTAGAAGTGTTACATCGAGACTAGTTCCACGGATATTGCTTAAATCTTTCCTATGGGCAGGTCAAGGAGAGGAAAAAGATAGGAAAAACGCATTCGAGAGATAGTAGCAATTATTAAAAAACCTTTTCATCCATACTAATACTATAAATGAGTTTGCTTGTTTGTTTGTCCGTCTTGCAAGTCAAAACTGAGTATCGGATTGACGTGATTTTTGGTATGGGGATAGTTGGGAAGCTGGAGAGTGGCATTAGCTACTTTTTATCCCGGAAAAATATCATATTCCCGCGGGATAATGTTGTATAGTTCGAGCGGGTAAAGTTGCGGGTAGAAGATTAGTATAGAAATAAATAAATATATGGTAAACAACATTGCCCTAGAGAAAAACCACGACGCACTATAATATGTTGCATCTGCAGGTGACAGCCACGGCAACCAGATAATCTCGCTGACAGTCCTGCACACGCTCTGGACCCGGGAGCACAACCGGATAGCCCGGGCCCTCACCCGGCTCAACCCGGACTGGGACCCGGACCGGGTCTACTTGGAAGCTCGCAGGATCGCGCAGGCCGAGTTCCAGCACATACTGTACAGTGAATGGTTGCCGTTGCTCTTGGGTAAGGATGATTTTATAGCGCTTAGTACGTATGCGATGTTTTTTTTTAAACTACAATGGGGGTAGCACTTAGTCTTGATGATAATGAACAAAATGAAGATAAGGCTGAGGAACTGGCTATCTTATCTCTAGCTGCCGGAATACAACAAAGCTGAAATAGTAGATTGTACTACAAGTGCATAAAACGTACCATTTTACCCGAGACGTATATATTCATCCGAGCCGTAGGCGAGGGTGGATAGTCAATTCGAGGGTAAAATGGGTTTTATCTACGAGTTATACACTCTGCTTTTCAGTTCCAGTGTGAGGAAAATAAATAACAATATTGCAAAAAAGAAAAAATAAAGACTTCGCCATATTGGCAGGAAGACTTTCTTTTTTTTATACGTGGCAGTGGCAGCACAGTGACTTTAGCATAGATCGTAGTCCATAATGCTCTTGAAATACTTATTTCTTACAAAACTCATTGATTTTGCCTAGTTTTATTAATTTAGTAAGTAATTTAAAATGGATTGTGTACAAAATTAAAGAAACAGAATGAAATAACAAGTTTATGTAACGAAGTTTAATTGCGTGTGTGACTGTTTACCTGACGACCTTTGTCTTAGAGTCTGAAACTTAGACGAAGATTTTACTTTATGCACTAGAGCATAAAAAGCGATTTTATGCAGCCTATACCCAACATAAACACGAACTTTACGAGCATGAGAAGTGAAAACATCTTTGTTATGGCGTCAGACTAAAGGTCACAGCACATACATCAACTCGGAAAGGGATCGTAAACGTATCAACTCGAGCGGTTCAGTATTCTTTGTATGAAACCCCCTACTGCAAAGCACACTAATCGGAATCGTAACGTAATCGCCTCGCCTCGGGACCAGCTCACGAACCGCTTTGCGGGTCGCCCAACTTGCTATCCCCGCGCTTACCGCTAGTCGTCCACGCGCTCACGTCTCTCCGTACCCGAGCTTACGGCTCTACGCACAGTGGTCTGAAAATGAAAATGAACATCAATTTTTTTTTTATTTTTTTTTCTCATTTTTGACTTTTTATTTTTATTTTTTTTTTATTTTTTTTACAATTTTTTTCTCTCATTCTTTTTTTTTATGGAACCACTGTGCGGCGAGCCGTACGCGCGGCGTCGCCTAGCCGTAAGCGCGGCGTCGCCTAGCCGTAGCCGAGCCGACGTATCGACGCTGATCCGGTTTGGTTACGTGCTTGCGTTAGGTTGACGCCTGGTTGACGGCGAGGCGAAGGCGATACGGTGTCGATCCCTTTCCGAGTTGATGTAATGTGCTGTGTCCTTTAGCTATGAAGGTGGTAGCTAGCCAGGCCGACTTTGAACAAGTCCTACCTCCAACCAAACGAATACAATCAGGAATCAAACCCAAGTCCTCTGGGTCTGATACCGGGGTGGTGTGAACCACTAGGCCACGAAGGTGGTTAAAAGGTTTGACGTCATCAAGAACTGTGGCTTTATCACTCTATCACAAGCATCTGATAGTTTTTGGAAAAAAAGCTACAGTTATTGGGGATGTTTAGTGCAGCGATAAATATCTCGTACATATTGGAAATTATGAAAAACATAATAAAATGATATATCTTACTTATGGTCAATCAGACCAATAAATAAAGATTTGTTACATTCAAAGATAGGTCCATCTCTTTTCATTATCCGTCAGCTGATAAAGCTATATTAATTGAAACGAGTTTTAAAACCTGACAATATTTCTCCAGGCCCCGAACTGTACCAAACCTTCGGATTATCTCCATCTCCTGGCTACTGCACCTCGTACGACCCTCTCGTCAACCCTTCACTGACGGCTGAGTTCTCTACTTCTGCCATGCGGTTCGGGCATTCCGTCGTCGATGGGAGAATGACGTAAGTTTTCGGCGAAAACCTAAATCTCAGTGAGGTCTTGTACAGGCAAGTAATATTAGTACGAAACAAAAATTTCGCTTTTAATGAGGCCTGTTACACTATCAAGATTATCACGATTTTCAAGACGGTCTTGAAATCCGCGATCCCAGGGGCGTGGCTTCAATAATATTGACAGTGGGTACGCGTACCGTCAGTACGATGATAATATCACGATATCCAGTAGGCCTACTCTAATTCAACGAAAAACTAAACTTCGTTAGCCCTGCCGCTTTCACTCGATTCTGTCATGCCCGGAGAGTGAGAGGGAAGGGTATAACAAAGTTTCGTTTTTGGTTGAATTAGAGTAGGCCTACAGGATCGTGATATTCGTGATAATATTGATAGTGGAACAGGCCTCAATGTGACCAATTCAATCTTAAAGTAAGAAGTAATTTTTTAAACATAATGGTAATTGTTAAAATTTAGGAGATGCCTGTCTTGATACATTATCCTCTGTGATAGGATAATAATGAAATTATGTTTCAATATTTTCCAGTATTCCTGACGTGAAGTCAGGTAGTGTGTATGAGAGCGTCTCCATCCCGGAGGTGATGTTCCAGCCTTCCCGGCTCCGCCTGCGGCCGTTCCTGGACCGGCTCATCACGGGACTGTCGTTTCAGCCTATGCAGAACGTCGATCCGTTTGTCACAGAGGGGGTAAGTGGGCTTAGGAATTTATTTAAGAAGGTCTGCTTAGATTAGTGTCGTTGAGAGCGTCTCCATCCTGGAAGTGATGTTCCAGCCGTGTCGGCTTCCAGCTGCAGCTGTTCCTGCCGCCTGATTCACGAACCGTCGGAAACGGAATCGGAATCAAGTTCTGTGCTTTGTCTTTTTCTATTTTATAGTGCACTCACTATAGAATAGATAGACAACGACAAAGTACAGAGACAGTGCATACATTCCACTGTCAGGAGCGTTTCGAACGGTTCGTGAATCAGGGGGCTGGACTGGCTGATCACGGGGCGAACGTTCCAATTGATGCAGAGCTTTGACCTGTTTGGCACTAAAGGGGTGAGAGAATGGAAGAAAAGTGATTTCACTTGATCACATTTTTCGCTATCAAATACGAATCAATATCATATTAATAAGAAACAATTGAAAGTCGAGTGAAAATAATTTGAAAAATAGAACAGCAAAGTCATATCACATGAGCACTATGTAGTAGTTTTTTTTTACCCTGTGGTTATATTGCTAAGAATGGTGGTCGAATTTTAGAGAAAGGACCTACTGATTTGCTTGATGTTGTCCGATATTATTTAAGTAAAAATAATTATGTTGCTCTTGTACAGCTAACTCGTTACCTGTTCCACGGCGGCAACCCGTTCGGCATCGACCTGGCGGCCATCAACATCCAGCGCGGGCGAGACTACGGCGTACGTGCATACAATCACTACCGAAGACTGGTCGGATTGCAGCCCATGAGTAGCTTCGGCCAGTTCGCGCCTAGCGTGAGTTACAACAACCACTATACTAACTAGATGTCTACCAATGATTGGACAGACATCTTCGGCATTAACCTTGCAGCGATCAATATATAGCGCGGGCGAGACTATACAACCACTACGGGAGACTGGTCGGATTGCAGCCCATCGGCAGCTTCGGCCAGTTCACGCCTAGTGTGAGTTTCAAAAACCACTACCTATACAAACTAGATATCTACCATTGATTGGATAGACATCTTCGGCATTGACCTTGCGGCGATCAACATCCAGCGCGGGCGAGACTATACAATCACTACCGCAGACTGGTCGGTTTGCAGCCCATGGGCAGCTTCAGCCAGTTCGCGCCTAGTGTGAGTTACAACAACCACTATACTAACTAGATATCTACCATTGATTGGACAGACATCTTCGGCATTGACCTTGCGGCGATCACCATCCAGCGCGGGCGAGACTATACAACCACTACTGTAGACTGGTCGGATTGCAGCCCATCTTCAGCTTTAGCCACTTCGCGCCTAGCGTGAGTTACAACCACCACTATACTAACTAGATATATACCAATGATTGGATAGACATCTTCGTCATTGACCTAGCGGCCATCAATACAGCGCGAGCTGCGCGCCTACAACCACTACTGGAGACTTGTCGGATTGCAGCCCATTGGCAGCTTCGGCCAGTTCGCGCCTAGTGTGAGTTTCAACAACCACTATACTCACTAGATATTTACCATTGATTGGACAGACATCTTCGGCATTGACCTTGCAGCGATCAACATCCAGCGCGAGCGAGACTATAAAACCACTACCCAAGACTGGTTGGTTTGCAACCCATCGGCAGCTTCAGCCAGTTCGCGCCTATTGTGGGTTACAACAACCACTATACTAACTAGATATCTACCAATGATTGGACAGACATCTTCGGCATTGACCATGCGGCGATCAATATCAGTGGTTCGCGTCTAACTTGAGTTAAAAATTCATACTCCTGATATGGCATGAATGATTTAGTGACATACTTATATCGCTACAATGCCAGTTATTGGACCGTCATCGTCTTCATAGACAACTCAATCGGCATCCACCTGATAGTCGTTACTACCGACGTCTGGTATCGTGGCCCAAAATCAGCAAAACCTGGTTAATAGCGTTACTAATAAAGTAAAGAAACTAAAGATATCAAAGATTGGAATCAAAATCTTGAAGAAAAACAAAACTGGTTTAATTTTCATTAAATCTCCGTCATACAATAACAGCATAGTTACTTCCAGGCCGCCCAACGCTTGGCTTCAGTGTACGAGAGCCCAGATGACATTGATCTATGGGTGGGTGGGCTCTTGGAGGAGCCCGCTGAGGGTTCAGTGGTGGGGCTCACCTTCGCCCACATCCTAGCGGACCAGTTCTCGCGGATCAAGAGGGGCGATCGGTACTTCTACGAAAACGGACCGGATGTTAACCCAGGAGCATTTACTCCAGGTAAGATACAATTTTATTTTAAACTTACGCAGCATAGCATCTACACGTATTCTCAGACCTATTCGAGTTTTTATTAAGAATATTGTTTTCAAAATGCTAAAGTAAGAAAGTAATATTGCCTACAATGTGAAATACAAAAATGCTGTTTCAAAATTAAATGGCACAAAAATTCGATAAAAATAACGCCGCTACAAGCAGAGTCTAACTATTAGAATAACTAACAGAGAGCGGAGAGATCAACCTTTTTGCGATTAATTTACAAGAAAACAGTAAAGCATTTTTGTTTCCAGGTCAATTGTCGGAGATCAAGAAAGTAACTCTCTCAAGAATAATATGCGACAATAGAGATGGCATCGAACTGTTCGCTCAACCACCAAGTGCCTTTATAAGAGCAGATTTACCAGGGTAAGTGTCTTTAAAAAATGTACCATGACATGACAAAATGTGTACGACTGAAGGCAAACATTTTATAATAAAGTTATCATAAATACTAATATAACAATCAATTATTACATAGATGGGTAAGGTTAGAATTTCATGGATAAAATTTGTTATTTTCCAGAAACGAACCAGTGCCTTGTGACAGCCTAGCTATACCCTCGATGGACCTCAGTCGATTTAAGGAGATTTAAGTGTTATTGATGTTGATGTTTAGACTTAATACGTTATTAATGTTTATCAAATGCTCTGTGGTAAAAATATGTCAACGGTTTTTCCTGGAGTAGCTACTTTAAATTAGTGCCCCCAACATATTAGGTGATACTTTTATTTTTGGTACAAATTGTTGGTTGATTAATGTATGGTCCTCTGTATGGGTATCCAATTGGAATTCACTAACAAAGTCAATTCTTCTTCTTCTTCTATTAACTTAGTGTGTCGCTTAATACTTGTCAACTTGACCATTATTTTTTGTTTCCTTTTCTACACTATATTTTTGCGATGCACTATACCTTTTTACTTTCATTGTTTCTTTACTTCAACATTCCATCAATCAGTTTGATTTCGAAAATTACAACGATATGCTTCTATTGGAAAAGCGATCATTTTACGAGTTGATTTTGCATGTTTTTCTACCTTTTACGATAGAATCAATTTTTGTAATTTGTATAAATAGGTGATACTGATTTACGATCATGATAAAATAGTGCTTTTACAACACATTTTTTTGTCAATAAAATCTGTAACTATCCTTCGATCTTTCTTTGACTCTCATTGGTGCCCGAACAGTGGTGGTCTAGATAAAAAAGTCACAGAAAATGTGTTGTGAAAAAACTTTGATTTCTCAACAATTAAATGATTTTTAAACTATGATTGATAAATCATGTTCAATTAAGTACTGTCATATTTTCTTTCTACTTAATTATTTAGTGAATTTCAATTGAATATGGTGATTAGTGAATGTACCAAGTTCAGTGATTTTTTCTTTGAAAAAATCCAGGAATTAGGAGTTTTTATAAAGTTCACAAATTGATACCAAAAATAAAAGTATTCCGGTCTCTTGATTTAATATTTTCAATCTTAAAAGTAGAAAAAGATGGGAGAAAATAGCAGAATAAATGTGTCTCAGAAACTAAAATTCCTGATGGCGATAGGACGTAACTAAAATATGCCAAAAATCTGCCTTAGTTATTATTAATACAAACAATATTTAAATGTAAGATAAGAATACAAGCTGCGATTTTTGCTGGCAATCCGTAGCGATTTATTTACTTATTAATAGTTTCCAATTTAATATTGTCCCTAAAATTATGATATAAATAATGTTTAATGTCTCGCTTTGATCCAAGGTTCGTATAAATAACTTACTTGGATATTAAAAGCGCCTATTACCAAATAAAATATTTGCAGGGTGGTAAAGCTCAAAAAGTACTTAAAGATAATTTTATATAAATATTGTCCATTAAAAATTCATTATTCTCGAAAATGGTCTCGATATATAGGCATGTAAAAAATAATAATTCTTCAATAAAATAATAAATTACCTATGTATAAGTCTATTTTTATTATTAATGAAAATGTATTAAACGTACTTGTGTATATCATGTAATTGTGCATGTTGTAAGTAAGTATGTTAGATTTAATATTATAATTTTAAGTAATAAGTTTGTATTTTTATTAGCACTTAAATGTAATATTAGGGAGCTCCCACATTGTATGAAATTGTAAGCAGTTGATTTTGTTATTACATTCAATTATTATTTTATAATTTGTGTTTAATATAAGTTCTTATTGTTATTTTGGTAAATAAATACTTAAGTACGTTCATCATCATCAAAATGTGCATATTGGAATAAAAGTAAAATTATTATGTATACTACCTAATACCTTCTTATTCAATAATAAAATTATTTATTCAGTCCTAGGCTGTTAGAAGCATTTATGAACGTCATATAGAAGCTACACTAGATTTTCAATTATGCTACGCGGGCGGGCGAACTTCACAGAATAATAATCTTGCAACGAGAAGAACCGGCAAAAACTCGTCAACTGCAATTTTTTTTTAGTCGTCCGTCGTCCAGATTCCCTAAGCCACGTCCCAACTCATTTCCGACCGTTATGAAACTTACTTACCTGTCATAATCGTAGGTTTGCCGAACAGACTACCAACATTTTTTTTAATTTACAAAACTTGCTACTCCGTTGTAAATAAATAAAAAAAAATATTAAAAAATAAAACCGCCTTCAAAAAAATCCACCTAAAAGTAAGAAATAATACCTCTTATAACGTAAGTACTTTGAAGTCGGGCGTGAAACCTGTTCATTTTTTGTTTTTTTGTGTTGTTGTTTAGACCCGCCCGATTTCAAAGTACCTACTTACGTTCTGAGGTATTATTTCTTACTTTTAGGTGGATTTTTTTGGGGGCGGTTTTATTTTTTTATAAAAATAACTTTTATTTCACTCTTTGGTGCATCATGCAGGCAATTTTCGTATATCCTGGTAAATAGGTATGATAGTTGAACATCCGTCTTAAATTCATATGAAGTGGTAACGAAAACGACAGTATTTTCAAGATTTCATGAAAACTACTGAACCGATTTCAATATTTCGACTAACTTGGGACAATACCTGATGTTATAACGTTTGAATCATTGCAATCGGTTCAGCCGTCTTCGAGTAATCGGTGTACATACATATAAAAAAAAGCGCGACGAATAGATAACCTCCTCCTTTTAAATTTTTGAAGTCGGTTAAAAAAAAGCTTAGCCTTCGTCACACCTTTTTTTATAGCGAGGAGAATGCATTTACGCATACGTCCGCGTGCGGTATGCGAACGGCGGTTATGTGGGACTCTCCTGGCCACTTCCTGATCTTCCATCCAGTGTTAGATACGCGATTGGGGATCAGGCAGGGGGAACACTCACAAAACCCCTCACTTCTTGCTCTCTCCGCTGTCAATTAGGTCAAAATGTTGAGGGCCCGAGGTGGGCCTTCGTCATACCTGCCCCCCTAGACAAGTGGCTTTCTATTAGCGAATTCGCCAGTCAAATAGAAAGAAAATGTATGGGATTGACATTAGCAATCGAAATGACACGTGACCGCTAATGTCAATCCCATACATTTTCTTTCTATTCGACTGGCGAATTCGCTAATAGAAAGCCACTTGTCTACAGGGGTGAAGATAAGGGAGTTGGAAGCGCCCTACTCCCGGAATCCTCACCACTGAGGAACTAGCTATCCTATCTCTAAAAGTTGGAACACCACAATGCTAAAAATAAAGTTCTTATGGCGTAGGTACATACGATAAAACAAATTTAAAAATACACGTTTTCTTATACAGCTACCTATACAATACGTTGCTCATATCCTGACTTAGCACGGGCCCTTGTGTTTGCTCTTTCAAGCAATTTAGCAAATTAACCGAGACATCTACACGTTTGATGTCGCGCCGCCTGGAAAACTTGCCTGGGAGGGGGTAATTGTCACTTGGGGGAGCGGAGGGGGCGAATTAAACGATTGTGTAAATTATTATCTTGTTGAAAAGTTGGCGTTATGCTTTTAGAGCTATACTTGCTTTTTGATATTAGATGTTCGATAGGTGTTGGTCAATACCTTGTCACTTGAACAAGTACCTAAGTACCTATAAATAAATATTGGACACCATCACATACATTGTTCCAATACCAAGGTATAGTAGCGTACCTTAAGCACTAGTATTATGGAAATTGAAAACAACGACGGGTATTATCACATACACCCAGACCTGAGGAAATATTGAAAAGTTCGTTTTCAAAATTTACCCGACCGGGGATCGAACCCGGGACCTCTACAGGTCACAGCACCTCTACAGCACCTCTACAGCACCTTGAAACCTCGGTCGTCAAAATCCTAAGTGTCTTAATTGTTTTTATTAAACTATTTGATGCCCCCACTGCGGGGGCACTGACTTTCTTTATGGATGGATACGCGGGCCCGCGTTCAAACCGCGTTCAGTGTGACGGGTGGCAGGTAGGCATAATACAACTCTCGTCAACTGCTTTCGACGCGCTGCGCTGCACTGCGAACGCCCTGCCTCGGTGTGTCATGCTAACATGGCCGCCATAGTTATACAAGTGCGCGGGTCTGCGCTCAAACTGCTCTGCGCCGCGCCTGCGCTGCTTCTGCCCCGCGCCCGCGCCGTTTGTAGTCCGGCAGTAGCAGTGCGGCTCGGCGCGGCGCAGAGCAGTTTGAGCGCGGGCCCGCGTTCAAACTGCGCTGCTTCTGAGCGTTTGGTGTGCTCAAGCCTTTAGTGCGGATTGCTGGGTATTAACGACTGCAAATGCAGCCGGGACCAACGGCTTAACGTGCCTTCCGAAGCACGGAGGATTTTGAGATGAAAAGTTTTTGGTCACCCATCCCGTGACCGATCATTGCGAAAATTGCTTAACATAAGATTAATCTAATTAGAAGTTAGTAAAATAAAGATAATACTCACATTGCTCATAGAACAATCAAGGAGCAAATGCTTACTCAACAACATGGTCTCTACATAATAGTAGGTACTTACTTATCTGTTTTAAATAAGAACAATAATTAAAACTTGAAAAATTAAAATGAAGTATTTAGAAAAAAATCGACCCGTCTCACAACCAGCTCCGATGGGATTTTTTTTTTCTAACTAAATACTTCATTTTCCATTTTTCAACCATAAAAAATGCATTGTGAATGCAAAAAAGTAAAAATTTAAATAACTTAATAATTAAAACTTATCAGAAAGCAAGTTTTTCGCTTGAACTAAAATTTTATTTTCAAGTTATGCATAGGTACCGTTCGTATTTAATCAAACAAATTATCAATAGAATTTAATAAAGGAAAAATTGTAATATTTGATAATTTATATAGTTATTAAGTTTAATATTTTAAATATTTTTTTTATTTTAAAGGCAATTTGAATACTTATATAAAAACAATTAGTGAAAAAAGTTAAAATCCTAACAGAATTTAATTTTCAACAATGTTGAAATATTACCTAAACAATTAAAAACACTGATACTTTTTATAATTAAGAAGTTTCATATTCAGTTGAACTTTAACCTCGCAGTTAAAAATAAAACTCTGGAAATAATTCCGTACCAAGAAATAAGTTTCCGAATGGTTGGTACCGATGACACTCAGTTATTAATCCTCCCGCGGAATTAGTTCCGCGAACGCAGTTAACAAAAAAAGTAAATCAAAATTTAAAGTAAGGGAGGTTACTCACTGAGGAGGTTTTGGGAGGCACCGCTGTGCTTCAATAAATATTGGACATCATAAGTTGATAGGCACTTTGTATTAAGATAATGGGAAGTAACGAGGGGTATTTCCATATACACAAACACGAGAAATATAGGAAAAATAGTTTTTTACATAATGGACCTCAGAAAGCACATTGAAAACAGGTCGTACTCCACGGCAGGCACTGAGAAAATTGATGTAATTTTTAATTAATATTTTGCTTTGACACTTTTATAAACAACTAGCCTTCCGCCCGCGGCTTAGCCCGCGTATACTACACGACGTTATCCCGCGGGAAGGTGATATTTTTCAGGAATAAAAAGTAGCCTATGTCCTTTCTCAGGCTCAAGACTATCTCTGTACCAAAATTCATTTAAATCGGTTCAGTAGTTTAGGTGTGATTGTGTAACACACAGACAGACAGAGATGCATTTATAATATACTAGCCTTCCGCCCGCGGCTTCGCCCGCGTGTACTACACGACGTTATCCCGCGGGAAGGTGATATTTTTTAGGAATAAAAAGTAGCCTATGTCCTTTCTCAGGCTCTAGACTATCTCTGTACCAAAATTCATTCAAATCGGTTCAGTAGTTTAGGTGTGATTGTGTAACACACAGACAGACAGAGACGCATTTATAATATAAGTAAGGAAGTAAGGAAGTAAGGATGAGTCTTATTTTCCATAACACCTCAAACAATAATAGGGTATGTTATTTTGTTATAAGTATAGTTTACTACTGCAATTTATCGAACTGTTGATTTAATTTTTTATTATTCTTACTTTTCAACAATGCAATTTTTATTATTGAAAATATTGAAAAGTAAATGAAGTAGATATTAGAAAAAAATCGACCCGTCTCTCACCATAAACTCGCAACGAACGTGAACAAATTAGTACACGACAACCATTTTATTTATTTCCGGGAACCGCGAGCGAAAGGTGGCGAAAGTCATTTATGGTTCCAAGTTCCAAAAATGACACTGAGCTGTTGTATTTTTAGCCAAATCATGGATCATGCTTGACATTTCGATAGCCCTCATGAGCCTGAACTTATGAACCAGTAAACAACCGTGTGTACCAAGCCCTGGAACACATATCGCCCATAATATTTCGGGCGCGGGCGCAAACGATATGCGATTGGTTTGTCCTCTGTTTCTCCGAATGTATCCAACTGTGGTACAGGTATGGAGATAATTACATTAAATATAAAGATTTTTTTTATTGTCGCAGGCTAATAAGTATAATAAATAAATAAATAAATATTTTCTTACAATCACACCAACTATCTAAGCCCGTAGTTAATTTCTTAAGAAACTGTGTCTACGTGAACTTGATAACGGATAAATATATACTTAAATACTTTTTGTTTGTAAATACATACTTAATATACATAGAAAACACCCAGACCAAGACAAATAGACATGTTCATGCACACAAATATTTGTCTTGTTCGGGAATCGAACCCAAGACCTCTGGCGCAGAAGGCAGGTAATTGACCCCTGCGCCAAATCGGTCGTCTATGTATGGCGGCAACAATTTGAAAAATTGGGTTTATATTCGTCTTACGCAGAAAATTAGGTTTAAATTCGGTTACGTTAGGTTAGTGTTGTGATCAACCGATGAGCAGCCCCGTCAAGCGGGGCTCCGTCAACTTATTGGAACATAAAATATGTTACGGAAAAAATGATCGGCCTAGGCGTTTAATTAAATGGCGGATTTATCTATTTGGCTGCGACATACATAAGTAAGTACTACAACACATGCATACAGCATGAAAAACTATCGTTATGGTCATCAAAAAAATTCTAAATCTATGGTTATGGTAATCAAATAGTAAACTATACCATCGTTCAAAACCTGTCAAAGTGCTGCTGCCAAAATGTATTGAATTTAGTTCTTCATACGACCGAAAGAGGCGCTGCTATGGTTTTCATACATAATAATACAATCACGAGAACGGTAACCATAACGACAGTTTTTCGTGCCAGGGGCCCTGGCCCAGGGCTACACATAGATGTATTATTATTTCTTTCTTTATTATTCTTGGGGCTACAGTAATTTTATTTATAACTAGCGGATCCTCGCGGTTTTACCCGCGTGGTACCCGTTCCCGTGGGAATATCGGGATAAAATATAGCCTCTGTCACTCGGGAAGACTGTAGCTTTCTAACGGTGAAAGAATTTTCGAAATCGGTCCAGTACTTTTTGAGTTTATTCGTTACATACAAAAATACAAATCTTTCCTCTTTATAATATTAGTATAGAATTCCTTACAATCCCACCAGTCATTAAGCCCATAGTAAATTAAATTCCATCATGAAACACAATTTGAATGATTAAAAGACTTATTTTTTTTTTACTTTTTTGCATTCACAATGCAATTTTTATTATTGAAAAATTGAAAATGAAGTATTTCAGAAAAATCGACCCGTCTCACAACCAGCTCCGATGGGCTCGAACCCACGACCTTTCGCTATCCGGGCGACTGCTATAACCTCTGAGCTAAGGAGTCGTTAGTAGAGTCAGTTTCTAAAATACTTCATTTTCAATGATTAGAAGACATTTATGGTCCTCACTACTAGGGTACTGGCTTATGGATGGAAAACGAGAATGAGCCATGAGTTGACCAACACGCAGGCCGAATGCGGATTGCTAAATCTTTATATCCTTTATAAGACTCGACCGATTTGGCGCAAGGGTAGGCTACCCACCTTCTGCGCCAGTGGTCTCGGGTTCGATTTCCGAACAAGACAAATATTTGTGTGCATGAACATGTCTATTTGTCTTGGTCTGGGTGTTAACTATGTATATTAAGTATGTATTTACAAACAAAAAGTATTTAAGTATATATTTATCCGTTATCAAGTTTTCCATGATACAGTTTCGTAATGAAATTAACATGGGCTTAGATAATTGGTGTGAATGTAAGAAGTTATTTATTTATTTATAATTTATTATCACCAAACAAAATGTTGTATGGCGGTCACACTTAAATCGTGAAAAAAATTGCTGTTTCATAAAAAAATTGAGAGACCAATTTGGGGCGCTATTTAATTTTCATCATTAATTATAAGCACATTACAATTAATCACTTCTGATGAAGCTATAGGTTTTATTATAAGCAAAAGTCAGGGTATTGTTGATATTTTTGTTTAAAATATACAATAAATTATGAGCAAATCTACATACTGTATTGTACCATCAAAATAAATTCGCCATACTATTTAACCTTAACTTTGTTGCGAAACCGTTTTCTCGTTGACTGTACAAGTTCAAAGTCAAGGCGTGGCGGTAATGCGCCGATGCTTGATTTACGACTTGCGGCCGTGTGTACCTGCTAATGCATGTGTATGTGTACTCACCGCCTGTACTCGGCTAACTTGACACTTGACCTTTGGATAGGTTTGAACTTTTATCAGGCTGACTAGGAACATGTTTTACATGTTTTTTTCTTGCAATACCTATAGAGAAAAGTAATTAACCCATAATGCTGTCACTATCATTATGAAGCCGTCGAAATGAAAAGTTAGGTAGGTTTTCATCTATTCTATACATACAAATAAATAAAATTGGAGTGTCTGTTTGTAACATTAAAATAACCGCTTTTTACTACACGCATATGATTATATATACGGTACATGCACATACCAAAATGACATTTTTTACAATTTTTGTCTGTCTGTCTGTCTGTCTGTTTGTTCCGGCTAATCTCTGAAACGGCTGGACCGATTTTGACGGGATTTTCACTGGCAGGTAGCTAATGTAATAAGGAGTAACTTAGGCTACTTTTTATCCCGGAAAAATATCACATTCCCTCGGGATAGCGTCGTGTAGTTTATTATAAACGCGAAAGTTTGTGGGTATGGATGTATGGATGTTTGTTACTCTTTCACGCAAAAACTACTGAAAGGATCTGGGTGAAATTTGCAACAGATATAGATTATAGCCTGGAATAACACATAGGGTACTTTTTATCCCGATATTTCCACGGGAACGGAAACCACGCGGGTGAAACCGCGGGCGGCCGCTAGTTTATAAATAAGTAAGTAGGTAGTATTATTACGTACCTACCTACTTTACCTCCTGAAAAGTTCCAGTACGGACTAGAAGGTCTAGACTAGAGACTACATTTTTACAAGCTGCCATGTTAGTTAGTTTGTTAGTTAGTGGGGGACAAATCTTGCAAGCTTTATTTGACCTACTTCCCAGTGTCCGATGGAGCTGAAATTTTGTATACAGGTTTGGTTTAGATGACAATACAATATTAAAGTACAGTCAGCAAAAAAGCTTGTCATAAAAATGAAATTTTTACTAAAGCTTATATACAGGATGACAGTGAAACTCGACCTATTCCTTGAAAGGGGTTATACTAGAGGTCATTAGCAACAAATTAAGTCCAGTGAACCTAATATATATTTATTTTAAACTATTTAGGTTATTTAGTATTTAGATTTAGAGTTATCAGTGAGCCAAATACCGATAAGCCCACTATAAACATTTTCTATATCCTTCCACTTTTTGTCAAAATCAGCGACGAAGACACGAAAAAAGCATCGAAATGATTCTTCAGCCATGTAAAAACAATGAATAAAACTAAAACATATAACTAGTTTGCATTCGCAGTCGCCATACTTATGTTCCGTTAGAAATCTCAGTTCCTTAAAGGCTGCTGTACACTGGTAGAGTAAAGGTCATAGCCCATTTAGACCGCACCGCTCCCACCCAACCAAAGTAAGATATTTAAAGTATTACATCAAAATATTGCAAGTGTTTTGGCAAAAAAAGAAATACTAGACCTCACAATTTAAGAATTATCGGAGGAAAATAATGACCCTGATGTCATATGCCTGAGTGAAACTTTCATAGAGGCAGGTCAGGAAAATTATGTAAGAATTAATAATTACCAACTAATTTCTGCTTTCTCTCGAAATAATAAAAGAGGCGGAACTGCTATATTGGCTCGTAAAGGCTTGTGCTGTAGGGAGTTGACTTATATACAGAAACACGCGTCTCCTAAAATTTTTGAATTATGTGGTATCGAGATATTAGAGCACAAACTTGTAATCCTTTGTCTTTATAGGACACCCAAATCAGACCCTAATATACTTTTGAATAGACTGGACTGCTTATTGAATGAAATTTTTAGTAAATATCGTTACAAAATTAAAATAGTTATAGCTGGCGACTTAAATATAAATACGCTGCAAAAAAGTAAAATAACTGAACACCTTGACGACCTTTTACAAAGTTACAATTTGACCTCACATATTACAGTACCAACTCGGAAACTCTCATGCATCGATCTTCTAATAAGTAACACTAAAGAGGTAACTGCCTCTGTTCTACCACTTTACCTCTCTGACCATGAAACGTCCCAACTTTTGAGTTTTCCTGTAAATAATGTAAAAAAATCGGTTCAATCGTATTACATAATTATATAAAACTGATTTAAGCCAAGAAAATATAATGAAGTTCAGACAATATTTAAACAGTATTTCATGGTCACATGTTTATAATGAAACTGATTTTAATAAAAGTTTTAATAACTTCCATGAGGATTTTACTTTGTTGTACAAGTTATGTTTTCCTAAACTTAAAGTAAAAATAAATTTAAAAAAAAGAAAGGAAAACTGGATAACCAAAGGATTAAAAATAAGCTGTAAGAATAAACGGAAAGCTCGTTATAACTACTACAAGAATAAAACTACAGCGAATAAATTAGGCTACATAAAATATTCAAATATATTAAAGAGATGCATATATAATTCGAAGAAAAACTCAAATATCTCCTTCATTTGTCGAAGTAAAAATAAATGCAAAGCTTCTTGGACACTGATAAAAAATGAATTAAATAGCGCTGAATCTAATAACTATATCGACAAAATTAAAAATAATGATTCTATCCTATCTGACCCAAAAAGCATAGCTACTGCATTTAATGATTTCTTTACTGCTGTCACTGATAAAGCCTGT
The DNA here is from genome assembly GCA_949710035.1 of Crambus lathoniellus. Taxonomy (NCBI): domain Eukaryota; kingdom Metazoa; phylum Arthropoda; class Insecta; order Lepidoptera; family Crambidae; genus Crambus; species Crambus lathoniellus. The sequence continues at coordinate 2,603,922 of OX453307.1, read as the reverse complement.
AGCGATAATCATAAGATTATTAATCAAAAACGTATCCCTAATTCTGTTTTCCTAAAACCGTTGTCTGAAGCTGAAGTAAGAAAAGAAGTAATTCTATTAAAACCAACCAAATCGGTAGGATACGATGAAATCTGTACAAAGATTTTAAAAATATGCATTGATGATGTAGTTTCTGTTTTAACACATCTAATAAATGTATCTTTCACTTCAGGCATCTTCCCTGAAGCACTAAAACAAACAGTAATTAAGCCGATGTTCAAAAAAGGAAACTGTGATGAAATGAATAGCTATCGTCCCATTGCACTAGCACCGATACTGTCAAAAGTAATAGAAAAGTTAATGTATAAACAGCTAATTGAATTCTGTAAAAAATATAATATTATAAACTCAGAACAATATGGTTTTCAACAAAATAAATCTACAACGTTAGCTGTGCACAAACTAATTGATACGGTGGTAACTAGTATTAATAAAAAACAATTAACCACTGCTTTATTTATTGATTTGTCAAAAGCTTTTGACCGCGTTTCCCACCCACTCCTATTAAGTAAACTCGAAGCCATCGGCATCAGAGGGCCTGCTTTTGATTGGCTGAAGTCATACCTTGATAATAGGAAACAGTGTGTCGTTATCAATAAATTAAACAAAAACAATGAAGTTGAGTCGTACTCGTCAACATACAAGGGCAATGATTATGGTGTACCGCAAGGCAGCGTGCTGGGACCAGTTTTATTCTTACTATACATTAACGACATTTCACAAGTATCTAACCATAAATGTATTTCATTTGCAGACGACATTTCGATTGTAGTGACATCAGATAATAAAAAATGTACAACTAATGAACACGAAATTGATATTAATAGCACAATTCATAATTTAATTAATTACCTTGACATGCATAATTTAAAAATAAATCTGACAAAAACTAAATATATTCAATTTAACAATCATAAAAGTATCAACCTTAATATTCATTATAAAGATGTAAAAATAGATGAAGTTAAGCAAACTAAATTTCTAGGGTTAACAGTAGACCGTGACATAAATTGGAAAACACATGTAGATAATGTTTGTATTAGAATTAATAAGTTCTTGTATGCTTTAAAACAAGTCAAGAATGTGACAAATGTAAAAACAGCCATATCTACTTACCATGCCTATGTGATGTCTTTATTACGATATGGCTTAATAATCTGGGGGAATAGTACAAATGTCAACAGAGCTTTCGTTGCTCAGAAAAAATGCGTACGAGCCATATGTGGTGTTCCTCCACTCACATCATGTCGTACGTTATTTCCGCGTCTGGGCTTACTGACTCTGCCATCACTTTACATATATGAGGTATGTGTATTTGTAAGACAAAATATTAAACTATTTAGGAAAGCTTGTGATAATTATCCCCGCAATACTAGAAATCCAAATAGACTTGTACTGCAAGAAAAACCTCAAACATTACAGTATTCTAAGAGCTGTCTAACTATGTGTGTTAAATTGTTTAATACTCTACCTGATAGTATGAAATGTTTAAATATTTTTAATTTTAAAAATGGTTTGTTTAAATGGCTATTGACGAAAAACTTTTATGACATTAATGATTTTTTGACTAAACGACATAATTAAATAATTTGCAATTTAAATCTGTGACATTTCAAACTTTAATATAATTTTATTTTCTAATGTATGAAATGTAATCTATATAATGTATAAATTTTAATTTTAATTTTCGAACAATAACTGAGAACTGAATATAAATAAAACTGTAAAATTTGCATGCTTAGTAATAGGCGAAACATGTTGTACAAACAAATGTAACCTACCATCATAATTACCATGTTTGTGGCAAATAAATAAATTGATTGATTGATTGATTGAAAGTATGAACAGCCAAATATGGACTTAATATCGTTCACTGTAGATGCATTTTACAGTAACAATATAAAATAGCGGACAGCGCGCGGTCCGCGAGCTTACCGCCGTCAGACTGCTCGGTAGTTGAAGCCTCGCTGACGCCGCGCGGTCCGCGTGCTGTCCGCTAGCGGTCGCCGCGCCGTCGCCGCCGCGCACCCAGGGAAGAGCAGTCGACGCGTGGACAGCTGGGAGTATGCTAGCTGTCGCCGCGTGGACTGCTGGGTGCCTGCTAGCTGTCGCCGCGTGGACTGCTGGGTGCCTGCTAGCTGTCGCCGCGTGGACTGCTGGGTGCCTGCTAGCTGTCGCCGCGTGGACTGCTGGGTGCCTGCTAGCTGTCGCCGCGTGGACTGCTGGGTGCCTGCTAGCTGTCGCCTTCGTTTAGGGCGGTGTTGGTTAGGAGCGGTGTTGGAGCGGTGCGGTATAAGTGGGCTATGACCCTAAGGCGTCCATCCCAACCCAATGCTGCGGTTTTCGCTCCGGTGGACGGAGATGCGGCGTGAGTTTGTCATACACTGCGGGTTTTGTATGCACATCAAGATTCTACAGTCATAGTTAAAGCGATACTCGGAAAAATTACGGTAAAACGAGATAGCAATGAGAAAACGACGCGCGCGGGAGCGAGACCGATTTTGCCGATTTCGCAAAAAAAAAACACAAAATCACTTGGTATTCAAAAACAATAGCGATTTTACAAAAATGCTTCTATACGATCCTAAATATTATTGGTGTCCACTAATTAAACCAATTTTCAATAGTATATGTATCCCCATTTAAGAGTAATCTTGATATTTCTTATTATTTAGAGGTATTTTCGAAAATAAAAAGTGTCGAGCCAAAATCATAAAATCGTGTTTCTGAAACTATACGATTCTAGATAAAGGTATGAAGAAATAAATATCTTATTACCAGATTTATAACAACTCTAACCGTCCTAGAGTTTTATATCAAAGAGTCCATACTTTTTCCGAGTAGCGCCTTAAGAAGCGACTACCATAAACCGGAGCGGTGTGCGGTGCAGTGTGAGAACCGCCTAAACGGTAGAGTGAAGAGTGGTAGAGTAGCAACTATCCTACTAAACTATACTAGTGTAGACATCATTGGTAGAGTAGAGTAGGTACTGAAATTTGGTAAAGTAGAGTAGCTAGCATCGCGGGCAAGCTACTCTACCGCTCTACTCTACCGTTTACTGTACCCGTGTACAGCAGCCCTTAATATTCTTGTTGTCCGATCCCAGCTGTCGATGAGGCATGGTACCGTCAGGAATGTTGTCCCAACTAAGGTAGATGGACAGTACAGTTGGACCTTAAGCTAAGTTCACCACGATGTCTCTTTCCCCATTCCCTGTAGATAGATATTGATAAGTATTGCGTGTGATTGTAATTTTGCATCACATTCTTGTTTCATAATAAGTTATGAGTAAAAATTTCATTTTAAGGCAAGCTTTTTTGCTGACTGTACTTTAATATTGTATTGTCATCTAAACCAAACCTGTATACAAAGTTTCAGCTCCATCGGACACTGGGAAGTGGGTCAAATTAAGCTTCCAAGATTTGTCCCCCACTAACTAACTAACATGGCATGTTAATAAAAAGCTTGTAGAAACATGATAACAATTTACATTGTGTTTCTATGGATGAAGACCTGAAAAAGCAAGAATTGAGATTGGAATTCCAATAAATACTGTATTAAACTATTGATATCTTTTCGCAATTTCAGTGTTACATACTAAAACTTGTTTGTAGCCAGGGGTTCAGAAGAGAGTTTTGTCAAAATCCCTTAGCTAGTAAAACGCAATCGCAGATCGTCGAGCACGGTTTTCTGTTGATGCGGGGCTTTACCGTGACGCCTAACGGCGTTAATAACGGCATGCGCGTCTTAGCGCGCTTATTGTATCCAATTAGTGCGCTAAAACCCGGCTACACCTGCGTATTATATCAAATAGCGCTCTAATTAATGGCATTAGACGCAGTTGAAGCCCGGGCATTAAAAAAACGTGCTACTTAATGTCGGTAAAATAAAAGATCATTAATTAAACGCAATTTAAAGTCTCTTAAAAACAAAATGAGTGCGGATGATTTAAAACGAAATGATTTGGAATCTGGAAAAAATGGTATTTTTTAGAAAAATGGAAAATGAAGTATTTAGAAAAAATCGACCCGTCTCACAACTAGCTCCGATGGGACTCGAACCCACGACCTTTCGCTTTCCGGGCGACTGCTCTTATTCTACTGGTTTTTTTTTAAATTGTTGATAGGCAAGCGCTTTAGTTTATTATATACTAGCGGCCGCCCGCGGTTTCACCCGCGTGGTTCCCGTTCCCGTGGGAATATCGGGATAAAAAGTACATATAAACCTTCCTCTTGAATCACTCTATCTATTTAAAAAAACGCATCAAAATCCGTTGCGTAGTTTCAAAGATTTAAGCATACAAAGGGACATAGGGACAGAGAAAGCGACTTTGTTTTATACTATGTAGTGATAATTAGTGTATTTTTTTTAGATCTTTGCCATATATTGATAAAACCCATATGGACATATGGTATAGAGCTTTGGGGCTCAGCGAGCAACTCCAATATAGAAATCCTCCAGCGATTCCAGAACGTCGCATTGAGAACAATATCTAGTGCACATTGGTTTGTTAAGAACACCGAAGTACCTCAATACCTGGAGATACCAACTGTTAAGGAAGAAGTCAGCAAAAACAGCAAAAGATATAAAGATAAACTTAGCTCACATACGAATGAATTGGCAAAAGATCTTCTCAATGAAAATCAAAACATAAAACGCCTAAAAAGGTGGCAAGTCCTGGAATTAGACCACAGAAGTTAATTCTATATCTATACAGTGCCAACTAATGGGATGGCACTTACAATCTGACTACTTTGGAACCCATCTGATTATGGCTGAGGAGCGGATTCCAGATAAAAAAAAAAACTAGATCTTTGCATTGCATTGTGAATTAAACAGCCTACTGCCTGTTTACATTCCAGGCGTTAAACCGGGAGTGGACCTCTGAGCTATATTTAGATCCGAGTTTATTGATCTTTCAAGTTATAAAAGCTGGAGTTAGAATTAGAAGAAAGGCTTGCAACTTGCACGTAGCAAGAAGTAAGTTAACTTTTTTGGTTGCTTGTAAAAACGGAGTGAAAAACCAACGAGGAAGATGTGGCTAATTGGTCGTCACGTGCCTTTTGTTTACGTGTTTTTTTTAAGTGAAAACTTCTTTAGAGGCGTTGAGCACTTTTTGTGATGGGTCAAAAATGAAACTCGCGTCAGGACACGTGACCGTCAGATCGAAAATTCGTACAGTGTCACAAACTTTGCTGTGCCGGTGGCCAAAATGTGAAACTAGCGTGTTTTTTTTAATGTAATTTTGCTGTCAAGTTGATGTCCAACCATAGCGCTGCTAGCGGCTGAAGTTCTTAGAAGTCAGGGCCGGTTAAATTGTTAAAAAAAAAGAAAACCGTACGTAGCGCCGCTGTCACCGGAACAGAAAAGGTTTGTGGCACTGTAAGACGGACAAGTAACGATCGAAAAACTGTCATTAGAATACGAAGGCAAATTTCACAACCATTTCCAAAGTTGTAATAGCTCAGGTTAGAAAACGGGTGGCATTGAAGCCAGAAGACCTCGGTTCAAATCCAGTCCGTATTTTTTTCTATTTTTTGTCAAACTTCCGGCACTCCCGGAGTGCAACCTGTTTTTTTTAAATAGTAGTTTCGGAATTTGAGTCATCTTGGTTTGAGGTAACGTTTTTTTATACTAGGGGTCACCTCGTCAGCTGTAAAACCATAATACTAGAAATATTTAGAGCTTAAACAAAATTTTCGTTAAAATAAAAAATAAATAAAATACCTAAATGTTCAATATCTTTAGGGTAAATACAATCAACGGGTCTCCTTTTAAGTATTAAACCCGTACTTATTAGGAGTTAGAACGTAAATTAACGTTAGGTTAGAAACTTCGATACCTACCACCCTACCCTACCACTACTCTACCCCTGCCCTATCCTACCCCTATCCTACTCCTACTCTGCCCCAACCCTACTCTTACCTCTACCCTACCTTTACCCTACCTTTACCCTACCTTTACCCTACCTTTACCCTACCTTTACCCTACCTTTACCCTACCTTTACCCTACCTTTACCCTACCTTTACCCTACCTTTACCCTACCTTTAGCCTACCTTTACCCTACCTTTACCCTACCTTTACCCTACCTTTACCCTACCCTACCCCTAACCCACTGCTACCCTACTCCTACTCTACCCCTACCTTACCCTACTTACCCTCCTTCCCCTATTTTCTCACCGTTAAAACCTTACTTAGACTTCCACGAACATTTCAAGACCAAAATTAGCCAATTACAACGTGTTAATGAATTAACCCAAAACCTGATACACCCCAATTAAACAAAAATGCAATGATATAATTAAAATATAAACTGAGTCAAAAATATTTATATTTTAAAAGTTATTCAACGATAGTTTGGTGGTGCCCAATCTATGAAATTTTAAAGTCTTCGTCATGCCGCCCCACCACCGCCCCCGCCGCGTCCCCCGCAGCGCTCCGCGTCCGCGTCGAGCGCTCATGCGTTATAAATAATTTAGACATGGGCCAATAAAAATGAAAAAATATTACCTATATTGAAATATAGTGCGATCGATTCGCAATACGATTCTGAGCAAACTACTTTCTGGTTTTGGGTTAATCCAATAACACGTTGTATATATAAATAATATAAAACTCTTGCTCAAACTACTGGGCGAAGAAGCTGAAATTTGGCATGTATGTTCCTTGGGGAGTGTAGGGAAGCACTAAGACAGAATTTTAGAAATTCCCCGGGATAAGAAAGCGGGTCCACGCAGGCGAAGTCGCGAGCGGAGTACTAGTTTTCAATATTTTCACTAGATTCATTTCCAAATGAGTAGCAAAAAACGCAAATGAACATTCACTGTTATTAATTTCGCTCAATTCGCTAATTAAATGTTTGTTCTAGAGATCTTTTAGCGAATTTATCAATGAACAAAACACTGTCTGGTTCGTAAAAGTTAATTAAGCGTAGAATTAGTTACAATTAAATTATCGAATGGCTCCAATGGAACAAATAAAAACCAATAGCCATTTTACTTTCGGAAGTCATGCCCGTAAACGAGACTAATTGTAAGTCATTGCAAAGTTGGCTTTAATGCTTTTTATATAAAGACTAAATCAGGATCGAGTGCTGCGGTGAAGATGAAGTAATTGAAAAAGTGGCTTGTATTAAAAAAAAAAATCACTCTGTCTAGTGGCCTCGGTTTCACCCGCATGGTACCCGTTCCCGTAGGAATATCGGGATAAATTATAGCCTATGTCACTCGGGAAGAATTAAGCTTTCTACTGCTGAAAGAATTTTCAAAATCAGTCCGGTAGTTTTTGAGTTTATTCGTTACAAACAAAATTACAAATCTTTTGTCTTTATAGATATATAAGTATGAAGCTATTGCTATTTTCCTTGGACACGCATAACTTGAGATCAAATTAACCAATTTCATTCATCTTTTTAAAAGTTCCAGGTGGAAAAAAAATAACTAAGCATGACAAGGGCGAAGTTGCGGCAAGTTGCGGGCTGGTGGAAAGAAAAATAAGAACGTTTACTGAGCATGACACGGACGAAGTCCCGGGCAACAGATAGATTTAAAAATTACTAAAAAAATATATTTGGTCTCGTGACTAGGTACAGTTCGCGTCAATCTTTTTGGCATTCGTGAGATTAACCGCTATGCGCAGTAGAATACCCCGTAGAAGGGTTGACAGCTATACTGATAAAAATATTATTAAGTACTGTTTTTCATTAAGTACATTATACTTTTTACTGTTGAACAAAAATAAAGTATACAAAAAACACTGTTGTTTAAAATAAAATTAACAATAAAATAACAAGTTCTCGATCTCGCGCGAATCGCACGATGTTTACAGTAGTCATTAAGTTTGACTCGAACTGTACTTTTTCAGAGCCTGAAGTTTCATGGGTAAATAAAGATTCACGTTATATGGAATAACTTGTGGATAACGCAATATCGCCCTCTTTCTCATCACGGTGACTCCTGGTTCCAAAGCCCGTAATTATAAAGTGGCGTGATCAGTGTGACCACTCGACCGACCGGTTGCGATTTCTAGAAAACCCTTGAATTACACATTCATGTTCCAGAGAAATTATACAGATTACTCTTGCATGTTCTTACAAACAATCCGTTAGCCGTTGACACAATTAGGAAATCATGGATTTACAAAGTAATGTGAAGTTTTTGAAGTGAAAACTTCTTTATGCGTTGTGCCATGGCCCGCTATTATTTCCCGGCTGCTTGCGCCCCTACGCAACGAGTGAGATAGAAGATGGCTTTGGTTGTGCACTTTTGTGATGGGTAAAAAATGTTAAACTCGTGTCAGGAGTCAGAACACGTGACCGTTAGATCGAAAATTCGTAAGACGGACACGTGACCTGATCGAAAAACTGTTACAATGTCATTAGAATACGAAGGCCAATTTCTCCACCGTTTCCAAAGTTGTAATAGCTCAGTTAGAAAATGGGCGACATTGAAGCCAGAAGACCTCGGTTCAAATCCAGTCCGTATTTGTTCTTTTTTTTGTCAAATCCCTTTTTTTTGTGAAAAAGTCTAGGGAGTCCTTTTCACTTCTGCCGGCACTCCCACAGTGCAACCCATTGTTTTTTAATCCACAACGTGGTACACTTCGCCTTAATCACACCCGATGTTAAGTGGTGATAAGGCTGAAGGTGGAAGCGCACTACTCCCGGAATCCTCAATCACTGTGGAACTGGCTATCTCATCTCTAACTCTAATAGATTGTGGCACTTTGTCTGTCAAAAGCTGTCAAAGTGCAGCTGCTTTCAAATATTTATTGATTTTTTTTCATACATAATAACACCCATCACGATAAATATAAACGATATCGAGAATTTTTAATGCTGCGGGCAGGTACTATTTTTAGTAAAGCAACAGCTGCTAAGCTAGACGTGCTATCGACCGTACCTAACTGATATATTACGCAATCTCAATAGGAAGCATTGTTGTGACAAAAATAGTGCTCAATTACCAGATTATGTTGTCAACTTAAAATAATGTTGTCAACGAAAAAAAATGTATGAAATTGGACCGTAACTGTGATTAGGCATTACGTTAAAATAGATTTGTAATAACAGAAAATATTCCATTAAAATGCATACGGTAAAACTATGATACTTGACACGCACGTTCTAAAAATTATATTTTGTAATTAGGAACAATAGTGGCTTGTAGTTTTGCGGTTAATAAAAAGTACCTAGTGACAGACCGCGTTTTTCCGCTTCAATCACACCTGATGTTAAGCATGAAAAAGGCTAAAGGTGGAAGCACACTATCGGAGTCCTCAATGACTGAGGAACTGATAATTTTATCTTTAGCTGCCGGGACCCAATTCTGAAAACATGGTTATTATGGCGTCAGACTTAAATAAGTTGGTTATAAGTAGCTAGCAAGAACAAGTACCTACCAAACCGAATACAATGTACCCCTACTGGGAATCGAGCCCGGAACCTCTGGGTCTGATACCGGTGGAGTGTACCACTAGACCACAGAGATGGTTGAAATCCGATTCCGTCGTCTTGTACAATTTTCAGATTCTACCCAAAACCTTATTTCGTTTAGGTTTTTACTTAGTTACACAATGTTAGTAAAAAGCGTTAATTAAGCTGCTAATTCCAGCATATTATATAGCTTTTAATTTTAGCTAGTCATTTATTTAAAAAGTCTTTTTCAAAACTTGTATTTCAAATAAAGAATAGATGTTTTCTTTTATTTACTTTGAAGGTTAGTCCGAAATTAGCTTTCTTTGGTACCATGTTGCTCATTTGTACATCAACCTAAAATAGGTATGAAAAATTTTTTATTTACAATTATGTTTCACTATGATCGATGTTATTTCTGCAACTTAAGTAAGTTTCTCAAACACTAGACAAGCTTGTAATTAAACAGTTAATCTATCTGGTTTTCTTCGACGATATCGCGAGTATTGCTAGCTGCATTTGTAGAGAAATTAGATTTTAATGAATACTTGTGATGAGGAAGTGAAAGCCGATTGCAATATGCGTTTATGGAGATTAATGATAGACGAGGTGATTATGATCCTTGCGGTGCCGGCGGCGGCGGTGGAGTTACGAGCGTGTTACGTTTTCAGTACGAGTGTGATGCGATTGCTAGTGGACCCGGTGAACTTCGTATCACCTAGAGTGCGTGTCAGTATCACATACAGTGCTTTTCTGATAAGATAAGATCTTGATCAGATGAGATAAGATAAGATCTGCGCGTGACTGGGGCGTTTTTGGCGCTAGTTACAGTACATTATTTTTGACGACCGATTTGGCGCAGGGGTAAACTACCTGCCTTCTGCGCCAGAGGTCTCGGGTTCGATTCCCGAACAAGCCATTATATGTGTGTGCATGAACATGTCTATTTGTCTTGGTCTGGGTGTTTTTTATGTATATTAAATATGTATTTACAAACAAAAAAGTATTTAAGTATATATTTATATGTTATCAAGTTCACGTAGACACAGTTTCTTAAGAAATTTACTACGGGCTTAGATAATTGGTGTGATTGTAAGAAAATATTTATTTATTTATTTTTAGTCGAATCAGTCGAAATCGAATACTAACCACTGGGGGTACATGTTGTATTCGGTTTGGTTGGTGGTAGGACTTGTTTTTAGTCTGCCTCGCTAGCTACCACCATCTCATCTAAGTCTGACGCCATGATGTTGATTTTTAGTCTGCCTCGCTAGCTACCACCATCTTATCTAAGTCTGACGCCATGATGTTGATTTTTAGTCTGCCTCGCTAGCTACCACCATCTCATCTAAGTCTGACGCCATGATGTTGATTTTTAGTCTGCCTGGCTAGCTACCACCATCTCATCTAAGTCTGACGCCATGATGTTGATTTTTTTTGTTTGAACAATGATGTTTTCAGCGTTATTGTGTTCCGGCAGTTAGAGATAAGATACCCAGTTCCTCAGTGATTGAGGATTCAGTGAGTAGTGCGCTTCCACCTTCAGCCTTATTACCATTTAACATCAGGTGTGATGAAGGCTAAAGTGCTACCATGTTTTGGATAAAAAAGGCAGCTAGTAATTTCTATGTTTTCCAAGTTTCCAAAAGGTCTATCTATGCCGGTTTTAACGTTTTAGTCATAATCATTGCAAGGCAAACATTGTAAATTTAATTGAATTGAGCATTACATAGTTTAACTATCAGTTTATGAAACAGCGCAATGAATTTCAATCTATTAATTATACTTTTACTTAATAAGAAAATTTTCTATTATTTAATTATTGCTCAATACTTACACCATTTAACCTTACAGGCATGATTGTATTGTTAATAATGGAAAGCCTGCCTCTGTTATTCTCATATACCAAGCGTGGCTTTTATTTAAGATAATTTCGGCTGTCTCGGTAGTATTGGATGTTATCGGTAGTATGATCGATCATTTAGTTGGGTAATTTTAGATGGGTAGTTTTTGACTTATGATGAAAAATGTAAAAAAAAATACCGCCCCCCCCGCTTATCTCTGTAATAAAACAAAAACTAAAACTATACAGCTTAAAACAAAAAGAAAAAATGGTGTGCAAGCCGCACTCTTTTATATGATAACCTTTATGCCCTAGTAGCCCCACTTCAAATTTTAAAGACCCTCTTTCAGCCCCTATTGCAGAAAAATATATATTTTTTTATTTCTCTCTTATTTTGCAAAAGTAGTCTAAAACTGTTCTAAATTTCAAGTTGATTGTATTAGTAATATAGTTCTCGATCGAGATATCCAGCTGTGACAGTCGCACCATAAGACAGACTAACGGCCAGAATTAATAACCTATCCACAGATAGAGATAGGTGCGATCAAGATTAGTTGCTATGCAACGCTTGATATTAACATAGAATTAACGACAGTTGCCAGGGTGTTGCTAGGTGTTGCCTAGCAACTAATCTGGATCGCACCTATCCCTATCTGTGGATAGGTTATTAATTCTGGCCGTTAGTCGCACCCTAAGGGTTGTTTTTTACCAGTTTGGTTTGGAACCTCAATTAAGTATTAGAAATAATCAACCCGTCTTACAACTAGCTCCGATGGGACTCGAACCCAAGACCTTTCACTGTTCGGGCGAATGCTCTAAACACGAAGTTGTATGATGTCCTAATGTTTTTTGCCTTTTGCGGACCCTATACTAAAATCAGCGTAACTATTAAATAAGTCTCAGCATAATGCTTGCCATTACTAGTGTTCACCGCTAGAATACAGGCTATAACACATAAGTATTTTATTGATTACAATTTGAAGAGCGACGTATCAAAAGGCAAGTAGTCACATCAACTATAATTTTCAGTTTTTTACGATTTCGTACTCCTTAAATATATTACTTTACAACAGCGAAACGCTACTTGCTTCAAAACGCTCCTAATACCTATAAAAACGCATGTCAAAAATACCATTTATTTCAAAAAGATAGGAAGACAGAGTCTGTTTTTTATCAAAACGTATGTTTTGCATACTTACTGTTTTTTTACAAAACAGAAAATTTTGATGAAATTTCTTTTAAAAAACATTAGTAGTAACTATGCCAAAAACAGTATAGGTAATTTGATTTAATGAGAACTTTTTCTTTCACAGAGTTTGCTTATTACTCAGTTTTGTGTTTGTTGGACAAGTTGCTATTTGAAACGACGCTCTTCATTTATAAACCTGTAAAAGGCTTCTTGTAGACAATTACAGATTTGAATTTAAGTTATCTTAAAGATATCTCAACCCGGGTGATATAATAAGTTAACATAACTCGAAATTCTACAAATTCAACAGGACTATTTTTGGAAAATTACCCAAAATATAATGGCAGTGCAGTGGTTTTCAATTGAAAAGTATATATTCTGTGGCCTAGGTAATTAGGTATATCCAGCCGACAGTAAAAAGTAAGAATGCTATTTTATTGTACGTATACGTTTAGATATTGCATAGGGTCCCTTACACCCTCCTTAAACCCCATAGCATACACGCAACTTAACCATAGAAGAGGCCTAACATAGGCTTGTCGCGTCTACACTACACGGCTGGTCAGCTCGCTTCTACCGGCCGCAGTGCTCTCCAGGACGCGACCGGATTCGCGCGGTTTGTAGTCCATGAGTCTTCACGCGAATCTTTACGCGGGAATCGAGATTGTGTCAGTGCCATAATAATAAATATTATATGTAACAGAGATGGTCTGCAAAGTTGTGCCGAAGATTAGTACTCGTGAGTATCTTTTTTCTTTGGGGCTGAAATCCTGAAAAGTAAAATAAAGTGAATTATGTAAATTATTATTCGTGAAAAACAAGTTAATACTCGTACTTACTTTATTTGAAAATACTTAAACGAGATTTATGAGAAAAAGGTTGAAAAGTAGTTTTTCAGTTCAAACTATCAAAAAATATCAAAAACAAAAATAAATAGTAACAAATAAAAATAGTGCTAACAATTTATTTACACTCCTTTTATATTTTTGAGATCACCCATCTGCCGGCAGAACTTACGCAAGCGTTGCTTAACTTTCATAATCACCTGCTGACTTGTCAATTGGCTTCAGACTTGATTAGTTTTGTCAATTTCCCAGCTGACTGATGGCATTTTGATGCACGACAAAAATCAAGGAAATTGAGTACTCGTTGTTACAATAATTGGCAAAAACAATTGATTTGGACAAAAAAGTCCGCTAAATCGATTTCAATTAATGATAGAATACTAATTAGTGTGTGCTATCCTGCCTTAAGTTGCTATGTGTCTGTTGGATGCGATTCTAAACCATGTACTTATTTCATCCCGTCATCATCACCATCATCATGTCAGCCGATCGACGCCCACAGCTGGGCATAGGCCTCCCTTCTCTTCCCGCGACTTTGACCAGATCGTCGGTCCATCTTGTAGGGGCCTGCTCACGGAACGTCGTCCGGAGCGCGATCGCCATTCGAGAACCTTTCCGCCCCAACGGCCATCGGTTCTCCACGCTATGTGTCCCACCTACTGCCACTTCAATGGTGCAATCCTTCGAGCGATATCGGTTGTTTTAGTTCTCCTGCGGATCTCATCATTTCTGATCTTCTTCCAGTATATGTATGTATTTATAATTTATATAAGGTTGTGGTTTATAGGAGAAATTCTTAATAAGAAGTTAACATTGTTCTTTAACTGCATTGTTAATTACTAAGTATTTGTAAGTAAAATCGCTTGATTGCAACAAATAATTTGCTAAATTTTCCACTTTGTTCATATGATGTAGGATTTCATTATTATCACAAGTTGTAAGAAATTAAGAATTAATCAAGAAATCCTGAAATTCAGCAACAGGTAGTAAGTAATAAAAAATAAAGAGTAGCGGATCTATTACACATTTACATAGTATTATTCGAGATGGACGCACGTAATTAAAAGTACAGTGCCCGTAGTGTAAGTTTTTATGTCAAAAAACGCAAACTATTTCGATTCCGTATTTATGTCAATTGGTATGAAAACTGTATTAGCGCCTCTAGCGGCGAGTAGCGCGCTTTTATAGTTTTCATACAAACTGTGCCCGTAGTGTAAGTTTTACTGTCAAAAAACGCAAACTATTTCGATTCCGTATTTATGTCAATTTGTATGAAAACTGTATTAGCGCCTCTAGCGGCGAGTAGCGCGCTTATATAGTTTTCATACAAATTGACATAAATACGCAATCGAAAAAGTTTGCGTTTGCTTGACATAAAAACTTACACTAGGGGTACTGACATAAATACGGAATCGAAATAGTTTGCGTTTGCTTGACATTAAACCTTACACTAGGGGTACTGAATTCAAAACCTATTTTTGATGAATTGTTATTACAGCATTTATCAAAGGTTTCCTATATGTATAATGATTAATAGATATCTCTTCAAAACACACAATATTTTATATAGAATATTCACAAACGTCCTATGCCCAGCAGTGGGCGTCGTTCGGCTGACATGATGATGATGATGATGATTCACAAACGTATCGAGAGTCTTCTTAATAATTCTATGAGTGAAAATTTCACATTTTAAAATATTAAAACACTTTATTACACAAAAGACACCTGCTGCTAATACAACTGTATGTCATGTACGCTACAGAATAAAACAAATTAGAAGGAAAGTTATATAATTATTGAAAAGTTGATCTCGCATCATATAAGGGCATGGGACAGTTTTCTACATTCTTCTGGAGAAATTAAGCAGTTACCTAGTTCAATCGCTAAGAAAATGTTTTCTTTGAGCACTTCCGTTTCCCGGCTATATCTACATTCTACATATTAAGGGTTCCGCGCTCAAAAGGAAATTGGACGTTAACGTCAATTGGATATCTAGGTTGTGTTATTTTTCAGGATGGCATGGCTTGAGCTTACCATACTAAATTGAAGTAACAAATGTATTGTGATCGAAGCGGTTGACGGAATGTAACAGATAATACGAATAATATAAACTAATTAAAAATTTAATATAAAATGGGGTTGATAAAAATTTCATTTTTATTTTTATTTAATTTTATATTAAATAACACACTTATGTTTTCAAGTAAAGTATTTACATAACCATCATAACTGTAAGATCCCGACTGCAGCTTACAAAATAGTTGAAAATCTTCAAACGTCTGAGCAGTGGCCCGATTCTGCTAACGTTAAGTCGTAGTCGTGTCTCAATCGTGTTTAAATTTTTGTGCTTTTTTACACACTAGTTACAAGAATTATGACAGTATGATGTGATGTGAATGTAGTGTGTGGTGTGACAATCAGTAATATTGTGAAAAAAGTTCACTTTTCTTGTAACTAGTGTGTAAAAAGCACAACAATTGAAACACGATTGAGACACGATTATGACTAAACGTTGGCAGAATCGGGCCACAGATCTTCACAAATTGTAGCTAAGAACCATCTCGATCAAGTCGGCTTTCAAACAAAACCGCATCAAAATCGGTCCATTCGTTCGTTCGAGCTACAATGCCACAGACAGACACACAGACACGTTAAACCTATAACACTGCTCTTTTAAAAAGATAATCGGTTACTTGTGAGACGGATCGGATTTTTCTAATAGGTACTTAATTTTTAATATTATTATATTGCATCGTGAATACAAAAAAGTAGAAATAATTAGAAAATCGTTCTCTTATTTTTAAGTAATACTGCCGATGTGGACATATTTGTCGATTCATAGCCTTATTAAGTAAGTAGTTAGTAAGAAACACTGGTAAGAAAGAAAATAATAAGCAAACTAGTGATTTGTATTTTTTTTTACCCACAACGGGGTAGCACTTAGCCTTCATCACACCTGATGATAAGTGGTAATAAGGCTGAAGGTGAAACGCACTACTCCCGGAATCCTCAATAACTGAGGAACTGGATATCTTATCTCTAACTGCCGGAAGACAACAATGCTGAAAACATCATTGTTATGGCGTCACACTTAGATAAGATGGTGGTAGCTAGCCAGGCGGACTAATAACAAGTCCAACCACCAACCAAACCGAATACAATATATACCCCCACTGGGAATCGAACCCGGGACCTCTGGATCTGAAATCGGTGGTATGAACTACTTGACCATAGAGGCGGTTTTAAAAATTGGATATTGTTGTTTCAGCAACGCGAAGGTGCGCGTCAGATGCGCAGGCGCCGCAAATACAAGAAGTTGCTGATTACGAGACAGCTTTGGATACGGCCGGTAAGTTAGTTACGAGTTAACATCGTCTAGTATACTATACCACTTGTTAAAATGCTACCTATGTATATGACATCGGTTACACGTTAATTCTGGCGTCAGTTCAGTCCATTATTCTGGTCAGAATGACGAGAGAATTATCTTATAACCATTCAGTCAGACTGACAGATTGATGGTCTGGACTGATGAAACGAATGACAGTAAACTGACAGGAGACTGAACTGACGCCAGAACTAGCGTGTAACCGATGTATATGAGTCTGATGATGATGTCTATAGAGTCCCACAAAGGCCTCAAACGACCGTTATAGCGGCATTACTTGGTTGTCATACAAAATAGATAAGTAATGGACGCGAAAATCCCACACAAGTTATAATACTAGTGCACCTGTATTATGGCAATTGGAAACAACGAAGGGTAACCAGTGTAACCACATACACCAAGAAGTTCTTTTTCAGCGTTTACCTGACCGGCAATCGAACCCGGGACCTCAGAGGTAGCGGCACCTAGGAAGCCGGTGTGTATAGAGCTGCCATCCGTCCGGGTTTCCCCAGATTTGTCCTAGTTTAGTGGGAGACCGGTGAGTGTCCAGGTGGGGTTTCTAAAAAGTGTAAGGGTGAAACCCGGGCACTTTCTATGTCAGAGGAAATCCGATTAATTTGATAGAATGGAATGATTTGCAATAAAATAAAGCATTTCATAGTTAAAAATTCGGTGCGGCAAATATACCCGTGCGCTCGTGAGTCTCGCTCGTCACGTGACGTGACGTAACCCCCTAGTTGCCCCGCTCCGCGCGCCCTACCGCCGGAAAATTACAATTTTCCGGGGGAAAATCTTTATTTCACCCAAATGTCCGGGGTTTATGAATTTTTGTAGCCCTATGTGCGTACCGTATGCCGTCAGCCACGGAGGTCGTCAAATAAAATAAAATAAAAATAAAAATAATATAATGTAATAAAAGAACTTCGATCAACAATAACACCTAGGTCTAGATACATAGTTGGAGTGACAAACATGGCAGATTAATATACCTACGCTCACTTGAGCGTATATTTATAAGTAGTTCCTGTCACGGGATAGGTTCCCCCGTGGGAATGGTATGTAGTTCCTGTCATTTATGACATAAGATAATACATTATTAACTTTTTTTCTCCGTTAAAAGGTGCCATAGAAAGTTATGATTTACTTCGTGAGCCTTCACCTAGTATTATTGATCGAAGTAAAAGAACGAAAGTATCACTGATTTCGTGCTTGCTTCTTTGACGTTTATATTATAAGTCACAATTATGTTTTACGTTATAAAAATACAATCTCATACAAATCAAAATACGTTTTTTTTTTCTTTGCTTTCACTTAAATATTTAAAATATTTTTCGAAATTTTAGTAACACAATTTACTTAAAATTTACTTAAGTGTTTATTTTGAATTATCTTGAAGATAAATGGAAAATGAAGTATTTAGAAAAAATCGACCCGTCTCACAACTAGCTCCGATGGGACTCGAACCCACGACCTTTCGCTTTCCGGGCGACCGCTCTAACCACTGAGCTACGGAGTCGTTACGAGAAGCGTCGAATTTATCCAATACTTCTTACACGCTGTATAATAGTCAGCGTTAATTTCATCAATGTGGAGATATTACTACCCTCACACGCGAAAGAAATACCTTTCCAGGTATTTGGCAATCGCTAAAGATGAAATTACTATTGCAACTTATTTTAATTTTTAGTTTTTTGCATTCACAATGCAATTTTTATTACAGAAAAATGGAAAATGAAGTATTTAGAAAAAATCGACCCGTCTCACAACTAGCTCCGATGGGACTCGAACCCACGACCTTTCGCTTTCCGGGCGACTGCTCTAACCACTGAGCTACGGAGTCTTAGAAATTACTATTGCAACTTATTTTAATTTTTCTGTAATAAAAATTGCATTGTGAATGCAAAAAACTAAAAATTAAAATATCTTGAAGATTTTCAGATATAGACACAATAGAGGTCAGTGAAGATAAAGCATCAAACAAACATCAAACTTTTTAATTAGATATTTAAGGACTATCTTTGTGACTTCAAAAGTCAGTAACGTCATTGTCCCGCCATAGTAAATTTCATTTTAGAAAGAGACAGATACAGGCAAAACTAAACAGCTCATTAATCGATTGTTATAAAACTGTATAAAGCAGATTTTTTTTTAATTAAATTTTTTGATTTGATGCTCTTAGGTCCGGTTGCTCGAAGCTTGTTTACGTTAACTTTAGGGTTTAATTATGGTTAAAGTAAAATTAACCGGCGCGGTCAAATTTAAAAAGCGTCGTTGAAGAAGCGGTTACTTTAACGAGCAGTCAAATTACACATTTAACGGCGGTCAAAATAACCGACAGGGTGGGGGTGGTTTAAATTTTGACATTAGTAATTAAGGGAAGGTTAATGAAATAGTATAGACAACACTTTTAACCCAACGTGTTTTTCTTTAACGGAGGTCAAAATTGACAACAGTTAAATTTTAACTTTTACTTTACTGTAATGTACGAGCAACCGGACCTTAATAGGCTAACGCCCGAATACTCGTACGCTACTTATCTTTGGGAGCGTCTTAAACATCGCCCGGCCACTTTTAATGTCAAACGTATGAAAGAGATGGCATGATGTTTGAGACGCTCCCAAAGATGATTTGGGTTCGAGAATTCGGGCGTCATTCACGGACCAGTTGAGGGGTTAAGAATACCAGCCCCTCAACACTGGTCCGTGAATTAGCCATTATGAGCATGAAAAAGGTAATTGTATTAATAAGTTAAGGCAGGTACAGTATACAATTCAAGAAAATAAACTTCTTACCCAAAGACTTGTTTTCTGTTAACATGAAATACGTCATAACAAAGATTGTATCATAGGTTTGAATGGCATATTTTCGTACCGTAACCACACAAATAAATCGATAAAAATAGAATCGACCTATTGTCGACTTATACTTATATGAAAGCATGAGTGTAACTAACATATTTACCTATTACTTTTCTTTGAAAAGAGTTGGCTTTGACGTCAACAGTTGAAGAAGTCGAACGCGCTAACCACTGCGCCACATACTCCTCAAGTTGTGGAATTTACCACCATTTTATCAAATCTAAGCAGATCAGCTAGCAACCATTATCAACAGATAAATCTTTTCCACAATCGCGGTAGGCTTTCATACGTGTTGTTTGACCAACACTGAACATGTCGCAAACGCATTATTTTAAATTCAATAATAATTATAATTTGTAAATGTCATGACGCAGGCAACGTGCCCATGTTTATATAAACACTCGCAATCTTTGAACACGAGCATGACACATTTAATTTTGATAAGCGAAGCGACCACTACTATCGGTAATACAGGCTGTGGTGGTAAAGGGATAAATGAAAAGCGTCTTTTTTATGTTTCATGGGGTTGCTCTTGGCTTCACACTGAGTCTTAGGGTTGAAAAGAAGCCTTAGATGGAGCGAGCTTACCCAGATGCAGCCTACTCACTATATCTTTAAAAATTATAGGTTTGTAGTCATTCGGGAAAACAGACGCAGGCACGGTATTCCATTCCTTGTCGGTGCGCATAACAAAGGAAGAAGAAAAGCGCTTGGTATTCATTCGCCGGATGTTGACCAATTAAGGATGATAGCCCGCTGTGCGTCTAGATTCTCGGTGGTAGAACGGGGATGGTAGAATGAGCTCATGCAGCTCAGAAGCACACTCACCTGAAGAAGGTACAACCTGTAAAATACCGACAAAAAAGCCACTTTACGTCGATGGGTTGGTTAGACTATGGCGCTTGGTTTTAACCAGCTCATCGTCTCCGATTAGTTTTCTCTTTCATCATCATCAGCCATTTAATGTCCCCACTGCCGGGGCACTGGCATTCCTTATGGATGGATAAGGAGAATGGGCCATGACCCACCACATGGGCCCAGTGCGAATTGGTGGGTGTTAACAACTGCAAATGTAGCCGTGACCAACGGCTTAAGGTGCCTTCCTTTGGCTGGCAGGGGGAAACGACACTTGACTCTAACAAAATTTTGCACTTTAAAGCTTAATAATTCACAAACGGATGCTTCAATCAAAAAACTGTTTTCACCAACCAGCAATATTTTTAAAATTGGTATCCAACGACACCACACACTATGGGGTAAACAAGAAAAAAAATACATCCCCACTTCACGTGCAGGGGGGTAACCTAAAAATTATAATTTTTCAAAATAGTTCATTACTTTTTCGGCGCGATGATGATGATGTATATTCATGCCAAATTACAGCTTTCTTGTACTAAGAGTGTATGAGTTAGGCTGGGGATGGACAGACGGACGGACATAGCGAAACTATAAGGGTTCCTTGTTGACTACGGAACCCTAACAAGCTTTCATTGCAGTCGGGGTGTCATTCTGTGGAATAATTAAATTTAAAAGGTACTGTGAAGCCCTACAATGGGTTTCTATTAATTAAAAGAAGTAATTTATGCGAGACAATCTTTACTGCGGCACCATGGCCGATATATTCTATATACTACAACACGCGACCGCGGAATCGTCTGGACTAAAACAAACTACTCGCGTAATGACAATGCATTCGATATTTTTGAATACTATTTAAACATAAATCAACCATAGACAACGCAAGGAGGTATCATATTCACACAATATAATAAGCCTCGACAGCAATGAGAGCTTGTTTTTACACGACTGTCCAAAAGTGGGTTGTGTTTATTTTACTTTTTAGTTCAATTTTGTAAGTAAATTCTAATTGATTAATTTTTTTTATGATTATGTATACAAATTATATATTTTTGACATGTACACGTCGAGTGCTTTCATTTGATATCCATATTGCTATAATTGAAGAAAAATATTTTTTTTTATGTCGCCACACGTCCGCCCTTTTAAATATATAAAAAGTTACTAAGGGTAACATAACGTTTCTAATGATACCTCATACATTAAAATGCGTTTAGTCATTATAAAGTTATGGTGGAATAAAGGAACTCACACTCATGCACACACATACATTAAGTACATGAACCCTAAACACAATACACTCCTTTTTTGGGCAGTCATGTAAAAAGCAAAAAGTTTTTCCAAAGGGCCTCAATTCGAACTAAGGCTTGAGCACACCAAACGCAGGTCAGAAGCAGCGCTGTTTGAATGCGGGCCCGCGCAAGTTGTAATACAAGAAACTCTATGAACTACGTCACACTAAATTTGAACGCGGGCCCGCTGCGCCGCGCCGAGCCGCACTGCTACTGCCGGACTACAGACGGCGCGGCAAACTATGGCGGCCATGTTAGCATGACACACCGAGGCAGGGCGTTCGCAGTGCAGCGCACTGCGTTGACGAGAGTTGTATTATGCCTACTGCCTGCCTAACCCGTCACACTGAACGCGGTTTGAACGCGGGCCCGCGTTGCAACTGCTTTGAAACTGTTGCTGCGTTCAGTGTACCGACCCCCGCCGACTCCCGCGCTGCTACTGACCTGCTTTAATAAATAAATAAATATAAATTATATATATAATAAGTATAATAATGATAAGTAATAATGTGTTTTTAATTTATTTATTTTTGACAGTGTTTCTAACTGAATGGGACATTTATTAATATGTAATTTATGTTAAATTAATTAATGTGCATGTAAACTGTTTTAGAATTTAAATTTTTAATTTTTAAATTTTTAATCAATAATTTAATAACATGGAATGTAAAAAATTTAATTAAGACTGACAGAGACAGGGCATATCGTGAATCACTGGCTGGTCACGCTGTAACTAAATGCTCATATTTCAAGTCAGCAAATATGATTATATAGAATACCAATCAATTTGGCTAGTTATTTAGCATATTTTTTCTCATAAAACTATCTTATATGAGAACAGGTGCAGTTTAATAACAATACAATATAATAATAGTGTTGAATAGAGTACGGTGTGAGTACATCAGCAATATTATTGTAAAGCGTGGAGTGTTATATTAAATATTATTGCTAATGGTCACTGCCAATCTAAAACATGCTATTGTGCTCTTAATTACAAAACACCCACCCTGGGTATACCATGGAAGGGCTTCAGGCCTCCCTGAAGTTTTTACTTTAGGGAGGCCTGACTTATGGACTAAGCAAGCAATGACCTCTAGGCTCTAGGCCTCACTATGGGTTACCTAATGAAACGTATAACATTCTTCAAAGGTTGTCACTGTCAGTCACTCGACGCAAAGTGGGGAGTAAGCGGCGATAAATACGGTGTTGGTAGGCGCCGGAGCTCATTTTGGTGTTGGTTTTTCGCACGAACTAGCACGAACTATCTCCTGAGGATGCCCTGGGTTGGGGCGAAACACGTGTAGAGTAGTCTAATCGGTGACGGTGCAAGGTGTATTGCTGTCTTGCTAGATGCAGGTATTGTGCACTGGTGTTTTCGTGGTGTGCATGTGGTTTGCGGGCGGGCGGGCGGTGCATCTTGCATATTGTGTTTTTTGCGGAAGTAAGCTACAAATATTTAGTTTTTCACTATGTATAACATTTTTAATCAATAAACATCAAGATGATGTTTTCTTTTAAATCTTACTTCTTAATATTATTAGAAATACGAAAGTTTTGAATTTTGTTGCTTGTCACTTAATCACGGCGAAACGCCTGAACGGATCTGGATGTAATTTATGGTCTTGAATAGCACGAAGGCTAGTTTTGACGTCGGGAAAATATCACATTCCTACAGAAAATCGGTTTATTCTACAGATGACCAATACGCGAAATTACTACCTACATCTATATCTATACTTTAAACTAATATTATAAATTTTTTTTTCGAGGAACCCGTGGCGCAGTGGATATCGCGCTCGGCCTGCGATCGTTGAGGTTAAGCAACGTTCGCAATGGTCGGTCACGGGATGGGTTACCAAAAACTTTTCATCTCGAGCTCCTCCGTGCTTCGGAAGGCACGTTAAGCCGTTGGACCCGGCTGCACTTGCAGTCGTTAATACCCACCAATCCGCACTGAGCCCGCGTGGTGGGTCATGGCTCATTCTCCTTATTCATCCATAAGGAAGGCCAGTGCCCCAGCAGTGGGGACATTAAATGGCTGATGATGATGAATATTATAAAGAGGAAAGATTTGTATTTTTGTATGTAACGAATAAACTCAAAAAGTACTGGACCGATTTAGAAAATTGTTTCACCGGTAGAAAGCTACAGTCTTCCCGAGTGACATAGGCTATATTTTATCCCGATATTGCCACGGGAACGGGTAACACGCGGGTGAAACCGCGGGCGGCCGCTAGTGGTCTATAAATGACCAATTCTTAAAATGAACAATTGTATAAACGACCGATTCTTCAAAATGACGGATTTTATTTATTTTATTTTATTTTATGTTATTTTTTTATTGTATGAAATTAGTACTTTTTAACTAACTACCTACTATCCACAGCAAATCTACAGTAAGAACCTTTAGATTATGTCAAAGCTTACGTCGACGTCGCATAGAATAGTGGACTTGTTTGCTTACCGACTCGCTTGTTTGAATATCGTTAGAGTAGCCAGTGCATTATTTGCTACTTGAAAACCCTCGTGGTAACATTGCATGAGCTTTTCTTTTTAACCTTTATTCTAAAAGACAAGTCTTAGGTACATGATCACGGTTGAAAAGCCAATAGCAGATATGGGCTACTGCGAAAAAAGCATTAAGATAATAATTAATGAAGACCTGCTTGGCCAGGGTAGGCCTTCTGTGCAGAGGTTGCGGTTCATAGAGTAACTTTTTATGGGTTCATGTTGATGCGGACAAAAGATGTATATTTTTGTGCAATAATATGTCTATTTGTCCGAGTGTTTTCAATGTAAAGTCGAACCAATTGAATTCTGAACCACCATAACATAAGTTCACTTTAACATAAGATGCCTACTTATTATAATCAAAAAGGTCGAAGTTCAAACTTTTTGACATTGACACCGACTTTTATAGTTTTGACCATTTCTTGGTTCAAGTGTACTTAATATAAAAAATATATAAACAAAACAAAGCTAATAAATAAAAAAGGTATTGCTATTCTTCAAGCCTTTTTCTGAGCATTTTTGTTATATTTTTACGACGACAAACGCTATAATGAAATTTCAATACATTTTTGTGTATATACTTGTCTGTTTTGAGTTTACAGGCCTACTTTATTTCACATAATCTCATCATCATCATCATCATCATTTCAGCCGTACGACGCCCACTGCTGGGCATAGGCCTACCCCAAGGATCTCCAACCGTTTAATCTCATAATCTCAGTTCAAAATATTTCATGTTCGTTGTGTAGCACTTTTGACATCTTATCATATCAATGTTACATAACAAGTAAAATACGTATCGTATTGTAAAACATCAAACTTATAACCGCTATTTTTATAGCCGGCCACAGCCCACATCGCCGATGCATTTAACGACAGTGTTACGAGCTATGAACCACGTCATAAAAACAATTAATAACCAATTTTCCCATAGTGAAATAATTATCTCTTGCATCTTGGGACTTAGATGATAACATTAAATTGAAATGAAGAGAAGACATTGAGGTGAATTCACCAATAAACAACACATTTTTTTTATAATTAGTACAACAATCTGGGGGCCAATTCTGCTAACGTTAAGTCATAATCGTGTCTCAATCGTGTTTCAATTGTAGTTCAGTTGTAGTGCTTTTTTACAAACTAGTTACAAGAAATGTGTACTTTTTTCACCGTACTACTGATGGTCACACCACACACTACATTTACATCACATCATAATATTGTCATCATTCTTGTAACTAGTGTGTAAAAAAAGCACTACAATTGATCTACAATAAAATTGAAACACGATTGAGACACGATTATGACTTAACGTTAGCAGGCTTGGCCCCCTGAAGGCATGCTAGTGTATATCTATATGAATAACTTTGACTATGGGGTCGGCCATGTAATCACGAAAAAAAAAAAACATTTTATTGTAGTCGATGTTGTGACTTTACTATGAAACAGCTGATTATTTCTCGCGATTCCGTCGCTTGCTCCTTAGCACAGATTACTAAATTAAATAGTTACTAGTAACCCTTAGTATAAGGTGTTCATATAGATAGAGGGGCACCATCATCCCCTAAAATCTTTGTTCACATTCAAATTTAGTGGTGTGTAGATTTCATTATAGTGTAACAACATAACTATAACGTAAGAAATTAGTGACTGACCGGACTTCAAACATTTTGCCCTTTTTTAAGCCGTTCAGGGGTTGTATTTTCAAATGTCTTTACAGAGCCTTCATTAAAAAAGAAGTTATCGCGGTTTGCCCCGTCAGACTCGTGGTTACCCCGTTTTGCCACCCCAGGGTGACCACGAGTAATTTCACTTACTCGTAGTCACCCTGCGATTTATTAATTTTATTTTTATGTAGTTGCGATGAAGAAAGAATAATTTATTTTACGATATGTATAAAAGGTGAGTACACACAGCAAATACAGGGTGTTAGGGGCACCGTTGCAAAAACTTTAACCATGGCTTCAGGCCATCATGCTGAACAACGCACAGCAAGATTTGTCGGAAATGAAAAAAAATATTTCGACTCTCCGTACAAAATGTCCCGATTAGTTGACCGGTGCCCCTAACACCCTGTATTTGCTGTGTGTACTCACCTTTTATAAATATCGTAAAATAAATTATTCTTTCTTCATCGCAACTACATAAAAATAAAATTAATGAATCGCAGGGTGACTACGAGTAAGTGAAATTACTTGTGGTCTCCCTGGGGTGGCAAAACGGGGTAACCACGAGTCTGACGGGGTTTTTTTGCAATCATTTATAAAGCCTAGCCTGGGCTTAGAAACAAGCACATGACTGTGTATGTCAAGGGAACTACGCCATGCAATGCCCTTCGGCGTGAGACCTTGTATTGTAATGCGAAGTTACACAAATGCAACGTTACACCGACCGGCTAGAAACTTTTCAAGGGCTGTATTTTTCCTTTAAGTTTAGCTTAGTTCTTTGTCTGTCGAAGGTATAAGATCGGTTTTCATGAACCTCATAAGATCCGTGCTAACTTACTATATGATGTTTTTTACTCTTTGATGACTTTAATGTGTGTGGTGTACGCACTGGGTGGCACTGCTTTAACGTTATCTTGGAGGTCCAGGGTTCGATTCCCAGTCGGATTATTGTAGAAAACTAACTCTTCCATATTTTCTCGTATCTTGATGTAGGTAGGTATGTTTTAATATCCCGTCGTTGTTTTCCATTGTCATAACAAAACTTTTTAAGCTACTTATTTTGGGATTAGTGTAAAGTATGTGATGGGTGTACTTAGGCAAAAATACTTCCCATAAATATTGCTCTCTCTCCGTCGACTGGTCACAGGGGATGTGGTGACAATCTCCCCTCTGACCCGTGCTTGGCTATTCAGGCCCCTGCGCGGCGGGAGATGACCTAGCAAGTGTGGTCGCCTCTCCAAACAGCGTACGCTATGCAATGCCGACGACAGATCGCTTCATCACCAGCCGGCAACACTAGGGAATGAGGCTGACGTACTGGCACCTTCTTCTCTCCAACCATATCTGCTGTGGATGAGGGCCGACTGAGCAACCTCTCCGCGTATCCTCTCTGCTGTCTCCTTTTGACGTAGTCCTCGCAAAAGGCGAGCTGCCACTGGCGAACTGGCGCTTGCAAACATCTGTCACTGTCCAGCATCCCGTTAACAGCGGTCATTTCCCCAGTAGCGTAAAATCATCAAGAACGTCATTCTGTAAACACATTTCATTTTCTACTTGTTGCAGGCTATGGCCGGTTCAGCCGGAGTGCATTGGGAGCCTGTGCGTGCGCATTCTTCACGACGGGTGTGCAGAACTGCGTCATGTCATACGTCCTGCCTGCAGCCAAGTGCGAGCTGCAGCTCACCACCTACCAGGCAGGGCTCATCAACATGGCCTTCATGAGCGGTAACATATTTACTTACAAGGAGGAAGAAAGTCTAGCATAAATTGCTTTAGCTTATTCAATACTAGCTGCCCCGCCCCGGCTTCGCACGGGTGGTGCCATCTATTAGTTATACCTATTGCGATTTAAAATGACGGAAAACACAAAAATTTTGTTTTTTACGTCTTACCGTATTTTGTTTATGAAATTTTTAACAAACCTTGTCCAGCAGCCCCCCCAGACAAGTGGCTTTCTATTATCGAATAGAAAGAAAAATGGGATTGACATTAGCGATCGAAATGTCACGTGACCGCTAATGTCAATCCCATACACTTTTTTTATTCTATTGGCGAATTCGATAGTAGTAAGCCACTTGTCTTGCTAGGGGGGCTGATAATACCAAACACAACGAAAAAAGAATTATCTGATAACGCATAACTTTAGAACGACTGCACCAAATGCAGTCGTTCTCAAGTTACAGACATTTCGGCAATTCATTTTTATTTATTTATATAATTCAATGAAAATGACCAGTATGGACATAATAAAACATGGAGTCTTATTTGCAATGCAACTCAACATATCTTCCAGATTTATTCGTAATGATTTCCAATATTAACTTCGTATTGTTTCAGGGGGTGTAGCCAGTGCGTTCTTCTGGGGTATCGTGGGCGATGTGTTTGGCAGACGGAACATTCTGAGCCTGACGTTACTGCTGGATGCTGCCATCATGCTGGCGCAGAGCACCGTCAACGACTACCGGCTGCTTCTAGCTGCTAGGAGCATCAACGGGTTTCTAATAGGTAGGCATATTGGCGGAACTGCTATCTTATACGAAGGAAGAAGGCGCCGCACGGACTCTCAGACTTTTTGCAACTCTGAAGCCAGTGCGTTCTTCTGGGGTATAGTGGGCGATGTGTTTGGCAGACGGAACATTCTGAGCCTGACGTTACTGCTGGATGCTGCCATCATGCTGGCGCAGAGCACTGTCAACGACTACCGGCTGCTTCTAGCTGCTAGGAGCATCAACGGGTTTCTAATAGGTAGGCATATTGGCGGAACTGCTATCTTATACGAAGGAAGAAGGCGCCGCACGAACTTTCAGACTTTTTGCAACTCTGAAGCCAGTGCGTTCTTCTGGGGTATAGTGGACGATGTGTTTGGCAGACGGAACATTCTGAGCCTGACGTTACTGCTGGATGCTGCCATCATGCTGGCGCAGAGCACCGTCAATGACTACCGGCTGCTTCTAGCTGCTAGGAGCATCAACGGGTTTCTAATAGGTAGGCTCAATAAAATTAAAAAAATTAAAAATGTCTTTGTTCAATTTAGGTTGAGCTTGTAACACTTGTGAACGTCAAAGACGCTATGCAATCGTTTCACAAATTCTATAGCGGGAGACCTTGCGAGAAGAGCCGACAAGAAACTCGTCAAGGGCAATCTTTTTCGGCGGAACTGCTATCCTATACGAGAGAAGAAGTCTCCACAAGGACTCTCAGACGTTTTGCAACTCTGACGTCTTCTACCGAGTGCTTCTACTGTATACGAAGCAAATGGCAGGCAGGTTTTTGTAAATTTACATATCTATGAAACAAGCAGATAAAGGAAAAGGTTATTGCCACTGCTGAGTCGCATCAAGAGGAGAAGTGCAGTACCGAAGAAAACAGTGTATGGACTCCAAATGCAAGCGCGTAGTTATTAAATCTAAGTTTATTGAAATAGTTTCTATTTTTCTTGCAGGCGGTCCATCGACGCTAGTATTCACATACTTGTCTGACCTGGTGGGGGTCAAGAAGAGGCAGTTTTACCTAAACATCACGGGCATGTGCTTCGTTGCTGCTTGGCTCATTTTACCTGGTACTTAGTCTCTTTTAATTTAATTAACTCATGCTAATATTCATCTTTGTTAACAGTATGCGTTTGAAAAAAAGGTAGCGTTGAATTAATTTGATACCTGGGTGCCTACCATCAACTCTTATCGCGGTTTTGTTTAGGACCTAAACTGATCTGCTTCGCTTATTCGTACCACGACAGCTTAATATCAATGACAGCGATTCAGTGATCATTCAATGACATTTCACAGCCGCTAAGCTGTCATGAATTCTTATTTGACTTATAACCCGGTTGATTTAACATGACACCTGCAGGTTATACCCGTCCCTCTCACTCTCCGGGCATGACAGAATCCAATGAAAGAGTCGGGTAGAAGAAATAAGGACACAAATCGTTCGGTCATTCACATTTAGCAATTCATTTGCGATCCAGTTTTTAGAAGGTCATAGTACGAAAGAAAGCAATTCATTTTAGGAACCTATTCTGCATCGCGCTATTTTTGAATCGTTGTCTTAAAGTTGATGGTAGGCACCCTGTATACTTACATCGTTTTGTACAAATTAAAGTGACTATAAAATTTGTTTCATAGATTTTGTAGGTACTATTTTAAATAAAAAATTAATTTAGTAAATTAGCGTGCTATATATAGCATATACTATTATAATGGTCACGGTTTGTCAAATTCCTAAAACTCCAATAATAATGTCAGTAGGTAGGTATGTCGCATTGTGAATGATATCGGTCTGGCCAACAGCGGTGACTCTTGAGAAAATCATAGCACTGAATCGGATGAACTTTGTACTGATATCATATAAGTTTTTTTAACATGTGAATAATAAATAAGGCCTGAAGCCTTTATAGATTTATAGAAAACTTGACTCACGTCTCACACACATAGAGCAGTAGGAAAATAAAACGTGTATCCAATAAAACTTTGTTGAATTCTTTTGATACACGTTTTCTTACTGAAAACAGAATTCTTTTAACTTGTTATTACGTATGGAATTGATACACTTTTACGTCAACAACATTGTTGCTACAATACTTCTCGTAACTCATACCTATTATTCGTCTTTTGTTTTGTTTCATCAGCATTGTTGCACAGTCGCCATCAGATAAATCGTAGTGGGCTAGGTACCTCAACCAGGGTAAAAATATCAGGAAACATAGATCATCAAAGGTATCGACGCAATCAGGGTGATCATAAAGATCTCAAAATTTGAGTTAAATATACCATAAGCCTGTAACACAGTTTTAATTCGTTACTATTTTCCCATTTAAGTTGTCGACTCTCCCGCTACAATATATCTGATGGCGACTACTACACCATTATCAACTCTGCTATTAAATCGTTATCGCAACTCTTTAGACCAAAGATAAGGCCTGTAACGTCTAATTATCAAATTTTATTCCAGCAATCGCTTGGTTGGTCATCCCTTTCAAAAACGCTGACTACCACACAGTTCTGCCGATAGCGTCTTGGCGTTTATACCTCGCTCTGGGCAGCCTTCCGGGGTTCGTAAGTGGTCTGTGGATGCTGACCCTACCCGAGAGCCCGAGACTGCTGGCTGACACCAACCGGGGTGATAAAGCCTTGAAGCTGCTAACGAAGATCCATTTGATCAATAACGGCAAGGGGGTTGAGTTCAAGGTGGGTACAGTGTGATAAGGACCACACTTTCTTATTTGGTTGTTTTGAAGCAAATCAATGCATTTTCCTGAAAAGAACAAAAGTGGCTATTACCTGTAGTGCTAGCACAACTTGCGCGCGACTCGAGTAAGAAAGAGTCGAGGTCACTTTCGACCAATCAGATCGCTCGTAGATAGCGCGCGTGACATAAGGCGACGTGCTGATTGGTTGGAAGGAGTGCGACAAAGAGTCGCGCTAAGTTGTGCTAGCATTACTCGTATTTGTGAAGTAGGGCAGAGGTTTTTGGCCACTTTAAGGATTTTTTGACTTTTAAGCACTAAGTACTAAATGGTCTTAGGTATTTAAGACACAAACTATATCTTAAATTATAGATAACTTATCTACCTTTAAAGGTACATTTTTCAAATTTATAAAAGTAAAATAGTTTTTTTTTTATATTACACACAATGTGTGAGAGGTGCCAAATGTACCGGTTTTGGCCACTTACTGATAGTTAAACTTTTGTAAGTATTGCGAAAAATCAAAACCAAACCCAGGTAAAATCAATGTATTCTAATGCGCTAGAAACCAGTCTGTTGCAAAGCAACAATTTAATTGTAAAAAACAAATGTTTATAAAGTATTTCATCCAAAACTAATTTCTTAAAATTTTCATACAAAACATTTTTTAAAACAGAAAATGGAATTTATTGAAAAAAAAATCTTATGACATAAGGAATTCTAACGGTTGTTATTATTACCTTAAAATACCTTATTTTAATTGCCTTTATCAAAAATGGCTAAAAACCGGTACAGTGGCCAAAACCGGTACGCCTGCCCTACCTGTCGTTATAAGGATAGTTTATCTAAGCCGTGTTTGACTAATAGTTGTTTGTTTCATAATCTATTTTCAACAGATTAAGAAGATTATCCAGGAAGATATCTTTGTGGATAAGTTACTCGGGACTGAGGAGAGTCGTACCAAAGTGCTATTCCTTGGAGTGCTGAAAGACCTTAAGATTTTTGTTTCCAAGAGCTACGCGTTCAAATCGAGCCTTATCCTGTTTGTCTTCTTCGCTAACATGGCTGCGTAAGTAGTTTTTTGTGTTTTGAAAGATAAAACACCCACATCAAGGACGTACCCAGGGGGGGGGGGGGGGTCCAGGGGGTCTGGACCCCCTGGACCCCCCCCGACAAAAAATCCTGGGTACGTGCTTGACCCACATCACTTTCTAAATCTTATAACACTGTCCATCGTTTTCAAATACCTACATTAATTAGATTTCAAAGTTTTCCAAAATAATGCAGTCTAACATTTTCAACAAGAATATCTTCATATTATGCTTTACTAAACTTAAAACTGTTTCTAGAGGGTTTGGCCTAAACCTATGGATCCCCGAGCTCCTCCTCCGCATGCAGGGAAAGGAGTGCAAGTTCGCCCGCGCGGCTGGCGTGCCCGAGAGCGCGCGACTTGTCAACGCCACGGCCTGGCAGGAGTTCGCCAACCTCTTCCCGCAGGAAGGCACTAATGACAGCGCCTTCGAGACATATGACGTCAGAGGGGGGGATAAGTGCGATGATCATATGGACGATGATGTGAGTTGGATGATTCTTGTCTTCCAAAAGTTGATTTTTTTTCACTTGTGTCTGGTCTATGCCACCATATTTCGTTTGTTTCTTCCAAACAAGACATTGACCCTAATCTTTTAGGGTGCTCTGATGCAAACCTTGGACGAGCCCAAAGTGAGTGGAGACTCACCATCAGAAATAACATTTGCTTATATCAGTCAGTTTTACCTACATCGTATTTTTCACTTCAGGTCTTCACGTCAGGTCTGATAGTAGGTGCATGCTGCGTGCTCGGTAACGCGGCGTGCGCGCTACTGTGCGCACGCGGCGGTGGGCGCGGCGTGCGACGGGCGGCGGCGGCTTGCGCACTGGCTTGCGCGTTAGCTTGCGCTTGTCTGGCTGCCTGCGCGTGCTCTTGTGCTTCTTCTAACAAGGTAGTTTTCTACTTCTTCAATATTTTGCTAATGGCGTTCCAACTTTGATTTTTGGCACCAGCTATAAACAATATCTCTAAATTCAATGAGGGAAAGATCTGAGAGCCATTGCAAATTTAGACAATGCAGAGTAAGAACATAAGTACATTGCGGCGTATGTTACCTAAATAAATGACTCACCTAGAAGAAGTACGGAAATTGAAAAATCTTCAGCAAGTGATACATCATAATCATAACAACGAAACATTTATACCTGTACATCCAGCATTGTACTATCCATTGTACTTATCATGAATGATGTAATGATTGATAATTTACCAGATAGCGGTGGCAGCAGCGGCGGCGCTGAACGCAGCATCTCTGAATGGAAACGTGCTGCTCATCCGGTTGCTGCTGCATGCACTACCGGCAAAGCTGAGGTATGCATAAAGAAATTGCGCTGAACGTAAATTAGGCTAGTAATATCACAGAATAATATCTTGTGTTCCGTGGGTTTCCCTGTAACCTTCCTTACTAACCGAGTGACATTTTCATACTTAAAAGATGAATTTACACATTATTATAGTAGCCTTATTTTGACCACCTCTTGTAGGTGCCCTTTGGAGCCTTTGTTCCGCTCAATGGCTTCTTTAATACGCTCGGTATTAAATTGGCGAAGGTCGCGTGTCAAAGACTTAGATATCTGTCTATTGAGCTGTCGATAACGATGGGCATCCGCTGAGTTCGTGTGGAGATTCTTGGGGGAGGCCTATGCCCAGCAGTGGGCGTCGTTCGGCTGACATGATGATGATGATGATGTAGGTGCCCATTGAATGCAAAGGAAGATGATTTAATCGAGTCCTGTCTTACTCAGAAATGGAGCTAACCAAAGTGCAGTTAAGATTATACATCATCATCATCATGTCAGCCGAACGACGCCCACTGCTGGACATAGGCCTCCCTCAAGGATCTTCACAACGATTGTTCCTGCGCTGTCCGCATCCAGCGGCTTCCCGCGACCTTGGCTAGATCGTCGGTCCACCTTGTACGGGCCTGCCCACGGAACGTCGTCCGGTACGCGTTCGCCATTGGAGAACCTTTCCACCCCAACGGCCATCGGTTCTCCGCGCTATGTGTCCACTGCCACTGCCACTTCAACGATGCAATCCTTCTAGCGATGTTGGTTGTCTTAGTTCTAGATTATTAGAAATCTTAAATATAATATAATCATTCATGATTCATGTTCCAGCGGACTGGGTGTCTGTTGGGGCGCTTGGTGGGGGCGCGCAGGGGGCGTAGCCTCCAACCTGGCGGTGGGTGTGCTGTTGGACTACTCGTGTCCCGCGCCATTCATCGCAGTTGCCGCGCTGCTTACCAGTAAGTAACTATAGCAATCAAATCTCTATAATGCCTTATTTCTGTTCCACTATACTGTTTGACTGATAGCGCTGAACCGCTCTCCACATAGCCGCGCCTTCGTAATGCGTGGTACTGAGGTAACGGTCGAAGATAGCTATAGGTATCTTCTTATGAGACTGAAGACATTATAAAATTTGCCATTAAGGCGATACTCGGAAAAATTATGCTGAAGCGAGATAGCAATGAGATAACGTCGCGCGTGGAAGTGAGACCGATTTTGCAGATTAGCCAAAAAAACACAAAATCACTTCGTATTAAAAACTATAGCGATTTTTAAAAAACGCTTCTACACGATCCTAAATATTATTGCTGTCCACTAATTAAACCAATTTCCAATGGTATATGTAACCCCATTTAAGAATAATCTTGAAATTTCATATTTTTTAGAGGTCTTTTCGAAAAGAAAAAGTGTCGAGGCAAAATCATAAAATCGTGTTTCTGAAACTACGAATCTAGATAAAGGTATGAAGAAATATATATCTTATTACTAGATTTGTACCAACTCTAACGGTCCTATATTTTTATATCAAAATATTCATACTTTTTCAGAGTAGCGCCTTAATTGCAAGTTTTCATTTTTCTATAAAATGTTATCATTAGGTACTTTGTTACACGATCACCAATAATGTCATGATCAAATTCTGTTACCTATACAACGTAAACATTGAAAGTAATTTCTTAGCCGAAAGCATAATGGATGCTCAATATGCTCACGTTAAGAAATCATTAAGCCAAGCCATCAATCATATTGACTTGACCATTGAAGTTCAGTAATTTTGGTAAACAAACTGTGTGACGATAAACTGTCAAGTAATTGCGACCTTTGCATAGCTTATGCCCGAATACTCGTACGCTACTTATCTTTGGGAGCGTCTCAAACATAGCCCTGTCACTTTAAATGTCAAACGTATGAAAGAGATGCCATGATGTTTGAGACGATCCCAAAGATGATTTGCGTTCGAGGATTCGGGCGTTAGCCTTAATTTAATGAAGTCCTAGCTTGTACTAGCTTGTACTCTGTACTAGCTTTGTCAAATATTTATGATGATATCAGGGGTTTCGATTCTGTAAGGATGTTCAGCAGGCGTCGCAGCAGCGGATTTGAACATGAATAATTCATAAAATGTCTAATTCATAAAAACACAAGCGAAGGCAAACATCAGAATCCATATGCCAGTTGCGGTGATAGAATTCTAGACAATCGATCTAACGATCATTACAAATCAACTCAAGTTGCTACGTCGGAGTAATACAGAAATTTTGGAAATTTGAAAAAAATATTGGACTTTTCATCTCTAACTTGTAAAGTTAAACTTAAACCTGTACTTTTGTCTACAGTGTCAGTAGGTGGCATCATGATGATCAAGCTAGACGACAACAAACCTCCTGCAGAAGACGAGGACGACCACGAAAGCCAGAACCAGAAGGTAACGGGACTCGACAGGTACATATCAACTCATATGTGAGATCTATGAAAGAATGTATTGTTTAATGTACAAGAATGTATTGTTTAGAAATGTGTGTAATGTACACAAATTTCTTGGCGCCATAGACTATACAATTTAACAGACTGTGCATTCCCAGGTATAGTCGTAGCCAAGGCTATGCAGGTCTTCTACCCTCATTAATTGGTTTAAATGATTGTCAATTTTGAGACGTTGTATTTTTCTCTTTAAGTCGATATTACACGAATCAATCAAAAAGCAATGTCATCGAAAAGCATTGAAAGTTAACAGCGAAACTTATGTTAAAATGTATTTTTATTATTGAAAATGAATTATAAGAAAAAAATCTACTAAGATCGAATCGAAAGGTCGGGGGTTCGAGTCGCATCGGAGCTAGTTGTTGTGTTAGTTGTTTTAAATAATAAAAATTGCATTGCGAACGCAAAAAAGTAAAAAAAATAGTATCAATGCCATTTGATGCATTGATTGAAGTAATGGAATGGAAAGCACTATGTATCCGTGTAATATCGCTTGCAGCAGATCAAAACTGGCTGATTTTGGTTTCGTATTGTTACATCATTGAATCAATGTCATCTTGTTATTTGAATTTTTAGTTTTTTGCATTCACAATGCAATTTTTATTACTGAAAAATGGAAAATGAAGTATTTAGAAAAAATCGTCCCATCGGAGCTGATTGTGAGACGGGTCGATTTTTTCTAAATACTTCATTTTCCATTTTTCAATGTCATCTTGGTTGTATTGTATAGTCTATGGTAGGCTCCTTAGGTGCTTAGTTCGGTGATCGGCGGTACCACCTCTAACTAATTTATAAAGGCTGAAGTACTTATGCAGAAATGTTTTGTCTGACACATCTTTATTTATTGAAAGCGAACAAGGATTTACCTTGTTCGCTTGAATGAAATGTTTATAATATAAAATTGCAAAATGGTCAATGCAATGCAATTGACTAATTTGTTAAAAAAAATGCAAAGCTTTCTACGTTAACTAAAAAACCCAAAAAATACAAATAAATGTGAAACTTAAGTTATTTGAGGAAATGTTGGATTCTTTGTGTAAGATATTCGTAATGTGGATAAAGATGTATGTAAGCATGCTATGCACTTACAGTAAAAGACTATAATACTCGGTGCCTTGTATGAAGCTTATTATATATTATACTCTAATTCAAAGAAAAACGACACTTCGTTAGCCTCGTCACTTTCACTCGATTCTGTCATGCCCGCAAAGTGAGAGGGATGGGTTTAAAGAAGTTTAGTTTTTCGTTGAATCAGAGTAGTCCTGCTGTTAACCTGTTGTTGTAATTTATACAAAAAATAATATTTATACATTGTGCCTTTTCACTTATCTTTAATATGTGATTGATTGAAAATCATTTTGTGGTTGACATTTAATGGAATACCTAAATTAGGTACATTGGTACGTGGGTATCGTGATTCATCTAAGGGTATTTTCTACAGATATTTATTATTCTTGGAATTCAAACTTGTTGATATTTTCAAAGGTTGAAGGTTTCAAATAAAATTATTAACAAAACGGATCATGCATGTTTCAATTGGTTCGACTGTACATTGTTATAAATTAGTTTCTTGTTAAAACTTAATCAAATTATTTATTGAGATACGAGATGTTTGAAAAAAATTACGTACTTAACTGTGAATTTATGTGATGAAAATTATAAAGATACATCACTAAAACTTCTGCAAAGGGAATAAAAAAGTAAAAAAAAAAAAAAAAAAAACATATTTATTATAACATCGCCATTTACAAACTGAACTGTTTATTAAAGTAAGCTTATTACCTACTACTTTACAATGATCTATGCTTGTGGATATTGCTTCAAAAATTTTTTGCAGTAAACTCGTCGTCTAGAGCACATGAATAAACTAAAGTACGCGCAATATACATAACATGGCGCGTGTGAATATCTGGAACTAAATTTATGACATGGTAATAAGGCTTATTTTTTCGATCGTCCACGACGATCAGCGCCCTCTGACAAATACCAAGTTATGTGGTGCGCACTTTAACTCAACTCAAGATCTATCGCGGTTGCTTTCATTTTGACGTATCCCTTATAGTCCGTTCGGTTAGATAGTGTCGGTACACCCGCACGGCATTGTGGCAGAGCGACACTATCTAAGCGAATGGACTATACTTGTTGTTGAGGGCAGTTTAAAAAATATTTGCATTAGCAATGGTTATACAACTTCTTTCAAACTGAAAACGATCGCAATAGATATTCGAGTTACACAATCAATAGGCAGATTTTGATTATCTCTTCTTATCGTCATCACGACTCACCTATCGCCTTTAGTAAGAGGCCTTTAGCCTCACTGTGCTCTCTTAAGTTAATTTACAGCATGACAAGCTAACAAGCATTAAAAGCACCAACTTAGGTATATTCGTACATTAAATTGCAATACATCGGTTCTTGATTACAAAGTTATGTACCTACAATAATAAATCATAGGCATATTTCAAAACGTTACTGACTAATGGTATAATAAATCTCTTTAAAAAAGTTTCAGAATTGCGGCTATCAATTCCTGAGTTAGTTGTAATGTGTAATATCCACAAGCAAAGATGTTTGAAGTAAAAGACTTAAAAATCATTTGATATTAAATATCATCTGAACTGTGATTAAAAGATCTATGACAAAATATAACTCGATATTTTAGATACTTCTACATATTTAAGGTAGCGTTTTGTATGTTTAGTGTTAAGTAAGTTAAGTTCAATTATTAAGTATTTATTTGTAATAAAGCTTTCCTTTAAACTAGTTTTTCATTTACTTCACCTAGAAAAGTCTCATATTCTTAGCGCACGTAGGTTCTACCTAAACATATATCTAGACTCAAAAGACTTGCTTAAAAGCTATCTTAAAAGCTCATGGTAAGTTTCTAAAACTAAAATC
This sequence comes from Crambus lathoniellus, assembly GCA_949710035.1. NCBI lineage: Eukaryota > Metazoa > Arthropoda > Insecta > Lepidoptera > Crambidae > Crambus > Crambus lathoniellus. The sequence goes on along the minus strand of OX453307.1, from coordinate 2,565,070 downwards.
ACAGACGTTTCCAATCATAAAGATTACTTTTACATCTTCGTTATTTTCAAATTTGGTTTGTCTGGCGGCAAGAACCACGCCAATATGAGGCTACCTGTAAAGTAATAATAAAAAATATGTTAAATAAATAAAAGTAACTTTTATAATTTTCCCAATCGAACTGGAACATATGATTCGTAGTTCCAAGGTTTAAATTCAGATCTGGCGGGCATATCCGAGCGTGTATGCTTATACACGCTCGGATATGCCCACCAGATCTGCCTGACATGCCAGGTGACCAAAACTGCTGGTTGTGAGAACAGGCACTGATTTGCCAGTCTCATCTATTATGTGGCAGCCACTCCGGCGACATCCAAGACGGAGGAGCCACTTACTATAAAACAATAGCTCACAAAATGGAAAAAGTATGAATAATGGTCTAGTTCTAAAAATGAGCGACGGATCAGGTAAGGCACTATACTTATTATCCAGTACTGGATAAAAGGCCATTAGAGAAAAGTAGAATTCTTTAATCGACCATTAATTGAGTTTTCAATAGGTACTAATTCTGTGGTAACCTTAAATTTAATGAACCTATAAACCAATGAAAAAATAGATGCAGCACTTACTAAGCACAAGAAGAGACCACAAATAGAAGGTGAGCTGACAGTGGTTGAAGAGCAGGTTGCCCACAATGTTGATGCCGACGAAGGAACTTCCACGCCCCACCATTATACTAAGGCATGCCACCATACCTCTGAAAGAAAATACACAAATAAGCGTTGTAGTTGACAACTTAAATTTTGAGTTAAGCAAATAAACGTTTAAAAAAAGATTCATAAATCAAGCTCAAGCAGCTTAATTCGAAATCATATCTAGCCATTTTCATTTCGGATTAGCAATATCAAAATATTGTTTAGTTTATGATTCCATCAATGAGCTTGTTTGGTACCTAATAAGTTATTTAATGTTTGCGTCAAATTAAGCATTTTTCAAATCCAGTTAAAATAAAATTGCAGCTGACTCCCTAAAGCTTCCAAAATTCTACCATCAACAAGTTCATAAAGCATAAGTATTTGGAGATAATTACAGTGATTTAAAAAATAATCATACCTATAAGAAGGTGGGTAGAAATCTACAAAATATGAAGCCAAGATCCCCATACAAAGGCATGTGCACGTAAACAGCATGAAGAAGAAGACACTAGATATAGGTTCCGGGGTAAGGTTAAGCAAAGTTCCGCTCAACGATGATACACCTAAGGTCGACATTAGCACAGCCTTCCGTCGCTGGGATAAGTGGGATAGTGCGAAGTTCAGGAATGCGAAGATAATTTGGGAGGCGATCAGCGTTAGCACCACATTCTCTTCTAAATTTCCAACGCATACGTGTTTCTGAAAAATAAGTAAGTGGTTATTAATTTATTATCTTGTAATCAGCAAAGTGTTCAAAATGAGCGTTATGCAGAGAATATCATGCAGTGGTTAGCAGGTTCGGTATGCGACTGTAGCGATCAAGCGATTCTCGCAATGGTCGGTCCTAAAGTCGACCCTTAATTTTTAAACGCGATCTTCTCGGTGCTTCGGAAGACACATTAAACCAAAATTTGGCGAAAAAAGTTGTTTTCTTTAAGACACTGGCCACTTGTAATTATTTTGAAAAAGGTTATTTAAAAGTAAAAATACCATTGTTCGAATTTCGAATTTCCTTCCACATTTTTTCGAGAGCCAATTTAGATTATCGTGTCTCATTTTAAAAATGGATCAAAACTTCCTGAGTGTCCCACGTATTTGCAGTCGTTAACAGCCAACGCGCCTGGTGGGTCATGCCAGGTCCATTCTTTTTCCCACCCATACCAAAGACCTGAGCCCCAGCAATAGGGGTTAAAAAATGGCTAAAGATGAGAAAAAAGCTTGTAAAATACATACAGCGACAGTGGCGGTGCCATTAGTAGCAGTATTGTTGCGCGTGACCGCGGAGATGAGCTGGCAGATGTTTCCGGTAGAGGACGTCTCCAGCGCGAGCCGCACCAGGCTCATCACGTGCGCTAGCCACACCAGGAATGAGTTGTTGCTGTAACAGAGCAACGTCTGATCATTTTACAAGCTTTTTATTAACTTTTCATGTTTGTTAATTAATTAGTGGGGGACAAATCTTGCAAGCTTAATTTCACTCACTTCCCAGTGTCCGATGGAGCTGAAATTTTGAGGTTTGGTTTTCATATACAATATTTAAGTACAGTCAGCAAAAAACGCGATATGATATAACGTTTAACTGTCAAAAGACAATAGGTTTTGACGTTTGAGTGTCGATAAAACGCTATATAATGCGATATATATCACGTATTGGTTGATCATGTTAGGCTTACAGGTGTGATGAAGGCTAAGTGCTACCCCGTTGAGGATAAAAGAAAATGCTTGTAATGCTAACTCAGTGAATGAAACCTGTTCTCACGTGATGTACACGACCGCCACTATGTAGAACAGCTGCATGGTCCGCCACAGCAATGGCGGCCGGAACAGAGGGGCGCTCTGCTCGAACAGGGCTCTGGCTAGCGAGAATTTCTTCTGCGATTCTTCTTTTACTATCAGGGACTTGACCTGCAAAATTAAATAGAGTTTTTTTTACACTCTCTTTCTCTATCTCTTTAGGTATTTTAAAATATACCCCGGACTTTGCAAGGTTCAAAAACGTCGGAAATACTAGGTGATCATAACCGAAACTGACTCAATATTCGATCTATTATGCAACTTACTTAGTAGCTATAAGTTTTTGTTTGCAGAACTATTAGGTAAAAGGAGATATTTTGGTGGTATACGCAATTTGGTGATATTTTTCAAAATAGTTTATTTGGGAAACGCAGGAACAATTTAGCGGAGCTCGTGGTATATTTATTGTTCTTCTTGCACTCGTAACAATTCGCTAGCGCTGTGATGAACGTGCTGGGGGTGGGCCCGGGTGTTTTTTTTGAGTTCGATCACATAATTATAACAAACTCGCTGTCAGTCAAGTATGACTTGTTTAAAAAATACCACCAAATTACCTAACGTTACCGTACACAAAGTACAAAAGTTAATCCCGACACCGTGTTTGCATTAATTTGTGAGTACCATATTCGTATATAACTTTACAACATAAATGAATGAATGGTGTTTGAAGACTTATCAATGCAGTTATGCCCCACAACTGTAAAATGAAGACTGATGGTGTGTCTTCCTTCCGGGCTAGGCGTTAAGCCCGGGGACAACCTGTCCAATTAGTCTAGTTCAGCCTAGTACTAAGGGTAAAAATTTTAATTGCCACTCCTCTAAATACCAACGACGGGTATCGTTGGATTCGTCATGGTCTCCAGATTACGAAACTGTGAGTCGTAATGTAAATTTTTGGTGGAGGGGGGAGGTAGGGGGGATTAAAGTTGGCGGATCAGTACTTTAGTTAAAACGCTCTAGTCTGAGAAACACTGAACCGATTTCTTTGTTTTTGATCTCATTTGAAAGAGGATAATGTAAACTAAAACTCGTTTATAGACATCAAATACTGTACTACACTGGTTGAGGCGCAATAAAAGAAAAACATAAATTTTTTACTTAATTACATTTTTTTATTGTGAATAATTCAAAAAATAGTAAGCTTTCGTGAAAATTATGTTTAATAAAAATTATAGGAAATTTAATAACCTATTCAAAAAGATAAGTTTCTTTACTCTAAACATATATACGACCATTTAATAGACTTTATAAAGTAACACGGCGCAGCATATCCGGGCCACCGCGACCGGGAAGCCGCGAGTCTATGCCTTAATTAAAACGCTCTATTCTGAGAAATACTAAACCGATTTCTTTGTTTTTGGTCTCATTTGAAAGAAAATAATATAAGCTAAAACTCGTTCATGGACATTAAATACTGTACTGCATTGGTTGAGGCACAATAAAGGAAAACATTTTTTTTATTTGATTCCATTTCTATTATTGCGAATAATTAAAAAAATAGTAAGTTTTTGTGAAAATTATGGTGTATAAAAATTTTGAAAATTTAAAAACCTATTCAAAAAGGTAAGTATACTACTCTTACATTATTTACTTCCATTTAATAGATTTTATAAAGTAGCACGGCACAGCATATACGAGCCTCAGGCGACAGGGAAGCCGCGAGTCTTTGCTTTAATTTAAACGCTCTATTTCAGAATACAGCATTTAAATACTTATTAAATAATATTACTTACTTAAGAAATAATTTTTCGACAAATATCTTAACAAGGTACTTAAGTACCTACTTATTTAACTGACCAATGTATTGTCATAATTATATTGATTGAAACATACGTCTTGATTTAACGTGACAAACACCTTTCATACAATTTTTGCTTATTTTTTACACAGCCATATCTAGCTGTTCGGCATCTACTTTTGCACTGGCATGCCACCAACTCTAGTCCTTTAACAGATATTGGAGACTGGAGGCTAGTTCATCATGTCAGCCGAACGACGCCCACTGCTGGGCATAGGCCTCCCCCAAGGATCTCCACAACGATCGGTCCTGCGCTGCCCGCATCCAGCGGCATCCCGCGACCTTGACCAGATCGTCGGTCCACCTTGTAGGGGGCCTGCCCACGGAACGTCGTCCGGTACGCGGTCGCCATTCGAGAACCTTTCCGCCCCAACGGCCATCAGTTCTCCGCGCTATGTGTCCCGCCCACTGCCACTTCAATGATGCAATCCTTCGAGCGATGTTGGTCGTTTTAGTTCTCCTGCGGATCTCATCATTTCTGATTCGATCGAGCAGGGAAATACCAAGCATCGCTCTCTCCATTGCTCGCTGGGTGACTTTGAGCCTTCTTATGAGACCCATAGTAAAAGACCACGTCTCACTTCCATAGGTCATTACTGGCAACACACATTGGTCAAAGACTTTCGTCTTGAGAAATTGAGATATTTCGGACGCGAATATATGCCGGAGCTTCCCAAACGCTGCCCATCCGAGCTGGATTCGACGAGAGATCTCTTTCTCAAAGTTGGACTTGCCTAACTGGACCGTCTGTCCTAGGTAAACATAGTGGTCAACAACTTCGAGTGTAATGTTCCCAACATTAACTGGAGCGGGTGCAACATGGGCATTGAACATGATTTTCGTCTTGTCCATGTTCATCTTAAGACCCACTCTTTGCGAAGCATTACCGAGATCTTCGAGCATTGTGTTCAGGTCTTCCAAGGTCTCAGCCATAAGAACTACATCATCAGCAAACCGTAGATGTGTAAGGTACTCGCCATTGATGTTGATGCCGCATCCTTTCCAGTCCAGCAGCTTAAAAATATCCTCCAACGCAGCTGTGAACAGTTTGGGAGAGATGACATACTCCCTGTCTCACACCTCGCTGTAGTTGGATAGGATTAGAACTCTGGTTCTGTAATCGGACCGACATGGTGGCGTTTTGGTATAAGTACCTCAGCACCTCGATGTACCTGTAGTCTATTTGGCACCTCTGGAGAGACTGCAGCACCGCCCAAGTCTCAATCGAATCAAAGGCTTTCTCATAGTCCACTCCTCCAAGGAGGCTAGTTACTGTTATCAAATTACCCTCTCTTAAATGCCAACCCCAAAGTTCTGGTGACGGCAACATTTGTAATGCTTTATCGGCAGTTTTCCAAATGAATGTTTGATAGTTTGCTCTTTGTAGATGATGGCCAAGTGCTTCAGATCTGGGTGGCAACTTTTCTAAGCTATTTATGTGTTCAGCAAAAGAACTCGTTGTATCACAGCCCGTGATGGCGTGGTAAGCAAGACTGCTTTTCAGCACCAAGACTCCTGCGACTTGTACTATTTTAGTATTCTGTGCTCCTGCCTGCTGATATCGTGCACAGGAACATATTTAGGTATTGTGCCACATTGAACCCATACTTTGTTTGGTAACTTATCGATTTGATGAATCAGCAAAAGCAGAATCAGTATTACGTATGTGAATCACTACTGTTTCAAATCTTTGCTGGGCAGCGTCTATACTATAGACGATAGATAGATATTTTCTGAATGATGAATGAAGCGATCTCATTTCTTAGGTCGTATCTGAATTAGCGATACTTTTGACTGCAGGCAGGTGGTGTCAAACACATACCTATTAACAGTTTCCACGAACACTGAAAAATAAACTTTTCATTTGCAAATTGATCACCAGGAAGGTGACACTAGGATCATACTACATGCTACAGACGCTGCCCAGCGAGGATTTGAAACAGTAGTGATTCAGAGACGTCATACTAATGTTCTGCTTTTGCTGATTTATCATACCGATAAGTTACCAAACAAAGTATGCGTTTAATGTAGCATAGCCACATTACCTAAATATGTTCCTGCGCACGATATCAGCAGGAGTCTTGGTGCTGAAAAGCAGTCTCTGCTTGCTTACCACGCCATCACAAACTGTGATACAACGAGTTCTTTTGCTGGGTTGTCAAAAAAAGCTTGTTAGCCTGTCTTATTGGAACACTATGAGCTTTTAAAAACATTCGGCAATAATACACACCTCTAAGATGATGAAATAGAGAATGCTGCGAAGTTTGTTTTAAAAATGTACACTCATACGAAACCAAATTATAGAGAAAATATACAAAGAAAATACTGTGTCACCCAAAATTATGATAAAATTTTACTTATTTATTAAGTACTAGCAGGTCCTCGCGATTTTACCCGCGTGGTACCCGTTCCCGTGGGAATATCGGGATAAAATATAGCCTATGTCTAATGGTCAAAGAACTTTCTGTATCGGTCCAGTAGTTTCGGAGCCTAATCGAAGCAAACAAACAAACAAACAATCAAATCTTTCCCCTGTGTAATATTAGTATAGATAAATAAAATCGATCAACTTAGAGCTGCAATGTTTGTAAGCATAAATAGCTTAGAAAAGTTGCCAACCAGATCCGAAGCACTTGGCCATCATCTACAAAGAGCAAACTATAAAACATTCATTTGGAACCAGTATAGTGCGCCAATCTTTTCTGTTCCGGTGATTATCTTAGGAACTAAAACAGTTTTCATACGACAGTCCATTTTGACAGCTAATTTCGTATTGCAAGTGGCTCCTCTGTCACGACTGTCACCGGAACAGAAAAGCTTGTGGCACTGTACAGTATTTGGTGTCTATAAACGAGTTTTAGTATATATTATCCTCTTTTAAATGAGGTAAAGAGCAAAGAAATCGGTTTAGAATTTTTTTGACTAGAGCTTTTTAATTAAGACATAGACCCGCGGCTTCCCGGTCGCGGTGGCTCGGATATGCTGCGCCGTGTTACGTTATAAAGCCTATTAAATGGTCGTACATATGTTTAGAGTAAATATACTTACCTTTTTGAATAGGTTATTAAATTTTCTATCATTTTTATGTAACATAATTTTCACGAAAGCTTACTATTTTTTGAATTATTTGCAATAAAAAAAAATGAAATTAAGTAAAAAATATATGTTTTCCTTTATTGCGCCTCAACCAGTGCAGTACAGTATTTAATGTCTATGAATGAGTTTTAGTTTATATTATCTTCTTTCAAATGAGACCAAAAACAAAGAAATCGGTACAGTATTTCTCAGACTAGAGCGTTTTAACTGAAGTACTGATCCGCCATCTTTAACCCCCCTACCTCCCCCCTCCACCAAAAATTTACATTACGACTCACAGTTTCGTAATCTGGAGACCACGACGAATCCAACGATACCAGTCGTTGGTATTTAGAGGAGTGGCAATTAAAACTCACGATTTAGACGACTTTTTCGCAAAACTGCACTAAACTAAATAGATGATAGTCGGAAGTTCTATACTTATTAATTTGCGTACTTGCTGAATGAACTTTGCGAGCGCAATGTAGGGTCTCCGTATGAAAACGGTAGCACCCATAGTCAGTACGTTGCGTCATTGGTAGGTAGCGCCATCTGTCATCTTCGTGCTGTGTGCACAGTATGTGCGTCGTCGTCCAGATGTCGCCACAAGCATCAAAATATGTTTACAAACATAAGTAACGAATCAAACATACCTCGTACTCTTCTTTAGATCCTCTATTGTTTATAGCATGTATGCTCTTAAGAACTTCCAATGCTTCATCAGTCCGGCCACAGTTAGCCAGAAAAATCGGCGACTCATGGCAGAAGTAGATGGCCGCTGCCCCAAGGCCAGAGGGGAAGGCTAGTGCAATGATGAGCAGCCTCCAAGGTGTAAAAGTCACCCCAAACCATAATGGAGAAGAGAATTGCAGCTTCAGAATAGGGTAGGTCATCACTGGAAAAAGTAATAGGTATATCTTACTAATTAATCACTGAATGGATTTGAATGAAAGGCACATATTAAGATTTAAGTCTAGAATAGCATATGGGCTAATTTTTACTCTTTTTTTTTGGGATAGTGAGGGTGATGACGGCATGTTGGACTCAGTCAGACACAGGCCTGTCTCTCGCCTCGACCAGCCCTCCCGCCTATTCTAGTAGGCTTCGCGTTAGGGCTGGTTTGTTCTAACGCCTGCCCCGCCTCCGACGACCTTGAAAGCTCGAGAGGAGGCCGGAGAGAATGAGAGAGCCTCCTCTCAATGTCCCCATATGGGCTGACCAGATGGGGTGGTCGAGGGTAGGCACCATTACCAACTAACCCCCTCACTACTTGCTCCCCACCGTCAGTTTTAAGCATCGACTGGTGGGAGGCCGTGGTGATATGCACCCCTTGTGACGGTTAGCCCGTTTCCAGGCCAATGCGCGGCGGGAGATGGCCGAGAATGCGGATATTACACTGGGAAAATATTTCATTCCTCCGGAAAACTGCCCACCTATCTACTTTATTTTGAGTCCACTCAATCATCGTGTCATCTTCATCATCATCTGGCATTTCATGTCCCAACTACTTCTGTGGCACAGGCATTCCTTTTTTTTATTTTATTTATTTATTAAACACAAGTGTTACATCATGGTTTTAAGGTACATATTGACCCACTAAGTCGACTAGTCGGCTTGACTGTGGGAGTTATCATGGATAGATAAGGAAAATGGGCTACCCTTGTCCCACTACGCGGGCCCAATGCGGATTCGTAGGTAGAGGTATTAGCTATTGCAAACGCAGCCGGGACCAACCGCTGAACGTGACTTCTAAAGCGCGGAACTTGTCACCAATTCTGTGACCGACCATTGTAATTGCTCAACCTCAATGATCGCTGGCCAAGCGCACTAACCATTGCACCATGGGCTCCTTGAATATCATGTGGGTATAAATTTACTCGCAGGGCTAGAGTATACATTCGAATTGATTCCTCACCTCCGGCAGCGGCTGGTGACAGCAATAATAGGCAGGTCATCAGCAGCATGTACTTGCTTCTGACTTTGATGTTACAGGATTCTCCCACCAGGGTGTAAGTCGCAGAGTTTGCTGCACAGGAACTGGAAACAGTTTCATTAAATTTAAATAAAAAATTACAATATCTATCGATGACATTAGAATCACTGATAATTCCATAAAGTTAATATACCTTAATAAGTTTATGGATAATTCATGTTTCGGAACCCCATAGACACGACCATAGACACATGAAACCCAAACACTTTACGCATTCCAGTCATGTTTGTCTGGAGTGGAGAAAAAAAGGCCCTTGGCCAGTTTCTTGCTGGTTCTTCTCGTAATAATAATGACAACGCCTCTCGCCGTAGGATTTGCGAACCGATGGCGTAGCTGCTTTGACGTTCACAAGTACTGTATCAGCCTATAATGAATTAATGGTTTGGAATCTTGAATCTTAGCGTGGAAATCGAACTAAAATACACTTTGACAGCTTTTGAATGATGGTATTTTGATTACCATACCGACAGTTTTCCATGCTAGGGATACAAGGAAGTTGGCATGATCAATGTCAATGTTTTGAATGTCCAAATGTGCAATTTTGGGAAACCTATTTACATTATTAATTCCATTTACTTTAACTTTCCATTACACTGACATACTATCTTTGCCTTTTAATACAATAAGATTATGAAACTGTGCCTAAATTTTTTTCACTTGTTTTCATTTTCTCAATCGTTAGTAGTGTAAATCTGCCGTATAACTAACTGTATACCACGAAACGATGTTTGACCTCTAACAATGTTTACGTTTTCTGTGCAAATACTTCAGATTCAGAATAAAACCTATATTGCATATGTTTGCGAGAGGTTATCATTTGTTTATGCTTGGATTAATGGCTGGCGAAACTGTCTTATAATACATGGCAGCACTTCATTTCTACTACTCAAACGTGTAAGTCAGTTCAAATATCTTGTACATTTTGCAACTGACGACCTTAAAGACGAGGTGGATATTGAGAGGGAACGCAGAGCGCTGGCGGTTCGTTGCAATATGGTGGCTCGCAGGTTTGCACGTTGTAGTATACCAGTAAAACTAACTTTGTTTAGAGCATAAGTATTGTCAAGTTTTCTACACGTGCAGCCTTTGGACCGACTACACGCAGCATACCCTCAGTGCTCCGCGGGTCCAGTATAATAACGCTTTCAGGATGTTGATGGGACTGCCTAGGTTCTGCAGTGCTTCAGGCATGTTTGCGGTTTGCGCAAGCACATATAGATGGTGATCACGCACAATTGTGGTGACCATCGACTGTGTTCCACAGTTTATTGAAACGGAGGTTTCTCATGCAAAATTAAGTAAATTAAGCTAGTCCTACCTTACTAGCAGATACTGTCCGTAATCCAGGGGGGCTGATGGCTGTCTCGCCGGCGCGCGCGCCTGGCTAAGATCTTCAGTCAACCCCGATGGGAAACTGTTATAGCTGACACTCTTATAACTACACAATGCCCTAATAGGCAGCTAAAACTTTCCCGGCGCTTTTCAAAGCGAACACACACGGGTCACAGGTGGCGAACTGAGCGCGAGTTGCGCGGACGGTGGTTGGCGGCGCACTGCCTACGAATGAAAAAACACCCGGCCCGAGCGCATCGAGACATTGACAATGACAACTGTCCGCTCGCGGGCGCGGCGTGAACAGATGGCTTCGATGCCATATTTCGCAAGAAAACTGCCTCGTTGCTGTGCAGGATGCGGTCTAGCCCCAACTCCATCCAGCGCGTTATAGCGGGTCGTTACGACTCCCCAATAATAGCCCACTGCGTTCGAAGGTGTATATCAAACACCTCATTAATTGCTAAGTAAAAACTGTGGATACTAACATAGTTTTTAAGTTTTAATTGTTACTAACAAAATATGAATCATTGTCTGGTCTGAAATAAAACTGATTTTATTTAATTTATTATTATTATTATTATTTCTGTCTGTACTTACTTTTTATTTAATGTCCGAACCAACTAAGTAATTTGATAATTTTGAGTCAATTTTGTCAAAGTCAATTAAGAACATAAAGCTAGTTACGAAGACAAAAGCACTCCTATTTTCTTTTTTTAAAGATAAATAGCTATCGCACCATAATATCATCAATGGAATCATCAGGAACCATATTACGCCAGCTGCTAGACATATGTCTCCCACAAGGATCTCAACAGCGATTGGACCTGAGCTGCCTATATCCAGCTCCTTTCCACGACCGTTCTACATCACCACAAATTTATAATATTTTATAATAAGTATTAGGTCTTTACCTATGAAGTTGCCGTTTTCTGTGGGGAAATTGTAGGAAGTTGGAATTATACAAAAATATTTTTACATGGTGAACTCCTTGAGATATGATCAGAGAACATTACTCTTACTATTGTCTATAATCTCATTTCAAAAACTGCCTTACATTAAAAAAAATATATATGTTCAAAGCAGTCAAATTGACGACAACCAAACCAAACCAAATAAATAAAGATTTTATTATTATTCCCTTTATTACATTTTAAATACTTACAAAATTATATTTCTAAACATTAAATTTTTACAATGTATAACACTAAAAAATATAACATTTAAAAATACAAAAATGCAGTTCCCCAACGGTAGCAAGATCAGGGTCCCGGCTACCGATGGTTAAGGATCCAGAGACAGGAACCTTCTCACTATACGGGCCGTGTCCAGAAGTACTGCCTTCTGCATCTGACTCCCGATCCATCCACCTAACGCAAGCCTCTTAAGGTGTTTATCGAGGCTCTTGGCTATCAGACCATGGGCAGATATGACTATCGGAACAATAATTGCTGAATCAATGTCCCACATGTCAACAATCTCGTGAGCTAAATCAAGATATTTGTTTTCTTTATCTTTTTCAGCTTTCACAAATTTGTCGTCATGGGGAACAGTGACATCAACAATTATTGCGCGGCGTTCGTGTCGATCTATCAATACAATATCAGGCATATTAGCTACAATAGTCCTATCGATCCCAATACAATGTGGCATGGCTATTTTCAAGGACCTGTTCTGGTGCATACCTGTAGTACGGCACCTCGGATGCCACAAGACTATGTTTCAGAGCAAGTTGTTGGTGTATTATCCTGGCCACTTGGTTATGTCTATGCAAATACTCGCCGTTTGCGAGACGAGAACAACCGGAGATTATATGCCTAAGGGATTCACCCGGACGATGGCACGCTCGACAAATATCCACTGTGCCATCCCTTAGGATATACTTTCGGTAGTTATTCGTCATCACAACCTCATCCATTTATTATTATTATTATTATTATAACCAAAGAGGGGTACTTTAAAGCATTTATAAAAATTTTAGACGCGATGAATAAAATTATTACGACATAGTTACTCTATTTTCGAAATTGGCTATTAATTTTGATATATTGGTAACAATTAAAAAAATTGAGATTAATGTACAATTGTACATGTGAGAAAAACACGGCAATTTCATAGGTAAAGACCTATTATTTGGAGCACTTACAAGCAAATAGAGATGAACTTGACCACTCCAAGGATGTGCCATGTGGGGCAGATGCTGCAGAGCGTGGACAGCACGAAGCTGACCTGCATGCTCACCACGAGGGATAGTCTTCGACCCCTGGTATCGGCTATGTAGCCCCAGACGTAGGAGACCAGCAGGATACCTGGAATCAGCAGATGAAGCTATACTAATATTGTATTGTTTGGATGCAACTTATTTTTATTTTTTATTTATTTATTTATTTATTCACAACGGGGTAGCACTTAGCCTTCATCACACCTGATGATAAGTGGTGATAAGGCTGAAGGTGGAAGCGCACTACTCCCGGAATCCTCAATAACTGAGGAACTGGCTATCTTATCTCTAACTGCCGGAACACAATAATGCTGAAAACATCATTGTTATGGCGTCAGACTTAGATAAGATGGTGGTAGCTAGCCAGGCGGACTAAGAACAAGTCCTACCACCAACCAAACCAATGTGTACAATATGTACCCCCACTGGGAATCGAACCCGGGACCTCTAGGTCTGAAATCTGTAGACCACAGAGGCGTTTACTTATAAACGAGGAAAGCTTTATTATTATTAAGTCTCATATGCTAGTAACAATCGCCTCTGTGGTCTAGTGGTACACACCACAGGTATCAGACCCAGAGGTCCCGGGTTCGATTCCCTGTGGGGGTACATAATAATTGTATTAATTTTGGTTGGTGGTAGGGCTTTTTCAAGCTGTGATTGAGCCACACCACCATAACATACATTGTTCCAATACTAAACTGTAGTAGCTTGAGTAGCTACTAGTATTATGGAAAATTGGTAACAACGAGGGGTATTAATTACCACCGACCGACGGGACCGCGGGGAGCGGAGGCAACCTGCGGATCCGCAGGACGCGCGAACACGTACTATTCCCTCCGTCGTCGGTCGCGGCGACCGCCGGACGCGCCAGTGTGGCCCCTCCCGTCCGTCTCAATATATTTGTTTTTCCCGCTCAACGCGGACGCAAGACACGCCGTTCCAGTGTGGCCCACGACTTATTAGGAGCGCGGTGCGGTGAGGCGGAGAGGGTGAGAGTGGCCAACTCGAAGCGAACGCGTAGTAAAGAAGAATGAACCTACCTATGAAAGGCAGAGACGTCAGCACTCCCATCTGAGAGACGGTGAGGTCCAGATCGCAGGCGCCGGTGACCACTAGGCTAAAACAGAACAGGTCCAAAGGCACGCAGGTTAAGAATGACCCTACCTATGAAAGGCAGAGACGTCAGCACCCCCATCTGAGAGACGGTGAGGTCCAGGTCGCAGGTGGCGGTGACCACTAGGCTAAAACAGAACAGGTCCAAAGGCACCCAGGTTAAGAATGACTAAACCTATGAAAGGCAGAGACGTCAGCACCCCCATCTGAGAGACAGTGAGGTCCAGGTCACAGGCGGCGGTGACCACTAGACTGAAGCTAAACAGGTCCATCGGCACCCAGGTTAAGAATAACCCTACCTATGAAAGACAGGGACGTCAGCAACCCCATCTGAGAGACGGTGAGGTCCAGGTCGCAGGCGGCGGTGACCACTAGGCTAAAACAGAACAGGTCCAAAGGCACCCAGGTTAAGAATGACCCTACATATGAAAGGCAGAGATGTCAGCATCCCCATCTGAGAGACGGTGAGGTCTAGGTCCCAGGTGGCTGTGACCACGGGGCTCAAGCCGAACTGGTCCATTCCTTTGCTGGGGAACAGGCACCCAGGATAAAATGACTTACCTATGAAAGGCAGAGACGTCAGTACCCCCATCTGAGAGACGGTGAGGTCCAGGTCGCAGGCGGCGGTGACCACTAGACTGAAGCCGAACAGGTCCATCCCTATGGCCAACAGGATCAAGGAGCAGGTACTGACGAGCAGAACGTTGTATAGACCATTGCCTGTGAAGAAAATAACTATGTTGAGTACATGAAGATTGTCTTTGAAGGGTCAGTCAGAGGCTCAGTGGTACTGATAATGTCTTAAGATCTCGCCTGGTACGCCAAAACAGACTACTGAGTACAATAGGTAAATTGTCTCGATACATGCGTCCGCTGGTAATATATTTGCCACAACATGCGGTTTGGGTTAGATGTAGAGAATAGACAGTACAACAAAATGAAGAAACTTCATGGGATACTGAACAAATTACTTTCATTTTCATAACTGACTCTGGCTTGGCATTTAACCAATTAAAAAAATAAATACGGAGAGAGAGACGGACGACCAGTCAGCGAAAACAAATAATTTTCTTTATAACAATTACTTTCGCGTGAGAACCTTTTAATTCACTTAAAACCTGTATGTTTATAGTACATATTCGGAAACAATATCAATTGCATCGAAAACGAAACGTTATTATGGAAACTTTTCATGCACTAATGACAATAAATGATCAATATCTTAATGATAAATGAGTCTTTAACTTCTAAAACTCGATGTATAGTTTCTCCTTTTCTTAACGTTAAATTATACAAGTTTAAATACAAATCATTATTGCTAACTAAGTGTACGCAGATGATATAATACAAATAGAACTAGAGTTATAAGTTAATTGATTCTAATAGTTACCAAAAACATTCGTATAAAAAGCCACAACATTTATTACACAAGTTCTTAAAAATTATCGAATAAAAGTAGTTTCTTGCACGCACGAGTTCTCCTGAAAATCACCTCTTTTATTTAATTTCAGAAAGAATTTCACACATATTAAAAAAAAGTATACTTAAAGGAAATCAGGGTGCTTACCATCAACTCTTATTACGGTTTTGTTTAGGAACCTAAACTGATCTGCTTCGCTTATTCGTACCACGACAGCTTAATATCAATGACAGCGATTCAGTGATCGATCAATGACATTTCACAGCCGCTAAGCTGTCAGAAACTCTTATTTGACTTATAACCCGGTCGATTTAACATGTCACCTGCAGGTTATACCCGTCCCTCTCACTCTCCGGGCATGACAGAATCGAGTGAAAGAGACGGGTAGAAGAAAAAGGACACAAATCGTTCGGTCATTAACATTTAGCAATTCATTTGCGATCCAGTTTTTAGAAGGTCAGAGTACGAAAGAAAGCGATTCATTTTAGGAACCTATTCTGAATCGCGCTATTTTTGAATCGCTGTCATAAAGTTGATGGTAGGCACCCAGTATGTTACCTATGTGAATACGTTTAAGTTTTTATTGACAAAATATGCGTCAATTCCATTTGAATAAAACAATAGCGACTGATTAACAGCTGTTTTATCAATGACTATATTTAACTGTAAGTAATTCAATGAAACATTTTATTAATCATTTGTTTAACTACTCGAAATAAAAGCTCTCATCAAAATTATACGTTTTCGTCATTCGTTAAATAAAGATCACGTGAAAAAGTGTTATTTAGATTATTATCAAAGTAAGGGCATACACAAGGCTAAAACAGGGCCCCGATCGCGGTAATCCAATGACGCATTAGTCAAGTGTACGGGCAGTGGACGTGCAGTTGACGTGCAAAACCGTTTTTGATAACGTGCGGCTTTGACAGTGCGACAACGTTTTCTGTATCCGGTGATAATCTTTGGATCTAAAACAGTTTTCATACGACAGTCTATTTTGACAGCTAATTTCGTATTGCAAGTGGTTCCTCTGTCACGGATGTCACCGGATCAGACAGGATTGTGGGGCTATAGGTTTGCGTGACGTGTGCGTCGTTATGTCATTACGGCAATACGAAGTCAAACGTCAAGACACAAACGTGATCAAGACGCGCTGCATAGAATTACGGCGATCGGCCCGCAGATCGTCATCCTCTGGCAGTGCCGCAAGATGGTTGGTACAACTCGGGCGAGCTAACTTGACAGCTGCAAATTATACCCGTCTCTTTCACTCGATTCTGTCATGCCCGGAGAGTGACAGAGATGGGTATAACCTGCAGGTATCAAGTTAGCTCGCCCGAGTTGTAAACGCTGCGGTCTTGCTCCTCAAAACAAAATGTGAGCCACTATGGGCTTTATTCATACAAAAGTGCTCACTTTAGCGTCTCATAGATGAGTAACTTTTTGCATCTCTGCAATGATTTTTACCTCAATGGAGAGACCAAACAAACGTCCAATTGTCAAATCTCTAAGTCAAGTCTTTAAAATTGCCAAAGCCGCTCAATATTCTCAAAAAGGAAAAACAATCTTCATGTGGAGCGTGGAGTTCGGTCTATTGTTTTCCCATTTTGAGAATACTGACTAGTTTTTGACAACAATTATTGTGCGTCTGGACAATGGAGATCAAATGGAGAGATCTGTAAAAATCATTGCAGATATGCAAAAAGTTACTCATCTATGAGACGCTAAAGTGAGTACGTTTGTTTGAAAAAGCCCCAGTGGCCAGGTATTCGTTTTTGAGTAGTGTATACTGGTATCAGACACAGTTCTATTGATTATTATGTCATTTTAAGTGTAATTCACAAATAGCCTTTATAATAATGGAGTGAATCCATACTAATTATTTATTATTCTTTTTTTTTTGTTTTTACAATTATATAAGCAATATGGAATTTTAATGGAATTATTGAATGAGAATAAAACTATGGGTTAATGTTATGTCTTTTTGTAGTTATTGTAAATAATTATCATTTATTTATTATTGTTAATTATTATTTGATTTTAAAAATTGTACTTAATTAATTTATATTATTATTTTGTTCATTTTATTGATTTGTAAGTATTCTAACACAATGGAAATTGTTATTGAATAAAGATCTAATCTAATCTAATATTAATAACCACCAGCCGCAAAGAGAGGGGTGTTATAAGTTTGACGTGTCTGTGTATATGTCTGTCTCTCTGTCTGTGACATCGAAGCTCCTGAACGAATACACCGATTTTGATGCAGTTTGTTTTGTTCGAAAGCTGACATGATCGAGATGTTTCTTAGCTGTAATTTGTGAAGATCTGTTAAGACGTTATAAGGTCATCAGCTCTTTTGTTAGCTGCAGCAGCGAATTTACACGCATAATGGGTATTTAGGTAGGTACGCACTTTACTTAGAAACATATTGAAACAAAACACAAATAACTACACCACACCACAACAAGAGAAGTGCTAAAAGGTTTAGTATATTTTATGTTGGGGGTTCCCCTATCCGGGAAGTACCCATACCCGGGTGTAATAACAGCAACTTTTATGTTGAAAATGAAGTAGGTATAAGAAAAAAACTTTTATGTTTACAGAAAAATAATTGAAAAATATTCTTTTAATTTTGGAGAGTCTAGGACTCTATTTCAATTAATAGTTAATTGAATTAGAATCCTAGACTCTCTTAATTAATTAATTAGAATCCTAGACTCTTTTAGTAATTAATTATGAATTCATTTAATTAATTGAAGGCCTGGCTAGGACACTGTGGTCATGGATTAGACCTTCAAGTATACACAAACCCTTAATAAAATTTACGATGGGTATTCACCGGAAATCACTACTTCCATAATAAAAAAATATTGTCTCTACATTATTTTTAATTAACTACTTAAAAGAAAAATGTGATAGTAAAAAACCACGAGCCCTAAAGTAGCTTTCAGGCGGGATTCGAACCCGCGCCTCCGGGGATCCGGCCCGATGCTCTGACCAACTAAGCTCGTGATTTTTTACTATCATATTTTTCCTATACTTTCAGAATTGCATTGTGAATGCATAAAAATAATTTAAAATTTCAATTTAATTGCTGTTTAATCTTAATCGATTGTTAAACATTTGTAAAAATGATTCTTTCGGATGCGAGGGTTTCCTCACATTGATGCAGCAACGCTCTGGTCTACAGCGTTTAACAAGTGATAGCAAAATTAGCTTAGTTGGTTAGAGCAGCGGATATTCTGTGGCAGCGGGCCGGATCCCCGGAGGCGCGAGTTCGATTCCCCTCTGATAGCTATATAGGGCTCGAGGTTTTTTACTATAACATTTTTCCTTACAGTAAAAATGATGTATTGAAATTTTTTATTTATTATGGAAGTAGAATTGCATTGTGTGCATAAAAATAATTTAAAATCTTATTTTTACTCTTTTGTATTCAATGCAATTTATATTATTGAATTTCTTAAAAATGTAGTACTAGAAAAAATCGACCCGTTCGTCGCTCCACTAGCTCCAAAGGAATTTGACCCACGACTCCGTAGCTCAGTGGTTAGAGCATTCACCCGGGCAGTGAAAGACCGTGGGTTCGAGTTCCATCGGAGCTAGTTGAGAGACGGGTCGACTTTTTCTAATACTTACATCAGTTTCAATATTTTCATCAAACATCTCAGTACTAATTAACACTATACTGAAAGAAAATTTTCAGTCGTACCGGTCTTTTCCAACGCTTCTTCATAGTTCGTAGCTCTGACACCACCATTGTCCCCCATTGTCACTGCACGTCTGTCGCGTCGGCGATGTCGCGTTCGTGTCGTGTCGCGCGATCGCGTACAGTTGCACGCCGCGGCAGAATACAAACTGATGAAAGTTGCGCGTGGATCCAAAGTTGGCACCGACATCGACACTGCGACGCACAGTTGAATACGTTCAATTTATTACGCTCTTTCAGTATTCAGTGTCATGCTGTGAGTGAATGACAAAAAAGTTGAGAATATCCTAGTAATTCTACTTCCTACTAATATTATAAATGTGAAAGTTTAGATGTTTGGATGTTTGTTATTCAATCACGCCAAAACGGCTGAACGGATTCGTCTGAAATTTGGAACACAGATACTATGTAGCCTGGAGAAGAACATAGGCTACTTTTTATCCCGGAAAACTATCACATTCCCGCGGGATCACGTCCTGTAGTCCACGCGGGCGAAGCCGCAGGGATAACGTCCTGTAGTCCACGGAAAGCTAGTAGATAATATTATAAATACGAAAGTTTGTGAGAGGGATATACGGATGTTTGTTACTCTTTCACGCAAAAACTACAGAACAGATCTGGATGAAATTTGCAACAGAGATAGATTATAGGCTGGAATAATTCTCATGATACTTTTTATCCCGATATTCCCACGGGAACGGGAACCACGCGGGCGGTCGCTAGTGTTTTTATAATGAGGAAAATATTTATGGTGTCCAACGTTAATTGTTCCGACAAAATCGTTTATGTAGAGTAAATATTTTGTTACTAGCTTTCCGCCCGCGGCTTCGCCTGCGTGGACTACACGACGTCATCCCGGGGGAATGTGTCATTTTTTCGGGTTAAAAAGTAGCCTATGTTCCTCTCCAGACTACAAAGTATCAGTGTCCCAAATTTCAGCCAAATCCGTTCAGCTGTTTTGGCGTGATTGAGTAACAAACATACAAACATCCATACATCCAAACATCTAAACTTTCACATTTATAATATTAATATATACTTGCTTTCCGCCTGCGGCTTCGCCCGCGTGGACTACACGACGTTATCCCGCGGGAATGTGATATTTTTCCTGGAAAAAAAAGTAGCCTATGTTCCTCTCCAGACTACAAAGTATCTATGTCCCAAATTTTTACCAAATCCGTTGAGCCGTTTTGGCGTGATTGAGTTACAAACATACAAACATCCAAACATCCAAATATCCAAACATCTAAACTTTCACATTTATAATAGGTATTAGTAGGATATCGTAGGATAGTACGATAAGGATGAAATTCCTATTCCACTCGATTCGTTTTTTTACAAGTCGTCGTCTTTTCATAAGGATTTCACAACACATTACGTGGCCACTTTTTTATTTTATCAACTTTAACAAATCATTTAAATTATAAATTCTTGGTTCAAATTGAAATGAGTTACAGAAAATATTCCTTTATTAAAGTGTACGGTCAGCAATGAGAGCCACTTGAGCGCATTAAATGGGAGCCCGACTAATCACGGTGTAATTATGAAATGAAATACCTATGCTTGGTAGACATATTTAAATATCATGCTAGACCACCTCCGTGGCTGAGTGGTGTATGCACCGGTTTACAAGGTGCCGTTATCTCTAGAGGTCCCGGGTTCGATTCCCGGTCGGGTAAATATTGAAAACAAACTTTTCAATATTTCCTCGGGTCTGGGTTTAAGGCGATACTCGGAAAAATTATGCGAAAGCGAGATAGCAATGAGAAAACGACGCGCGCGGGAGCGAGACCGATTTTGCCGATTACGCAAAAAAAAAACACAAAATCACTTCGTATTAAAAAACTATAGCGATTTTAAAAAAAAAGCTTCTATGCGATCCTAAATATTGTTGGTGTCCACTAATTAAACTAATTTTCAATAGTATATGTAACCCCATTTAAGAATAATCTTGATATTTCTTATTTTTTAGAGGTATTTTCGAAAATAAAAAGTGTCGAGGCAAAATCATAAAATGGTGTTTCTGAAACTATACGATTCTAGATAAAGGTATGAAGAAATATATATCTTATTATCAGATTTATAACAACTCTAACCGTCCCATACTTTTCCGAGTAGCGCCTGAAATACCCGTCGTTGTTTCCAATTTCCATAATACGAGTGATCAAGCTTCTATAGTTTGGTATTTGAACCAAGGTAAGTATGTGATATTTTTATATTTTTATACTAGCTCGATCTCCGCTTGCGGCTTTGCCTGCTTGACGTAGACCATGCATACTCATAGGAATGAGATATTGTCCCGGGACAAAGACCATTTAATCTCTGTGCCATATAAGTTTAAATAGTTTCAATAATATTATTTATTATGAATCTGTAGGTATGTGTACGTGGTTCCTTACATACGTCAAATATCATTTCAGAATGTTCAACATTTCAGGGCACATTTCCATTGCTCGTTAGCAATAGCAGCGATTAGTATTACCACTTTGAAAACCCGCGATGTATTACAAATAAAGTATTTGGTATTCTTTGTGAAAATCTTGACATAGTTAAAAACTACTCAGTGTGTGGAAGCTTCAGTTGTATTGTAACTTTTAGAAGAAATATCATGAAAATATTAATTTGTAAATTTTTTATCTTAATTTTTGTTACTTACAAGGCTTTCAAACTTTTTTTTACAGTTAAATGTATGTTTGAAATTGAAATCAAAAAACAATTGAAATCAATGCGATTGCATTGTTATTCATTTATTTGTCATCATGTACTTACAAGTTACAAATCACCAGATCCAAAAGCTACTTTAAATAACGTAGTAGCAAACTATGCAAGTTTGTACCAGCCAACCAGTGCTGCTGAAATAAGGCCTCTAGCAAAAATACTAGGGAGGATCGTATAGAAAACGGTCTCCAGTCTCCAACCTCTAAACCTTAAATATACAGCAATGAATTTTCAGTAGGGATGTTATTGAAATGCACAAGAAATAGGGTTGTACGTTTTTTAAATATTTATCATAGATTTTTAAATACTTTAATGATTTCATACAAAACAAAAAAGTGCCAATATTTTCAAATCAACAATGAATATTAAATAACAAAAAACCTACAACCCTAGTTCTTACGCATTTCAACAACATAACGAAAATTCATTGTTGTATGTTTAGGTTTAGAAGGTGGAAACCGTTATCGCCGATTGTATGGGGACCGTTTGCTCCACAATCAGTCTATCAACAAAGGAGTTGACACACTGTTGTGTCGTTTGCTATAGCGTGGCGCTTCGCCAAATATGAACAAAAACGGTTCAAGGCCACACGAAACCAAGAATGACGGGGAGAAATATATTTGGAGAGATTTGTTTGTTTGTTTGTTTGTTTGTGTGCATGTTTTACTGATTAAATGTTTAGTGTTTACAGCAAGACTCTGGTACTGTGTCGGCGACACGTAATAAGCTTAATCGTTGGGATATCAAATATCTATAGAAATAAATAAAATTGGAGTGTCTGTTTGTAACATTAAAATAACCGCTTTTTACTACATGCATATGATTATATATACGGTACACATTTATGTGTCTGTCTGTCTGTCTGTCTGTTTGTTCCGGCTAATCTCTGAAACGGCTGGACCGATTTTGACCGGACTTTCACTGGCAGGTAGCTAATGTAACAAGGAGTAACTTAGGCTACTTTTTATCCTGGAAAATATCACATTCCCTCGGGATAGCGTCGTGTAGTTTATTATAAATGCAAAAGTTTGTGGGTGTTTGTTACTCTTTCACGCAAAACTACTGAAAGGATCTGGGTGAAATTTGCAACAGATATAGATTATCGCCTGGAATGACACATAGGGTACTTTTTATCCCGATATTCCCACGGGAACGGGAACCACGCGGGTGAAACCACGAGCGGCCGCTAGTTTTTAATATTTTTACACTCACACCAATTTAGTCCGGCCCCTCTAAATGCTCGGCTTATGGGATACTAGGGTAACGAGTAGAATACATTATAATATGTAGTAACGGACGACGTTGCGTGGGCAAGCCCCCTACAAGGTGGACCGACGATCTGGTCAAGGTCGCGGGAAGCCGCTGGATGCGGGCAGCGCAGGACCGATCGTTGTGGAGATCCTTGGGGGAGGCCTATGCCCAGCAGCGGGCGTCGTTCGGCTGACATGATGATGATGATGATGATGATGATGTAATAATATTATAATACAAGGATATCATCATCAGGATATCAAGTACTTTGAAGTCGGGCGGGTTTTAACAAAAACAACAAAAAAATTGTACCTACATGTTTCACGCCCGACTTCAAAGTACTTACGTTATTTATTTGGTGATGGATTATTTCTTACTTTTTTGATGTGATTTTTTTGAAGGCGGTTTTATTTGTATGAAATCGAGCGTCGACACTCCGACGAGACGCCCGGTTCGAACCGATACCAGGCTTATTGCTTAGTCTACTGTTCTAGCCCTAAAAATCCGTCTAATTTGGCTGTCAAAGTGGTGAGTCCGTCTTGGCCCTTTCTTCAACCGTAGATTGTGGCTACAACTCGCCGTGATCCGTGGCTACAAACCCTGAAAGAGAACCTTAATATTTTATCATGTACTTAAGTATAATGATATCATTGCGTGTGATTGTCTTATTTGTTTAATAAAGACTACCTCATTCAAGAAGATACAAGCCACTTGACCTGAAACAATCAACGGGAGGGCAATCAATCAGTTATTTCGAGAGTATTGTGAAGATCATTATAATGACCGAAAGATAATATGTATTTTTAAGAAGAAAAAAGACAGTTTCTTTCTTGTGTAGTACCTAGCCTATCCTACTTATATCTTCTTCTATACGGGTCAGGCCGTAGATTTTGCCACAAATAGCGCAATGGTGACGCAAAATTTTCTACGAGTCGGTCGCACAAAGTGGCGCAAAATGGTAGCGCAAAATTATTAAGGAGCACGTACATTAATGTGATTTTATTTAACAAACATGTACTAAGAGGTATTGCATCAAACTAGAAAAAGAAACACGATGTTGGTATGTAAGTATGTTTAATTAATAATTAACAATAATGTACCTATGAGTAATTCTTTTTTATATATTGCGCACAATGAAAAGTTAAACAGGATGACAAAAACTAGTAAGTATGTATGATTTGTTCAATTTACAAAAAAAATATTATTTAATTTGTTAGATGGAGGTATTTGGTATTATTCATTATTAATTATATGTATAAATATAATACAACTTTAAAATTTATTTCAACTCTTTTCAATGTTTGAGAGTCCATTACTTTGACTCTAGCAACAACCTGCTTGAAGTATCACTATTAAAAGGACCTGCCAACCATTAAGATGCCAAAAATAAAAAAAAATAGATCTGTCAATAAAGAAAAAAATTAGATGGGTTTAAAAGTTAGTATGAAAGTGACGAAATTCCAAAACTTATAAAATACAAAATAAAAAAAACTTTGGACCTAGGTAAAATCTTTGGGGCTGGTTAGGTAGCAGACCACCGCACCTACCCCTATTTTCGTATGTTTAACATTCTGCCGAACACCCTGTACTTATAGAATATTAATAAAAGCTAACAAATCAATTAATAGTAATGCTAGTCATGTTTTTAGCGGAATTACAGCTAAAAGTAATTTCAAAATAATAAAAACACTTGAAAACCTTGTGTGCATGCACTATTATTCAATAGCGTAAAATAAGTGGCGCAATTTCTACGCAACCGGTATCGCAAAGTGGCATAAAGCCAGTTTTGCGGAACCGAGGCGCAAATGAAATCGATTATAACTCTTAAAATATAGTATTTTACAAGGCTTATTTAACATATACAGATCACACACATCTAATTAAACCATGCGCAACAACAATTATAAGTTTTAATCAAAAACTTACCTTGAAATCTCAAAAAATGCACTCTGCAAAGTAGGCGACACTTTTCACTTTGATCGGAGTTGACACCGAAATGTCAAAAAATATGGTCGTCAACGCTGCATTGACCATAGAATACGATTCTTTGGTGATGCCAGCACTCAAAAAAAATCTTAATAAATGTTTTAAAACCATAATATGGGTGAAAATGGTTGCGCAATATAAGTAGCGCAAAGAAATGGTTTTTCAAAAAAAAAATCTTATTGCCGAAAATTTATCTTTTTTCTTAGGAAATACGCAAAAATATTAAAGGAATGGCAACCTTATTATTATTTTATAACGTCAAATCAAACAGCTCATCAATAAGTTAAAAAATGATAATTTTATCGATGTTTAAGCTGGACACCTACCAATGCGGATTCGCGGTTTTTATAAAAAATCCGTCACTTTTGGGAGGGAAATGTCAAATAGTTTTCCAAATCTATAAACTTATCCAAATATCTATATCTGCCTTGGTTTGCTATTTCTTAGGAAACACGATGATAAGATTGAGAAATTTCTAAGAGTTCTATATTTAATATTATATGAGGCGGAGACTTTTGTACCCTCGAATGTGGCAAAATCTACGGCCTGACCCATACACCGTGAAATTGTAGTGGTTGATTTCCCGAAAATTTCTTGAAGCATTTATCAATACAAACAATTTTTACTATGGGAACAACTCTGAACAGCTGTTTTATACTAATTTTCAAATCAACTCGATTGAAATGTATGGAACAGCTGATTTTTTTTTCACCATTTTTCACCACCACCACAGGGAATCTCCGGAATAGCAGGCCTAAAACGTGCGTCATGGAATGGATGTGATTTTGTTAGAAATGTATGTAATGTAAAAATAAGTTGTCGACTTCAACCACCAGATTTCGCTCCCGGTCGTACCGCACTCCGGAAGAATCACTTTATGATATGCAGTGGAAAGTGTGGACCATGTTCCTCTACGGTGTAATCTATTACAAATACAAATACTCAGCCGAGAAAGACGCGATCTTCATTAAGCTCAACTCGGCATAATGTTTAACTTCCTCTACTCCCAGGTTTTTCCATTAAACACTAACTATTGCTGAGTCATCGGCGTAAGTAAACAATTTTCTTTTTTTTTTTTTATTTACTTTCTTTATTTAGGACTAGCTGTTGCCCGCGACTTCGTACGCACCGTTGAGTGACTTTTGTATTTGTTTATTTTATGTGTAATCTACACATCCTTCCAGTGACCGCAAAGTATACGTGTATGTAATAGGTGTAGGTCTCGGAAGCGCGGAATTCAGAGCATAACAACAGCACAATAATATGACGACCGATTTGGCGCAGGGGTAGGCTACCCACCTTCTGCGCCAGTAGTCTCGGGTTCGATTCCCGAACAAGACAAATATTTGTGTGCATGAACATGTCTATTTGTCTTGGTCTGGGTGTTAACTATGTATATTAAGTATGTATTTACAAACAAAAAGTATTAAAGTATATATTTATCCGTTATCAAGTTTTCCATGATACAGTTTCTTAATGAAATTAAAATGGGCTTAGATAATTGGTGTGAATGTAAGAAGTTATTTAAATTTTTATTTTTTTGCATTCACAATGCAATTTTTATCATAGAAAAATGGAAAATAAAGTATTTAGAAAAAATCGACCCGTCTCACAACCAGCCGGCCAACCAGGCATTTTCTTAAATAAACTTGACATATTACTACACAAACTGACATTAAAAAATGACAAAAAAATTATTATAGTAGGTGACATCAATATTAACACTTTAAAAAATGACAATAATTCGGAAAATCTAAAAGCAATTTTGCTCAATCACAATCTAATACTACACATTAATGAACCAACACGCCAAAAATCATGTATTGATCACATAATAAGTAATATTAAGAGTGCTCGTGGTAAAGTTCATCAACTATATCTATCGGACCATGACACAGGGCAATCCCTTTCCTATCCAAATGAAAATTTAAATACTAATAAGGTAAATTATTACTACACATTTAAGAGGGATTTTAATAAAGACAACATAAAAAAATTTAAGAACATACTGGCTGGTTTAAAGTGGACCGATGTAATAAACGAAACAGATGTGAATCGTGGATTTGACATATTTCATGAAACATTTATGTTATACTACAATCTGTGTTTCCCAATCAATAAAATTAAAATAACCCTAGACACGAGGCCTAAATGGATAACTAGAGGCATTAAGCAATCATCTATAACAAAACGAAAACTTCGCTTTGCATACTATAAAAATAAAACACCACAAAATAAGCTCAATTACGTAAAGTACGAAAAACTATTGAAGAAGTGCATCGTTAATTCCAAGCGAAATATAAATAAAAAGTTCGTCGGCAAGTCAAAAAATAAGGGTAAAGCCACTTGGCAAATAATTCAAAATAAAATAGATAGTAATCGATGTGTTAACAATATTAGCAGTATTAAGATTAATAATAATGAAATATCAGATGCCAATGACATTGCTAACGCTTTTAATAATTTTTTTATTTCAAAAAATAACGAACAAAACGACACAAATAAAAGTCAAAGACCAAATTACAATCTTTTGAACTCAGTAAATGACACACTATTCCTTGCACCAACATCTGGAGACGAGGTCGTAAAAACGATTTAATCTCTAAACAACACTCATGCTGTTGGTTATGATGGTGCATCAACGTATGTAATTAAACAATCTGCTTCTGAGCTTGCAGATGTGCTATGTCACATAATAAACATGTCGTTAAGCGAGGGTGTATTTCCAGACCAACTGAAACACTCCATTCTCAAACCTCTTTTTAAAAAAGGAGATAAAAAAGAACTCGGCAATTATAGGCCCATAGCATAAATATCAATTTTTTTCGAAAATTCTAGAAAAGATAATGTATGCACGACTTATTGCCTTTCTTCAAAAACACAATGTAATAAGAAACGAACAAAATGGTTTTCAGCAAAACAAGTCGACTGCACTTGCTGCATTCAAGCTAGTTTTTTTTTTTTTTTTTTTTTTTTTTATCCACAACGAGGTAGCACTTAGCCTTCATCACACCTAATGTTAAGTGGTGATAAGGCTGAAGGTGGAAGCGCACTACTCCCGGAATCCTCAATCACTGAGGAACTGGCTATCTTATCTCTAACTGCCGGAACACAATAATGCTGGAAACATAATTGTTATGGCGTCAGACTTAGATAAGATGGTGGTAGCTAGCCAGGCGGACTAAGAACAAGTCCTACCACCAACCAAACCGAATACAATATGTACCCCCACTGGGAATCGAACCCGGGACCTCTTGGTCTGAAATCGGTGGTGTGAACCACTAGACCACAGAGGCGGTTAAAAGTTCAGAACATTGTGGAGAATATCGACAAAAGAAACCGAGTTTCTGCCATTTTCTTCGATATGAGTAAGGCATTTGATTATGTTGACCATAAGGTTTTATTAAATAAATGTGAACGTTACGGAATTAGAGGAAAATCATGGGAATGGATCAATAGCTACTTAAAAAATCGATGGCAACGCGTAGAAATATCAAAAATTGATAAAAATAATTTACTTACATCATTCGACTCTAAATATCAATTAAATAACTGTGGTGTTCCGCAAGGTAGCGTATTGGGACCACTTTTATTTTTAATTTACATAAATGACATTCCCAACATAACCAACTACCAGTGCGTACTATTTGCAGATGATATATCCGTTGTTATACCTGATGATAATAAATCTATTGACCATGACAATACATTAAGATTAACAATTGACTTATTTAAAGAATGGATGACTAAAAATTACTTGACATTAAACATAACGAAAACAAAAATAGTACAATTCAATAATTATAAAAATACAAGACAAAAAATTAATATTAAAACGGACAATGACGCAGTTGAAGACATAAATGAAATTAATTTCTTAGGCATTACATTGGATACTAATTGTAACTGGAAAGGACATATAAATAAGTTATGCACAAGGTTGAATAGATTTGTTTATGCACTTAAAATGATACGCAAAACTTCAGGTGAAAGTACAGCCTTAATAGCTTATCATGGTTACGTAGTTTCAGTACTGCGATACGGAGTGATCTTATGGGGTGGCTCACCAATACTCAATAAGGCTTTTATAACACAAAAAAAATGTGTACGGGCTATTTGCAAAGCTCATCCAATGGATTCATGCAGACCTCTATTCAAAAAGTTAAAGTTGTTGACGTTACCATCCTTGTTCATCCTGGAATCTGGGCTATTCGTTAAAAAGCATCCTGAGATATTTAAAAAGGCAAATGAAAAAAAAAAGTATTTGTCCAGAGATCCTACTAAGCTACTACTGCCTGCTTCGAAGTCGAATCTATATCAAAAAAATTGTTATTTTATGACAATTCTAATATATAATAAGATCCCAAAATCTATTCGTGAACAAAACTTTAACCTGTTTAGAATTAAATTGACGAAATGGCTCACGGATAAATGTTATTATACTGTTAATGAATTTTTTAATGATAAAACTTGACAAATACCTGAATTCAATTTACTTATTTAAATATTACCTATTTGACATTTTATAAATTAATTATTATATTTTACTATTTTAGCAACCGAGTTAAATTCAAAATAATTGTATTAGAAATATAATTTACTTAATTTAATTTAATAAATAGACATTTGCACGCCATTACATTTGGCAAAATATGTGAAACTGAATTTAGAAGTTTAAGATCTCAATGTACCATATTTTATGCAAATAAATTATCTTTATCTTTATCTTTATCTTTATCAGGTCGATTTTATTTTCGACGTTATTTTTTTTATTTTTTTTTATTTTTTATATAAAACTGGGCAGGCATTTGACCACCATCTTGTTTATTTATTTATAATTAAAAAATTATAAAAGTGCAAAGCTTATATGGTAAATAAAATAAAATAAAATAAATAAATGGTTGAGGGCCAACTATAGAACATCCTCAAAGTTACTAAATTATGAGCTAGAACTTGAAAAATTACTAATTATTGATGAGTTTACGACGGTACATAGGTCATAAACAGTACAATATAAATATACTAGTAAAGTATCAGATAACAAACAAACCAATTAAAGTTATTCTTAGGATTACTTACAAACCGCTAAACACATAGGTACTGCAAAGGGTATTTATGTAGAGCAAATAAAGTCGGGCCAAACATACTCCCTTGAGATACTCTATATCTATAAGTATATGATTTCTAAGTTGGTTTTTGGATTATCTAGTGATAGTGAGATGTTAGTGAGTTAATTCAGACCCACGTGCTACGTCAATCCATGATCTTGCGCTGAGCGTGGCGCCAGTCAATTGTTTATTAGCAAAGTGGTCAATGCAGTTTTGCTAGTAACTTACTAGTAGGCTTTTCATAATTTTACTTAATTATATTTTCACTTCTAATGCTCTACGCCAATATAGCACTACCAAGCGGGACTAAAGTAACCACTTTAGTCCCAAGGGAGTAAAAAGTAATTAGTATTTTAATTTCCTTCATGTGATATTAGACAAACGCAAACAGCCAGTAAATATACTATTTCACTTCTCATGCTCTAATATAGCCCTACGAAGCGGGACTAAAGTACCCCCACTGGGAATCGAAACCGAGACCTCTGGGTCTGATACCGGTGGTGTGTGTGAACCACTAGGCTACAGAGGCGGTTGAAAACACGAGCCAGAAACGGGAATAATAAGATGAGCAAAAAACACAACATGCAAGACGCACCACCCGCTCGCATGCAAAAAAAAATTGCACATGCTCATCACGAAAATACCAGTGCACAATACCTGCACGAGCCATTTTTTTTGCGGGCGGGCGGGTGGTGCGTCTTGCATGGTTGTGTTTTTTGCGGAATTAAGCTAGGTACATAACTATAATTCGTTATTCACAACGATGCTTGGTATTTCCCTGGTCAATCGAATCAGAAATGATGAGATCCGCAGGAGAACTAAAACAACCGACATCGCTCGAAGGATTGCATCGTTGAAGTGGCAGTGGGCAGGACGTGGTGCATCTTGCATGTTGTGTTTTTTGCGGAAGTAAGCTACATAAATTACCGGCCTTGGCCTATCATTCATACTGGTTTAACACCTAATTTAGCATATGTTTCCAGTTTTTTCTATTATTTTTTATTTTTTGTGTCAACATGTGTGATAACTGTTATTATTTTTTGTTTTGTTATATTTAAAAGTCACCAATATTAGGCTCCTCCAGAATATCAGCGTTGCAACAGTATACTTTTTTTTTTACTGTTGCAATACTATGCTGAGGTGGGGGCCTAGTTGGCTGTACACCTGGTTTTTTTTTTATTTTTTTACTTTTAATATTACTTTAATTGTGTTATAGCCAATAAATGTTTCTCTTTCTCTCTCTTTCTTTCTCTTTCTATTTCGATTTTCACAACGATGCTGCACAATGGTTAGAGACTTCCGCTAAGTGACGCCTGATTCAATCAAATACCAAGCATCGCTCTCTTCATTACTCGCTGGGTGATGTAGGTACCTTCAATTAACTGTCCTAAATCAACTAACTAAATACTTCCTTATCCTAATTAAGTAACTACTTGACCAATTATTGGGAATCTTTGGATAAATTGTACCTTCTAGGCCTCATCCGGAACCAATTCAATTAGAGTAGTCTAGTCATAATTTTAGACAAGCATTGTGCCATGGGTTCGAAACGAGAAACAAAATTCCTGCCAATCGACAGAGATTTTTTAATCGCACAAGTCGCGCAATTTTTTAAGCGCTTTTATTGGCATGACCTAACATAATATTTATATTATGTATGTATGTAACGGAATCTTTTGAAGTAATTTTCACAAACCGTCGGATACGGAATCGGATTCGAATTCTGTGTTTCATCTTTGTCTTTTCTATAGTGAGTGACAGAGACAGTGCAAACATGCCGCTGGTTCTGATGTCCTACTAGGATGATCAGAATATAAATAGTAGATTGTACAACAAGTGCATAAAACGTACCATTTTACCCGAGACGTATATATGGATAGTCAATTCGAGGGTAAAATGGGTTTTATCTACGAGTTTTACACTCTGCTTTTCACTTCGATTGTGAGGAAAATAAATAACAATATTACAAAAAAGAAAAAATAAAGACGTCGCCATATTGGCGGGAAGACTTTCTTTTTTTTATACGTAGCAGTGGCAGCACAGTGACTTTAGCATAGATCGTAGTCCATAATGCTCTTGAAATACTTATTTCTTACAAAACTCATTAATTTTGCCTAGTTTTATTAATTTAGTAAGTACTTATAGTTTAACATGGATTGTGTACAAAACTAAAGAAACAGAATGAAATTACAAGTTTATTAAACGAAGTTTTATTGCGTGTGTGACTGTTTACCTGACGACCTTTGTCTGAGAGACTGAGACTTAGACGAAGATTTTACTTTATGCACTAGAGCATAAAAAGCGATTTTATGCAGCCTATACCCAACATAAACACGAACTTTACGAGCATGAGAAGTGAAAAAATATGAAGAGCTGTTCTATCATTCTCATTACGTGTTTCTATGTTCGCATGGTTTTACACTAGGATTTCTTCAGATTCTTTACTTACTTACATTTTTTTTAGTCTTCTTGGCAGAAAAAAAATATTTGCCTATTTAAGAAAACTAAAAAAAGCACGCTGTAATAGCAAACCGCACTAAAAGTAGAAAATACGTTTTAAGTATAACAAGTTTGTCTTACAGCAATAGAAAGTCCAATAATCAAGTATGACTAAATTGGGTGTTTGACTGTTGTTGAAATGTACATATTTAATTATGACATTCGAAAATATAACATTATTGAATAACAAATATGAAAAAAGAAATTCAATATGTATTATAACAAGCGAATTATGAGCTACTTAATTGTGATTCTAGCTATCTCTTTCTAAAACGAAATTTTCTATGGCGAGAGTATGGCGCTATAGAAATGTGACGTCACGTTTCTATAGCGCTCTCCTTGTCTAATTAGTCAGTTTGATGCTCTATATCGCTGAAAATATGCAAGATATTTAAAAATAAATACCTACTTATGTTGTGTTGCTACTAGTTAAATGAACATTTTAAGTCAATAAAGAAAAATCAGTCAATTACTTTAAAGATATGTCTTTTGTTTTGTGACCAGCGGTACAGGTGATTAAAGTTTACGAATAGTATACTTAATTCACCTAGGTGAATTAACTCAGGTGAATTAAGTTTACGGAGCGAAATAATTCAATTATTAAAAAAAGTCCGGGGTACAATTTAATATTTTCATGATAAAGCTAATTTTGTAAACAGTTAAGTACCTAAGTACTAATAAAATAATTAATTGTAACATTTAATATCAAGCACAACACTTTTTTAACTTAAAGCTAAAAAACGCGAGACCGAAGACGCGAGACTATTAAAAACGTGATTTACTTAAACTACATATATTTTTTAAATCTTTAAGTTATACAGGGTGTTTTTCTATAAGTGCCATACCTCTTAGGTGATGATTGTACTCATGAATATGAACAACTTTTACTATGAGGCCAACTCTGCAACTTCACAAAAAAAATCAGCTGTTCCATACATTCTGGTCAGGTCATCTA
Source organism: Crambus lathoniellus (assembly GCA_949710035.1). Classification (NCBI taxonomy): domain Eukaryota; kingdom Metazoa; phylum Arthropoda; class Insecta; order Lepidoptera; family Crambidae; genus Crambus; species Crambus lathoniellus. The sequence goes on along the minus strand of OX453307.1, from coordinate 2,531,418 downwards.
AGAGGTATTGCACTTATAGAAAAACACCCTGTATATTAATATGGGATGAAATTTTATCTAAACAGAAACGAATGCTACGCGGTAATCTGTTAGTTATACAAGGGTGTAGCGACAACCTTTATGAGGTGTCGTCTTTATACCTATATGAAAGGTGGAATTATATTTAATGATACCTGCCCCCTGCTTCTCAAAACGTCGGAAACGGAATCGGATTCAAATTCTGTGCTTTGTCTTTGTCTATTCCAAAGTGAATGACAGAGACAGACAGTGCATACCTACATACGCCGTCGGGAGCGTTTCCGACGATTCGTGAAGTAAGTATATGAAGGGAAAGTATTCGAAATAATGGAGATAGCAAATTTCACTCAAAGAAAACATTCCTACCTTTAATTTTAAATAAAACAAAACTAATTTAAAATCTTATAAAACAAAACTGCTTTCAGATTCAAAAATAAGCTTTCACACACCCTGGAACCGATCTGGCTAAAATTCCAAAAATCAACAGCCTGTATCTACAGGTAGTTAAAAAAAAAACAGTACAGAGATTTTAGGGGATGATAGTGTCCTAGAAAAAAATATCAGCTGTTCCATACATTTCAGTCAAGTCGATGTTGTACTTTTGTATGGAACAGCTGATATTTTTTTCTCGATTCCGTGGTCACCCCCATAGTAAAAATTGTTCGTATTGATGGATACTATCATCCCCTAAAATCTCTGTTCTGTTTTTTTTAACTACCTGTATATAACATCAATCGATATGGTATTTTTCTGAAATACAGGATAGGTTCAATGAAAAAAAAAATGTAAATGCAGTTTTGTTTTGTTTCTAAAAGAAGTAAGTAAGTATCGGAATATTTTTTAAATTAAAATTTCCTAAAATATCTCCATTATTTCGAATAAGTACTTTCTCTTCAGGTATCACGAAATAATTCCAACCTGTACGAGTATGTATGTCTGTGATACAGCATCTCATAAAGGCTATCATCTTTTATGCCTCTTGTAATAGAATCGGTTTTCGCTGTCCTATGCAGTGCTTATCGTGCCTTACTGTTAATCATAATAAACGCAGGTTAAGGCGATACTCGGAAAAATTATGCTAAAGCGAGTTAGCAATGAGAAAACGATGCGCGCGGGAGCGAGACCGATTTTGCAGATTACGCAAAAAAACACAAAATCACTTCGTATTAAAAAACTATAGCGATTTAAAAAAAATGCTTCTATACGATCCTGAATATTATTGGTGTCCACTAATTAAACCAATTTTCAATAGTATATGTATCCCCATTTAAGAATAATCTTGATATTTCTTATTTTTTAGAGGTATTTTCGAAAATAAAAAGTGTCGAGGCAAAATCATAAAATGGTGTTTATGAAACTATACGATTCTAGATAAAGGTATGAAGAAATATATATCTTTTTACTAGATTTATAACAACTCTAAACGTCCTATAGTTTTATATCAAAAAGTCCATACTTTTTCCGAGTAGCGCCTTAAGCAACTAACAATAGCGTTTCTCGTCATGTTATCGCAATGCGCTTTAGTTGTCATAAGAACGCATTATTAATAATACCTGAGTACCTGGCGACCGATGGACGGTTACGATCTTGTAATTTCTACGACCGGTTTTTTCCTTCGCCTTTTGATCTTCATAATTATTATTTTCTTTTTTTTTTGTAAGAACCATAGATTGAATTATTGTACTTGTAGTGTAAGTTACCCAATTTTGTATTTTTTTTTGTTACTGTTTTTCGGTATTTTAATTTGTAAAACGTATATTTTCCCCACAGGTCAGGCTAAGCCTAGTGTGGGGGCCAGTAAATGTTTTATGTTGTACTGAAAAGGAAATAAATATTTTTATCTTTTATCTTATCTTTATCTTTTAAACTCATGGGCTCGCTCCGTGTATCAGCGTGAGTTGATAATACCACGTACAATAATAACTATTCAAAATTTTACTTTTTTACAAGCTTTTTACTATCTTGCCCTGTTAGTTAGTGGGGACAAATCTTGCAAGCTTAATTTGACCCACTTCCCAGTGTCCGATGGAGCTGAAAGTATACAGGTTTGGTTTAGATGACAGAACAATATTTAAGTACAGTCAGTAAAAAAGCTTGTCATGAATTTTTATATTAAAAACTTATTTGTAGTTTCAGTAGATATCAAATCGGGGTTTAAATGTTGAACTGAGCTTTAATAATCTACGTCCCAGAAAATAGTATTACAGTTTGAAATAAAAGTTTAAATATGCTGTTGACAATTTGCATCAAAATTATGTTTCTCATTTACACAGTAGGTAAATATCTTACTTTTGTATACTTACACTATAGAATATTTAATTTACCTCTGTGTTTTTTGAAACTAAGTTTACGCTGCATGTATGATTCATGCAAACGGTGATGTGGCTGAAGCTTGTCTAGTTATTAATAAATATAAATCCAAGTGATTTGCAGTTAACAACGTGTCAGTGATCCAACAATTTTATGTCGACATAACTCTGTTAAAATTAATGATTTAAGCTACATCGCTGCCAAATTATTTCCCCTTGCATTATTACATTTATTACACAAATAACTGTTACATTTTTACATCAAATTGAAATAGAAATTCAAATGTGAAATGGGTGGCATTTAACAAGTCAAGAAACTAATCTAATTTAAAACGAACAAAAACAAACCTACAAAACTCTGTTGTACAATACCTACATCTACATTGATAGCAAAGCATAGCCCAGTTCATTTCTATAACTGTATTTCATTCTATTTAATATTACGCCTTTTACTAGTTTTAAATACGAGTATTTTATTATAATTATTGCAGTATATTAGTTTGAATGACAAAACATATAATTACATATTAATTACTGTTATACATAAGCACCAATTACTAAGAACCTCAAGATGATACATTCTAACATAGTAGCAGTAAATTTATCTCAGTTAATGTTTGTATTGATGAAGAATCTATTGTGTATTGTAAATAGGTCTCTTCCGACAATATTGAACCTATTGTATCAAAACTATTGTAAATCAGTCACTTGATTAGTATTTGTAGATAAAATTCACAATTACGTTCAGTTATTAGTAAGTTTCGGGGTTATCAGTAGTACTCATTGATAATACTTCACACAAAAGCTGACGTCAAACTAATATATAAGGGTCGCAGCACACGGGCCATTGAATAAGTTTTTAGTAAAAATTTCATTTTCATGACAAGCTTTTCTGCTGACTATACTTAAATATTGTATTGTCATCTAAACCAAACCTGTATACGGAATTTCAGCTCCATCGGAAACTGGAACGTGGGTCAAATTAAGCTTGCAAGATTTATCCCCCACCCTAACTAACATGGCAAGTTAATAAAAACCAGACCAGACCAGGGGGCCAAGCCTGCTAACGTTAAGTCATAATCGTGTCTCAATCGTGTTTCAATTGTAGTTCAATTGTAGTGCTTTTTTACACACTAGTTACAAGAAATGTGTACTTTTTTCACAATACTTCTGATGGTCATATTACACACTACATTCACATCACATTATACTGTCATAATTCTTGTAACTATATTGTGTAAAAAAGCACTGCAATTGGTGTGGCCCCTCCCGTCCGTCTCAATATATTTGTTTTTCCCGCTCAACGCGGCCGCGGACGCAAGACGCGCCGCTCCATTGTGGCCCTGTGTGTGTGGACGGTAAAGCGTACCCCACGATTGGTAATCGTTAGTCCATATAACTGCATGTGTATTCAAACCGCGATTAAGAATTGCTGTGCTGGGATATATCTAGGACAGTTTATAGTGTTTTTTGCATATACTAAGGAAACAAGAAATCAAACCTACTGAAAGGAAAGAAAAAATAGGTTCGAATCAATATCAAAATCATTTTGTTGAAAAGTTTGGGGTTATGGTTTTATCAGCTCTGTATCCGTCCCTAAAATTATTTCGTGCAGCTACAGTAAAAAGTGTGCTCAGTAGGTTAACATGATTGACATTATTTAACTATTATTATCTTTTATAAGATTGAAGTTTATATAAAAAGATGACGTAAATTTTTATGTCTATTCAATCGTGGTTTTTCCTGCTTATTGTAAAACATATCGAACTATTTAAGATGTAATGAAAATTACGTATAGGAACGTATCTAACTATGAAATAAAGTCAGGATAGTAGAAGGCCTGATTTTTATTACGTCAAGTTAATAAATTCAATATACCCATTGTATGCAATGATATCGTTTATAACAGAATATAATTACTAATAAATATTAAAATATTTTTAGTAACATTAATGCTGCAGCCACACTATGGGAATACGCCAATAGACATCGGGATATGCCAAATTCCAACATAGTGGAGCCACGTTTATCGCGATAATTAAAGCGAAAATTTTACTACGGCATTCACTACACCATATGCCTTATGCCAATAGCTCGAGTGACGATTATCGCAAGAATTGTTGCGATCGAGCGGCCACACTATGGCGATAAATTTAACGCAATAATTCTCGCGACAGTTCAAGTGAAGTTGACCATCGGCATATCCCCATAGTGTGGCCCCAGCATAAGAAAGTATTTTCAATAAAACTAAATACCTAGTTGAAACGGTTTTTAGCACCCTTTTATGTTCCGAAATAGCCAACAACTTAACAAAAACTTAATAACAAGATCGATCGCCTGCTTATCACTTAACCACTTAAGATAACTTGCACAATAGGGTGCAATGACCGACTAACAACATTAAGCGGCTAAAGATGTCATACTGTGACACACTTTAGCTGCGTAAACGCGTTGGTCGAGCGAGTACCGTACTATATTTAGTGCATTCTGAGATCCAAGCTGAAGCGTACGCGCCGGTTTTACAGTTAAAATACGCTATCTTTTCATAAACCGCAAAATGAACTTTAACACCCAGTGATAAGAGCCACATAAACATTTTTCTGATAACGTTTTCGTTTTTAGGTTACAAGATGTACTGATTAGTGTTTTCTCGCGTGAAAAAATATTATTTTAGTTTGTTCGACTTATAAAATGGTGATTTATATTGTAAAGTAGCGTGAGTGGTTGTGATATTTAAGGTTAAAAGTGTACTTTTTGTAAATAAAATGAAGAAAGCAAGCCAATATGAAAAGAGCCAAGATGATGAAGTGTTTTTTGAAGATGCTTTTGAAATGGCTGGTGAGTGAAAACTGATTATCATTGTTTCAATCTTACACCAAATTAAATAGATAAGTACCTACTTTTACATTACATTTAAAAGTACCTAGTCTTTTTAGTTAGCAGAAAAAAATGTTAAATTAAATAATAAAATATCATCTAAAATCATGTCAAAAAGTTTTCGCGCCTAAAACTTTTTAGATATTTTACTTTAAAAAATATAATTAAAAATTTTTGATACGAAAGAAAATAAACATTTTATACCATTTTTAACAGTTTTAAAATTGGCCCAGCTTTTCTGAAAATATTTTTTGGTCTAATTTCAAGCACAAAAATAGACTAAGTTTTAAAAATAAGAAGAAAAGAAAATAAAATAGAATGTATCGTGTAATAATAATTAAAAGAATCTTGGCTAATTTCGCTTGTTTTGAATGAGGGTCGATGTAAAAATGGTAAGCGATTTCTTTTTTTTACAAAAAAATGTTGTCAGTAAGTATGAAAGAGTAAAAAATTTACTTGACTCAGTCCTTGATCATGAAACAAAGTTTCAAACACGTTGGAAACTCAAAAAGTGAAATTAACAAGAAAATCTGTGGAAATTATTCTTTTTTTTTTCAAAGTTATTAATAACTATTGCAGTTAGTAAGTCGCCAAAATAACTGCTTATAGCTTATAGCATAGTAAAAGTTTTACTATGCTTATAGCTAGACCTAACTGTCTAACTAGGTCACGTGTTCCTCCAATATTTATTTTAGTGGATTAACCATTAGGTATAAATTAGGCACAATTATAATAATTGTACAATTATCCTCATTGGTCCTAGCCTAATTTATTAACCTCTATTCTTTATTATAGGTACTTCCATTTATCCTTACTTGTAAACCCTAACCGCAAAAAGAGGCTGCCTGTTACTTTTGCCCACCTAAACCACTGAACCGATTTTGATGAAATTCATCATAAAGATAGAAAGAAGACTATACATTTTTTACAAGCACATCTTAGATTTCTGCGCGAACTGTTCATTTAAATAAATCAATCTTTCACGGATGCAATCAAGCTTTATTAAACAAATCTAGTTTTATTGGTTGTTTTTTTAAAGGATTTTTTGTTTTTTCCTCTGTTGTTTTATTTTAGACTACTTATAGGTACATGGAAAAAGCACAAAGGCACAGATCACTAAATACTTACTAACAAAGCCTACTACTTATACATTTTTAACATTTTTAATCCATTTATTTTTTAAAGATTCCTGCATCGCAATTTTACCAAATTCCACACAGAATATAAGACACATCAAACAACTAGTTAATTACAATAATCACAATATCGTAACACCGCTAAATTAGAATAATGTAGGTAGATATTTTTACACGTTTTAAATCACACATAAATTATCCTTAACTTAGTTAGTTACGCCAGTCGTGCTGGTGACCGCATTACGTATAACTACTTAAACAGTGTTGATCCATAATACCACAGATAATATAATACTACACTAGTACCTAATCCATACAACACATAAATGTAAAGAATGTAACTGTCTATTACCTTGACGATTGTTCGATTCCCAGTCGAGTAAATGAAGAAAACTAACCTTTCCACATTGTCTTGTGTCCGGTAATACCCGTCGATCTTTCCCATTAACATAACATTGTGGCTATTCACACGCAAGGCTCCACAGCCTCGTATATTTAAATGAATAAAGAATTAAAGAGAAGTAAAAAAACCTAAAAGGAAAAGAAACGATCCATTGTACCAAACTAGAATTTGATCTTACCTGCACTGCACATGGATAGGTAAACACGGCGGCACATCTGACTACACATGTTGACCTTGAGACCGCCTTTATGCCCTACGTAATAACCCATAAAAGCTGATATCGGAGTTCAATTGCTTAACCTGATGTGCTGTCGAGTGTAGCTACAGGTTTTCTTTATTATTTAATACGAACAGGAAACTGCACTATTCACATCAATATAATAATAATTTTGATTCGATGTTATTTACGAAAAGGTTTCTGGTAGACTGATTGTGTCAAACCAAATAAAATATTCCATGACAAAAAAGGTGACATTCAAATTATTACTTTTCCGAACAAACGTAGAAATTTGACACATAGTTTCGTATTACCTTAAGGAAGGTTAAGTAATAAAATAAAATATATAGAACTAGCTTTCCGCCCCCGGTTTCGCCCGCGTTGACTACACGACGTTATCCCGCGAGAATATGATACTTTTCCAGGATAAAAAGTAGCCTATGATCCTCTCTTGGCTACAAAGTATCTATGTCCCAAATTTCAGCTAAATCCGTTCAGTCGTTTTGGCGTGATTGAGTAACAAACATACCTACAAACATCTAAACATCCAAACATCCAAACTTTCACATTTATAATATTAGTACAGTCTCGCGGCGACAACCGTGCGAGCGGGTCGTGCTACGCGCGTAGTTGTTTGATATTTACTACCTGCGATCGATCCCTATTGTTTACCGGCGCCCGGACCGCCTAGCAGCGGCCGGCGCATGTGTGCAGTTGTTTGTTGCGAACTAACTAAACTATGGCGAGTGAATCGGAAGATATGACGGAGCGCAATCGAGAGAATATCAATGTGGAGGTTACGGATGATTATTCAAGGAGTGAGAATGACGAAACTAACCTGTCAAGACCGGTTAAGAGAGATCGGGAGGATGGATCTTCTGATGGAGAATGGCATTTAATCGAAAAGAAAAAACTACGACAATCTATTTCAACAGATCCCGAATCCGAATCAAACCAAATAACTATTTCATGTAAGGAGAAACTTCCAAAAGCATTTGCATTAGCTAAGCTATTGAAAAAGGAAAATATAAATAACATCTTAAAGGTAAAATATATTAATTCATATTGAGTGCGTATTACATTGCAAGATGAGGTAAACTTGAAAAAACTGTGTTCATGTGAAGGGTTTCTGAAAATGGGATGGAGGATACATAAAGATATGGAAGTTAGTTTTTCTTATGGTGTGATCAAAGATGTGGAATTAGATTTAGAAGAGAAAGAAATATTAAAAAGTATCTCATGTCCGGGGCAAGTGGAGTTGGTATCCGTCAAAAGACTCGATCGGCGAATTAAAGACAAAGACGGGTGGTGGCCCAGCGAAGTAGTGCAATTATGCTTCAAAGGAAACTGTTTGCCGCCTTATGTCTATACTGATGGGATGCGAATAGCCGTTGAGCCCTACGTCTTTGGTGTTTCGCAGTGCTCACAGTGCTGGAAGCTAGGTCACACTGCCAAAATGTGCGCTTCGAATAAAAGAATATGCCCTAAATGTGGAGGGAACCATTCAAACTGCGATACGAGATCCTTTAGATGTGTTAATTGTCAAGGAAAACACATGGCACTGTCCAAAATATGCCCCTTATACTTGAAGGAAAGGAAGATACGGGAAATAATGGCTGAATTCAACTGTACATATAAACGGGCATTGACCATGTACGTCCCACCTTCACCCTCTAGGCGACCTGTGGATGAAATCAGGAGTGAAGTCCGAGATATGGACAAGCAAATACAGGATAGACCAACTTTTGCAGCCATCGTAAAGGTACCAGTGGAAATTCACAGAACCGAAAATGATAATACACAAGAAGCGAAAACCCCTAAATCTACTAGGAAGTCCAAGAAAACAAAACAGGATAGAAAAGACTCCTATGTCTGGTCGGAACGAACGTCTCATAAAGAGTATATGTCTGAAACATCTGAGGCTGAATATCACTCTTCCGCCAACGAGTATGAGTATCATAGCAAAGGTAAATCAGATAAGCAAAAAGGAATTACTTTTGAAGAATTAGTTTTCCGGGTAAGAGAGATTTTTTTTTATTAAGAAACTATCATTAGCTAATAAACTTAAAAATATTATGAAATTATGCATTGAGTGGTTAATACTATTGACGGTAGACAAAATATCTGATTCACCTTTGTTGGAAATGGTAATAAACTGGTTTAATGGATAATAATAAAAAAATAAAATTAAGTATTGCCCAATGGAATGCCCAGAGTCTCCGGCCTAAGCTGCAAACTTTCTCGGACTTACTGATTCAAAACAAAATTCACATAGCCGCTATATCAGAGACTTGGCTCGAACCAGATAGCCACCTTAAAATGAGTGAATATAACATCTTTCGACATGATAGAGATGATGGTTATGGTGGTGTAGCTATCATAATTCATAAGTCTATAAGATCTAAAAAAGGCACCTTTTGTATCAGTAACTCTGAGATAGAGATTTTACATGTTGAGGTACATAATTGCCCCCTGATTAAGAATATTGTGTCTATATACTGTCCCTCTACTGCACGTGCAAGTTATTCAGACTGGAATAATTTATTTTCATCTTTTAGCAACAATACAGTCATCCTAGGCGACTTCAATGCTCATCACAGCAACTGGTCTTGCAAAACGGACACTAGAGGTGTACAGATTCTAGACGCTATGTCTGATAATAATTATGTTTGTCTTAACACAGGATCTGTAACTAGAATAAGGCTAGTGGATGGCAAATTACAGAAATCGTCTCCTGATTTATCCTTTGTCTCATCTGACATAGCGCTAAACTTTAACTGGACAGTACTTAACGAAACGCTAGGAAGCGATCACTTGATTATAAAGCTTATGACAGAATATGAAACCAGTAAAAACCTGCTTGTAAAAAGAAATTTTAAAAAAGCGGATTGGTCGGCTTATTCCTCTCTTTTACAGGAATTGTTCTCCGATTTTGTTATACCTGAGGACCCCCAAAAAGCTTATAACGAATTTACCAAACTTATTAATATAGCTGCAGATACTCATATACCCCTTAATAAAATTAATAGAAACCCGAATTCTAATTTTGCCCCTAAATCATATTGGAATGCTCAGTTATCCAGGGTGGTAGCAGAGCGCCGATTAGCGTTAGTTAAGTTCCGCCGCAATCCGTCTCCCTCTAACTTAAATGAACTTTAGAATAAAATAAGTTATGCGCAAAAAATAATAAGACAAGCTAAACATAATAATTGGACTCAGTTCTGTTCTGCTATAGATCACAATACTTCAGCTTCAGATATGTGGCAAAAGTTAAAATGGTTAAAAGGCCACAATACATCTAAAAACAACTCTATTGATAATTCTCAGGCTATGGCTTTACTCCAGAAGCTTGCTCCGGATTCAGTACCTCGCGAACCACCAAAATTTTTACATTGTAACCGTAAATTAGAAGAAAGTATCTCCATCCAGGAACTAATTACATGTATTAAAAAGAAGGATACATCTCCTGGATGCGATGATATTTCATATTCTATGATAAAAAACTTACCAAAAAATGCAAAATATATTTTACTCGCCTTATATAACAAGTTTCTTTCGACTGGATTCGTCCCCTCACAATGGAGAATGATTAATATTATCGCTATACCGAAGCCCGGAAGGGACTCTGAGCAAATAACATCTTTAAGGCCTATTTCACTTATGACATGTATGTGCAAAATATTTCACCTCATTATCAGTAGAAGGCTTGAATGGTTTGTCGAAAAAAACAATATACTGTGTGATAATACGGTAGGTTTTAGAAGGGCTAAAGGCTGTTTAGATAGTTTGAGCACTTTAGTTTCACGCATATACACAGGTTTTTCGAAAAGACTATCGACGATTGGCTGTTTTATTGATATTACTGACGCCTACAATAATGTGAATATTGAGGTACTTATAAGAAAACTAGAGGAATGCGGGATAGGGTCTAAAATATGCCACTATTTATGGAATTTTTTGAGAGAGCGACACTTGACAATCAATACTGAAAAAGGAAGCTTAACTAGAATAACTGGACAAGGTATAGCGCAAGGAGATCCTTTATCCCCCTTATTGTTTAATTTAGCCACAAAAGACATTTGTAAATTACTGGGCAAAGATATTTTCATTTCTCAGTACGCTGATGACTACGTCTTATATAAAACTTGTCGCACATTAACCGAGGGTCAGAGTAGCCTGCAGATAAATTTGAATAAGTTCAATAAATTAGTCTCAGAGCTAGGTCTAGAAATATCAACAAAAAAGAGTCAAACTTGCGTATTTACAACAAAACATTGCCGTGAAAATGTCGTATTGTATGTTAATGAAATACCCTTAGAAAACGTACAGCAAATTAAATATTTAGGTGTATGGCTGGACCGATCCCTAAGATGGGCTAAGAATATTAATGAAGTGCGAGAAAAAGCGTTAAAATTCATAAATATATTTAAGATACTTGCAGGCTCTAACTGGGGAGTTCACCCAATACACCTAAGGAGGTTATATATTGCAGTTGTTAGAAGTCGCTTAGACTACGCTTCCTATTTATTTGATAACGCTGCACTTTGCCACACTTCGAAATTAGATAAGGTTCAAAACCAATATTTACGTCTAATAGGCAAGTTTGTTAGGAGCACCCCCATCCATGTTATGGAATCCGAACTCATGATACAACCTCTGTTTGTACGTAGAGCATATCTGGCTGGCAAATTTCTCCTTAAAGCAAAGTCATTTAGTCAAAATAATTTAATACTGGACCTAGACCATCTCTCTGAATTATGCCTGAACCTATATTGGAGTCGAAAAAAGAAACCTCTCTTGGTGACTACACACAACATTCTGAAATCATTAGAAGTTGCTTCCAGTAATAAATTAGAAATGTTTAGTTTGGATAAATGGGTTAGCAGTTTTGATACAGACAGTTTTATCAACTTGACTATCCCAATGGTTGATAAACCCAAAAGATCGTACAGGAGTAATAATTTATTAATCATGTGTAATAAATATATACGTAGTAAATACTCCAGCTTCTATAAAATCTATACAGATGGGTCAAAGGATGAATCAGGCATAGGTGCTGCATTTTTAGATACTCAATTAAAAGAAAATATGAAGTTCTGCATCAATAATAATTATATCTCTATAATGCATGCTGAATTAATAGCGATAGTTGAGGCTCTTTCATACATTATGTCCATATCAAATGGCAGCAACAAAAAGTTTGTAATTTTAACCGACTCAAAAAGTGCACTACAGCATATTTTAAAATGTACTTCATCTGAACGAGGCATTCCATTGGCTTATACTGTACTGGATTGTATCCACAAACTAAATCAAAATAACGTTACGGTTATCTTGCAATGGGTGCCTTCCCATATTGGTCTCATAGGTAATGACATAGTAGATAAACTGGCCAGGGAGGCTGTGGTGGATGGGGATGAAGTAAATTGCCAGCCTTACTTTACCAACCTGATGTTCATTGTTAGAGAACGTTGCCGTAAACTGTGGTCAGAATATTTCAGTGAAAGATCTTTGACAAAGGGCATCTGGTATAGAACTATTCAACCCCATCTACCTCAGCATCCTTGGTTCGAGCAGGATCACCTGGGAAGACACAATGTTGTAATGGGTCTTAGATTGCGTTCCGGACACATACCACTGAACAAATTTGGCTTTCTAATGAAAAGGGTTAATTCTGCCAATTGTACTGAATGCGATATAGTTGAGGATGTTTACCACATTGTTGTAGAGTGTGTACGGAACGATGCGGCGAGACTAGATTTAAAAACTAGGTTTAATATTAATAATAACGATATTGGCTGGTGTAATAGCATTTTGTCCTCTCCTCTTTCGGAAGAGGCTAAAATGTTGTACGCCGTTGTGCATGTAGGCCTACGTCATAGAAATTTAAATAAGTAAGTGTACCTAATGTACTTGTTTCTTCTACAGGGGTGACATGTTCAGTGTTGAACAAACCCCTTATTAAATAAATAGAAAAAAAAATAAAAAAAAAATAATATTAGTAGGATAAAAAGATAGAATAACGTAAAGGAGGTTGAAGAGTATCGCTCGAAGGATTGCATCATTGAAGTTGCAGTGGCAGCGGGACACATAGCGCGGAGAACCGATGGCCGTTGGGGTGGAAAGGTTCTCGAATGGCGACCGCGTACCGGACGACGTTCCGTGGGCAGGCCCCCTACAAGGTGGACCGACGATCTGGTCAAGGTCACGGGAAGCCGCTGGATGCGGGCCAAGCAGGACCGATCGTTGTGGAGATCCTTGGGGGTTGGGGTAGGCCTATGCCCAGCAGTGGGCGTCGTTCGGCTGACATGATGATGATGAAAGGAGGTTGTAACGACAACGTAACAACACATTAAGTTCTAAATCTTAATTTGGGATTGTATTGGAGCTATGTGATGTATTGTAAGAACTGAAATATGGAAAACACCATTTAATCTTTAACTTGGCTCATTTTACTGAAAGAAAACATTTTTAATTATTATTCGAATCAAACAAAACTGCTTTCAAAGATTTTCTAAAATGCAATTCGCCCGGGAATCGAATAGCCAATATTTGTAAAAACAATGCGAAAAACCTGTAGTTTTATCGCATCAATGGATGAGGACAATCATAAGGATCACATTTCTTTAAATAACATACAAATAGAAAAGAAAAACGATAAAAGATTATGGATTCGATGTCGAATCGAGTCCATGTTGTATGGTTTCTAAGGCTAAGCTGTTTTTTAACCGACTTCTAAATCAAAAAGGAGGAGGTTCTCTATTCGTCTGTATGTATGTTTTTTTTTTTTTTGTGTACGTCCACCGATTACTCGAAGACGGCTGAACCGATTGAAATGGTTCAAACGTTATTACATCAGGTTTGTCTCCAAATTGGTCCCATTTTTTGAAATTTTGAAATCGGTTCAGTAGTTTTCAGGAAATCTTGAAAATACTGTCGTTTTCGTTACCACTTTATGTGAATTTACTACGTATCTTTCGGCATAACTCCTTTGTTTATTAACCGATTTAGATGATTCTTGTTTTGATAGAAAGGGGATACCTCAAGGTCTTTTAACCGACTTCGAAAAAGGAGGTTTTCAGTTTGATCACATACCTATTTACCAGAAAACACGTAAATTGCCTGCACGATGCACTAAAAAGAGTGAAATAAAAATTATTTTTATAAAAAAATAAAACCGCCTTCAAAAAAACCACATCAAAAAGTGAGAAATAATTCCTCACCAAATAAATAACGTAAGTACTTTGAAGTCGGGCGGGTTTTAACAAAAACAACAAAAAATTGTATCTACATGTTTCACGCCCGACTTCAAAGTACTTACGTTATTTATTTGGTGAGGAATTATTTCTTACTTTTTTGATGTGGTTTTTTAAAATAAAAGAATGAAGTTTTGTTTCTTTTTTAAAAATAAATGAATTTCGCTTTTCAGTAAAATGAGCTAACTATAGGATTTAAGGCTGTTTCTTTTCAGGGCCCTTAAATTTTTTCCACCCTGTAGGTATTTGTTCTTTGTAAAGTATGGAACCTTTACCTTTACGCGCTTTTACTATTAATCTTTGGACAATTGTAGTTTTTAGTGTCCTGTGACTTTGGTCGAATTTTTGTAAAGAGATGGATGAGAAGAACCTTAGAGTTGGTTTAGGATCACAGACAACTTAGGTAGGTAGTTACTTCTTGTGTTGATTTTAAGTGATTCCAAATAAGCGCAATTATTTGTAGGCGGGACGTACTCAGTAATAATTATGACATTTGTACGAACTATCCTAAAGCCCGAATCCATTACCAGATACTCACTTTTCTAATTAAAGATTTTATTACTTCAAACTTACCTAATCTAACTAGGTAGTTAAAAGGCTTCACGACGAAATTCGATTGATGAAAACAGTACTAATTATTTGGGCATACGATGTCAATGAACCATATCATGTAAACCCTGTCCGGACCGAGCCCGAGCCCGACACCTCCATGTAATCCAACCACTAATTGGATAGTTTGGACAGCATCGGTTCATGTTGCGGGGTGTTAAGATCCCAGCGACGGGTCAGCGAAAATGAGCCTCCCCAAACGAAATACCAAAATAATATAAAAATTGAGCCTTTTGTTCTGTACTAAGGATGTTATTCAGATTAAGACAGCATTCATCAAGGTCCCTTAAAATAAGAAAACAAAATAGATACCCAATTAAAAATAAATGCGAATGGCAGTTTTGTATGAAACAATGTAATTGGCATTATTTTTTATTGGGTAGATATTTTAGTTTTTTATTTCAATAGAAACCTAGATAAATACTGTCTTCATCCAAATAACATCACAAGTACGGTCAATCATGCTCAAATGAGCATGTGAAGCGGTGAAGTAGATACTTGGGGTGAATTGATACTTGGGGTGAGTTAGTACTTGGGATCATTCGGGTGAGTTAATACTTGGGATGACTTGAAGCTAGAAGAAGAAACAAGAGACGACTGTAGACGCGGCGTCGGCGTTCATTTAAAATATTAAATAAATTTCTTACAATCACACCAATACGGTATTTTACTGATTTTTTTTTATTTCTTTAAAATGTTTTTCGAAATATTAGCTACACAAAACAAGTTTTAATTTTGAATTACCTTGAATATTTTTAAAGATATAGGACTTCAAACTTTATAATTAGACAAGGACAGGACGCTATCTTAGTGACGTCAGTGGGTTAGTAGCGTCATAGTCACGCCATAGAAGATTTCGTTTTAGAAAGAGACAGATATAGTCAAAATCAAACAGACTATAATTCTTTTATTATAAAACAGATTCAAATTATTTTTTCACATTTGGTATTCTTAATTGCAATATTTTTTAACGTCATCATTAAATATCTACATTTCAACAACAGTAAAATACCCTATTATCTAGCTCATAAGTAGTTTTTTCAATACGAAACCGTATTATTATATAAGATCAAAATGTATGGAACAGCTGATTTTTTTTTCGCGATTTCAATGTTGGTACCTAGTAAATGTTGTTTGTATGCATGAGTACATTGACCCCTTAAAATTATGTGCACTATTTAAGAAGGACCTTTTATAGACTTTTTTTGTAAATACATACTTAATATACATAGATAACACCCAGACCAAGACAAATAGACATGTTCATGCACACAAATATTTGTCTTGTTCGAGAATCGAACCCGAGACCTCTGGCGCAGAAGCCAGGCATCCTACCCCTGCGCGAAATCGATAGTCAAAATTTATGAAAAATGGCTGCGGCGTTTCTCGGTGAAACGTGTGCGCCACGCTTACGCTTATGGAGTATATCTTCATCTTGCAATGTATCTTGATGGTGTATGTCTGTTATTTCAATCATATAATCTTCGTCCTCAGGTCACGGCCGCTTCAACCACTTGGTGCTGCTGACCAGCGGGCTGATCATGCTGAACGTCTCCATGGAGTCTGTCGGCATGAGCTACGTGGTCACCGCCGCGGAGTGCGATCTCGACCTCTCCAGCGAGTACAAGGGGCTGGTCACCGCCGCTGCATTTATAGGTAAGTACTTACCTACATATTTCGGTAGTCAAGTCAAGTGTACAAACTGAACCAAAAAAAACGATCGAATCAGAAATGATGAGATCCGCAGGAGAACTAAAACAACTGACATCGCTTCAAGGATTGCATCATTGAACTGGCAGTGGGCGGGACACAAAGCGCGGAGAACCGATGGCCGTTGGGGCGGAATGGTTCTCGAATGGCGACCGCGTACCGGATGACGTTCCGTGGGCAGGCCCGTTTTTTACTGTCTCATTTTTCCTATAATCTTACCTTATAAGTTCTTCAATTTCAAGTACGGTTCTTACAAATCTGAGGCAGCACTGACTTAGCACTAGGAAACAGGCTTTCAATAAAATGTCAGGGCGTTACTTATGGACTTTGTTGTTAAACTCTTTCAGATCTTATACGAGCTAGTCAAGTAAGCCAGTTCGAACACAAACAGCTAAACAACTTTGTCTTAAGTAGACTTTGCATATTACGTAGACGTCGCATATAAACAGCTGACGCGAGGGTCGTCTGCGTTGCTCAAATTTATGTCTTTTATTGCACATTTAGATTAGAGCGAACGTGCAGTTGTGATTTTTAATCGGGCGATAGTTTCAGTATCGAACTATCGAAAATGACTGGCCAATAGTTGTACAACTATCGGACAACTATCGCAAAACTATCGGACAACTATCGCACAACTATCGGTCTGTGCATGAAGGACTGTGAGCGCTGTGATAAACTATCGACCAACTATCGGTCGACTAAAAATCACAAGTGCGCGCAGGCTCTTAAAACCAAACTATCGGCCGACAGTTTGATCACGATCGTCTTATGATTCCGACTAAACTATCGCCCGATTAAAAATCACAAGTGAGCGTTGGCTCTTAGGCTCATTGCTGATCCAAAAAACCATGCCAAGTATTGAACGAGTTTGCAGCAAGAAACCATGGGTGAGATGATGTTTGGCTGGCACTTTCTTTCCGTCTGGGATCTCACAGATCTGTGGTAGAATTGATGTAGCGATATGAAACAAGTTTTTAATAAATATGCTGCAAAATAATATACTTTCTAGTCAGTAAAAGTAAGATCAAAGACCTGTCAAATATACTCGAGCTTTCGCACTTTCAAAACAGAAAGGGGGTTTAGGATAATTTTACTATTCGTTGATAACAACTGCAAACAACAAACGTATAAACGTTTAACCGCCTATTTGGTCTAGCGGTTTACACCACTAATTCCAAACCAAGAGGTCCCGAGTTCGATTCCCAGTGGGGGTACCTACATATTGTATTCGGTTTGGTTGGTGCTAGGACTTGTTCTTAGTTCGCTTGGCTAGCTACCACCATCTTATTATCTAAGTCTGATGCCGTAACAAAGATGTTTTAGATGAGTTAAGAGATGAGATAGCCAGTTCCTCAGTGATTGAGGATTCCGGGAGTAGTGCGCTTCCACCTTCAGCCTATCACCACTTAACATTAGGTGTGATGAAGGATAAGTGCTACCCCGCTGTGGATAAAAAAAATACCTTTGTATATCTCAATGCAAGGTAGGTACCTTGAAGTACCTATTGAAGTAAGCCAATCCAAACACATGGCAGGTAAATATCTTTGTATACCTACCTCATGTAGACTTTGCATATTGGTGTATAAACAGCTGACGCGACGGTCGCCAGTGTTGCTCCATTTTATGTGTTTTATAGCATCCAGTTCTGTGTAGCATAATGGTCGGTACACACGCAGCGACTTTCATCGATCGTTGCTAAATTCACGTCCACACATGATTTTGACATCGCTAGCGAGTCGCTATCGACCAAAAGTCGCCGCCCCGTGTGGACTGACCATTACACAGTGTTTTAAGCCCCAAGTACAGGATAGCCCCGATCCCGTTGGCCGACCATGATGGACGATCGAGTACAGGGCCAGTTTGCGAGGGTTTGCCATTGAAAATGCACACAAACTGGCCTTGTACAATATCGCCGATCATGGTCGGCCAACGGGATCGGCGATACTGTACTGGGGGCTTAAGCACATTCAGGCGTAAGTACGTACTGCTGATCCAAATATACCATGCCAAGTATTGATCGAACTCGCAGCAAGAAATGATGGTGAGACGATAATGTAGACTAAGCTTAATTGTCAAGGTCATGAAAGAATTTTTTTATGTCCTTCATATTAAGGCAATACTCGGAAAAATTATGTTAAAGCGAGATAGCAATGAGAAAACGACGCGCGCGAGAGCGAGACCGATTTTGCAGATTAGGCAAAAAAAAACACAAAATCACTTCGTATTAAAAACCTACAGCGATAAAAAAAATGCTTCTATACGATCCTAGCTATTATTGGTATCCACTAATTAAACCAATTTCCAATAGTGTAAGTAACCCCATTTAAGAATAATCTTGAATGTTCGTATTTTTAGAGGTTTTTTCGAAAAGAAAAAGTGTCGAGGCAAAATCATAAAATCGTGTTTTTGAAACTATACGAATCTAGATAAAAGTATGAAGAAATATATATCTTATTACCAGATTTATAACAACTGTAACCGTCTTATAGTTTTTAATCAAAAAGTCCATTCTTTTTCCGAGTAGCGCCTTAAACGTTGACGTCAAAAAGTGGGTAAGGAAGGAGTACCAAAATGTTACTTTAATCAATACGGTTTACGTGATTGTAAGTTGTGTGATTAGTAAATGCGTAAGATAATGATCTTAATAAGGCTTTGAAGAAAATAATATTTTTATGGTCACTAAATAAACTTTATACGAGTAAGTTTACTTTATAAAGTTTATTAAAGCGACGTTTTAGAGCCAGGTGCTGAGTTAACTTGTTTGGGTAGTAGTAGTTAAGCAAATATTTGTTCACCAACAGTCGGTTTAGCCAATCAGGTGCGTTAACCAACCCACTAACCAACAGTCAAGGACAACTTAAACAGTAGTTTTCATATAAAAAATCCATTCTCCATCCATGCTCTATAACTGCATGCGGTGCTGTTCAAACGATGGCCATCTATCATCGTGCCCTTTTTATCGAGGATTTGATAACAGTAACCGTCAATGCTGTCAAAGTGGCCAGCCCCCCTACTCTCGACGGAAGCGAATTCACATCAGGCCCCTGATTCAGGAACCGTCGGAAACGCTCCCGACAGCGGAATGTATGCCCTGTCTCTGTCACTCACTAAAGAATACACAAAGACAAAGCACAGAATTCGAATCCGGTTCCGTTTCCGACGATTCGTGAATCTGGGGGCTGGATCGAAATAATGTCAAAACAGTACTATGGAAACCGTAGCAACCGTTTTCAAAGTACCAAAATAACAGATTTTTAAAGTTGATTCGATCCAAATGTGAACTCGATTCCGTCAAGAGTAAGGGGGCAGGTTGGGCTGCAACAATTTAGTGTTATCGCCATTGACACGCTAAGAAGAAGATCTACGATGGTTTTTAGAAAATGTACTTAACAAAATTGTTGTCCGAATAGTGCAAGAACTAACATAATGTAATGCATGGTTTTAGTAGGAGGAGCGTGAACCATCCAATGATTGGAAAGGTTTATGGTAGAAGAATAGTTCTATACCTACACCTCTAAATTTTAATTAGTAGGTATGTACAAAGATTTTAAGGTTTGATAGTGTCCATCAATACGAACAATTTTTACTATTTTTACGACGGAAGGCCCGCGTTGCTCGAAGATATACCAATTGAATATAATAATTATAGTAATCAAAAGAAATTTTAATGAGATGTTAACAAAAATAGAGAATCAGAAACTGAATATTTACAACCTTTCGCACATGTGTACATACACTGGCTAAAAAAAGACTGGATCACCATTTTTAGCCAAATAGTTTGTCATTGATGAAACGATAATATTTTATAATAAAAAAATAAATCTTTTTTATTTCAGACAAAAGGTAGTCCATAGAGTGTTAGTAACAATAATCCTTAAAAACTATGTTAGTAAATTTAAATTAACAATGACGGTAAATACGTGCAGGTGCAGTTGGCTTTGCATGTAAGCTCAGCCAAAGCTCTAGCAGTGGAGAGTCCCATCGATCAATCATGTGCTTTGCTTGAATTGTTTATTTTAAGTTTGTAAGATTCAGCATTGGATTTATTTAAGTAAATGCTTTACCTCTTGCTTTAAACATTGCTATAAAGTTACAATAAGAAATCTTGCTACTGTTAGCAGTGAAAGTAGCTTTACAAGCCTTATCAATAAAGCTGACTAGAATAACTAGTTCCCAATGTTTAGTTACTAGTGCCCATTTCACCGTTTCATCAATCACTTTTACTTGTGACCTGTTATGCAAATCGTGACAAAGTTTATCTTCATTATGTTTCAACTTACGTAAACAATTTGTTGAGTCTTACTTTGTACACACAGTTCGATTCAAAATCATTTTCTTATTACAGTAGAATGCAACTATTGTCCGTTTGTTATTATGCATGCTGTGCTTACATCCAGTAGGGTAAATCTTTGCATGATAATTAATCTCATAGCATTAAGAAACTTTTTTTGATTGTACCTAGTTATGTAAGCCAAATATATACAGGGTTAATTTTTGAACACAATCCAAATTTTTAAGATCGTCTCAGAATCAGTAAGTGAACAACTTTCTCCTAGAAACATGGGTCGAAATATGACATAAATTTTTTGACTCCTCATACAAATCAGACTGATTACGCGATCGATTTAGTATGGGAAGTCCAAAAACTTTTGTCGTATTTCGACCCATGTTTCTAGGAGAAAGTTGTTCACTTATCGATTCTGAGACGAGCATAAAAATTTGGACGGTGTTCAAAAATCAACCCTGAATATAAAAAAAAAATCCGCCTACATGTGATATTTTTCCGGGATAAAAAGTAGCCTATGTCACTCTCCAGCCCCCAGACTATTCCCATGTCAAAAATCACGTCGATCCGTTGCTCCGTCTCGAAGTGAAAGACGGACAAACAGACAAACAAACACACTTTTACTTTTATAATATTAGTACGGTATGGATTGCGTGTCATTCAACCATATCATAAAATATTGTTCTGCCTTGCTTGACTACATTTTTTATTAACTTAAATTTGCCAAATCTGACTAACGTAGGTAAGTAGGTACTCTATTTTTGATTTCATTTTCCTTCATGTGCGTACGCACACATTGTGCAGTTTTAAGAAACCTCGTTTATTGTTATGGTACCTGAAAAACTGTCGTTGAGTCATCTGTTGTCTTGTTACAAAGTGGTCAATGTTTATAAGTCGTATCTTTATGACATTGTAACGGTGTGTAATTAGTGCTTATTTAAACAAGCGCTAGGAAATTAGTCGCAAATCGCAGATGCATGCGTAAAGCCGGTGCGCCGTAGTAGTAGTCGGTCAATGGCATTTTAGCAAGGTCTTCGAGTGGCACGCGTTTAGTTGCATTTACTTTGTAGGTATCTACTGTATTCGAAGTGCCGTTTTGTCTGATTTATATCAAGTTTGTTTTTTATTGTAAACACACTATTATGGCTTAACAGGTATTTCAGTTCATATTATTATAGTTAGTTGAAAAGAGACGTCATACAGTTTCAAAGTAGTTTGCGAGAAACTACTTTGAAACAAATGAAAACTTTATTCATTTTATAGGAATAAACTAAGTCATAGTCATAGTCATAATTTTTTTATTCATATAGATTAAATAAAATTAATGCTTATGAATCGTCCATTGTATGGGCAGATAGTTGTCCTAGTCATCCTTCTGCATACACTTCTAAGAAGTCAGTGTATTTTGTGGAATTCCTTACTACCATGAATCTATTACAGCATAACATAACTCGAAATCACAACAATAAAATACTTGATCTTATTATCTCTAAAACCGCACTTAATGTTCAAATCAATAAATCTCAACAAATCAGCAAAATTGATGCCCATCATCCTCCGTTATCTATATTATTACAATGTGAGAGACCTAAACTAATAAGTACCAATCAAACGGAAAGATATTTATTTAATAAAAGCAATTATGAAGCATGTATTCGTGAACTGAATGAAATTGATTGGGCAAAATATGCTGACCTTGAATGCGATGACTTCCTGCATAAATTTTATGATTTATTATGGCTCATTATAGACAAAAATACTCCCAAGTTATTAAGAAAGCCACTACAGTACCCGTACTGGTTTTCTGAATCGTTAATAAAACTTTTCAAAGAAAAAGACAAATATCACACTAAATACCTACGATATAACAATCCTCGCGATTTCGATACTTATTCATTATTGAGAAACAGGGCAAAGTTCGGTTATGATAAGTGCTTTAAAGCATTCATTAACACACTCGAGGATAGTTTACATATTGATGTGAAATCTTTCTGGAGGTATACAAAATCGAAAAATGAAAGTAATACATACCCCAAAATGATGCATTACAACAGTGACCATTCTGAAGATGGACATGGTATGGCAAATTTATTTGCCAGGTACTTTACATCTGTGTACAATCCTAACAAAATTAATAACTATGTGCCACAGGGCCGGACCATAAATACGTCGCTTGCGAGTTTTCATATTACACCTGAGGAAATAGAAAAGTCGCTAAAAGAACTTGATTGCACCAAGGGGGCTGGCCCTGATGGTATCCCACCTTTGTTTCTGTGTAAATGTGCCGAAGGATTAATCAAACCCCTTAGTATGATATTTAATAAGTCACTTAAAACTGGACACTTTCCCGAGCTATGGAAAATCTCTAAGATAGTTCCTATACATAAAGCAGGCAGTAAAAATGATGTCTCTAACTATCGACCTATCAGCATTCTGAGTTGTTTTGCTAAGATATTTGAAGCTTTAGTATATCAATATTTGTACCATCATTTCAAGCCAATCTTAAGTCCTGATCAACACGGATTTGTTTCTTCTAGATCTACGGTAACAAATTTACTTTTGTATACACACAACATTAGCCGTATTTTTGATAAAAAAGGACAAATAGACTCGATCTATACTGACTTTGCCAAAGCATTCGATAGGGTGGATCATCGTGTGTTGTGTGCTAAGGCAGAATATCTAGGTATACATGGAACTCTACTTCGATGGCTAGAATCATATTTGATGAACCGGAGTCAACTAGTCGCAGTCCAGGGTTACGAATCTTTACCCTTTGGGATGGAATCAGGAATACCTCAAGGATCTAACCTGGGGCCTTTATTATTTAATATCTTTATTAACGATCTACTTGACATATTTAATAGCAACTGTCTGGCGTACGCAGATGATCTTAAAATATATCGTGAAATACACACACAACAGGATTGTGTAGCCTTGCAGTCTGATATTGATAAACTTTACAGATGGTGTATTGAGAACAATATGTCCTTGAACATCAAAAAATGTCAATGTATCTCATTTACCAAAAAGACCAAACCAATACTCTTTTCATATAAAATTAACAACTTAGAATTGGCTCGTGTGACAGCAATTAGAGATTTAGGTGTGATACTTGACAATAAGCTTTCTTTTAAATTACATTATGACTCAATAGTTTTGAAGGCTAAGAAAACTTTGGGATTTTTATTTAGGATAACGAGACCAACTTATTTTAATTTTTAGTTTTTTGCATTCACAATGCAATTTTTATAATAGAAAAATGGAAAATGAAGTATTTAGATAAAATCGACCCGTCTCACAACTAGCTCCGATGGGACTCGAACCCACGACCTTTCGCTTTCCGGGCGACTGCTCTAACCACTGAGCTACGGAGTGGTTAGAGCAGTCGCCCGGAAAGCGAAAGGTCGTGGGTTCGAGTCCCATCGGAGCTAGTTGTGAGACGGGTCGATTTTATCTAAATACTTCATTTTCCATTTTTCTATAACGAGACCATTCAAACAGCCATCCAGCTTATTAATTCTGTATACTTCTCTAGTAAGAAGTATATTGGAGTACTGTAGCGTAATATGGTGTCCCTATTATGCTGTACATATAAATAGACTAGAATCAATACAGAAGAAATTTATTAATCGGTTATGTGATAAATTTGGAATGAGAAAGGCACTACCAACGTACGATAATAGACTAAATAAATTTAAATTAAATACATTACAAAACAGGCATAAAACTACAGACTTGCTTACATTATTTAAAATTATAAATTCCAAATTAGATTTAACCATCTTAAGCCAGCTTTCACTCAAGACACCTAATAAATCCACTCGAAGACAATGTTTGTTTTCGATAACTGCTTCCAATAATAATGTTACTCAGTTTAGCCCTATACCCCGAATGTGCACCCAGTATAATGTTTTACATAAAGATTTAGACATTTTTCATTATAGTTTACCTAAATTTAAGAGCGAGATTACGTCATTGCTAGCAAATTTATAACTTTAGTACCTAAATATAATAGTCTTTTTTTATATTGTTAAATGAGTGTAATCAAATGTTGTGCATAGATAGATATACAAATTTGAATGTAAATTAGAAATAAGTTCATTTATTGTTGAAATTTAGTTTGTATGTTGTTTCTGTGCCAAATAAATTAAAATTAAAATTAAAATTAAATTAAATATTTTTTTACCTACCACCTGTTATGGACATCTTTTAACTGACAAGAAAGGTTTGTTATTTAAATTTAAAAAAATGTGGTGCAGAATTTATGTGACAATGTTCCAAGCCGTAGTTCCTAATTTTACAAACACTTCATTAGGTACTAAAAATAAATTAACGGAAAACAAAAAAGTTCAAAGAAAATTTCGTTAATCGAAAGTTCGTTAACGAACTTTCTAATTTCTAATTAGAAAGCAGAATCCAAATAAAAGGTTGGTAGAAATTTCAATTTGAAATAAGCCGTGCCCCTGTACAATACTTTTCTATTTCTTTCTTTTCTGTTTTACTCTTATGTGTGTGTACTAAATATGTAAATAAATAAATAAATAAAAACAATTTGCTGTGAGAGTTGTGTGTAACTATTTTTTGCCCGCAGCTTCATTCTTACTTTTGAACTAACTGGATCGAGCGCAAGATACCTTTCGATCGGAATCTGAACCGTATTTTTTAGGCTTATTATGCGTAGCGCTAAAATCGCTCTTCTCATCTGATCGATCTGTTTCTAGGTATAATATGCACATCGTTCCTGTGGGGCTACCTTGGTGACCGGCTCGGCAGGAAGGCTGTGATGCTGCCCGCCATGCTGGCTTCCGCTTTCTTCAGCGTCGCCTCCTCTTTCTCCAGTAACGTCTGGATGCTGCTTGTGCTTAGAGTGCTCACTGGATGCTTGTGAGTAATTATACCATGCTTCTGGACACTTCTAGGGCTCTAAATGCCTTAAACCACGGTGAACACTCAAGTAGGAGTCATTGGGTAGTTGGAGTAGGGTATATTTTAGAATAGTTGACCTTAAATTGTCATCTCGTCGGTGAAAGGTTAGCAACTTCATTCTCAGTCACCACTTTCATAGTCCCATAGCTGGGTCGTTTTTATAATTTTTTAAATATAATTAATTTCCATAATAAAACATCTATCATGTCATGAACAATTTTTGATATCCGAATCCGAGTGAAAGATACCTACTTACAGAACGGAATAATTACATCAGAAAAAAACATCACTAAACATAAACATCCACCGATCGTTGTGGAGATCCTTGGGAGAGGCCTATGCCAAGCAGTGGGCGTCGTACGGCTGAAATGATGATAACGATGAAACATAAATGTTGTGTTTCCAAATAGTCAATGAAATTCTGTGAAAATTTGCCATTCACTTTAAAAGTTTACGAGCATCCGAGACCTATTAACTGTTAAGAAAATCTATATACTTAAATAAAACTCTTGCATTACTAACTGACTGACAGAAAAGGCACAGCCGAAATCTACTGGGCGCAAGAAGCTGAAATTTGGCATGAATGTTCTCTTGGGAGTGTTGGGGAGCACTATTGGAAATCCCCCCTCTAAAGCAGTAAAAAAGGGGATTAACGCAGACCAAGTCGCGAGCGGAGCGCTAGTCGTCTAATAACTTATAACCATCACTTGTTTCAGAGTATCAGCGTCCAGCGCCACAGTGTACGCGTACCTCGGGGAGATGCATACAAACACTAGGCGAGCGTCCGCCATCGCCTGGGGGTCTGTCTTCATATCATTCTCCTTCATCACGTTGCCAGGTGAGCATTTGACCATACAGTCGGCGACTTTCCTTCGCGCCTTACCACTTCCTACCTATTTTCGTGTTGCTGATGCCTTGCATTCACGTGCAGACCCTATCACTGACTGGACTTAACTAGTGGAGCACATTGCATAAGGCGCTGCGAATAGGTACTATTGTGTTTTCTGTGGGATGACCAGTGACATATGAAATCTGGGTGCCTACCATCAACTTTCAGACAGCGATTCAAAAATAGCGCGATGCAGAATAGGTTCCTAAAATGAATTGCTTTCTTTCGTACTCTGACCTTCTAAAAACTGGATCGCAAATGAATTGCTAAATGTTAATGACCGAACGATTTGTGTCCTTTTTCTTCTACCCGTCTCTTTCACTCGATTCTGTCATGCCCGGAGAGTGAGAGGGACGGGTATAACCTGCAGGTGACATGTTAAATCGACCGGGTTATAAGTCAAATAAGAGTTCCTGACAGCTTAGCGGCTGTGAAATGTCATTGAATGATCACTGAATCGCTGTCATTGATATTAACCTGTCGTGGTACGAATAAGCGAAGCAGATCAGTTTAGGTCCTAAACAAAACCGCAATAAGAGTTGATGGTATGCACCCAGTTCTCCCTACACTTAGACACTTTTTGTGTCCAGTTACTTTTACTTCCACTGGTTTTATATAAACGTAAGCACTTTGCTGTCTTATTGAAATTTTTACTTTTCTGCATTCACAATGCAATTTTATTATTGAAAAATAGGGTGAAGGTAGTAATAACACATTGATGAAATTAACGCTGACTATACAGCGCGTAAGAAGTATTGGATAAATTCGGCGCTTCTCGTAATGACTCCGTAGCTCAGTGGTTAGAGCAGTCGCCCGGATAGCGTAACGTCGTGGGTTCGAGCCCCATCAAAGCTGGTTGTGAGATGGGTCGATTTTTTCTAAATAATTCATTCTTTTTCACTTTGCTATTTTCTTTGGGACACAAAACACACGTTTACTCATCGCCTATCAAGTTTTACGGTCGTAGGTTTTCGACCTATAGACAGCTTTTGCTTGCCATAGTACTCAGAAACTGCAAAAAATACCCTGCAGTCTGCTTCTGAGGTCAAACTAATCAATCGTGACTTGTTATTTCAAAATCGAGAAACACAACTTTTTATAATGACGATTGTTGTTGGATAAGACGAATAATATTGTAAATTATATTGTACATAATTTTGTACGCGATATAAAAAGGAAAATAATGGCCAATTCCATTTGATTGTGGCACAAGCTAACAACAGCAGACCGATTAATAGGTCAAACGCGCGATATTACTGAGATATCGACAAAAGTACGTAATACAGTTATTGTTTTGAAACAAAAGATTATCACACATATGAAATGTTATTAGAAACTTTATTCTTCTTCTTTCGTGTCGCTGACAAACTAAACTGTGTTCATCGCAGAACTGCATTGGGTCCTCCTTCGTGCTGCAAGCTGCAAGGACACGCATTTTCGTACTTCCTTTTTTTCATTGTATTAAAATTCCACCATTTATATTGTATACTGTATTCATTGAGTAATGCAATCTACCAATTTGTGGATAGCGGTGTGAGTTGCACTTGCTATTAATGTTGTGTTTTGTAATATTTTGTAGTATCAACTGTTTGTTATCTATACATCTATACAAATAAATAAAATTGGAGTGTCTGTTTGTAACATTAAAATAACCGCTTTTTACTACATGCATATGATTGTATATAATCTATACATATAAAATCCTTTGTCCTGAATCACTGACGGATAAACGCACAGCCTAAGCCGCTGATCGTAGAGACCTGAAACTTGGAGGGTGTGTTCCTTGAATGATGTAGGCATCCGATAAGAAAGGATTTTTCGAAATTCTACCCCTAAGGGGGTGAAAAACGGGGGTAAAGTTTGTATGGGACAACGTGATTCCTTTGTCCAATCTTCTTTAAATTTTGCATAAACATTCTTTAACAGAATTAATCGAAGATGTGTTTCATATTTCATTGAAACTCATCGCCTAACAGGGTTAAAAAGGGATAGAAAGTTATTTTGGGGGTGATTTGCATCGAAGTTGATATCAATACTCCTTAAGTATATGCTTTTGATTTTTAATTTCATTTTGTTTTGACACATGTTTGAAAACTCAATCCGTTTTTATAGCGACGTAGGTACCTCATTGCCACCAAAGAGTAGTTATGTATCAACTAGCGTATTGACATCCGTACTAATACTTTAAATGTGAAAATATGTATGTTTGTTTGTTCCGTTTCACGTCAAAATGACTAAACCGATTTTGATGATATTTAGAATGGAGATAGTTTAAGGCTCTAGAAAGGACGGCTACTTTTTACCGCGTGAATAAAGCTCATTCCCATGGAAAAATAACTTTTATTACGGGCAAAGCTGTGGAATAGAATTGGTATTTAAGGTGTCAGTTTGAGTTCCAGGGAAGAATTATATTTATAATAGAGACGGTTTAAGGCCATGGGAAGGACATAACTTACTTTTTGCCACGGGAAAAAATCTCATTCCCACTTTAAACGCGATAAATTTGCGGGCAGAAATTAGTATTTAGGAAAATAGTTTGAGACCCGGGGAAAGGATTATAAATAGGCTACTTTTACTTTTTAGCAGAGGAATGTATCATATTCCCACGGGAAAATCAGTAGGTATTATTTATTCCGTCTTTCATGACAAAACGGAGCAACGAATCAATGTGATTTTTTTGTACGGGGTTAGAATGGGAGCAGGAGGATTGGATACACAGGCTACTGCTTATCCCAGAAAAATATCACATTCCGTCACGATAACGTCATGTAAGTAGTACACGCGGGCGAAGCCGCGGGCGGAAAGCTAGTGTACATATAAGTACCAAAATGACATGTTTTAAAATTTTTGTCTGTCTGTCTGTCTGTTTGTTCCGGCTAATCACTGAAACGGCTGGACCGATTTTGACGGGACTTTCACTGGCAGGTAACTGATTCAAAGATTCAAAGATTCAAATCTGTTTATTCAATTAAGATTGTTATTTACAATACTTGTGAACGTCATAGAAGCTACGCCATCGGTTCGCAAACCCTACAGCGGGAGGCCTTGGAGAAGAACCGGCAAGAAACTCCAAGGGTTGTTTTTTTCTCCCTGTCTTATTTCATACAGAGTCGTCAAATTGAAAAATGACCTTAACATGGTATGACTAAGGTCAGTTTCCATCACAATTACACAATGGGTTATGATAAATACAGTTAAGTATAGGCGAACTAATGATCATAGCGGTGAACAATTTTCAGTTACTTAGGAACTCTACTTAAAGCTTTAATATTAGTTTAAAACAAAAGACAATTCTACTATATACTGCAAGTTGCGCCATACATGTTTCAAATGTAATTCTTAATAAAATGAATAAAAACAAAAGAAAACACATTTTAAGGCAAGCAGATAAGAGCAGACCCATTCCCACTGGCAGCACCCGTTCACGAGCATGACAAACGACGACGAAAACAAAAACTAAAATAGTATGTCATCATCATCATCATGTCAGCCGAACGACGCCCACTGCTGGGCATAGGCCTCCCCCAAGGATCTCCACAACGATCGGTCCTGCGCTGCCCGCATCCAGCGGCTTCCCGCGACCTTGACCAGATCGTCGGTCCACCTTGTAGGGGGCCTGCCCACGGAACGTCGTCCGTCACGCGGTCGCCATTCAAGAACCTTTCCGCCCCAACGGCCATCGGTTCTCCGCGCTATGTGTCCCGCCCACTGCCACTTCAATGATGCAATCCTTCGAGCGATGTCGGTTGTTTTAGTTCTCCTGCGGATTTCATCATTTTTGATTCGATCGAGCAGGGAAATACCAAGCATCGCTCTCTCCATTGCTCGCTGGGTGACTTTGAGCCTTCTTATGAGACCCATAGTAAACGACCTACACATATAAAATAGTATGTGTCATTACATTATGTAAATACCATTTACACGTGCCGTGGATTCAATCGTTAAGATTGGTCAATGAACGTGTGCGCAATAAGGGCTGCCACCATATTACTAATAATAGTAAAGCTTTTTATTTTTCAAGCCATAATATCAGTATTATCAGTGTTTTGTTTACAATTAATTTGCTTCTTTTATTTATCAATTTCTTCATCACTTGCCTTTGTGGTAGGAGGAGCTTAAACATGGATTATTGAAGTGTCCTCGTTTTTAAATTTCATTAGGCAGACTCTTTCAGATATGCCAACGAAGTTTACGATATTCTGTTTAGGATTTTTCTTTATACGGAAACCCACCTCTTACAATCCTTGCGTCCCGCCTATGAAACAGAAGATGTGCTTTCATGTTCTTGAATTTCGCTTCCAAGCCGTCTCACCTCTGCGAGTCCTCTCATTATTGTGTTCCATATATTCTTGTTCCTAGTTGAGACCTTTGAGAGATCCTCTGTTTATCCAAGACGCCTTCTGGAAACTGTTTCCTGTTTTTAAAAAAATCATACCTACGCCATTGTAACTACCTTAAGGTGTATCGATGAGCTCAGTGGCGCAGCCAATGGAAATAAATCAATTGCATTTCATTAAAGGCTTGGATTAAAAGTTTCGGTTATTTCGCGCAGGTGAAAGAGTGGAATGCATTTTATAAATATACTTTTGAGAACACAAACTTACGCAATAAGTCGTGAATCTCAATAGTGCCAAAAGTGGCCACATTTGGCAATATCGAGATCCATAACTTGGTGCTCATATTTGAGGCCATGAAAAAACAATTAAAAATTGCATTTTGCTCTTCTATTTGCGCGAAATAACCGAAACTTTCAATCCAAGCCTTTAATAAAATGCACTTGATTTATTTCCATTGGCGGCGCCACTGAGCTCATCGATACACCTTAATAGGTCTCTTTTTGTGATGGTTTTATCCCAATCCTATATAATGTGCTTATTTCTAACTTGTTTCATTCATGAGTTTCATTTTGTGTATTGTTTGTACTGTCGAGTAGAACCAGCACTATTTTCATAAGTTTGCCATTGTCGGCCTCCTCTGCGTCTACCCCATGCAAGATATTATTTGTCCTCGTTTGGTTGTCTCGGAATTTAAGTTTGGATCTCATAGTCACCACTTCTTTCTCCAGAGCTTCGTTCTCGTCTTGAATGTTGATTAAATGATCTTCAATAGTTTTGCTTATTGTCTCCATAATGATTTGTGTTTGCTTTTCGTTTTGTTTTTCCATTTCCTCTTTGATGTTCGCCCATAGCAGTTGCATTTGCTTGTCCATCTTTAAGTGTACTTGTCTTGCGGTTTATTTTCATACAAACTAGTAAGTAGTTATTGTTTAAATAAAATAAGGGCTGCAACCACTGGCTCCTAATTGTATCAAACCAACGTCGAAAATGTAATTTTTGCTTTATCGGTCCAACAAAATCTTCCCCTGCTTAGCGTGTGACCGATTTATCGTACAAAATAAGTGCATTCTGGCTTCGGGGATTCGCTAGTAGGGCTAGCTAGTTTGGTTGGTCCGCCTGGCCAGTTACCACAATTTTATCTAAGTCTGACGCCATACCAACGAGGTTGTAGTTAGAGATAAGATAGCCACATTGATGAAATGAACGCTGGCTAAACAGCGCGCTTAGAAGTTTTGGATAGTTCTGCTCCGTAGCTCAGTGGTTGGAGCATTTGCCCAGACAGCGAAAGGTCGTGGATTCGAGTCCTATCGGAGCTAGTTGTGAAAAGGGTCGACTTTTTCTAATATATCATTTTCAATATTTTCAATAATAAAAATTGCATTGTAAAAGCAACGAAGTAAAAATTAAAATATTTGCAATTATTTCGTCTTTATCGATTGTTAAATATCTAGAAAGATATTCTTTCGAGAGTGAGGGTATTACTTAATATGAAATAAACGCCAGCTAAAAATTCGACGCTTCTTCCAGCGACTCAGTGGTAAGAGCATTCACCTTTACAGCAAAAGGTAGTGGAATCGAGTCCCATTGGAGCTAGTTGCGAGACAGGTCGACTTTGTCTAATACCTACTTAATTTTCAATATTTGTTCCAATATGATAGGACCTCGGAAGCACAATGGTAAGTAATTTAAAATAGTGTCTGGACCTGGGTGCCTACCATCAACTTTAAGACAGCGATTCAAAAATAGCGCGATGCAGAATAGGTTCCTAAAATGAATTGCTTTCTTCCGTACTATGACCTTCTAAAAACTGGATCTCAAATGAATTGCTAAATGTGAATGACCGAACGATTTGTGTCCTTATTTCTTCTACCCGTCTGATTCACTCGATTTTGTCATGCCCGAAGAGTGAGAGGGACGGGTATAACCTGCAGGTGTCATGTTAAATCGACCGGGTTATAAGTCAAATAAGAGTTCATGACAGCTTAGCGGCTGTGAATTGTCATTGAATGATCACTGAATCGCTGTCATTGATAATAAGCTGTCGTGGTACGAATATGCGAAGCAGAGGGCCTACTCTGAAACGCAAAACCCGAAACTTCGGTATACCCGTCCCTCTCACTCTCTAGTTGAGACAGAATCGAGTGAAAGAGGCGGGGCTAACCGAAGTTTCGGATTAGCGTTTCAGAGTACGGTCCCAGATCAGTTTACGTCCTAAACAAAACCGGAATAAGAGTTGATGGTAGGCACCCGTCGAGTTTCATTTATTTCTATAAATCAAAAGGAAAACAAAATGAGTGAATGATTATTAAAACGAAAAGTATATTTTAAAGGTAGGTGAGGCAAAACATGCTTTCACCCAAAAGTTTTTTTTTGTATATAAAATTTATTGAAAAGCACCCGTCGAGTTTCATTTATTTCTATAAATCAAAAGGAAAACAAAATGAGTGAATGATTATTAAAACGAAAAGTATATTTTAAAGGTAGGTGAGGCAAAACATGCTTTCACCCAAAAGTTTTTTTTTGTATATAAAATTTATTGAAAAAGTATTTTTTTATCTAAGTACATTTTTGTTATTAATCAGTGGTTAGATGTTGGTAGCCCTTAGTCGCGAGTAAATTGCGTATTTCTCGTGGTATTTCCCTAGCCGTAGGTTATTTTTACATACCATACTGTCAGACAGACTGATTAATTACATGATTACAATAACATTAGAATAAAAAGACAATTTTAATGCCAGTTTTTAACTATTATAAATTATTTAAACTATGTTCAATATTTATAAGTAACTATAGGCAATTTTAAATAGGTTCCAGATTTAGATTAATTTATATAATGTCAGACTATTTAATGTGAGGCATTTATCATTTTCGTTAAAGACAGTTTTTTTTGTGTAGTATTTGGTAGGTCTGGAGAAGTGGGCATCCTTGGAGGAGGCGTTTACCCAAGCTGGGGGCTACGCTAATTACAACTCGGGCGAGCTAACTTGACACCTGCAAATTATACCCGTCTCTTTCACTCGATTCTGCCTTGCCCGGAGAGTAACAGAGATGGGTATAACCTACAGGTGTCAAGTTAGCTCGCCCGAGTTGTAGATTGTTAACTAAATTTAAGCATTATATAAAAAAATGCAAGGTAACAAATTATAGGTTTTAAGTTGAAAATGCATAAAGGCTTTTTTATTTTTTTATTAATTTATTTTATTATTTGGTAGGTTGAGATCAAAGTAGTGAGATCACTACTTAAACTAATACTTCATTTTCAGGACTAGCGTGGTTAATAATCCCTGGGAAGTGGTCCTTCGCTCTCGGCAGCTTGGTGGTGGTACCCTGGCGAGCGTTCATCTGGACCTGGTGTGCCCCAGGGTTGGCTGCAGCGTCTCTGCTACTCTTTCTGCCGGAGAGCCCTCGATACTTGCTCTCTTCGAAAGGCCCTGATGCGGCATTGCCAGTACTGGCGAAGATGTATGCGTGGAATCATCGTACTTCACAGTATAGTTATCCAGTAAGTCCCAAAGCGACAGAACTACGAGAACTACGTCTCTGAAGATAGGTATAAAACGTGTTAATACTTTTAGCGAAATTGAGAAAATAGATTGTTCAGAATCGAGAGTAGAATCGATTCCACTTATTTTTGTTAGGGGTTAAATATTTCAAAAAAATTGTTTTAATTTTTTGCCGCGTCTAAAAATGTTTGTGTCTATTGCCCATTCATTCAATACGCGCGCGACCCGTCACGTGCTCTCTTACGTCATAGTAGAGCTTACAATCTGTCAGAAAGTCACGGAGACCTATGAGCAAGAATAGATATCTTAAAAGTTTCTTAGAAAAAAAATATCAGTGGAATTCAATTTAATAAAAAAATAATTAGTTGGGGTGTATGGGCTTTTCGATAATTGCATTAACACGTTGTAGATAGCATACTAAGTTGCAGATTTAACAGATTTTTTTTAATATGATTTTTTTAATCATCTTTCGGATATTGTCCATCACCATTAAATCATTTTTAAGGCCCAACAGCCTGGGCCAGAGTCTTTCGTGACGGCTCGGCCATGGGAGAGAAAGATTCTTCAGATCAGAGTAAACCTAAACCATTATAGTTAACTAGCGGATCCTCGCGGTTTTACCCGCGTGGTACCCGTTCCCGTGGGAATAAAATATAGCCTATAGCCTACCTCGATAAATGGACTATCCAACACTAAAAAAAATCAATTCGGTCTAGTAGTTTCTGAGATTAGCGCGTTCAGACAAACAAACTCTTCAGCTTTATAAAATTTGTATAGATTTAAGGGGACAATCAAATACTTGATGTGGCTATTGGAATTAAAGACTGGGACTGGGACTGGGAGGATAATTAAACATATTTTCATCCTCTTTTTCAGGTAAAGAAAATAGTGTCAGGAAGTATAGAAGCTGAGAAGTCGTCAGGTTTTGCTGGAGCCATCAAAAACTTCTCCCTGCTTTTCAAACCACCTTTACTGAGATGTGTGATCATCTCCCATGTTTCCATGTTCGCAGTTTTTATGTTGTAAGTTGTTGTTTTTATTACATTATAGCTTTCCGCCCGCAGCTTCGCCCGCGTGGACTACACGACGTTATTCCGCGGGAATGTGATATTTTTCCGGGATAAAAAGTAGCCTATGTTCCTCTCCAGGCTACAAAGTATCTATGTCCCAATTTCAGCCAAAGCCGTTCAGCCGTTTTGGCGTGATTGAGAAACAAACATCTAAACATCTAAACATCCAACATCTAGTAGGATACCCAAAATTACCATCGAATGTTTGTCACAATGAGAGCAAAGCGAAACGTAAGCCATGCATAATTTTGTTCTGCGTCTTTTCATTCAAGAATTCAAACTCGGGTCAACATCAAACGAAACAGCTGTTGTAGAACAACTGTTGTAGCACGTGCTTTATGCATGGAGGCCATGTCACCACGTATGATGATACTTACCTTAAACTTTATCCATAATAATAAAATAATAATAAATAAATCAGCCTGGGTCGTCCCACTGCAGGGCTCTCTCCACCTTCCTTCCATTTCACGCGGTTTAGAGCTGTTGTGTGCCAGTCACTCATATACGAGTCAAGATCGTCTCGCCACCGCCGTCTCGGTCTGCCGCGTGGACGTGTAACTGTGGGGGGGTCCATTTGGTGGCGAGTTTTGCCCAGTAGTCGTCTGGCATACGGCAGACATGCCCAGCCCAGTTATATTTTAGTAATGCTGCTTTTTGGGAGACGTCAGCAATAAGAGTTCTGGAACGCAGTATCGTATTTCTTATGCGGTCGGCTAACTTAATGCCCAGCATGCTGCGCTCCATCCCCCTTTGACACACCCCGAGGGCAGACCTTTGTTTTTTGGTCAAAGACCAAGTTTGAGCGCCGTATGTGATCCATGTGTTAAAATATTTGTTTTTGTTGATGAATGACTTATGTTTTTGCTGCTTGATGCTCGCTTGCAGTAGGTACAGGAAGCTAATTACAAATCCCAAAATCCCAGAATTGACCTAAGGCCGAGTTAATTTGGGCCTCTTCTGCATCTATAGGTACTATAAATATGTTTAACTAAGAACAGGTCTCCCGCCGTAGGATTTGCGAACTGGGTGCCTACCATCAACTTTAAGGCAGCGATTCAAAAATAGCGCGATGCAGAATAGGTTCCTAAAATGAATTGCTTTCTTTCGTACTATGACCTTCTAAAAACTGGATCGCAAATGAATTGCTAAATGTGAATGACCGAACGATTTGTGTCCTTATTTCTTCTACTTGTCTCTTTCACTCGATTCTGTCATGCCCAGAGAGTAAGATGGACGGGTATAACCTGCAGGTGTCATGTTAGCTTGGCCGAGTTATAAGCTTAGCGGCTGTGAAATGTCATTGAATGATGACTGAATAGCTGTCATTGATATTAAGCTGTCGTGGTACAAATAAGCAAAGCAGATCAGTGTAGGTCCTAAACAAAATCGCAATAAGAGTTGATGGTAGGCACCCAGATGGCGTAGCATAAGTGTTGTAACCTCAACCTTAATTGAATAAAAAAAAAGTTTTGATTTGACAGGAGCAGGTTTGATCTAAAAGCCATAAACTTATTATACTCTAGTATAAATAAGTTTATGATTCAAACTTGATTCAAGCAAATTAGGTATAAATGATGTTCTTGGTAGTTCATGATCTATTTAAGTTTTGATACCTCTATAATAATTATTACTTATGTTTTGATAGCAATACCTACTATAATTTATTGTATTTACAGGTCAAGTGGCTTGTACATGTGGGTACCTGACATCTTGAACAACATATTGAAGAACACCAGTGAGCAGAGTCTCACCATCTGTACTATTATACAGGAAAAGATTATTAAACAACGGAATGTCACCGTAAGTATCGTTTTCTTTATAATTTCTGTAAGTTTTATAACCAGCCACCTAATTCACAATCGTTCGACAATGTAATCGGATTTGATTTTTGCGCTTTGTTCTTATCTATTCTGAAGTGGAGTGGAAAAGCCCGTGGCGCTACGTTAGTACTATTATATATTCTGTGGTGGCGCAGTGGTTATCTCGGCCTTTTTTTTATATTGAGGGGTATGCGTTTACGCATACCCCGTCCGCGTACGGTATGTGCGGGCGGTGGTTATGTGGGACTCACCTATCCGCTTCCTGACCCCCCATCCAGCGACATGGACTCGATGGGGGGTCAGAAAGGGGGAATACCCACTAAACCCCTCACTACCTGCTCAAACCGCCGTCAGTAGGAGCCGCACTGTGGAGGGTCCGATGTGGCAATCTCCTCCTGCGACCCGACGACTGGCCCGGCATTGGTTATCTCGGCCTGCGATCGTTGAGGTTAA
Organism: Crambus lathoniellus; assembly: GCA_949710035.1. Taxonomy (NCBI): domain Eukaryota; kingdom Metazoa; phylum Arthropoda; class Insecta; order Lepidoptera; family Crambidae; genus Crambus; species Crambus lathoniellus. The sequence goes on along the minus strand of OX453307.1, from coordinate 2,493,597 downwards.
GCAACTTTCACAATGGTCGGTCACGGGATGGGTGACCAAAAACTTTTCATCTCGAGCTCCTCCGTGCTTCGGAAGGCAGGTTAAGGCGTTAGTCCCGGCTGCATTTGTAGTCGTTATTACCCACTAATCTGCACCGGGTCCGAGTGGTTGGTCATGGCCCCGCATTCTCCTTATCAATTCAAAAGGAAGGCCAGTGCCAGGCCAATGGCTGCTGATGATGATGATGATTCTGATGTGAGTGAATCAGAAACGTTCACGAATGTGTAATCACAATATTTTATCATCCTACTAATATTATAAATGGGAAAGTTTAGATGTTTGGATGTTTGTATGTTTGTTACTCAATCACGCTAAAACTGAACGGATTTGGCTGAAATTTGGGACACAGATACTTTGAAGCCTGGAGAGGAACATAGGCTACTTTTTATCCCGGAAAAATATCACATTCCCGCGGGATAACGTCGTGTAGTCCACGTGGGCGAAGCCGCGGGCGGATAGCTAGTGTTGAATAAAATTATTAGAAGTAGATAACGCATCAATTTGCAACTGCTCTGACCTGACAGTTCATGGTCAATCATGCACGCAATACTCAGTACCTAGGTACATAACCTTGATTATTCAGTTGCTTATTAATCTAGCACTAATCAAAGGTTAGGTCAAGGCTTTAAAGGTCTCGATTAAGTAATACTTGATGTATCTGTCGCAGGGATTTTGTCAATGTCGTGATATTATAATTCCACTAGTAAAATTATAATTTCATGTGATATTATAATTCCTCGAGTTAAATTATGAATAGACAGTATTTTTGTATCAATAAAAAAAATTACCACGAATTTAAGGCAATAGCCTTAAATTTCTAACCTATCACGTGTTCTACAGGACTTCCGTCCGAGGCTTGCAGCCGTGTGCATACTGTCTCGTACTGTCTATTCATAATATCACGTGAAATTATAATTTCACTAGTGGAATTATAATATCACGACTTTGACAAAATCCCTGCGACATATTTACTTATCTAATAAGATTTTCATTCATGTGGCATAAAGTAAGTATATTTACGTTTATTTGCCAAAAGAACTAAAATACTTTTTCGAACCTTTTACAGTCATTAGCGGTAGAGAAACTCTGCAAGTCAGATGTGTCAGTGGGTGTCTTTCCCATTTCCATGGCGATGGGTGCCGTCTTCGCCCTCACGTACCTGGCCATCGGGGTGTTCATAAACAAAATTGGAAAGAAGACTCTTTACTGTGAGTGGATATTTATTTATTTGCAGCATGAATCAACGTCCCACTGCAGGGCAAAAGGTCTCTCCACCTTTCTTTCATTTTGCGCTGTTTTGAGCTATTGTGTACCAGTCACTTATATACATAAGAGTCAAAATCGATCGTCTCACCATCGCCGTCTCGGTCTGCCATCTGAGTGGTGGCAAAATAATGATATTTCATATGTGAAACTAAAATTCTAACTAGACTATTATATTAGTTTATCATTTGTTATTGTTATGCTATCACATTATCATCTAATGTTTTTGTAACAAGAATTACTTACCATATAGGTATTACGTAAAAATGCATAATCAGGAGCTATAAATCTGTATATAGTTACTATAACACCAGTGGTGTTTTGTAAAAATAAAATTACAAGCTTAGCAAACGTGTCGTTGAAAAGATGTTAGGTAATATTTTCTTATCAAGGGCAACACTCGGTTGATGTTACGATGTTAACGACAATTTAACTGCGTTATTTAACCTTTTGATCAATAATAACATAATCTTAATCGTCTTCAATGATGAAGGATGTGATTTAAGTACAAGTCACGTGTTTAAGATTAATAAAGGTCACTACACAATACCCATGTTTAAAGTGAAGAAGGAGTAAAAAGACAGGAGAGAGGCAGTTGGGCGAGGCATCATTTAGCTTACCTACTCAGGGACTATCACACGACTAACACACTGAAAAGGAGGCTGGCTTGGCGACTGCGAGGACGCCCGAACCCTCTCAGAGATAGCGAATAAGCGAAGCAGATCAGTTTAGGTCCTAAACAAATCCGCAATAAGAGTGGATGGTAGGCACCCTGGCCCTCCCATCCGGTCGCTGATGTCCACGTATCGTAAGATTCGTAAGCTTCATTACTATATTTGTCGCAGGTTGCATCATGGTCATATGTGGCGCTACCACGGTAGCGAATAAGCGAAGCAGATCAGTTTAGGTCCTAAACAAATCCGCAATAAGAGTGGATGGTAGGCACCCTGGCCCTCCCATCCGGTCGCTGATGTCCACGTATCGTAAGATTCGTAAGCTTCATTACTATATTTGTCGCAGGTTGCATCATGTTCATATGTGGCGCTACCACGGTAGCGAATAAGCGAAGCAGATCAGTTTAGGTCCTAAACAAATCCGCAATAAGAGTGGATGGTAGGCACCCTGGCCCTCCCATCCGGTCGCTGATGTCCACGTTTCGTAAGATTCATAAGCTTCATTACTATATTTGTCGCAGGTTGCATCATGGTCATATGTGGCGCTACCACGGTAGCGATTAAGCGAAGCAGATCAGTTTAGGTCCTAAACAAATCCGCAATAAGAGTGGATGGTAGGCACCCTGGCCCTCCCGTCCGGTCGCTGATGTCCACGTATCGTAAGATTCGTAAGCTTCATTACTATATTTTGTCGCAGGTGGCATCATGGTCATATGCGGCGCTACCACGGTAGCGGCAGCGTTCGTGCCGCAGGGCGCCGCCGCCACCGCGCTGCTGATCATCGCGCTGTGCTCAGGGTGTGCAGCTTCTATACTGGCAGCCATCGCTGTTGACGTGTTTCCTACTTGCTTGAGGTTAGTATACGACGAGACCATGAAGCTCGACTTAATACGAAGGTAACTGGAGTTCTCACCCTGAATAAAAAAGTGTACCCAGCAAATTTGACATTTATGTATGTAGTGGCTGTCAGTTGTCTCATATGACCATACGTAATTTTTTAAAGTGTAGGTGAGACGGAAGACAGCCACTGTGTAATTTTTGGTCACAAAAAAGTGTTAGTACTGCACTCTCCAGTTACCTCAGTATCATGGACGAGACAGTCACTTCAACGTCACTTTAAAGCCCCCAGTACAGGTTGGCCGACCATGGTCGGCGACCATGACCAATACATCGTACATTGACACTTTTGAACGAACAAGTTTAAAAAGGTTCTTTCAAAAGTGTCAATGTACGATGTATTGGTCATGGTCGGCCATCCTGTACTGGGGGCTTAACGGGATCAAGCGGGCGTTGACGAGGTCCTTAGTGCAGTCCGTCTACAAGGCTTTATGCTGAGTTTACACGGACTTAGTAGCTAATGCTTAGTACACTTACACCGACGGTTAACACACTGCCGCCGGTTTCCGCTCCGGTGGACGGAGATGCGGCGTGAGTGTGTTATACAATGCGGATTTTGTATGCAAATCAAGATTCTACAGCCAAAGTTATCAGAAGCGCACTACCACAAACCGGAGCGGTGTGTTGTGTAGTGTGAGAATCACCTAATACCAACCGTGTTAACAGACTGCATAAAGTGCTTAGTATTAGGTATTTAGAGGCAGTTAGAGATCAGATAGTTAGTTCTTAAATGATTGAGGATTCCGGGAGTAGTGCGCTTCCACCTTCAGCCTTATCACCACTTAACATCTGCCGGCCTAGCATGAGCGGCTTTTATCACGCGGTATGATATGGTACGGCAAGTTGTCTTGCTTACCCCACTAACGTGTAATTAAGACGGCATGCCGTACTATATCATGTCGCGTGATAAAAGCCGCTCATGCTAAGCCGGCAGGTGTGATGAAGGCTAAGGTCACAGCACATACATCAACTCGGAAAGGGATCGTAAACGTATCAATCAACTCGAGCGGTTCAGTATTCTTTGTATGAAACTCCGTACTGCAAAGCACACTAATCGGAATCGTAACGTAATCGCCTCGCCTCGGGACCAGCTCACGAACCGCTTTGCGGGTCGCTCAACTTGCTATCCCCGCGCTTACCGCTAGTCGTCCACGCGCTCACGTCTCTCCGTACCCGAGCTTACGGCTCTAAGCACAGTGGTCTGAAAATGAAAATGAACATCAATTTTTTTAATATTTTTTTTTAAATTTTTTTTGTAAGTATTTTTTTTTTTCATTTTTCTTTTATTTTTTTTTTTGCTTTTTTTATAACGAACCACTGTGCGGCGAGCTGCAAGCCTAGCCGTAGCCGAGCCGACGTACCGACGCTGATCCGGTTTGGTTACGTGCTTGCGTTAGGCTGACGCCTGGTTGACGGCGAGGCGAAAGGCGATACGGTGTCGATCCCTTTCCGAGTTGATGAAATGTGCTGTGACCTTAAGTGTTGAGTTGAGGATACCCGTTGAGGATAGATAAATAAAAACAATACTTCGATCTTATTGCAATTAAATTGCCTTCCGTCTTTTTCCAGAGCAATGGCGATGTGCGTAATGTACATGGTAGGGCGGACGGGTGCGGCCATCGGCTCCTACTTGCTGGGGGCAACGCTCAATACCCACTGCATGGCGGCGTTTAGTGTCCTGGGAGCTTTTACGGCCGGTTAGTAACCCAAGGAGTATTATAGAGCTCTATCTCATTAGGAATTGCCATTTTCGCACTTGCCATGGCAAGACCAGCAGACGATGTCAAACAAAACACGTCACATTATATTAACAGTAACACAATATTCTTAGCCCTATTTTTAAAATTCTCTTTCTATCATCATCATCATCATCATCATCAGCCGTACAAAGCCCACTGCTGGGCTTAAGCCTCTGCCAAGGATCTCGATCGGTACTGCTCGGCCCGCATGCAGCGGCTTTCGACCGGCTGGCGACCTCAACACGATCGTCGGTCCACCTTGTAGGGGGCCTGCCCACGGAACATCGTCCGGTACGCGGTCGCTATTCGAGATTTTTTTCGGCCCAACGGCCATTGGTTCTCCGCGCCCACTGCCACTTCAGCTGAGCAATCCTTTGAGCGATGTCGGTTGTTTTAGTTCTCCTGCGGATCTCGATTCATCGCTCTCTTCATTGCTCGCTGGGTGACTTTGAGCCTTCTTATGAGACCCATAGTAAAAGACCACGTCTCGCTTCCATATGTCATACATAACTGGCAACACAAACTGGTATATTGATGATTTTACAATTATATTGAAAATTAAATGTTCGTCCCATCTCCCAAGTATGTAGTTTCGCCGGGAATCGAACCCCGGACCTTTCACTTTCCGGGGAAATGCTCTGACCGCTGGTCTACGGAATCGTCAGAACATGCGTCAAATTTCTCTCCCACGTTGTAAGCCAGCGTTTATTTCATCAATGTGAAGATATTACTACCCTCGGCACTCGTAAAAAATACCTTTCCAGATATTTGACAATCGATTAAGCATTTTAACATTTACAATGCCATTTTATTTCGCTATTGTCGTCGGCCGATTTTATTCTAATACTTATATCATTTTCAATATAAGTACTTAATGTTTTTTCAACTGTTAATAATAATTTATCCTTGCACCAGGAATATGTACTGTATTTAAGGCATTGATATTATGATAAACAGCTCATTGTTAATTCCCTTTGACCACGCGGGCGTAGCCTCGGACAACAGCTTGTGGTAAATTAAAATGGCATTGCAAAACAGTAAAAATAATATTGATGATTCTCATATTCACTGTATATTTTACAAGGTCCCTATTATTTTCAGGAACAACGCTGCTAATGCTATTTTGGCCCAAACCTCAAGAAGTGAGAGAAAAGTTGGAAGAAAGAGGGCTCACATATTAATTAATTACCTGTAGAGATACAATTATCAGATCTTGAGGAAAGTACTGTTAAATAGGAAAAATATAAAGCTAAGAGAAAAATAACAGAGACAATATTCCAAAGTGATCAATTCATCAGATTGTGAAGAGTCGTTTTCGACTACCTACTTACTTACTGTATTTTGTATTTTCTCCCGCAACAGAAGAATTGTATTTATATGCTTTCTATTTATAAGCATAATACCTATGTATAATTTAACTAATCAACATTTTGATCTACATCCTGTGGTAAAGTGCCTCACTTATCCATCGTCGGTTTTATTGTCTGTGTGCTTGTAATAGTGGAGCACTTAAAACTTATGCTTAAGCACGAAAACTCTCGTTATTATGGTAATCGTTATAATAATTATACCACTTTTAAATATGCCCGTAAAACTGTCAAAGTGCTGCCTTTTGATATGTGACAGCAGCAGTTTGACAGGCTGACAGTGACAGCTATTAACGGATATTAGAGCGAGTTCCAGATAACTCAGCGCGCGACGGGGGCGTTTTTGGCGCCAGTTACAGTACGTTTTTCTGTTCCGAGATTATTAAGAAGATTAGTATTCGATTTCGACCGCGCGCAGACTTATTTGACGCGCATTCTACCTACCATATCATCAGTTTCAGCCTTTGTCGTTATGGTAATCGTTATCGTGATTGTGTGATTTTGTATGAAAACCCTAGCAGCGCCTCTTTCGGTCGTTTATGGAACTATAATTCAATACCTATTTGACAGTAGCACTTAGCTTTTGAAGGACGGTATAGTTTACTATGCGATTACCATAACGATAGTTTTTCATGCTCGGGGTACTAGTGTTCATATAAAACAATACGAGTTTTCGTGCTTGAGGAACAGCTGACAAAATGTTGCTCGTGTAAAAGGCCTATAGTATACTTCTCCATTTTGTGCTATAATTAGCCAAACATGTGTGATTTCGTGATTTGGTTTGACGAGACTGATTTTATGTTTAATGTTATGTTCTTACCAAATACAATGCATGTCAGATGTTTTCATTTTTATAAGGAACTTAAAGATCAGAGCCTTTAATCATCAATAGTTTGTTAATGTTACAAGCAAGTATATTTTTGTATAGCGCCGTTTTGCAAACGTTCTTTCTTCCTTTACTATTGCTTTAGCTAGTCTATAGTTTGTGCAGTGTAGCATGGTGCCTATGACAGCTAGGTCAGATATCACAAAGAATATGATGAAATACATTTATTAAGTTCTTCAAACTTTTGACTTTTTCATTTCTCTCTTTAACATTGTCTAGTCTATAGTTTGTGCGGTGTAGCATGGTGCCTATGACAGCTAGGTCAGATATCACAAAGAATATGATGAAAGATGAAATACATTTATTAAGTTTTTCAAACTTTTGATTTTTCATTTCTCTCTTTAACATTGTCTAATCTATAAGTTTGTGCGGTGTAGCATGGCATGCTTATGACAGCTCATTCTAGCAAAGCAATAAGTTACATAAGCTATTTGAATAAATCTCAAGAAAAGCAGCATTAGACATTTTTAGTGCAGCTTATGCTTGAAAATTAGACCCTATTCTTTGTGCAGAAGCAAAATTTGGTTTTGCACGAATGAGCTGTCATAGGCACCATGCTACACCGCACAAACTTACGCCCGAATTCTCGAACGCAAATCATCTTTGGGAGCGTCTTAAACATCATGGCATCTCTGTCATACGTTTGACATTTAAAGTGACAGGGCGATGTTTGATGCCCGAATACTCGTAAGCTACCAAGGAATTTATAAGTACTACTACGCTACTTATCTTTGGGAGCGTCTCAAACATCGCCCTGTCACTTTAAATGTCAAACGTATGAAAGAGATGCCATGATGTTTGAGACGCTCCCAAACATGATTTGCGTTCGAGAATTCGGGCGTGAGATGCTCCCAAAGATAAGTAGCGTACGAGTATTCGGGCATTAGTGTGTCACATATTTATAAGATTGACAAGACCACAAAAAATTGTCTAGCACTTCCCAATGTGACTGAAGATATTATTTTTCTCAAAACCCGAGAAGTAGGTATAGGGGGTCAAATGAAAGGGAAGGGTTTGTTAGTAAAAAACTGCTATGGCCAAAGTTCTTTATTTTTATTTCTTTCATTCCCATTAGTCCTCTTCCGAAGATAACTGGGATTCTTTGGAAAAACCTATTTCAGACTCTCTCGACCTTCTTCAGACCTTTTCGAGTCGAAAATGGTGGAACCCTTGTTTTATCGATGTGTGCCATAAACTTCTAACCTGGTGACAGGCGGTGATGGAGAAGCTACTTGAAATCATACAATACAAAGTTTGCTGTCAAAATAAATGCTTGTTAGCAGTATAGCAATGTTTTAGTTAGTAAATGGCCGTCGGGCCACCCGACTCGGGTGAGATAAGTTTGTCGTCAGATAAGATCTGATAATGTTACTAAACAACCAGCCTTCATTTGTGCAATATTAAACACTGTAAATATCTCGAGCCCGACTCAGCTAACCTGCTTGGCTTGACCCTATAAAAAAACTTAGTGAGGTAAGGGATGCTTTTTGTAACTAGGTGCAACTAGGTTTAATCTTATGGCTTAAATCTCACGGTATTCGTCAAGAAACACTAAACTCATAGACTAAAGAGTCGTCAAAATATAACGAACTGTGAAAAAAAATGTTTCACTAACTTAAAAATATTTTACGAATGAGCTGGATGCTATGGCAAAGAACTGTTTTGCGATGATGAGCATTGACTGACTGATGGTTCATTTATCGTAATAGAGTAACGATGAAGTTGTCCCAACTGTCCTTCCACTAAGATTGCTGATATTGCTTTTTTAGCGAAAAGTTGTTGAGTTGTGTCCATTTTCCTCAAATCCGCTGCACATGATAAAGCCCAGTAGTAGAATTCGTCTCTTTTGTCACATTCATCTTTGATAGGAGCTAAATTCTTTTTCATAAGTTTCTCTTTTGGTATTTTAATGTCTTGCACTGGGGAATCTTCAACATTCGATGTTTTAAGATGTTCCTAGAAAAGTAAGACTGTTTTGTTATACTTAACCAATCTGAGTTATTGCCAAAGTAGCTACTCTGTAATAAACATTATTTTTATTTGTTTGATTGTATTGTTTTTCGTCTAAGGTTGCCTGGAAGATATCGATATGTAGCCTATTGTATATATAATTACTTTTCTTATTTTTCTTTGTTATTTCAAAGTGCCTATTTGTCCCTTATTTCTGTGAAATAAAGTATCATTAAAATTAAATCGTGAATGAACATTAAATTCATCGATTAATACTTGATTAAAATTAAAATAACATCAGGTACTTAAGTATTTAAAAATGACAAAAATTGTTGTCGATTCAATAAACCTATGTTTACAAGGATCAGGATGGTATTAAAAACAATATTTTAATTCAAAATGATGGAAATGAGCCGAATGAACAAATCAAAATGAGTTTCTTTATTTCTCATTGGGTTGCCAAGTGATAAAATAAGTTGTCAGAAGATCTGACATAATAACAAACCTCAATGACACTAAAGATGCACTTAAGTCATGGAGCTCGACTTAATACTGAGGTAACCAGTACACCGTGTAACAAGCTTTTCTGTTCCGGTGACAGCCGTGACAGAGGAGCCACTTGCAATACCAAATTAGCTGTCAAAATGGACTGTCGTATAAAAACTGTTTTAGTTCCAAAGATAATCACCGGAACAGAAAAGCTTGCTGCACTATATTAAGTCGAGCTCCATGACTAAACTAACTAACTAAGTAATACTTTTCAAGTAAATTACCACTATTAAGTCCATGTAACATTCAAAATGAAAGTTGCTAGAAGTTTCAACTGGTACTTATTTATGAGCAACATTGCATCTAATATAACTGTGACGGCCGTTAGGGCCACTTATAGGAATACCTATAAGCTTGCTAGAACATTGCACATTTGCATTTGTAACTTACACCCACCCGATTTTCAGTTTTAGTAATGTTGACGCAACTTAATTATGTTTGCTCAATGGGTAGGTATATTACTTTTTTTAAAGCTAATTCTCCAATTTTGCTAGCGCCATCTCTTGAGAGTTGGGAAAAGTTTTGCCTGAAAATTGCCCATTAGGTACCTATTTTAGTTTGACAACTTACCGAGTCTTCTTCATCTTCACTTTTCATATCCAAATATTCGGCTTCAAAACATTCCGACTCAGAATCATTCACTTCAACTTTAGAGACTTCACAATCGGAATCAGACTGCGGCTTTTGAATTCTCAAAAAATGAAATTCGTTAAAGTACCATAGCTTCGGAATGTATACTTTGCCTTTCTCTCTTCTTGACTTTAATGACTTTAGATACTTATGAAGTTCTTTCCGATAGTTTGTATGCAAAGAGTTTATTTTTTTCCTTACGTCTTCTTTTGTAGCTTCAGGAACTACCTCTCTGTACTTCTTTATAAGTTTATCGTAAGCGGCTTTCTTCTTTTCGGATTTGAAATAACCAGCATATTTTCTGTTCCACAAAGCAGGTAAGTCTTTGTATAACTGAATGAATTCGGAGATGAATTTTTTCTCGGCTTCTTCTAATAAGTTGGCACCGCAAAAACTAGCCTTGGGCATGGTAACACCGCAAAACGAAACGACACGTTCAATATTGATTGCGCAGTTACCTGCTCCTAATACAATAAGTAGACTCACTGAAGTTCCTGTAGCAATTTTATAAGTCACACTAAAACTTCATCTTGATTACATTTATTTATTTCACTTTATAACATTGATGCTATCAAACATTCCGTTCTATTTGTGCAATAACCAAAATGCTTGCACAAGCCACGCACTAGCACAACATCAATAAAATTTGTTCAATGAATACACTCGTAGTCTGTGCCTTGCGCTGTGCAGCTGGTGTGATCTGGCAGACGCTTTCACAAATTATATAACGCTTTGCTTCTGAACTTCTGAACAGCATGCTACTTACCTAGTTTGCTTGCTGCGCGCTGGTGACTAGTCGTTTATATAACGGCCACTAGATGGCATTATTCGAGAAACTTGAAGACTTTGGTATTCTTTAAAGTTATATTTTTTACTTTATCATTAAAAAGAGTTTCGTCTAAATTAAATAACTTTTAATTTGCTTGTTTTAGAAAAGATTCAATACATTTTCTTTTTCATTTGGTATTCTTAAATCTCATATTTTTTAATTTCATGAAACAACAAACAAACAACTTTCAACAACAGTGAAATACCCTTCTAAACTACAGCTATAATTATGTGTAACGGGTTTAAGGTGAATTGAAAAACATTACAATTAACTTTATATTTCTACTTATTGATTAAATTTTCTATGAAAAGAGTCTTTAAATGTTCTTTTTGTGTACCTATCATTTGGATATCCTTTCTCTAACTTCAACTAAGTACTTACTAAGTTATGTTGATGTTGAAAATTAATATCTACTCATATTTTTTTTTTTTGCAAAGACGTACAAAACAGGTTACAAACCAAATTTTGAAAATAAAATACAAAATAACTTACGGACTAGGTTGAAACCCTAAATTATGTACATACTAATAGAAAATACTGAGCAGCGACCTTGTAATTGCACAATCATTATTATTATAAGTTATTGAAAACATAAATTATACATTACAAACATGTCAACATACAAACACAATTTTAATAATCAGGAATTAGAAAAAAAATATTGGATAATTTAACTAATAGGTAAGTAAGTAAGTATTTAATATTATAATTAGATTAGAAAAATTTTACCACATAAGTAAAATTAATTCAAATCAGGAGAATAAACATGCAAATAAATACCTACTAAAATAATACTAATTAAAATTAGAAAAACAATAAACCTATACAAATTTTTACAGAGCTAAATTGAATAGAAGCTAAAGTATAATTTTTATTTAATACAATTTTTTATTTTATTTTTGAATCTCCGTAAACTACATTCAAATACATCCACATCCGGGCAGCAACTGACGAGTTCATTATAAAGGCGACACATTCGGGTTAGGGGATTAAAGTAAGATGTATTATTCAGATAAACACTAAGGGAAAATAATTTTGGCTTACGAGAACGATGATAAGTGTTAAAATTAATTTGAGAGAGCAAACATAGGGAGTCTACACAATTGTTAATGATCTTATAGAGTAGGAATAGTTCCAGATGTTCTCTGAGAGTAGTCAACGATTCCATTTTGAAATGTTCGAGCTTATCTACATAGGAACATAAAGTACGATTAAGGTTGAATCTGAAGCATAGCAACCGAAGGAATCTCTTTTGTATTTGTTCTATCCTATCAATATGTATTTTATAGAATGGCGACCAAATAGGAGTGTTATACTCTAATATGCTACGAACTAAAGCAAAGTAGAGGATCATATATGATGAAATTTTTGTAAAGCCCTTAGTTACTCTACAAATAAAACCCAACATTCGTGACGACTTATCAACTACGTGATTGTAATGAGAACGAAACGACAATTCACTATCGAAAATGACTCCAAGATCTCTAATTTCAGACTTGCGTAGTAAACTATGGTTGTCTAAGGAGTAATCGAAATGAAGAGCATTGAGTTTTTTCGTAAAAGTCACCACATAACATTTAACTATATTAAGTGTCATCTGGTTGGCCCTGCACCAGTCCACAACCGAATCCAGATCTTTTTGAAGTTTTATCGCATCGTTGATACAAGATACAGAATTGTAAATTTTTAGATCATCAGCATACATAAGACTTGGGCAAGATAAACGCTCTACTAGATCATTTATAAATAATATAAAGAACAAAGGCCCTAAATGAGAACCCTGCGGGACGCCTGAGGGCACCATAAAGGCTGTTGAAAACTCACCTTTCAAAGCAACTAGTTGACTCCTTCTAAACAAGTAAGATTCCACCCACCGTAATAAGTTTCCACATACACCGAACCTCTCCAACTTCCGACAAAGTAATCTGTGGTTCACCCTGTCAAACGCTTGAGAGAAGTCGGTGTATATAGAGTCTACCTGTTCTCTTTTAGCAAATACTGCACATAAGTAACTCTTATATTCCAATAGATTACTAGAGGTCGATTTATTTCTAATAAATCCATGTTGATTCGGAGATAATTATGTAAGGCCTAACTTGCTGATAAAGAAAATCGTATACTAGCGATTCGAATAATTTAGCGCAGCAATATAAGAGAGATAGATAGATAGATAAGACATTTATTTGTCACTTCAGACACACACAAGAATGAATACAAAAACAGAATCAACACACATTGAAAACACATTAAACTTAATACAACAATCATGTATGTGTGCTGTAGTGGTGCAAAAAGGTCGCAGCTCAGCAGTCTATTTGCTCTAGAGCAAATCGCTGATTTTCAGCCGTCACCATGGATTCGCAAGACAAAAAAGCATCCATACTGCCAATGACGTGGATTAGAAATAAATAAATTGCAAGATCACTATTAAAATACTGAATAATTTGAATTTCAAACAATAAATAATAGGTCTTTACCTATGAAATTGCCGTTTTGTATGGAGATTTCTGTAATTATTTTTTTTCCATACTAACGTTTTTGTTATTATTTAACGACTAATATTAAGTAAATTTACAAAATTTTACACACGTATTTATGGACATTTTAACTACTAAATGACACATTCGTTAAGAGAAAAAAAATTTTTTTTCACTAAGTTACTACTAATAAAGTACGAAATTCTGGAAACAAAAATAGTCGTAACTTTCGGAATAAGTTTTTTCTATGTAAATAATCAAATATCGTGGTTATTAAATTATCAAAAGTTGCTCGATACGGTCTTAATGTAACGCAATATTAAAGAAATTATATATTTCTAATATTATAAAAGTTGTTAAGTTTTATGTACTAAAGAAAAAAACGGCAATTTCATATGTAAAGACCTATTATTAATTAATAAATATAAAATTAAAAAAAGAAAAACTTTAAAATATAGTTGTCATAAATTCATAGCTAACGTTGCTGCTGCCAATTCAATTACAAAAAAACAATAGTTACATTAAAATAGATTGAAAAGATACATACATGTCATATAAATAAATTGATTGTTATATAATTAATTAATTATTCAATAAAATGCCGCAACCGAGTAGGTAATAATGTCAAACAATACAATAATATATCATAAAACTGACTATTATAAATAAAAGCGACGATTTTATTACAGTCTAATAGCTACAATATAAACTACAGAGCCCATGCCTGAAATGTCGAGAAGAATGTCGAGAAGCCATTCCGTATCAGATATGGTTGTTACGCGTATTTCTGACGTTCTAATAACAGTGTTTTAACTAAGATAGATAAGATACTGATCGGTCGATAGTTTTCACAGAGCGATCGATCTCCAGACTTAAACACAGGGATAATGTGAGCAGTTTTCCACTGCGTTGGGAATACACCTGAGGTCAATGATTTATTGAACAAAATACACAGTGGAACACATATAGTTTCGTAGCATCTCTTTAGTATTAACGGGGGAACACCATCAGCACCTGCACCGTTACATTCATCGAGGTGTTTCAATTTATCCATAATTTCATCTTCAGATACGTTGAAAGAATAAATTGTACAATTGCTGTTAGCTTCTGGGACGAATTGTATACTATTCCCAGCGTCACGCGCAGAGCAATCATACACGGAATTGAAATATTTAGCAAAGTGCTCGCATACTTCTCTTCGCCCAGATTTTTCCTGATCTCCGAACTTCACAGTGTTAGGTATACTATTAGAAGATGATTTCCTGTTTTGCACGTAACTCCAGAACGATTTAATGTTATTATCACCAATAGAATTTTCCACAGAATTTTTATACTTACTGTAGCAAGCATCCATGAGTTTCTTACACCGTGATCGTAACATGGAAAAGGTATCGTAATCGCGTGGATTGGCGTATTTTTTAAACAACTTATGGTATTTACGTTTCTCTTTGAGGCATTGTTTTAGGCCAAAGCTAAACCAGCTCGGAAAAACACAGAAGTCTTCTTTAGCTAATGGAGTATGTTTACTTATGAGTTCGTTTAGTTTATTGTAAAACATGTTTACATCATGATTTACATCTTCAGAGGACAATACCTGATGCCAATTAATTGCTTTGGTATCACTATTTAGCTCGGCAAAATTACACTTGTTGTAATTCAGGCGAATACATTTCTTACGCGGAAGAGGCTTTCGATGAGAAAGATTCATAGATTTGTTTATCGACGCGTGTATGAAACAGTAGATTATATTTAACTTAATAATATTTTTTTATTACCTACCTGTCTTCTTTTTTCCTTCTACTCTTAGCACCTTAACCCTTAAATCATAATGACCTTTAGCACCTAATGCTCTTGTTACGAAGTAGGTATAAAAAAAAACATATCATTAAAATTCCAACAAGCGTCAAGGGGTTGAGAGTGACAAATGTTTATGTCATTATTTGGCGATCAAGATAATGGCGAACCGATCTAATGATGGGTGGCCGTTAGTTGACACCTTGGACGCCCTTCGGGCTGAGAGGGTTAAAAAAGTAGAGTATGAGCATTGATTGAACTAGCATAGGTTTTTTTTACTTATTCTGTCCGTAACAGTATTCACCACAAAATTTCAATTAGTACAATATTTTAGGGGATGATACTATCAATACGCAAAAATTTTACTATGGGTCAACCACGGAACCGCGATTTTTTTTTATTATAAAGGGGAAAACGAGCAGACGAGCCACGTGATGGGAAGTAGTCATCGTCGCCCATGGACATCTACAACACCAGAAGGGTTGCATATGCGTTGCCAGCCTTTGTGTTTAAGGGTCCTATTTACACGCTTTTTGAAGAACTCCATGTCATAGCACAAAGAACACCTCTGGAGGAAGCTCATTCCACATCTTACAAGTTCGAGGCAGGAACGAACGTGATGCCCGAACAGTTGTTGATTTCCAGGTGTCAAGAATGTGGGGGTGTTTAGGATGAGTTCTACTCACTTGGCGTGCGGTGCGGTGGCGGAAGTGTGACGGTGGCACCAGTTCAAAAAGCTCCTCAGAACATTCCCCATTGTATAGACGGTAGAACACACACAGAGAGCTTATATCTCTGCGGTGACTTAGTGGTTCTAAACCGTCCGTGAGTCTCGGATCGTCGACAATACGAACCGCACGGCGCTGAATGGAGTCAAGTGGAAGGAGCTGGTATTCGTTACGTTCCCTAAAATATGGTTGAGCGAAGCGATGGCTGGCTCATGCGTCATGCTCGTGAACGGGTGCTGCCAGTGGGGTGGGTCTGCTCATGTCTACTTGTGCTGAAGGTGTTCGGGATATGGTTTATAATAGTTTTATGAGCGAGCTGGTGTGTCTCATGGTAATTTTGGTACCCGTGTCTTACAGTTACAGCAATTTTTCCAATAATTGTATTATTTTTTCAAAAAATCCTTTTATTTGTTAATACTTATAGATTTGAATATGCGGCGCAGCTTGCAGTTTCCTTTTTATTAATCCTATAATATAATGTGAATAAGATTAAGATTAGTGTGTTCATTAAACTATTTGATTCCTTGTTTGGTTGAAAATTGTTTACTGTTGGTAATACGCAAATCTGTACTTAATTTAAGCGGTATTCTGTATTGTGATGGAAAGTAACCTTACTATTATGTGAAGGTCATTTTTCAAAGAACAATGGCCACTGTCCATACATTTGAAATCCTGTCAATGATTTGGCGTGTATAATTCCTCTTGATATCAAAATGTAATCGCTATATAAAACTGTTTATGGGTCTGAAGTCAGATTTTTCATTAAAGGCCAAGGAAGTCTAAAAACAACACTTAAAGTTTTGAGGTTAGAAATCTCATTTATGTTTAAGACGGCTTTTGACGTGACGCTGTCATGTCCATAGCATGTAAAAACATGGTAAAAACTAAAGGCAATTCTACGTATTTGCTAGTTCACTTAAAAAGACAGCATAAAGAATTAAAGAGGCTTTATAATAATATGGTATTGGTTGGTATGGGTAACCAATTAATTGTTATAGTTTAAAAACAATCCTACATTTGAACTACGAGTTACTATTTATAAAAAAAATGCATAACGATATTTTCGATACGATATTTTCAATACTGATGCAAAGGCATACGATATGAGACTATCATGTTTTTACTATACATATTATTTTTATTGAACCAATTTTATTTTATGTGAAATAAATAGTGCTAATAGTGAAAGATAAATAGTCAAAAGAAAATAATAAACAGTACTTATTGCTCACTTCTATGTTCAACACCTTTACACTTCTAACCTTTGCGAAAACGGAGGATACGTACTCTATTTTCGGCGGTCATCATAAGTACCGCGTAGCGTGGTGGTGCGTTACGACACATCGTATTCATACAGTGCGTGGAATTCAGAATTCAAATCCTGGACATCAAGCAAGCAAGAGTGGCGTGGCGTGCGTGGAACATATGATTTTGTTTTTGTTTGTTTCTTTGTTGGCTTTTTAACAGTTTTTTATAAACAATCAAAATGGTGCAAAACTGTGAAAAATGTGGAAAAGAGATAGTAAAAAGGAATTTTATAGAATGTAAAACTTGTAAAAAGATTTTTCACGTAGATTGTACAAGTTTGGATGAAAAGTTTTTCTATCTAATGAAGCAAGAAAACCGCAAAAATTGCCAGTGTGATATGTGCAGATTTCATAGTGCACCAAATGAAGCTAACTTACAAATTAATATCCCAACAAATAATTCATTCGAGTCCCTTTCTGAAGATATAGATTTTGAAAAAGGCCAAGAACTTACCCAAGAATTTGTCACCATCAGAAACAAGAAAAAATCGGCATCGCAACCCGACTTATCAGCATCATTCCAATCACTGAAAAGTGCATTTTCTACAACCAGCAACAAGAATGGCAGCTTGCAAAGTTTACCTGATAATATAACTGCACAACCAACCATGCTAGAATTAAAAGACGAATTGCGTAAATTAAAATCGGAACTACAAACAGCAAATAACGAAATTGTAAATCTAAATGCGGTCATAAGAAATCTAACGGAAAAAAATTTAGAACATGAAGAAACAACTAGGTTGTACCAAACTGTAACCTTTGACGAGTTAAACAAAAACAGGATGGTTGGCCCGTTTACATCAACCCCAGAACGTAAATTGAGAAAAATTAAAAGTTGTCAGCCAGAGACTTTTACAAGTCCCATGCAAAGCAAGAAAGGCGACAACCAATTACAAAAACCACCTGCATGTACCCAAGAAAAGAGAGCCAAGTCAAACACCGTCCAAACCGTATCACTGGAACACATGAAAATTATAAACAGCAAAAGTAAACTATGTTTAATTAGCGGCATTCAACAATACGGTGTAGCAAAACTGGTTAGAAGAAACTTCGACAAGTTCAACATGTGCCACTACCGTATACCTGGAGGTGGCTTAATTCAATTGCTGGAGGGTCTTCAAAACAAACTGAAAGACTTTACTTTGGATGACTTTTGCGTACTTTTTCTTAGTGAAAATGATTTTAATGTGTCAAACAATTATAAAAATTTAGTGCAACATTTAAAAGATGTTCTTTTAGCAGTGCAACATACTAACGTTATTGTTTGTGCTCCGACCTATAAATATTCCTTTCATGCAAATATTTTTAACTACAGAATTGAAATGTTTAATAAAATGTTATATAATGATAATTTAAGATTTGGGTACTGCTATATAATAGACTCCAATAAGAATCTTAACTGCTCATATGAAATGTTTCATAAAAAATTCGGGTTTGTCAACAAATATGGTTTCAAAACGATTTTGCAAGATGTAAATCAACTGATTGTGTCGATTAAAGAAGAGTTACTATATTGTAAGTCTGTCAATTTGACATCTGATTTTAGTGATGAAAGCACTAATGCAAAGAATAGTTCCTTTCGTGTCCAATAACTTTAATATAATGTGCCAAAACGCACAATGTTTAACTAACAAAATTGATGAAATAAATTGTTTTCTCTCAGATACAGATATGAACCTTGTTGTAATAAATGAGCATTGGTTGTTACCGTGTAATTATAAGCTTTATACTCTGGAGGGTTATGAACTGCGCGCAAAGTACATAAGGGAAAAACACGAACATGGTGGAGTAGCTATTTTTGCGAAGGAGTCCATAAAAGTAAAAGAACGATTAGACATTCAATCCTTCACCGTTGAATTCATTGTTGAATTTTGTGCTGTCGATGTTATTGATTTAAATTTATTAATAATATCCATTTACCGTGCAGAACGTGAAACTGAAATATTCTTTTCTCAAATGCAGAGCTTATTAGAACACATATCAAAACACTCGCGTAATAAAAAAGTTATAATTGCGGGAGATATAAACATAGACGTTACCACAAGTATGAACTTAGCGCTTAGATTTACAAATCTGCTAAAATCTTACGGTTTGAGTTGCCTTATAAAAGAACCTACCCGTGAGACTGCTACGACTTCATCTTGTATAGATCAGTTTATTGTTAGTAAGAATGTTAGAATAAAAACTTTTGTACAAAGAAACCACTTATCAGATCACCATACACTTATTGCACAGCTTCCTATAGAAACAGCAAAGAACGGAAACGTAGTCCCATTCAAGATTAGCACACGTATCTTCAACGCAAGAAATATGGAAGAGTTCAAAAGGCATTTAAAACAAATAGATTGGTCTCATTTGCTATCCTTGAAATGTGATACAAATACAAATTATGATAGGTTTGAAGCTGAAGTGAGAACATTGTTAGATAAGCATATACCATTAAAGATAGTTAGAACACAAAACAAAAGTAAGTATAGATGGATAACAAAAGGAATAAAAAAGTGTTGTTACCATAAAAGAATACTGCGATATCTGACTACTTTATATAAAAATGACAATTTAAAAACATTTGCCAAATCATATAATAAAATTCTAAAGAAAATAATATCTAAGGAAAAAAGAAAAGCTTATATAAATAGATTAGAAAAAGCGAAAAATAAATATAAAGAAATGTGGTGCATGATAAATGAAAAAATAAAACCCAGTAATAACATGAACCAAACTAATATAACTTTAATTCAGGACAATGTAGAAATAACATCACCAGACAAAGTAGCCAACCTATTTCAAGATTATTTCATTGGTGTAAGCTCAAATAGCCACACTAGAACTCGCCATTCAGCACATTCCTTGACAAATTCTATGTATTTGGGCGTTGTTACTGAATCTGACGTTGAAAAGACTATATTATCACTTAAACGTAATAACTCTTGTGGATACGATGAAATTCCAGCTCGCCTACTTGCATACTGTGTTGATGAATTTAAAAAACCAATTGCATTTTTATTAAATCAATCTTATGATGAAGGTATTTTTCCTGATAAATTAAAATTAGCTACTATTAAACCAGTCCATAAGAAAGGAGATAAGCGTCTTATATCGAATTATCGACCTATCGCCTTACTTTCAGTGATATCAAAAATTTTTGAAAAAATTATATGCCTGCTTATGTACGCTTTTCTTGAAAAATATAATGTCTTTAGTGAACACCAACATGGTTTCCGAAAGAGCCACTCTACCACATCTGCCATATTTGACCTCCACTATGAAGTACTGAAAGCTTTGAATGAAAAAAAGTGCGCTGTTGCTATTTTCATGGATATGTCTAAGGCATACGATCGCGTCCAACATAGTATTCTGTTGGAAAAGATGGATGTGTTGGGTATACGAGGAAAGGCAAAAAAATGGTTAACTTCCTATCTGAACAATAGAAAGCAACTTGTACAAATTACACACGCCAATGAAGTTACAAGAGAAATAGTAAAAATTAATTCATCGATCCATAATATCTCAGGGTCTATACCTCAGGGTAGCGTGCTCGGGTGCCTATTGTTTATGGCATACATTAATGATCTCCCATCCACAGTACCACATAAAGTAGTTTTATTTGCAGACGATGCCACCATTTTAATAACATGTGATTACAAAAATATAAACTGCCTGAATAATGAAATTAATAATAGTTTGCATACAATCGAAACTCATTTGACAGAGATAGGACTGGCTTTGAACTTCGAAAAAACAAAGCTAATGCAGTTTAGGCCATACCAGAGAGCTGCATTATCGCTATCAGTATCACGACAGGGCCGACCAGTGGAAGAAGTCAAGTCCTTTAAGCTGTTAGGCATTACGATTGACTCCACACTTACCTGGAAGGAGCACGTTGAATCTGTAGTGACCAAATTAAGTAGCTTCGCATATGCACTACGAGAACTACGTAAAAACACAAACCAGGAGTGTGCCCTCACCGCGTACCACAGCCATGCCGCCGCTTGGATAAGATACGGTATTATTCTATGGGGGAACTCAACTGACGCGCACGCAGTGTCAGTTTTGCAGAAACGGTGTTTAAGAATAATTACTTTTACTGCACCAAGAGACTCCTGTCGAATGCTTTTTGTAAAGTTGGACTTACTAACAGTAACGTGCATCTATATATTCGAGCTATGCCGATTTATACGTTGCCACAACAAATATTTTAGCCACAACGGTGATGTGCCCAAACGATACGTTTCACGTCGCTGTAACGACCTCGTCCTTCCGACACCGCACCTCACCCTGTTTCAAAATGGCACCTATTACATGGCCATAAAAGTGTATAATCACTTACCCAACTCTTTAAAGACCCTCCACGGTAAAAAGTTTGAACTTGAATTAAAACGATTATTATCCAGAAAAGCCTTTTATAATCTTAAAGAATTTTTCGATGAAAAGTTTTAGTTGTAAGTTGTTGTTTTTTTTTTTTTTTTATTATTTTATTATAGTTTATTACTTATAGTTTATAAATATTTTCTCGTATTTGGTTATATTTTATAAAAGGTTGTTAAGGCTTCGTTATTTAAATTACTAGTGTTTTGTATATAATTATGCAACGTTAATAATAATTAAAGTGATTTTTTTTTCCATTGCTACTAATTTAAATATGTTAATGTAATAATGTCACTAATACCTTATAAGAGGTCATGATGTAACGAATACAATTTGTAACATTATGTTGTGAATAAATGAATATGAATATGAATATAATATATTGTATATCGATACGATCAGTTGCGATACATTACGATACGATGTATCGATACAAAGCAATATGACACCTGTCAGATCAACAATACGTCCCGTTTTAGGTAGCATAGTTGTTGAGTTTAGTCGTTCAGAAAATAAATGATAAGATATTGTGTTATTAAGTCTTCAAAAAATGTTAAATGTATTTCATGTAATGGTGATGCTTCCTAGAATTAATATGAAATCATTGTTTGAAGCAGAAGTTATAAGCATCACAATCATTATCGAATAAAGATCAAAAGTGTAACGGAACACCATCGGAACACTTTGACCTTTAGAGTGCGTTCATAATCCTTAACTTTGTCACTATTTTATGAAGAAAACACAATAATGTATTTTTCGTTGTTGGCCTTGAATGGGAACATAAATAGCATGGTTCGATTTGTTGATTTTTTAGCTATTTTATCCAATAGCATTTATTATTATACAATCTAAAAAATATCAGGGCTATAATAGCCATTGTTCTTTGACGACTCTGTATAAGTTAAAACAGGGAGAAAAAAATAGCCCTTGGCGAGTTTCTTGCCGGTTCTTCTCGCTACAAGGTCTCCTGCCGTAGGATTTGCGAACCGATGGCGTAGCTTCATTGACGTTCATAAGTGTTGTTAAACAAACCTAAATTGAATAAACGATTTTGAATTTTGAATAAATAAAATTAGCTGTTCCATACATTTCAGTCGAGTCGATGTTGTACTTTTTTATGGAACGCTGATTTTTTTGAGATTTTGAGATTCCGTGGTTGACCCATAGTAAAAATTGTTCGCATTGATGAACACTATCATCTCCTAAAATCTTTGTACTAATTAAAGTTTAGTGGTGTATAGCACACCTCATATACCTACCACAGAGTAAGAAAGATGTTAGAGGTGGAAAATTTAGCATTTACTTCATTTTATTATAATATTCATTTTGTAATTTCAGTACGCATTCGATCGCCCCGATGTTTACTCGTATCAATTAGCAATTCTATCTAGTTATCAAAATAAATTCATATTCATCAAGACTTTCTTATCATTTCTATCAAATTAACTATCGTACGAGAGCAGCCCGTACAAATATAACCATTTTCAGGCGCATATTGGAAAAAAATGTAAAAGAAAAAAACCATAAAGCCCAACAGTAAACTTTTCGGATAGGATTCGATCCTGCAGCCCAGGAAACCCAGTCCAATGCTGTAATTCAATGCAAGAGTGTATTAGTTCAGTGTAAGTACCTACTTACCATGAATCTTCAAATGTACTTTAAGTTCAAGTATAGCTTTAATAGTCAAAAGCCTGAAGTCAATCATCGGAACTTCGAGTATCATCCCCAAAATGTTATGATAAATATTTTATGACGAAATAATAGCGGCTAGATCGGTATCAACGCAAAAAAAGTTATAAAAAGGCAGGTAGCGGGCAAGGTAGACGATTCGAAAGTCCAACTTGGGATTTGATCATTTGGGTATGTTGCTGTTCCAACTTCTGTATTATATTGTTCAACTTACTTACATCTTATTTTATTGTTTATTATTATCTTTTTCACAAAACTTTACAAAATCATTACAAGCACTATGTACCCAATGCGATAGTTACAGCATACTTGTTACGAATATGATTAAAACTACATAGGTATAGTTATTTAAATTTTTACTTTTATGCATTCACAATGCAATTTTTATTATGGAAAAATGGAAAATAAAGTATTTTTGACGTTGTGAGACGGGTCGATTTTTTCAAAAATACATAGGTATAGCTTAAAACCTAAGTTATAACTCAATGACATTTGTAGTAACAAAGTATCCAAATAGCTAATTTTGTGAGTTCACTCAGAGAACAAATGAACAAATCCGTTTCTTTATCAATAAGGTGCGAAAGGCGCCCGACAGAGGAGCGTCGTGTATTAAGTTGGTACGAGCTCTAGGCACCACTAGTAAATTCGGTCGACGCCTTCCTTCCTGGGTGCCTACCATCAACTTTATGACAGCGATTCAAAAATAGCGCGATGCAGAATAGGTTCCTAAAATGAATCGCTTTCTTTCGTACTCTGACCTTCTAAAAACTGGATCGCAAATGAATTGCTAAATGTTAATGACCGAACGATTTGTGTCCTTTTTCTTCTACCCGTCTCTTTCACTCGATTCTGTCATGCCCGGAGAGTGAGAGGGACGGGTATAACCTGCAGGTGACATGTTAAATCGACCGGGTTATAAGTCAAATAAGAGTTCCTGACAGCTTAGCGGCTGTGAAATGTCATTGATCGATCACTGAATCGCTGTCATTGATATTAAGCTGTCGTGGTACGAATAAGCGAAGCAGATCAGTTTAGGTCCTAAACAAAACCGCAATAAGAGTTGATGGTAAGCACCCAGTACCCCTAGTGTAAGTTTTTATGTCAAGCAAACGCAAACTATTTCGATTCCGTATTTATGTCAATTTGTATGAAAACTATATAAGCGCGCTACTTGCCGCTAGAGGCGCTAATACATTTTTCATACAAATAGACATAAATACGGAATCGAAATAGTTTGCGTTTTTAGACATAAAAACTTACACTACGGGTACTGATCAGAAGGTCTAAGTAGCTAAATGTCCAACAGCGCGGAACGTCTGATGAGCAGTAAGTCTAATTAGCAGAATGTCTATTTAGCAAAACGTCCAACTATTAAGCAAAAAGACATTTTTAAAATGTGTACACTCATGATAAAAAACCGCCTTCTAAAAAACCACATCAAAAAAGTAAGAAATAATTCCTCACCAAATAAATAACGTAAGTACTTTGAAGTCGGGCGTGAAACATGTACAATGTTTTGTTGTTTTTGTTAAAACCCGCCCGACTTCAAAGTACTTACGTTATTTATTTGGGAGGAATTATTTCTTACTTTTTTGATGTGGTTTTTTAGAAGGCGGTTTTATTTTTTTATAAAAATAATTTTTATTTCACTCTTTTTAGTGCATCGTGCAGGCAATTTACGTGTTTTCTGGTAAATAGGTGTGTGATCAAACTCAAAACCTTCTTTTTCGAAGTCGGTTAAAATACCTTGAGGTAACCCCTTTTTAACAAAACAAGAATCATCTAAATCGGTTTATAAACAAAGGAGTTATGCCTAAAGATACGTATTAAATTCACATAAAGTGGTAACGAAAACGACAGTATTTTCAAGATTTCCTGAAAACTACTAAACCGATTTCAAAATTTCAAAAAATGGGACCAACTTGGAAACCAACCTGATGTAATAACGTTTGAATCATTTCAATCGGTTCAGCCGTCTTCGAGTAATCGGTGGACATACACAAAAAAAAAAAAAAAAAACATACATACATACGAATAGAGAACCTCCTCCTTTTTGATTTAGAAGTCGGTTAAAAAGAAAATGTCATTTCGCCCTCTGTATTCATTGGGAACACAAATACGCATTATCCCTAACACCTCCGCATTATTTATATTACCCCTAAGTAGGTACCTACTGAGATAATGAAAATTGTGAAAAATATCGACGACTAGCTTCCGCCCGCGACTTCGTCCGCGTGGACATTCGAGAAAATACTTAGGGGACCAATAACCAGGATAAAAAGTATTCTATGTTTTAATTTAATAAAAATCCGATCAGCCGTTTTGACGTGATTAGGCGGGTCCTCCCTCACCAAGCGAGCTGCCTCGCGCGAGGCAGAACGTTTGCCACGCACGAGGCTGCTCACTTGGTGAGATAGGACCCCCTGGGTTTGATTTTCGGAGAAATACGAAATATGTGTTTGCTTATTTGTTTTACTCTCCGACCATGATAAGCCTAAATAATAAATTTAATGAAGGACTTTCCAGATACAATATTTGATCTCCCTTTTCACCCCTTCGGGGTTGACAGAGGTTAATATAAATTTTTATAAATACAAAATTTGAAGATCCAAACTTCAAAACTTACGGACTTTCATACAAACATTCATCCCCTATTTTACTCCCTTAGGGGTGAAATTTCCAATAATCCTTTCTTAATGGATGCCTACTCTGTATAACGTATCTATGTGCAAAATTTGAAGTCTTTAGGTTCAGCGGTTTGGGCTGTGCGTTGATATCTCAGTCAGTCAGGACTTTGAATTTTATATATATAGATTAAAATGCGTACACTACTTAAAACTAGGTAAGTTTATAAATATCAGACAGTACTTGCTTCCTAAACTTTGGTGCAAAAAAATGAGTAACTACACAGCCACCAATGTTAATTACTATTCGTCGTCTATTATCTTTGCAGTCCCATAATTACAAGAGTTTCAACAGCATTTCAAGCAAACAAAAAGACATGCAAGACTAACTTAAACAAACAAAAAGACATGCAAGACTAACTTAAGCAAACAAAAAGACATGCTAGACTAACTTAAGCAAACAAAAAGACATGCAAGACTAACTTAAGCAAACAAAAAGACATGCTAGACTAACTTAAGCAAACAAAAAGACATGCAAGACTAACTTAAGCAAACAAAAAGACATGCTAGACTAACTTAAGCAAACAAAAAGACATGCTAGACTAACTTAAGCAAACAAAAAGACATGCTAGACTAACTTAAGCAAACAAAAAGACATGCTAGACTAACTTAAGCAAACAAAAAGACATGCTAGACTAACTTAAGCAAACAAAAAGACATGCAAGACTAACTTAAGCAAACAAAAAGACATGCTAGACTAACTTAAGCAAACAAAAAGACATGCAAGACTAACTTAAGCAAACAAAAAGACATGCTAGACTAACTTAAGCAAACAAAAAGACATGCAAGACTAACTTAAGCAAACAAAAAGACATGCTAGACTAACTTAAGCAAACAAAAAGACATGCTAGACTAACTTAAGCAAACAAAAAGACATGCTAGACTAACTTAAGCAAACAAAAAGACATGCTTGACTAACTTAAGCAAACAAAAAGACATGCTAGACAAACTTAAGCAAACAAAAAGACATGCTAGACTAACTTAAGCTAACAAAAAGACATGCTAGACTAACTTAAGCAAACAAAAAGACATGCAAGACTAACTTAAGCAAACAAAAAGACATGCTAGACTAACTTAAGCAAACAAAAAATATGGCTAACAGTTATAAACTTCTAATTACTATTTCTAATATTTAATTGTCAATTATTAATATTCCAGTTATTGTTTTAAATGTTTCTATTATTTATTTTAATAAGTTGCTATACCATAACAGGGTTCATGTTTGGTTCTGTTTTTTTTTGGTAATGTCATCTATATAAGGTCCTTCTTAAATAGTGCACATAATTTTAAGGGGTCAATGTACTCATGCATACAAACAACTTTTACTAAGGTACCAACATTGAAATCGCGAAAGAAAAATCAGCTGTTCCATACATTTTGATCTATTCGATTTAAAATTTTCTATGGAACAGCTGATTTTTTTTTCGCGATTTCAATGTTGGTACCATAGTAAAAGTTGTTTGTATTCATTAGTACATTGACCCCTTAAAATTATGTGCACTATTTAATAATGACCTTATAATATGTATACCACATGAGTGCAATAAAACAATTTGAATTGAATTGAATTGAATTGAAACTTAAGTTTCTTTTATGTGTTGTACAGTATGATTCTTTGATTATTAAAATTTTTTGTGTCTACAAAAAAAAGTTTAGTCAAACTAAATTTTAATAGCTTCTTTGATCTTAGGGAGGCGTGTGTTAGTGAATACACATCCTATAGCGTTTGTGGCGTTTGAGTAAAAATTTGACTGATTGCGATTGTACATTAATGTAAATAAATTCTGAACGCGAACTACACATTGCATCTTACCCTTGACCTATCCACATAGGTGCCTAACTCCATAATGTTCAATGTATTGTCATGGTTGACCCCCGGACGGTTGGCTAATTAAAATAATTCCACATTGGGGGCGCGTAATCGAGGCACCGTTTACAGAGTCAACCCTTCACATGGGGTACCTACGTTGAATGTTCCAGGATCCATACTAATACTATGAACGTGAACGTGTGTTTGTCCGTCGATCACGTCAAAACGGAGCAACGGATCGACGGATACCTATATGGTATGGGGATAGTTTGGGAGCTGGAGAGTGACAAAAGTTACTTTTTATCCCGGAAAAATATTAGGTCCCCGCGGGATAACGTCGTGTAGTCCACGCGGGCAAAGCCGCGGGCGGAAGGCTAGTACAAAATAAAAATCACGTCGGTCCGTTGCCCTGTTTTGATAGGAAAGCCGGATAAACGATTTACGTCAAATGTTTTATAGCTGGGTTTGTATGGGAAAAGAAAAGTGTAGTTTTTACTATTTTCCAGGCACTTTCGATGTATTTTCTCTCCATAAAAACCTTCCTTGGGATGCCGTTCTTAAGTTTTGCGCTTAGCAACATAAATTTTTATTTATATAGATATTTATACTTCTAAATAAAAAATGAACGAGTACACTCGAACCAATTGAATCATTACCCACCATAAGTTCATTTTCAAACAAATAATAAAATTTAATCAGTTCGAAATTAAAACAAGTTGACATTGACACTGAATGTTTTGACGCTTTCAAACAAATTATCCGCAAATTGGTTCATGATTCAATTGTTTCGACTCACAGACTTACCGCCGGTTTCTGAAACGCCAATCAAAATTAAAATTAGCTAACTGACTGTCACAATTAATTCCCAATTAAAAGCACCTTGGGTTTCTGAAACGAAAATTGTCTTACAATTAGGTTTAGATTTGTATGGGCACTGACAGACTGTTAACAGACTGTTGACAGTCTGTCACATTTTTCTTACAGAAACCCAAACTACAATTAATTGGAGATTAATTGGGAATTAGGTAATTTTATTTTAATTGGCGTTTTGGAAACCGGCGGTAAGGGTGACTTTCACCACTGATATTTAAACTTGATTAACGCTAAACGTGTTTAAAACATGGTTCTATCTCTGTCATCTGTTTGAATTTTAAACACGTTTAGCGTTGATCACGTTTAATTATCAGTGGTGAAAGTCACCCTAAGTAGAGAACAAGTTTTTCGACTGTACCTATCGTTTGTCGAGCTAATTCCCATACAAAAGTATTCATTGTAGTGCACCCTTCCACCCCTACCATGATAGCGATAATTATTCCGTCAGGGGCAATATGTTTGACCTTGACTCCGATGTTAACGTGTTTTCATATAGTTTGGGAAAGAAAAATGTGAATACTTGTGTTTATTGTCTATTTGTTTTATTTTTATTTGATAAAACATCGATAACTACATATTGGACTTCGTCCACTACATCAAAAGGATTTTATAATTTTTTACTGAACTTACTTTTAACCTTGATTTTTGTAAATTTTCTTACAGTTACAGACTCATGTAAATACTCTAGATAAAGAGGTATTGATAAAATTTCATGGTGCGGCTAGAAACATACAGGTAATTAAAACTGTGAGATATATTAATTAATATTTTTCTAGGCACCAAGAAATTACTAAAAGTTATCACTTGTTAAACTTAGGTACAAGAGTATAAGGAAAACTGCACCCCAACTACTAGATCTAAAAAAAAAGAGAATCTCCTAGTCGGTAAACAAAAAAGGCCCCAGTTGAGCACGTGGGGGCTCAGGTGGGCATGACACGTGGTAACGGCCGCGCCATATGTCACCGCGGGTTCGGCTCCCGGCTGGACACTTAATTGGAGCGAGTCGCTTTTGCATTGTTTTTGCAATAATTCTTTTACTTTCTATTGTGTTGTGGTTAGATAGTATAAGTCTATCTATACTAACCTTTATGTACCTAGGTACTAATATTATAATGAAGTAAAGTTTGTGAGTTTGTGAGGTTGCCTAATATTTGGAATTACTGAACCGATTTCAAAACTTTTTAGGATATATTTTCCGACCTACAAACTTCGATCAACAATAGTAGGGCAGGCGTACCGGTTTTGGCCACTTTTTGCTCTAAAAGTTTTCTAAACAACTTTTAGCCATTTTTGATATAGGCAATTAAAATAAGGTATTTTAAGGCAATAATAACAACCGTTAGAATTCCTTATGTCATATGATTTTTTTTTTATAAATTCCATTTTCTGTTTGAAAAAATGTTTTGTATGAAAATTTTAAGAAATTTGTTTTGGATGAAATACTTCATAAACCTTTGTTTTTTACAATTAAATTGTTGTTTTGCAATTGACTGGTTTCTAGCGCATTAGAATATATTGATTTTACCTGGGTTTGGTTTGGATTTTTCGCAATACTTACAAAAGTTTAACTATCAGTAAGTGGCCAAAACCGGTACATTTGGCACCTCTCACATATTGTGTGTAATATAAAAAAAACTACTTTACTTTTATAAATTTGTAAAATGTACCTTTAAAGGTAGATAAATTATCTATAACTAGCTTTCCGCCCGCGGCTTCGCCCGCGTGGACTACACGACGTTATCCCGCCGGAATTTGATACTTTTCCGGGATAAAAAGTAGCCTATGTTCCTCTCCAGGCTACAAAGTATCTATGTCTCAAATTTCAACCAAATCCGTTCAGCCGTTTTGGCGTGATTGTGTAACAAACATCCAAACATCTAAACATCCAAACATCTAAACTTTCACATTTATAATATTAGTAGGATAGGATTTAAGATATCATTTGTGTCTTAAATACCTAAGACTATTTAGTATGAAGTGCTTAAAAGTCTTTTCTTAAAGTGGCCACAAAGGGTACCTCTGCCCTACAGTTATTGTTGATCGATAGCGATATATATCGATCAAAGCCTTCAAACTTAATAAGAATAATGCGAAACGGTGCAATCCAAGCTTATTCATTACTTAGTAAAAAATACGAATTTTCAATTTACAACGAAATACCAAATTAGGATATCTATAGGTACAAATAAATAAAACTCTTGCGTGCACAGGCGAAACTACTGGGCGCAAGAAGCTGAAATTTGACATGCATGTTCCTTGGGGAGTGTAGGGGAGCACTAAGAGAGGATTTTTGGAAACTCCCCCTCTAAGGGGGGAAAAAAGGGGGTCCACGCAGACGAAGTCGCAAGGGGAGCGCTAGTAATACTAATCTATTACAAATAAATAAAATTGGAGTGTCTGTTTGTAAAATTAAAATAACCGCTTTTTACTACATGCATATGATTATACGTATATACGGTACATATACCAAAATAACATTTTTTTACAATTTTTGTCTGTCTGTGTGTCTGTTTGTTCCGGCTAATCTCTGAAACGGCTGGACTGATTTTGACGGGACTTTCACTGGCAGGTAGCTGATGTAATAAGAAATAACTTAGGCTACTTTTTATCCCGATATTCCCACGGGAACGAGAACCACGCGGGTGAAACCGCGGGCGGCCGCTAGTCTATACTAATAATAGGTCTTTACATATGAAATTGCCGTTTTTTTCTTTTGTACATATAACTTAACGACTTTTATAATATTAGAAATATATAATTTCTTTAATATTGCGTTACATTAAGACCGTATCGAGCAACTTTTGATAATTTAATAACCACGATATTTGATTATTTACATAGAAAAAACTTATTCCGAAAGTTACGACTATTTTTGTTTCCAGAATTTCGTACTTTATTAGTTGTAACTTAGTGAAAAAAAAATTTTTTTCTCGTAACGAATGTGTCATTTAGTAGTTAAAATATCCATAAATACGTGTGTAAAATTTTGTAAATTTACATAATTTTAGTCGTTAAATAATAACAAAAACGTTAGTATGGAAAAAAAATAATTACAGAAATCTCCATACAAAACGGCAATTTCATAGGTAAAGACCTATTATTATAAAGAGGCAAGATTTGATTGTTTGTTTGCATCGAATAAGCTCCGAAACTACTGGACCGATTTAGAAAATTCTTTGACCATTAAAAAGCTACATTCTTCCCGAGTGACATAAGCTATATTTTATCCCGATACTCCCACGGGAACGTGTACCACGCGGGTAAAACCACGAGGATCCGCTAGTCTTTATAAATTTTCATATCAACCCTCCAAACATATTTCCCGAATGCTCGCATTACATCAGCGCCAGTACGGCACACCGTTTATATGATAATCGCAGGCTGCGAACCGTGACTTATACGTTACACGTACGATACCATCGGCAGATGTGGCCTATGGTCTTCCACCCCATGGCACGTAACTTTAATTTACAAGGAACCTCATTAAACTGACCATCAGGGGTTGAAGATTAGATAACTGCCCATACAGCTAGATTAGCTTGACTCTGAATCATTTTGATGATCTCAAAATCTCTATTTGTTATTTGTGAACACAAAACAAGAGAAGCGAGCCAAATGTTGAACAGATTTCCAAATGATTCCACAAAACAAGAGAAGCGAGCCAAATGTTGAACAGATTTCCAAATGATTCCACAAAACAAGAGAAGCGAGCCAAATGTTGAACAGATTTCCTAATGATTCTAAATTTTAAGTAAGTACCTAATGTGTTGTAACGACTAGTCACGTTTACAACTTACTTACCTGCCTACTACTGTAGTCCTTGCACTTACCTCCCGGAGCTCTTGATGCACTGTTTCTGGAAGTTGTGTATAAAAGTTGAGATCTTCACACATTCAGTTCCGTTCCTGAGTTTATAACTTAAGGTTCGTTCAAACGGCGACGTTTGTCGTATCGTCTTTTTTGACGATGTCTCTACATAATATTATCATCATCATCTACCACTATAAGTCCCTACTGCTGGGGCACATACCTTCCTTATGGATGTATAAGGAGAATGGGCCATGGCCGTCAACGCGGGCCCATTGCGGGTTAGTAGGTATTAACGATTGCAAACGCAGCTGGGACTGGGACCAAAGGCTTAACGTGCCTTCCGAAGCACGGAGGAGCTCGAGATAGCAAACTTTGGTCACCCATCCCGTAACCGACCATTGCGAAAGTTGTTTAACTTCATATATTTTTTTTAATAAATAAATAAATATTTTCTTACAATCACACCAATTATCTAAGCCCCATAGTAAATTTCTTAAGAAACTGTGTCTACGTGAACTTGATAACGGATAAATATATACTTAAATACTTTTTTTTGTAAATACATACTTAATATACATAGAAAACACCCAGACCAAGACAAATAGACATGTTCATGCACACAAATATTTGTCTTGTTCGGGAATCGAACCCGAGACCTCTGGCGCAGAAGGCAGGTAGCTGACCCCTGCGCCAAATCGGTCGTCTTTTCTACATACAACTTAAAAAGAATTAGGAGTACCAGAAGATCCTAATAAGTCATGTAGGCCTAGTTATACAGGATGTTTGTTGAAGGTACGCATCAATATAAACAGCTGTTCCATACATTTTGGCCCATTCATTATTGTACTTTTGTATAAAACAGCCGATTTTATTTTCGCGATATCGCACTTGATCACATTGTTTTCTTTTTTGTTTGTACTGGGTATGCATTCGACCATCATCCAGCATAGCAGACAGGATGCAGTCTAGGGTGTTGCATGCTTACCCAGGAGGCCCATTCACTCTTGCTTTGAAAAGGCCAAGGTTATAATGATCGGGGGTTTGTATTGGTGGGTACTTTTACCCCCTGAAGTATGTCCCATCTTTAACACCATCTTTAACACCCTGTACATACAGGATAAATTTTTCATCAGCGCACAAATTTTTAGGATCGACTCAGAATCGGTAAGTGAACAACTTTCTCCTAGGAACATGGGTCGAAATACGACAATTTTTTTTTGATTTCCCATACTAAATCGATCACGTGATCAGTCCGATTTGTATGAAGAGTCAAAAAATTTTGTCATATTTCGACCTATGTTTCTAGGAGAAAGTTTTACACTTACCGATTTTCAGTCGATCCTAAAAATTTGTGCTCAGATAAAAAAAAATATCCTGTATAGATAGGTACTGAGGTGTAAAGACAAGTAACGTAATTGGTTCGTGGGAACATTGCACCACCTGCGCAAGCGGCTGTCCTCCTTGCCTTTCCCATAAGGCACGGGCACTGACCGTGACCTCTGTATACAGGAATGCTAATAAAAGTGGTGAGAAAATGCAAGCGAGGGGTTGAGGGTTGGAGTTTTTGGGTGGCGATCTTGACATTTGCCATATAGTACCTGGTAATAATATCACCAATCCGAAAAAACGATCGATTCGGCGCAGAGTGGTAGGATACCTGCCTTCTGCGCCGGAAGTCTCGGGTTCGATCCCCGAACAAGACAAATGCATGGAAATGTCTACTTGTCTTGGTCTGGGTGTTATATATGTATATTAAGTATGTATTTATATACAAAAAAAATGGTAATTAAGTATATATTTTTCCGTTATCTAGTTTCCATAACACAGTTTCTTAATAAATAAATAACTTTTAAATAAATAACTTTTTACATTCACACCAATTATCTAAGCCCATTTTAATTTCATTAAGAAACTGTATCATGGAAAACTTGATACCGGATAAATATATACTTAAATACTTTTTGTTTGTAAATACATACATAATATACATAGCAAACACCCAGACCAAGACAAATAGACATGTTCATGCACACAAATATTTGTCTTGTTCGGGAATCGAACCCGAGACCACTGGCGCAGAAGGTGGGAAGCCTACCCCTGCGCCAAATCAGTCGTAATGATAACTACTTATGAGCTAGGTATTAAAATTTAAGATTTTGTGTGGGTGGTAGTAATATCTTGACATTGATGAAATTAACGCTGGCTATACAGCGACAGCGCGTAAGAAGTATTGGATAAATTTGACGCTTCTCGTAAGGACTCCGTAGCTCAGAGGTTAGAGCAGTCGCCTGGATAGCGAAAGGTCGTGGGTTCGTGTCCCATCGGAGCTGGTTATGGGACGGGTCGATTCTTTAAAAAAAAATGAGCTAGAAAATTTGGTGTGATTGTAAGAAATTTATTTATTATTTCATTTGCCAAAAGTATAATTTCTCAGATCAGAGAACATATCCACGCAGGATAACGTCGCTTATCCACGCAGGCGGAAGGATAATAAAACATAGCCCCACAAATAAAAGACATCATTTCTGTTTAATGTTATCGTTGAAAATTAGGTCAATATCGCTGGTCGATCAATGCTTTGTTTTCTTTATTTCTCTCAAGTTAGCACTTATAAGGAGGTTTTTTTACTTCCTCTCGTTGAGTTCATCTCAATCTGCGCAGACGCCGCTCACAGCGCTACCGCCTTAATCGATTAAACAAACATCCGACGGCTTCGCGCCATAAATCATCGATTGGAATTGGGCGGACAAAGCAAAGAGTGAAGGTAGAGTAGAAGTAGCAGTAGGTAGAAAACTTGACAGTTTGTGCTTTATGACAAACAATAAAAATAGTTGTGTACTTCTGTCGATTAACTTATGAACAACTTTTTGAAAAAATATAATGTGATTACATAAACTTGAACTTAACCAAACCGTTGTGTATTATCATTATGACACAACAAAATTAAATATTGGCTTGACCTCAGCTTTAAGCCTTATTCTGATTCTGTTATGAACATCCCAGAGAAATCTGTCTGTCTTGCTAAATAACTGTTGGAAACGATTACTATTTTCTGTTATAAAGTATCTACATAGGTGCCTAAATCAATGTTTTATTTCCCTTCCAAGTGTATTTCGAACTCAAAAATGTTGTTCTTAGTAACTCTGTATGAAATATAACGCAGGAGAAAATGATTGCCCATGACGAGTTTCTTTTCTTGCCGGTTCTTCGGCACGTAAGATTTGCGAAGCGATATATTATTATTATTATTATTTATTTATTTATGCACAAACAGATTAACAGCTGGATACAATATAACAAGATACAATTTAACACAGGGCAAACAGCATGCACCAGGAGCATGCTTTTTGCACAAATTAGGCGGCACGGCAGCACTATGGCGCGCTTAGCTTCTATGACACTCATAAGTGTTGAAATCACAACCTAATCTGAACAAAGAAATTTTTGATATAAGGTATAAAGGCAAAAGCAATCTAAACAGTTAATTTAAATTTGAATGTTACGAAGTGGCCATGGAGCCGATGACATTTTGTGATCTTTTTTAGTTACCAATATTATTTATAACAGTTTTAGTTATCTCTTCTTTGTATTTTTTTAACTATTCTAACTTTGTTTACCTATTTTTAACTCTTCTTATTTGCACTCCTCCATATACAACTTGTTCGTCACCTCTGCGCAAACTACTCTATATGCGCTCGCGCCTCGTTTCGCCAGCCAATTAAACGATACGGTGCAATACCGGCCCACTTTGTAGCCATTCAGTTTTTGTTTGTTTACGATCACCTTATATCCTGTAATGATGGCTCAGCCGTTCACAGGTTATAGAAAGCTGGGAATGAGGTAGAAAAACCCGTCAAATATGAGTGTGGAGAGGATAAAGCAATTTAGTAGGTAACAAAATATCGAATATTTACCATACATGTACTAAAGCACATATTTTGCCTTAAAATAGATGCATTTAGTAAACCATGGTACGTATTGCCTTTATTAAGCGAGGTAATACGGTATTTTACTGATTTTTTTTTATTTCTTTAAAATGTTTTTCGAAATATTAGCTACACAAAACAAGTTTTCATTTTGAATTATCTTGAATATTTTCAAAGATATAGGACTTCAAACTTTATAATTAGACAAGGACAGGACGCTATCTTAGTGACGTCAGTGGGTTAGTAGCGTCATAGTCACGCCATAGAAGATTTCGTTTTAGAAAGAGACAGCTATAGTCAAAATTAAACAGACTATAATTCTTTTATTATAAAACAGATTCAAATTATTTTTTCACATTTGGTATTCTTAATTGCAATATTTTTTAACGTCATCATTAAATATCTACATTTCAACAACAGTAAAATACCCTATTGTCTCTTATCTCCCATTTTACTATACCTAACTGATATTGTAGATATTTTAGAATAATGTCTGAATTATGTTATGCAGTTCTAAAGTCCCAATTTTTATAAGTACAAAAAGTAAGTTTGAAAAACGTTTAAAAAAAGGCAATAAAGTAGGAGAAACAGAAAAATTCAAAGTGTTGCTATCATAAATAAATAATCATCGAGATTCAAAATTCCATTATGCCATTACACTAACTATAAAAGTCCAAACTAACTTTTTTGCCATAAAACAAAAGAGATTGACGCCCACTGTTGATTTTACAATATTGCTTAATCTTGACCGTGTTGGAATTAAGAAAAAAACGAGAAAAAATGGCGCCAAAAATTAGGGTTATTTTTTATGGCGTCTGTTTAAAAAAAAAAGATTATATTGGGCAGTAAAAGTTGGTCGTGCACAGGTGTAATGATATGTTTTCTAGGAATTATGGAAACGGTAGGTGATCGATAGCATTAGAATTGATCGAAATTAGGTAGGTACCTAATTATTTAATTCCGTGAAAAACGTAAAAAGAAACTATGAGACACAGAGTTATTCAATATTGAAAGTCAGTCAAAAATATCAGATTGTCGTTTAAGCAATATAATATGATGTAAGATTTTCGGTTGTCTAAAACTAAAGAAGCGAGGCTTCTTTAACGTAATTCAAATGTTTACCAAACTTTATTAATTTATACAAAGTGTAAGATGTATTATAAAAAAAGGTCATTTTATTAATTTAACTTTTTCTTTTAGAATTAAGTACCTAGGTAATTAGTCCATTAGAAGAATAAAGAATATACCTTTTGATGTAAATTCATTATTATTTATCTCTTTAAGGTCTATCCGTAAGTAATTAAACTGAAAAGTCTCAAAAAAGATCCGAAAACGATCTTCAAATCATAGTGTTTGTATTGATCTGCACAAAAATCGCTACCGACTCAAAAAAACGCAAAAAATCACGTCACGAAAACAAACAAACTATAATTCATTATTTTTACGCCGTCGGTATATTGGAAACCGCCAAAATGTGGAAATATCTATAATCGGGATTCGAACCCGCGCCCGTACCCAATAATCAGGCTTAATCGCCTTGTTTCGACTTGTTTGCAGAGCGTTAGAAAAAAAAATAATGAGCTTCGGTGTTGGGAAAACATTAAAGTTAATTCTTAAATTTACCTAAGATAGATATTGAAGACAATTTAATATGATGCAAGCAAAAGAAAAGCTGATTTTAGTAGCAAGTAATGTCTTGCTCACTACAAGGTCTTGCAGCAGCTACGGTTTTTACCGCATATGATTTTTTTAGCGTGATATAAAATACATAATAAATATATATAGTATATTATACTTAATAAAATAAACACAGCATATTAATTTGTACCAATTTCATTGCTGTTAAGACGTCAAACATAAAAATAACACATGTATTTTTTTACCAAACTTCGAGAATCGCATTATTGAATTATCAGTAGTTCGAGAAGTTGTAAGTACCTACAAGAAATTGTGTTGCAGAAGTTCGGAGTACCTATCAAAAATTTTAATAAATGTTAACAAATAAGATAAAAGATGACATAAACCGCCTAATAGGTCTTTACCGACAAACAGTGAAAATATTGATGATCAAAATATCAGTTATTATTTGTAACTTTCTTAGGAAACCGACAATTATATTTTTTTCCAAAATGAGGTTATGACAAATCGGTATTTGTTTAATGAAGTGTTCTATAATTATCTATGATCCTCTTAAAGCACCAGCATTCCTTAAAATAAACCTTAAGACGACGGAATAAAGACAAGCACACTACTGACAGTTTTGCACAAGTTTTTGCAAAAATTGGCTAATAATTTGAAGACAAAAAGGCATAGAACAGTCAGTCAAATTATCGACTATGTAAAAACAGTCTGTATTGGTCAAGAATTAAAGTATGAAATATTTAACAATATTTCTAAGTTGACTACATTTTTACCTGCAATAGATCTTCTTGCGGTTTGTGACAAAGACAGTTTTTTTTGTATTGTTTTTTCGGTTTTGTCTTTGGTGGCCCATTGCGAACTGACTTGCAAAATATTGTTATGTTATCGGCATGTTTGTCTTGCGGTTTCTTTTGTTTTTTTTTCTTGTCGTACTCGAAGATTATTATACCCGTAATTAAGGCTACGACAAAGGTGCCTAAGTGTCATTATTTTTATTCATATCAGTGAACTTAGTTTTGCAACTGTTTTTGATTGCAACTATCTTTAATAAATAAACATCTTTATTTTCTTCACAAACAAAGGTATTAAAGTAAAGTAACTACAATAAAGCTAATTTACTGATGACACAAATAAAAGTATAAATTACTTACAGCTAATTTACGTAAGACTTGAACACATTTTATTTGTGAAGACTGGCGCTTGAAATAGGTTGTATAAACACTTTGACTACCTTTAAGTATTTTGGGCCACGTAATTATAGGTATGTTCAATTAATGTATTTAAGTATATTTCTCTAGCGCTCCGCTCGCGACTTTGTCTGCGTGGGCCCCCTTTTTTACCCCCTTAGAGGGGGAATTTCCAAAAATCCTCTCTTTGTGCTCCCCTACAGTCTCTAAGGAACATACATGACAAATTTCAGCTTGTTGCGCCCAATAGTTTCGGCTCTGCGTTGTCTGTCAGTCAGTCAGTAACGCAAGAATTTTATATATTATATTACCCGCGTGGTACCCGTTCCCGTCGGAATATCGGGATAAAATATAACCTATGCCACTGGGGAAGAATGTAGCATTCTAATGGTCAAAGAATTTTCTGAATCGGTCCAGTAGTTTCGATGCAAACAAACAAACAATTAAATCTTTCCTCTTTAAAATATTAGTACCTATAGATATAGATTGAGGTCGTTCAACTCAGTGTTACCTAAATAGCTGCTGATTTAATTAATAAAGGAAATTACTACTTCTTCTTTATTTGTAGGTTAGTTTTAATTTATTAGATTTCAAAGTTTATGTTCGCAATATTCTGAGCCTATGTTGTTTTTCATCTTCCGTGCGAATATTATTACTAATATTGATTTTAAATTAAGCTAGCAAATTAAAATATTATACCAACTTCTTTCTTCGTCAATAGCACTTAATACTTACTGGCTTTCGTAATAAAAAAAGTTTATTAATACAAAAAACACTTTAAAACGTTCACCATCGCGTGATCGCTGCATCCTTGAAAGAGGAAATTCAATAAATTGGTTTCTTTTATACTTTATTTATTATTACTTGTGGCAAGGGCATCTTTTCATTCTGCCCCGGCGTTTTTTCAAAAGCTAAGGTCACTTTTTGAATAAAAACTGTTCCACTTTTGAAATTCCTTTCGGCATGAGTGCAAAAGGAGGTTGGCTAATTAGGTTGGCGGCCTCTTTGGAAAAACAATGTAAGTATTGTATCAATATTGTTTCTTAAAGTATGTTTTTTTTTCTAAAAACCTGTTTTTAATTATACTTTATTTGCAATTTACAATTATTATTTGTTCAAAAGCAAACGTATTGTACCAGATTTTTTCTCGAAATGTTGCGAATTTTGCATAAATAATAGATTAATTTAATTCCTCGCGTACAAATACCCGGACGGTCCGTAGTTTTGATAAAATGTATTCATTATTTCTTATTTATTGTAGCATAAATATCATCATCATCATCATTTCAGCATAGATATAAAGCGATATAACACAATTCAAAAAATATTTGTAATTTTATTATTATTTCAATCTTTTAGATACTTTAAACCAAATTTACACTTTAAAGTTAATCGATTTTAAAAAAATTAATTTTTTTTTTTCATTTTATAATTATTTCCATCTATTAAATACTTACCTCAAAACCAAATTTACACTTTAAAATTAATAAAAGGTGTTATACTTGAATGTAGGCAAATTAAATGATAAGGTACAGTAGACCCGAATAATTGATAAAAAAAATAGAGAAAGGTTTTGATTGGGTGATAAATATATTATTATGTAGTTACTATTCAATAACCATCGCTACCTTATTTACGAAGAAATATTTTACCATAACTTTAAATCGAAATCAGATTAAAATTACCCTTTCATGTCTAAAGTAATCTAAATCAAACTAACTCCAATGTTTATATTCTAACCAATTACGCAAGCAACTGTTTTATTTCTCTAGTCCGTAACTTTTGTACGGGTTTACAAGAAATTCCTATATGATGTTCCTCTGTTTCTAAACGTAAACGTAACTGACTTTTACGCGCGTTAAATTAAGAGGTGTGAATTATGCCCTAAAGCGATCTTGATCGAATCAACACCTCTGTTGATTTGAAAAAAAGAAAAATCTGACTTTGGCGCCATTATAGACGATTAAAATAATCGGTTCGTATGGAAATTGGGATTTGATGTGAACTGTTTGAATCGTCGAATGACTTGGCGTAAAGATGGAGATCTTATTTGCAAAGAGAATATTATACAACCTTAATACTCCAGAACAACATCACAACAACACACAAAAAACAAGATTTATTGCAGCAGGCACAGAAACCTTGATACTGTGGTACAGGTTTTCATACAAATATGTCAGTTTTCTCCTGAAATATATATATAGTCCTCCTCATCGATTTCGATGACGGCGACCCCGAATATTATTATTCAAATTAAAAATGTAACTCGTCTAGGAATCCTGCCTAAGGTGAGCTCATAATGACTGGCAAGACCAAATTTCGTTTTGAATATCCTGCCGCAGAGGTTGCAATATAGTTGGCCTTGTGAGTTGTAACTATAGTTATAGGAGCGCTTAGGTCGTTCTTTGCGCATGTGGCGCTTCATGTCAAGCATGTCGAGACGGCTGTCCTCAAACTTACGAGTTCTTTTGTGGATGGTACAGAGCCAAGAAGATCTTCTAGAAGCAAGCTTCTCCCAGTTGGTGACATCAATATCGCATGCATTCAGAAATAGATTTGTAACGAATGCGCCTCACGTCTTCATTCGTAATTCAACGATGTTTTTTTCTTTTACATGCGCTATTATGGCCCGAGTTAACAGTGTTACGCTTAGCGTTCGGTTCATTAAAGCACGTGATTGGTATTTGTATGGGCTAACCAATGGTTAACGTAACCGGCTGTTGATGAATCAATTATACTGTTTTGATGTCAAAA
Source organism: Crambus lathoniellus (assembly GCA_949710035.1). Taxonomy (NCBI): domain Eukaryota; kingdom Metazoa; phylum Arthropoda; class Insecta; order Lepidoptera; family Crambidae; genus Crambus; species Crambus lathoniellus. The sequence goes on along the minus strand of OX453307.1, from coordinate 2,451,726 downwards.
GTCATAATTGGCACTGACGTTTTTTATTCGCATCATATTTTATCGCTATAACCTAAGCTATATCGTGCTATTAACCATAAGCTTAAATGCTTCAAATCAAGATAGACAAAAGCATAGCGAACGCAGTATCGCCACATTTAGTATATTGGTATGGATTTGTTTTTGACGACTCTCTATGAAATATAACAGGGAGTAAAAGTTTGCCTTTGACGAGTTTCTTGCCGGTTCTTCTCGCAAGGTCTCCCGCCGTAAGATTTGCGAACCGATGGCGTAGCTTCTTTGACTTTCATAAGTGTTGTTACCTTACCCTAAATTGAATTTAAAAAAAGATTTGATTTGATTTGCTATTGTCCTCTCTAAAAAAAAAACAATGAAAAGAGTCGGTCATAGAGATAATAATAACCAGTGGCGTTTAACCGCCCTCATTGAACCTGTGCAAACGCACCAAATTTCCTCCGGTTGCGTGCAAACCTTACAACGTATACTCGCACGAACACCGAGACATTGTACTCGCTCGCAGGAAGGATTTAATGGTTTTAATACAATGAAAAGTGAAGGTGGTGTGATGTACAAACTGTAGAGGTTTGGAAAAATTACTTTTAACAAGCTTTTTATTAACTTGCCATGTAAGTTAGTATGTTAGTTGTTGGGGACAAATCTTGCAAGCTTAATTTGACCCACTTCCCAGTGTCTGATGTAGCTGAAATTTTGCATATAGGTTTGGTTCAGATGACAATACAATATTAAAGTAGGTATAGTCATCAAAAAAGCTTGTCATAAAAATGAAATTTTTACTAAACACTTATTTATCGCTGATACACAAACTTGCGAACGAATCGGTAACCTACGTTTGGAGTTAAATTTTCTTAATCCCCCCTCTCGAGGTAGCCGTAAAGGCACCTCGTCCGATTAGGTATTGTAGTCAGTTGTTCTAGCTCTTAACGTCCATCACACCTGATGTTAAGATGAAGTTGAAACGCTTTCGGGGAAAAGTTCAATTTCTTCTTTTAAAGTTTATTGGAAAAATATCTATGACCATAACTATAACTGGGTTTAAGTAAACCGAATTTATACTATAAAGTCTATCCATCTGCCAGGGTGCCTACCATCAACTCTTATTGCGGTTTTGTTTAGGACCTAAACTGATCTGCTTCGCTTATTCGTACCACGACAGCTTAATATCAATGACAGCGATTCAGTGATCATTCAATGACATTTCACAGCCGCTAAGCTGTCAAGAACTCTTATTTGACTTATAACCCGGTCGATTTAACATGGCACCTGCAGGATATACCCGCCCCTCTCACTCTCGGGCATGACAGAATCGAGTGAAAGAGACGGGTAGAATAAATAAGGACACAAATCGTTCGGTCATTCACATTTAGCAATTCATTTGCGATCCACTTTTTAGAAGGTCAGAGTACGAAAGAAAGCAATTCATTTTAGGAACCTATTCTGCATCGCGCTATTTTTGCATAGCTGTCTTAAAGTTGATGGTAGGCACCCAGTCTGCTAACTTTCAGATTTACAATGGGTTTTAATGAATTTAGAAAATTCTTGAAGAATAAGGTTTTGTCATAATATAAAATGTAATAAGAATAAGTCTGTAATAAGAATATGAGACAATATTTATGCTAATGAAAAAAGAAAAGAAAGAAAGAAAAAGCATTTATTTTCTACACACAGCGTACATGACACATGACAACAGTGATAGAAACTATTCACAAAACAAAGAACAAAGCGCCCTGTCTCAGCATAAAGTCTTCTGGGTCTTTCGTAGATGGTCAGAATGACCCAGAAGCGCTGTTATTATGACTAAAATGAAATGAATGAACGGACTGTCATTTTGTCAGAAGATATGATATTTTTTGATAGAATTTTATTTCATAGTCATATTAATTTATACTAATACTATAAAGAGGAAAGATTTGATTGTTTGTTTGTATCGAATAAGCTCCGAAACTACCGATTTAGAAAATTCTTTGACCATTAGAAAGCTACATTCTTCCCGAATGACATAGGCTATATTTTATCCCGATATTTTCACGGGAACAGGTACCACGCGGATGAAACCGCGAGGATCCGCTAGTGTAAAAACAAATCGCTACAGCTACTGATTTGTACCCGTATTGGTTCAATCCAAAAGCGTTTGTTATAAGTGACGTTCTTTATCCGTTGGCCCAGTTGAGGAAATGTGTCAAGAGGACCACGCTTTGTGCTTAAAGAGAGCAGCGACTCTTAAATCGAGCTAAAGCAATACAGAGATCTCTCTGTATATAACGTTAAAATTAGGGAGCAACAGGAAAATAATATGAAAAACATGTTTGATCTGTACTTTTACGTGGCACATGAAAGAAAGAAAGAACTTACTATTTTACTATGGCTAGTATTTAACTGATCACCAATCTAACCTAACCTAAGCTACAAACATACTGAAATACACACCTAAAATACTGAAATACGCACCAAAACGCAGTTTTGGTGCGCTTTAAGTATTTTAGGTGTGCAACTTTTTTTTTTTTGGTGCAATTAATTATATTCCTTTTTCGGATGCGATGGTTTCCTCACATTGATGAAGCAACGCTGGCCTGCAGCGTGGCAAGTGATAGCAAAATTCGACGAGTCATGTAGGCCTTTCGGTAGCTTAGTTGGTCAGAGCATCGGGCCGGATTCCCGGAGGCGCGGGTTCGAATCCCGCCTGAAAGCTACTTATAGGGCTCGTGGTTTTTGGCTATCACATTATTCCTATACTTACAAAATTGCATTGTGAATGCATAAAAACAATATAAAATCTCAATATGGCTGTTTCATCTTAATCGATTGTTAAACATTTGTAAAAATGTTTCTTTCGGATGCGAGGGTTTCCTCACATTGATGAAGCAACGCTGGCCTGCAGCGTGGCAAGTGATAGCAAAATTCGACGAGTCATGTAGGCCTTTCGGTAGCTTAGTTGGTCAGAGCATCAGGCCGGATTCCCGGAGGCGCGGGTTTGAATCCCGCCTGAAAGCTACTTATAGGGCTCGTGGTTTTTGGCTATCACATTATTCCTATACTTACAAAATTGCATTGTGAATGCATAAAAAACAATATAAAATCTCAATATGGCTGTTTCATCTTAATCGATTGTTAAACATTTGTAAAAATGTTTCTTTCGGATGCGAGGGTTTCCTCACATTGATGAAGCAACGCTGGCCTGCAGCGTGGCAAGTGATAGCAAAATTCGACGAGTCATGTAGGCCTTTCGGTAGCTTAGTTGGTCAGAGCATCGGGCCGGATTCCCGGAGGCGCGGGTTCGAATCCCGCCTGAAAGCTACTTATAGAGCTCGTGGTTTTTTGCTATCACATTATTCCTATACTTACAAAATTGCATTGTGAATGCATAAAAAAAAAATTACTTTACTTTTACTAATAAGTATTGCTTTTTTCACTTTCCATTATTATGGCAGATTAAATAAAAGCCATTTTTGTTTCCTCTGAAAATAAACCGTGCAATAATGAGACTTCTTGAATTTCCAAAATTTTCAAGTTCTGGTAGTTCCAGAGGTTACTTCTTACATACTTACAATCTTTACAATATGAGAGTAGATTCAGTTTTACCACAGATTAATAAATAGTTACTATGTAACAGATAGTTCACTCCGCTAAGTCATTTAAATAAATAGCAACACTAACTATAACGCAATAAAGTAGAATTCAGCTTGTACGGCGCAGGCAAATTACGAACGGCCACTCGTTGTCGTTGCATCTCTTTCTATCGCATATATTCTAGCTCGTTTGCGGACCTAATTTCTATGGATTTACAACGCCGGCGTTGCCACCGCCTTTTCGAGCCGACACGGGGAGTGAAATAGGCCTGGTTCTACTAGAGAAAGGGAGAGAGAGAGAGAGAGAGAGAGAGAGAGAATTTTTATTTTTACAAATAATTTCTGTCTAGTAGTTCTAGGTAGGGGTACTTATAAACGAAATTTCATTAACAGCAATAACAGTACGAGAACAGTGCTTCATGAACCGTGTAACAAACGCGAGAGCAATTTGTTAGAAATCATTTTTTCACGGTCCGCGTGCTCCCGTTCAGATGCAATTTTGCAATTGCACATTGCGCTTGACTATTGACATTCCGATTAAATTGCACTTACAGTGCATCGTTGATAGTCGCTTCTGTTACAAGGAAAGGCGTACAGAAGGAAAACCTACCTGTGAAACAATGAACTAAAAACTTTCTTAAACTCAAAAATTCTGTAAAAAAAAAAAATATTAACATAAGAATTCATGTACAATACATTTTTGAAACAGCCCTACTTAGCAGTTTAGAACGCTCGTGTTAGGTTATTTCGCTCCAGCCTTTGCACTTTACAATAATATGTTAATAAAATTAACTTACAAGTTTAATATCAAACCAAATTTATATAAAAAAGGGAATTAAAACTATATGGTTTACATTTTTGTGTGTATGTGTCAGTACGTGCGTGCATGTGTATATGTAAGTGCGTGCGTGTGTGTGATGTGTGTGTTGTATGTGAATGAGTGTGTGAGGTAATCATAACAAATATTTATAGTTAGGGTTATTTAATTCTTTTTAGTATGTTCTGTCTCTTCATATGTCAATGTAGTCAACCATTCCACTACTATTTTTTTACATGGTTGGTCTATGATAGATATCTAGTAAACTATTAATTTTATTATAAATGAAAGCCGACTGTATCATATTATGCCGTTCAGCAAAAGCTATGTGGAACTTGGCTGTTTTTACTACTTTGTTTTTAAGTCTACGGTTTACTTTGTTGGGATCAAAAGGAGTTTTTATATGCTTAGTAAGGATAACATTTAACAAATATAATTTTCTGACCGTCAGTAGGTCGCTTATTTTATAAAGACTTTCTGTCGGAAATTTCCACTGTTTGAAGTACATTATCTTGATAAGTGCTCTTTGGGATCTTTCAAGTTCGAGAAACTTTGTCTTCAAGGCGCCCCCCCAAACCGGAATACAGTAAGTGATAACTGATTGCACTAAGGCCACGTATATTCTATTTAAAAGTTTGTTGCACATTACATGTCGAAGCGTTTTAAAGATCCATTTTAATTTCCTTATTCTACTGATGACTAAATCTATGTGATTGTGCCAGGATAGCCTGCTATCAACAATAACACCAAGATATTTCAAATGGTCTTGTTTAAGAAGAAAAGGACACTTGCAACTTGTGTTTTGTAAATTATCAAAGTGATGTAACTTAATTTGATACTCATATTTCGGTTGAGATCTCTGACTAGGAGCAAAGCACATGTATCTAGTTTTGGATGTATTTAATGTTAGTAGATTTGACCTCAGCCACTCAGCCATCACAACCAAACCCTTCTCCGTCACACTTTTTACTTTATCTCAAATTAAAAATTAGTAAAATATTGTCATTTCAATCTCAATTAAATATTAATTTTTATTAAAAGTCATCTTAGTTGAGCAAGAAACTAACATCGCTTATTATTGAATAAAATAATAAAAAGGAGTGTTTAGACACAAGCATCCACGTCTATTTTAGATACTGTAGCACAGAATATCTAGCATCCTCCAACGTATACATGGTGTAGACCAATATAAACACATTCCATTCTTCTCCAAAGTTATCTGTGGTTATATTTTTGATTATTTTTTAATATATATAGGTAAGAGTATTTTTTATGAATCATTATCTTTATACGTATCCAGGTACCGACCAAAACAGTCACTGGATACCTCCCAAGCGGGACGATTATTAAAAAAACGCATCTATAGGCGTCAAATTTAACACCGCTCTATAATTTCGCTAAACTGTTTGTCCGTCTGTCACAATGTATTATTGGGATATGATGTTTATGGGTAATTTACTCATCTGTGTTATTTGAGCTTCCGTTCTATTTCCTATCTGTATCAACTTGTGTGGTGCTAACTTCGATCATTTGAAAAACCGTAGTCACCTAAAAGAAATGACTTCTAATTGAGGTAACACATGAAAGATATAGAAAGAAAGAAAAAAAAGCTTTGATTTTAGAATCACATGACACAAAAAAATACAAGAAGTAGGTAACACTAAAAAAGGAGTAACAACTTGCAAAGATAATTAGTGTCAAATCCTACTTCCTACTTCCTACTAATATTATAAATGTGAAAGTTTAGATGTTTAGTTTAGATATTTGGATGGTTAGATGTTTGTTACACAATTACGCCAAAACGGCTGAACTGATTTAGCTGAAATTTGGGCCTCATATACTTTGTCGCCTGGAGAGGAACATAGACTTTTTATCGCGGAAAAATATCACTTTCTCGCGGGACAACGTCGTCGTGTAGTCCACGCGGGTGAAGCCGCGGGCGGAAAGCAGGTATATACTACATTTTTCACATTTCTTAAATTACCTACCTGATATCTCTTCTTTGTTTTATTTAATTATGTACAATAATGAATCAGTTACCCAATTAATTCTAGATTCTGGTTTCGACGCGCATGTCACTCAAACATACAGTAGCCACCGACTGAAAAACAGCGTCATAGCAAAGTAGTGTTGTCGCCATGCCGATGCCGTGACGGGGACTTTTCACCACTGCAGTGCTGCTTACAAGGTGTTTTATTAATTTTATTTCTCTTGTTAGTTGTTGTGGGTGATAATTATTTATGCATTGCTGTATGTGGAATAAATTATTTCTATTCTATTCTTCTATTATCTACAAACTATTTCCAAAGTTAAACTCTAGTAAATATACTGAGCTTTATTTTAGAATAACTACTAGTGACCCACCCCGTCTTTGCATGAGTGATGCAGACGTATTACATATAGAAACCTTCCTTTACATCTTTGTCTTTTTTTTTGACGTCTTCCGTGGCCAACTGGTGTACGCACCGGTTTTCAAGGTGCCGCTACCTCTAGAGGTCCCGGGTTCGATTCCCGGTCGGGTAAATATTGAAAACGAACTTTTCAATATTTCCTCGGGTCTGGGTGCATGTGGTAATAGCCGTCGTTGTTTCCAATTCCCATAATACTAGTGCTCAATCAAGCTAACTACAGTTGGGTATTGGAACAGTGTATGTGATGGTGTCCAATAATTGAGTAGGTATTTGACTGTTTTTTTTTATTGAGTTGAAATGTTCATTTAATTAGTAGCAACACAACATTGGTATTTATTTTCAGTTATCTTGCATATTTTCAGCGATATAGAGCATCAAACTCTCTAATTAGACAAGGAGAGCGTTATAGAAACGTGACGTCACATTTCTATAGCGCCATACTGTCGCCATAGAAAATTTCGTTTTAGAAAGAGATAGCTAGAGTCACAATTATGTAGCTCATAATTCGCTTGTTATAATACAGATTGAATTTCTGTTTTCACATTTGTTATTCAATAATGTTATATTTCTGAATGTCATAATTAAATATCAAAATTTCAACAACAGTCATATACCCAATTATTATTATTTTAAAAACTCTGTCTATTGATGAAAGATATTGAATGATCACTAGCTTGTCTACTATGCACTGTAGTTCAAGGTATATTCTTAAACAACTAATAAGTAGTTTAATGGGGTACTCGAATACCGAGTAAACATTAAGAATTATTTTGATTCTCATAATATTATTTCGATTTGGCGCAGAGGTAGGCTACCCACCTTCTGCGCCAGTGGTCTCGGGTTCGATTCCCGAAGAAGACAAATGTTTGTGTGTATGAACATGTCTATTTGTCTTGGTCTGGGTGTTAACTATGTATATTAGGTATGTATTTACAAACAAAAAGTATTTAAGTATATATTTATCCGTTATCAAGTTTTCCATGGTACAGCTTCTTAATGAAATTAACATGGGCTTAGATAATTGGTGTGAATGTAAGAAGTTATTTATTATTATTATTATTATTTATTTTATAATATGAAAGGTAGGCATTTACTAACAAGATAAACAAATACAAGAATAATAAACCTAAATTAATACAAAACGCAGGCTTCTGTTCTCAAACTCGTTGCTTAAATCACCGATTATTCAATCAGCAAGGATTAAGTTATCAAAACTAATAGTTATAATTGCATAATCTATCAAATTGTTCGAAATACGAGAGCCTTTGTTTGAAACAATAGGTTGCTATAAATATTCATGGGGTGAGTCTTGAAGGATTCTGCTTACAACTTTATTATGTTTTCAAAATTATGCTAATACGCTTAGAACATGATCAATGATTTGATATGGGGCCACACATGGTGAAGATCTGAATTTTACCACATAATTTATAGGTCAAAATCATTTTGAAATAAGAGCAAAAGTTGCACACTCGTTGCACATGACTATGACGTAGAAATTGACTCCTGAAATCTGTAGTTTACACTTTACACGGGCAAAGCCGTGGGCGGAAGTCTAGTAAAAACTAGTAATACTAACTTTGGTTTAATATCCACCATTCCATTTTGACGACCGATTTGGCGCAGAGGTAAGGATACCTGCCTTCTGCGCTGGAGGTCTCGGGTTCGATTCCCGAGCAAGACAAATATTTGTGTGCATGAACTGAACATGTCTATTTGTCTTGGTCTGGGTGTTAAATTTGTGTATTAAGTATGTATTTACAAAAAATATATATTCTAAGTACTTATATAGGTATTTATCCGTTGTCTAGTTTCCGTAACACAGTTTCTTAATGTTTGATAACTACTTATGAGCTAGATAATTGGTGTGATTGTAAGAAAATTATTTATTTATTTATTACTGCTATATAGTTCAAAAGTAGGTATGCTAGTTTTTTTGAACGCTCATCTCTGATACTCGTTCTACCCGTCAACTTGTAATTTCGGTATAAAGAAAGGCAAAGATTACAAACCGTATTTTATAAGCACAATTTTTTTTCTAAATGTCACCTTTTGAAGATCTGGGAAATCGACCATAAAAACTTCCTCCTTTTTAAATGTCACTTGAATCACATCTTAAGGGCAGGACCATCGAAATTATCAAAATTAACATTATTTTTTATTTAAAAGTAAACAACCAAATATTCTTTATTTTGAGCAGATGAAAATAAATGTTGAAGTTTGATAAACGATCTAGATTATTCTGTAACTAAAAACACGATATTCGTATCTTCACTCGACTATAAAAAATTCAAAGGCAAAGAAATTTGTGATTATTTTTATATTTTTGGATATTTTACCTAGATTATTTGATCTATAATTCACGAATAATATATAGAAAAAGAGGTAATGACATATAGAAGATTATACTCAGGCTAGTTTATCAAAAAGTGAATTTATCTCAAAATAACAACAAAAATATTGAAAAAATGAAAATTTGAGGTTATTTTCATTACTTTTCACACATAAAGAAAAAGACAAAGACAGAGTTTTTGGAAGATCCTGCCCTTAAACAGCGACGACCTTTGACAATAGGTAAATAAAACAGTATGTAACCTAACCCGTCACTGTGCTTACAGGATCATACGTCCACCATCATCAACAGAACTCTGTGACGACCTTAACTATCGGAAGTCGACCCGGAACGGTTCTACGGCGCCGGATAACGGTCCGGCAACCCTTGCGGTCCGTATCCGGTTACAGGTGGTTTTTTTAAGGTTAGGGGCAAATTTTCACGGTTGACTTACTGTGGTGTCCCGTTACTATTGCGGTATACTATTGCGGTTTGTGGGAAGATGTGTTGTGCATTACTGTTTTGAACATGAAACGTAGTTAGTTGAATAGTGTGTATTGACTATTAGGTATTTCCGGGAAAAGGAAAACAAATACAAAAAAATTAAACCGCCTTCAAAAAAACCACATCAAAAAAGCAAGAAATAATTCCTCACCAAATAAATAACGTAAGTACTTTGAAGTCGGGCGTGAAACATGTACAATTTTTTGCTGTTTTTGTTAAAACCCGCCCGACTTCAAAGTACTTACGTTATTTATTTGGTGAGGAATTATTTCTTGCTTTTTTGATGTGGTTTTTTTGAAGGCGGTTTAATTTTTTTATAAAAATAGTTTTTATTTCACTCTTTTTAGTGCATCGTGCAGGCAAGTTACGTGTTTTCTGGTAAATAGGTATGTGATCAAACTGAAAACCTCCTTTTTTGAAGTCTGTTATAATACCTTGAGGTATCCCCTTTTTAACAAAACAAGAATCATCTAAATCGGTTTATAAACAAAGGAGTTATGCCTAAAGATACGTATTAAATTCACATAAAGTGGTAACGAAAACGACAGTATTTTCAAGATTTCCTGAAAACTACTGAACCGATTTCAAAATTTCAAAAAATGGGACCAACTTGAAAACCAACCTGATGTAATAACGTTTGAACCATTTCAATCGGTTCAGCCGTCTTCGAGTAATCGGTGGACATACCCAAAAAAAAAAAAAAAAAAACATACATACAGACGAATCGAGAACCTCCTCCTTTTTGATTTAGAAGTCGGTTAAAGAAAGCTGCTTCTAAAGCTTTTTAAAAGTAGTCATTCAATGTATATTTTTTATGGAATAAATGAATGAATATGTACATTATTGAAAATGAAGTACCTACATATCAAAATAAAAATCGACCCGTCTCACAGTTAGCTCATCTCATCATTATCATTTTCCATATCAAAAATTGCATTGTGAATGACAAAAAGAAAAAACATTTGAATTATGGCCAGTTTCTTAAGACCACTATTTGGAAATCAAGAAATGAAAAGTAATTGAACATATTATCAAAAGTTAGCAAAAACAATGCTGACAATCTTAAGAAAACTTCATAAGTTAACTTCAACTATAAATGCTAAAAAAGAAAAAAATGCCACAAATTCACAGGTCGCGTAGACCCAAGATTTGTTTTTTGCTTCGCGAAACCCAATCCTTGTTCGAGGGTTAATGGCGCGTGAAGGGAGGGTTAAAAAACGATGTTCTTGACCCACCAAGGAATAGCGAGGTCTCAATATTTACAAACATAGCCGACAAACAAAAAACCAAATAGATCTATCTGTTATGATACACATTGTCACATACTATTTGGTTTCAAATGTCTGAAAGTGAAGCAAATTATTTTTTAAGGGCAACAAAAACTTTTTTTTTCGATCGACTCAGAATCGGTAAGTGAACAAGTTTCCCCTAGTAACTAGGTCGAAATATGACAAAATTTTAACAAGATTTTTTTATTGGTAAGTAATGCTCATGAAAAATAGGTACTAAAAAAGGACTATAGTAAATCAACAAATATCGTCCTTCGAGTCAACAATCTCTTGGAAGTGTATTTCATAGTTTACTATCTGAATCTATCTGAACTACTCCTAATAACGAACTTCTTCTAAGAATATGGCTTAAACTAAATTAATTAGAATCTGTAGTAGGTATCGGAAAATGCATAATGTTTGTAACAAAGTAAGTCTTAAAATGGCTCTAAATATAAGCTTAATTCATGAATCTGAGCCGTGATTTTGCGTAAGGGATGTGAAAAGTGACTGGACCACCGGCGTTTGAAGATGCTGCGTCATGGAGCTACGAAATGTCATCAATCGTTAAACGGATACGGCATTGTTCAAGAGCAGAGGCGAAGCTTGTATGGCAAACGTTACTCTCATGTTCAGGTTAAGTTTTGACGAATAAGTCATAATGATAAGAAAAATAAGATCGGTATTTTTTATTATTATTAATTATTAACAATTACAATAAAAGAAATAAGAAATACTGGTAAGTAGAAATTTTAATTTGAAATAAGCCGTGCCCCTGTACAATACCTACTTTTTATATTTTTTCTTTTCTATTTTCTTATAAGTGTGTGTGTACTAAATATGTAATTAAATCAAAAACTTATGGCTTTTGACTGCAGTATTTTAACTTTAATTCAAACGCAATAGTAACGTTTGCACATTTACAAACCTGAACTATGAATGCAGTCCCTGATTTTGATAAACATGCGATCATGCTTTTTACAGGTATTGATTTGAAGGAAACCGGAAGTAGTTCAGTATATAAACGAAATAAATAAATGAATTTAAACGTTTAGAATTGTGGTATCACAAAATTTTACTGACCACGTGACAGAAATTCTTAAAAAAAAACATAAATTATGAAAGTAAGGAAAAAATTCACAAAAAGTATGTACATGTTTTGTTGCTCAAAAATAAAGATACTTACACTTATTTGATTTAAATAGCGTTACATGGACACTTAGCTGAGTGAGTGTGTGCTTTGCTTGATTGCCGCATCCATGTCCATTCTCACCTCCCCGTAACGCAGGGCCACCTACGTCAGTTAGTTTTAAATTTCACCCACCTCCGTTAGCAGTGAAAATCATATGATTCGGGGTTCGATTCCCGCTGGTGTCGTGTGGAGACAGGTTCGGGACCTGAAGATGCCCAGAGGTATTCCGTGATGGGAAAATCGCCTGCCGCAGGAGGATCGTCTCTTATAATTAAGACGCAAGATTAAGACAGCTTATTAAAAGTATTAAATTTTATTAACGTGTCACAACTGTTGTTTTTTTTTGCATCTACAATGTTATTTTTATTAGAAAAATATACTAGTGCGTACTCAATATACAGGGCATCCCAGGCTGGGACACAAAGTTAAAGTAATCTAAATAGTGGAGATAGCAAATTTTACTAAAAGTACTTTATTCCTTTATTATTAAAATGAAACAAAACTGCATTTAAAGATTTTTGACAATAGGCTTGCTACATCCAGGAATCGAACCGGCACACATTTGAAAAAACAACGTCCGGGCCCGATTCTCAGGCATTCGAACTTTTTCAGTGTGGTAATTCGTATGTCGAACATTTTGTTTGTGGTTTCTATTGAAAAGTTAGAACGTTTCAAACAAACTAATCTGTCCCACATGTCAAAAAATTCATTTTGACAGCTAAGTTCGTATACGAACATCGATTGGTCCGTACCACTCGTTGCGTTTGACTGGTTTTCGATCGAACTTTTTCGATTGTGAAATTCTGACAATACACAAAATGTGTTTATCTTCGTAAAATATTTGAATTTCGAGCTATAAATGTGAACTTTTCTCGATTGCCTGAGAATCGGCCCCCAGTACTTTTATGACATCAATCGATAGGGCTACTTTTAAGAATTAAACCTCACTTAGAAACTGAAAAAATGGGAAATTAAGTATTTTTCAGTTATAAAAATTGCATTGTGAATGCAAAAAACTAAAAGTTAAAAGAACATGCAATAGTAATTTCATCTTTAGCGATTGCCAAGTACCTGGAAAGGTATTTCTTTCGCGTGTGAGGGTAGTAATATCTCCACATTGATGAAATTAACGCTGACTATACAGCGCCTAAGAAGTATTGGATAAATTCGACGCTTCTCGTAACGACTCCGTAGCTCAGTGGTTAGAGCAGTCGCCCGGATAGCGAAAGGTCGTGGATTCTAGTCCCATCGGAGCTAGTTGTGAGACGGGTCGATTTTTTCTAAAATACTTAAATTTCCATTTTTCAGTTATAAAAATTGCATTGTGAATGCAAAAACTAAAAATTAAAATAACTCTCTTAGAAACATGATAAACTAAATGCAAGGAAAACAATGAAAGATATCATAAATTTGATGTCGAGTCCAGTCGACGTGTACTTTTCTATGGAAAAAGTGTTTCTTTTTACAAAATCTGTGAATTCAGTTTTGTTTTTTGTCTAAAATAATGGCATGTTTCCTTTGAGAGAAATTTATTGACAGTAAATTCCCTTCATATCCCAAACTTTGGGATACCCGTTATTCTCAATAAAAGATTTAAATTATAAAAAAAAATTGGTTTTATTTAACTCATTCTTTTTACCGCTTTGTATGTTACGTATGAAAAATAATTTTATAAACGTCAATATTTAGGAAATAATAAGGCTGTTTTATCACGTATGTACTAAACAATATTTTCAAGACCCTCCTGTATATCAGTTGTTTCTCAAATGTACTGAGACTAGTTCCCGAGTTCGACTTGGTACAAAAGACTTAAACGCGTCACGTTTCCTTCGTCTTGAAGTGTGAACATAATTATTTCTTGAGTTTTATTTTCACTTTTCTATATTGTGTAATCAGAGAATATAATATTTTTAGACTAGTCTTATTTATTTCAAAGAAGTTGTTAATGTGTACTTTATTGCAAACTAGCTTTCCGCCCGCGGCTTCGCCCAAGTGAACTACACGAAGTTATCCCGCGGGAAAGTGATATTTTTCGGGGATAAAAGGTAGCCTATGTTCCTCTCCAGTTTACAAAGTATCTATGTCCCAAATATCAGCCAAATCCATACAGCCGTTTTGGCGTGATTGAGTAACAAACATACAAACATGTAAACATCCAAACATCTAAACTTTCACATTTATAATATTAGTAGGATAATTCATAAACTTTTAGTCATAAGTAAGATCAGCGCAAAAATTGTAGGTAAGTATTCTAATTTCTTCAACTTATAAAAGAAATGACTATTAATTAGTATAAAAACATTTATATTTCGGTTAAAACCAGTATTTTAATACAAAATCAATAAAGTTTAATTAACCTAGGACACAATGCAGGGTTAACAATACATCAATTGAACCTATCACGAAATAGCCCCCGCAAAACGGAGGGTCGTCGAAAAAGTCAAACGAATTCTATCAAACAATACCGAATATCGGCACGCACCCAGGGGAGGGAATAATTAATGGTGATTGGCCTTAAATTACCCTCTCAAAAGGCCCACTATCCCGCTCAGGCTCAAAAGGAAAGATCTACCGCACCCTTTCCCGCAAAACGGGAACCTATATAAGGGGAACAGGTAAGCGCCGACACCATACCCCCGTGGGACACCAACCTATACGCACCGTGTCGCAAAGCTATTAAAATGGCAGCCGAAACTTACGGTCACCGTTTTTACACCGAGAAAGAAATGTTCCCTACTGACGTGATGATGGAGTACAATACTGAGGAGTGCTATTTGGCGTGGCCGAGGTCACCTGACTCAGGCCGGTCGAGTCTGGAGCCTTCACCTTCGATTGACGAGAGTTTGACGCAGGATTCGCCGCACATCGCTTACAGAGGATTGTCGGGGGATGTTTTGGAAGACAGTGCTGAAGATAACGAGGTTTTGGATGGGTCTGGGAAGAGGAGAGGAAGGGCTACCAGTCAAGCCGTGCTGAGGAGGCGTCGCCTGGCTGCCAATGCTCGGGAAAGGAGGAGGATGCAGAACCTTAACAAAGCCTTCGACAGACTGCGCGGTCACCTGCCTTCACTCGGAGCTGATCGTCAACTCTCCAAGTACGAAACATTACAAATGGCGCAGACTTACATAGCGGCTTTGTACGAACTATTGCAGTAAAAGGTAAATAACAGTGCTAACTTAGATTATAACTTAGATGCAACGAACATTGCCAAATTATGAGTCTAATCCTCCGGGATATTAGAGTAAGAGTACAGGGATATATATACCAGAGTATACTCACATGTTACCGTAGGCGTTAAATTAATTTAAGTACTTCGCTCAACGAAAACTGTTACAGTGTAAAGTTACGATGGATCGTGTTTCGTAAAAAACCTTACGCTTATTAATTTTATTCTTCGTCCTTTTAGTTTTAAGTTAATCCTGCCAGTGTGATCCGTCCTGCCGATTTAGTTGTTAAGTTGTCATCTTGCCTGCAAAAGTATTGTGTCGAACATTCCATTATAATTATTTTTTTTTTAGTTTCCTAGGTGTTCTTGATTTCAACTATCGTAAGAAAACTTAATTTGAATATTGATTTGAAGAAATTTTTGGTTTTCTATACGTTAATCGAAATTGTTATTGTAGATAGTCGCCAGTAGAAAAATTTACATTTAGGCTACAAAGAGTGCTTTATTTAAGTATTCTAACATGTAAACTTGATCTGTTTTCGACTGTATTTTTATAGTAATAGTTCTTTTTTATTGTATAATAATAATAGGACTTTGTCGCCAGTACTATGTAAATTATTGTTGTTAGAATGCTATCGAATAGTAGACTGTTTGTGAATATTGTATCTGATTTTAAATACTCAACGTTTTATTTGTAAATAAATATGAATTATGTTTGTAAAACTATACCTTGCTTTCATTTACACAACCCTTATTGAGTTAACTAATTTAAGTCATTTGTTGTAAATAAAGAATTTGCTAAAGGAAGTTAACGAAATATTAAGCATACTTAAATATCAAAACCAAATTCAGCTAAATATTATCAGAAAGACTTCTGACTATTTTTTTTATCACAATCTGTAATATTTTTAATCTATAAAGTTAATGATTGTCAAAGCAAAATGGTTCTAATATAACAGTTTTAATAAAAATGAACAAGGAAAAACTTTGAAATTTCACTGCCAATTGAGATACTTAGTTACAAAACGACTCCTTAGCCCAGTGGCCCAGCCCGGCGACCGCCCGCGTAGTTACTTTGTGGCCTAGTTGTGAGAATGGTCGATTTTTATTAATAAGTACTTACTTCATTTTCAATAATATTGTAGTTATTATTTTTTATAAAAGATTTCAAATAATACCTAATTGAGAATGTAGAAATGCTTTTATGATCGCTTTTAACAAAAATACTTATCTTTGTGGTGTAGGTAATTTTCTTAGCCAAAAGACAGATTATAATCAACATAATCCTAAAAAGTTTAGATGTTTGTTGCTCATCATGCCAAAACGGCTGAACGTATTTGGCTGAAATTTAGAACACAGATAGCCTGGAAAGGAACATAGGCTACTTTTTATCCCGAAAAAAAAATCACATTCCCGTGGGATAACTTTGTGTAGTCCAAGCGGGCAAAGCCACGGTTGGAAAGCTAGTAATTAGATAATTAAGTACCTACAATTGTATAGTTCGTAAGTAGGTAAGTAATTTTCATAAGCGAGATAATCATACATTTCGTATTTTACATTATTTAACTAAAACTATCCCAAGCTTGAGATCTAAACCACTAGCTCTAAAAAAGTTTTACCTAACAATAGAGATGATTTTCCGTCACATACATAAATTATATTGAACCTTATCCATCTAACAATAAGTATTTCAATTACCGACCTCTAAGACCGCCAGACGAGTCACAGCGCATGCGCGATATGCTCGAGCCCTGATTGGTGGTGACGGAGCCAATGAAAGCTCATAGAGCACACAGACAAAATTATACGAACATTACCGAGTATTGTATATTCAAAATAGGAACTTGTACTTGTACGCAGAATAAATGAAAATAGACTTTAGTGCCTAATGGTAAGGTTTATTGTTAGTAACTGTTTTAATATCATACATTGGAAGCAGTAAAGACTATGGTTTTTTTTGAGGTTGGCACTTACTGAATACATTATTTTAGTATACTGAGCGTAGTCATTATGAAGTTAAATAAACTTCGACAGTAAGGCCAAGTCAAATTTAAATGTTAAACTTACTTAACGTCATTAAAAATATAAGTAAGTAATTCACATTAAAAAAATATAAGTACCTTTTGATATGCTATAACTCTAGGTCTAGGGTGCTCACTTCATGGTCATTTAAATAAAACCATCAATTTATTTCTACATCAATTTCTGTGTCAAATGTGTTAGATAAAACGTTTAAATGTTTCTAATAAGCATTTGGAACAACTTTGAAAATCCCTCCGTTTCCACACAAAATAAAAACTATGAAATTTTGTTCACGCAGTACATTGTTCTATGAAATTCAGCTAAAGATCCAATTTTTGTTGTTGTTTGGATCTCCAAACGAGTGGAGAGATTTCCAAACGTATTTCAAATGCTTATCGGAAAAATAAACATTTATCCAACACATTGGACATATACATTGTTGCGGAAATAAACCGACACATTTATTTAAATGACCATGAACGGAGCATGTTTGTACGGAAATATAGCAAGTACCCATTTTTTGTGCAAAGGAGTTCTATTTTATCATCATCATCATCATGTGAGCTGAACGACGCGACGCCCTCTGCTGGGCATAGGCCTCCTCCAAGGATCTCCACAACGATCGGTCCTGCGTTGCCCGCATCCAGCGGCTTCCCGCGACCTTGACAAGATCGTCGGTCCACCTTGTAGGGGGCCTGCCCATGGAACGTCGTCCGGTACGCGGTCGCCATTCGAAAACCTTTCCGCCCCAACGGCCAATGCCCAACAACGGTATTCCGTGCTATGTGTCCCGTCCACTGCCTCTTCAACGATGCAATCCTTCGAGTGATGTCGGTTGTTTTAGTTCTCCTGCGGATTTTATCACTTCTGATTCGATCGAGCAGGGAAATACCAAAAATCGCTCTCTGCATTGCTCGCTGGGTGACTTTGAGCCGTCTTATGAGACCCATAGTAAAAGACCACGTCTCACTTCCATAGGTCATTACTGGCAACACACAATGGTCAAAGACATTCGTCTTGAGACATTGAGGTAACTATTTTATACGACTTTATTAATTTAAGCTTTTCTTATTTATGACACCACATATAACTATTCTAATCCACATTTTTCTGTTGCTCAGGCACACTCTGAACTTTAACTTGTTAATTTTCCCACAAAATTCGAAAGTCATGCAAAAAGATAGCTACCTTTTTAAAAACGTAAGTGACACCCAAAATAATACCTTATCAAAACTCCCAATGAGTTTGCGATGAGCAGCACAATCGAAGTAAAACGTCGTAAGTCAAGAATTTCAATAATTTGCCCGAGACCTTTTGAAACTGAACAGACAGAATCGCGCATGACTCGCCACCTTTGACGCGGCTGTCAAGTTTGACAGCTCGCGGCAAAATTAAGACATCACCGTACTGAAGAGCTGTCAAGGATTTGACAGAACCTCTGATTATGTTCGCACCTATAGTGTTTTAATAATAGACCGGGGTGAAATGATACAGTAATTTGAGATTACATCCGTTTTTTAATAGCTAAGGGATGAATGTTTTAAAATTCCGAGCGTTTACATCTTTTCGAAAATTGTTAAAAAAGTTTATCATAACGTACATTTTTAACACAAATTTTAATTGTAACCAAGCCTTTTTAATTGCATGGTGTGTCCGATATTTAACAAATTCATGGTTTTAATTATGATGATTGTTACTTGAGGTTGTGTTGTCTATTCGATTAAAAACACTATCTCCATTTGAGAAGAATAAATTATTATTCTTTGTGGTAATCATTATTTACAGTGACTCGTTTCGTTCCAGTTAGTTATGTATTGAAAAAATATGAGAGTAACTTAAAATTAATAAGTTGAAAAATATACTAATCGCATCAGTTCCCATTGAACTCTCTCTCTCTCTTCCTCAGCTATATATCCCACATGGTTGTGGGGTCAGCTCTCCTGGTCTCACGTCTCCACTTCGCACGATCTTCAACGTTCGAGTCGGAAACCCGATTCTTCCTCATATCTTTGGACACTACAGCTTTCCTCGTTGTCTTGGGTATACCTATTGCTTTTCGACCGGGGTGTGGAAGCTTCAGTGCCAGGTTGCCAACGTAGGCAGGTGGTTTCCTCTTTACGTGACCATACCATCTCAGCCTATTCTCCTGTCCCTGTACATCAATTCAAATTGAACTATGAAATTAAATACATTTTCAATAACCAAATTTCAATGACAGAGCATCTTTAGATTTCCGTTCAAAACAACCACGTTCATGGTGAAGAGATTCCTGAACAAGAAATACTTCTCAGAAGCAGTCGCAGCCTTCCCCTAGTCTTTACAAATAACTAGCGGATCCTCGCGGTTTTACCCGCGTGGTATCCGTTCCTGTGGGAATATCGGGATAAAGTATAGCCTATGTCACTCGGGAAGAATGTAGCTTTCTAATGGTCAAAGAATTTTCGAAATCGGTCCAGTAGTTTCGGAGCCTATTCGATGCAAACAAACAAATAATAAAATCTTTCTTCTTTATAATATTAGAATAGACAAGGTATAGATATAGACTACGAACACAAACTACGTTGGCCTATTTAACGAAACAAAAAGTAGGTCCAACCGGACACAGGGTGTTCGTATCCGACGTGAGGGTCTGTCAAATACTTAAATAAACTTACCCTTAAAAGCCTCTGCACTTTGCTCCGTTGTAACAAGGTGTATTTTCCTTTGTGTTTCATTTGTTTTGTAATAAAATAAGGTTGCATAATTTGCATGCATCTGCTGCATTTGCATCGGGCTGACTGATTGTCCTGCCACTTGCAGACCCCTTGATGTGGTTACGTCTTCAGTTGGTACTAGATATTGGGAGATACGATGGTATAGTTTAAATTATTTATGATTTAAACTAGGTACTTATACAGGAACAGAAGCACTGTTGAACAATTTTCAACAGTGCTTAAATTTTTAAGATCGAATCAGAATCGGTAAGAGAACAACTTTCTCCTAGAAACATGGGTCGAAATAAGACAAAAAAAATTCGACTCTCAGTGTTTAAACATTGTTCCTGTATATTCACAATGCGTTTTTAATAAGATAACTTTAATACTAAGGTACTAATCGTAACCCCAATTTCTGCCGTCTAAGCAAAGTGGGGAAAAGTTTTTTTCTTGTATTAATTTCATTGTAAAAGCATGTAGGAGATATGAAACAAACTATTTATTAATTTGTAAAAAAATTCTAAATGTTAACCTGGCATAAAATTATTTTCACCCAGTTTGTGTATAAATCGCGAACAGATAATAAAACATTAATTGCATTTAATTTGTTTTATAGGTAGTCGAATACTCTCTTATCCATTGCCTTATAATCATTGCTGATTTATTTAATCGGAAGTCTCTAGGGTGTGGTATAGGACTTTAATAAAAAAGTACGTTCTCATTAAGAACAACTAAAAAATTTTTAAAATTAAATTGAAATTGAAGTTTGAACGCCTTTAAGGCAATACTCGGAAAAAATATGCTGAAGCGAGATAGCAATGAGAAAACGACGCGCGCGGAAACGAGACCGATTTTGCAGATTAAGCCAAAAAAACACATAATCACTTCGTATTAAAAAACTATAGCGATTTTTCAAAAATGCTTCTATACGATCCTAGATATTATTAGTGTCCACTAATTAAACCAATTTCCAATAGTATACGTAACTCCATTTAAGAATAATCTTGAAATTTCGTATTTTTTAGAGGTCTTTTCAAAAATAAAAAGTGTCGAGCCAAAATCATAAAATCGTGTTTCTGAAACTATACGATTCTAGATAAAGGTATAAAGAAATACATATCTTATTACCAGATTTGTAACAACTCTAACCATCCTATAGTTTTAGATCAAAAAGTCCATACTTTTTCCGAGTAGCGCCTTAACACATGCGTAATAAGAACCATTTTCTTATTTAAACTTTACTAGCTTACTAAGATTAGGAGAATAAATCCTCCATAATTAAGAGGTTTCAATCATAAGCCGATTAAAAAACGTGCCTTTTGCGCGATTCCATTTTTTAAGTTTTTTCTTAATTTCCTCGTTTTTGTATTTAATTAAGTTGGTTTACTATTGATGTTGGTGGCCACGCCTATGTTTCCGTCCGGGGAATTAATTCTAATAATGTTGTTATATTTCATTTTGGCTACCGGTGGAGCTGCTGTGACTTCATTATTTATTTTTTAATCATATTTGGTAGAAGTAGCGATCGTCGTAATATAATGTCGTCGGACTAATGACTTTCTGTAAAGTTTTCTGAAATCATTTTTTCTTGTAAGCAACGGGGTACCTATTCGGGGTATCCTTCTATCTACATATTCTTCATCTCACTCAATCACTGAGGAACTGGCTATCTTATTCTCTAACTGCCGGAACTCAGTAATGCTGAAAACATCACTGTTATGGCGTCAGACTTAGACAAGGTGGTAGCTAGCCAGGCGGACTAAGAACAAGTCCTACCACCAAACAAACCGAATAAAATATATATCCCCACTCTGAATCGAACCCGGAACCTCTTGGTTTGTAACCGAGTGGTGGAGTGATAGACCACAGAGGCGGTCATAGCAACAAAAACATTCCTATTCAACACGAGTAGCCTATAAAAGTTTTTTGGTTAGGACATTAAGCATACCTGATAAGAATAGTATGAATCAGAAGTGTTTGAAGCTGCATGACGGGGAAAACCTGGGCATTAAGATTGATGCGAGAGAGTGATTTTACAGAAAGGATAGGATGCTTAAAAGTACCCGAAATTTTTCGAGCATGTAAGTAATATGAAAGTAATGAATCAAGACGATGGCTCTTGCGGCGGAAAGGTTCTTGAATGGCGACCGCGTACCGGACGACGTTCCGTGGGCAGGCCCCCTACAAGGTGGACCGACGATCTGGGCAAGGTCGCGGGAAGAATCCTTGGGGAAGGCCTTTGCCCAGCAGGGGGCGTCGTTCGGCTGACATGATGATGATGATGAATCAAGACGAAAGAAGAGATGTGTGCCTTGAGAACACCATCACCATTCGGCATCATCACAAACTTTTTCCAGTCCTAAATTATCGGTGAATGGTAGCTTATCCCATTTTATAATAATTATTTATTTACCTGTGTTATCGAAATCGGAAACTAATACGGGAACAGAAGAACATAAAGAAAAAATTGTTTTTCGGCATTTATCCAACCGGAAACGAACCCGAAACCTCAAAGGTACATAGAAAACCGGTGCGTAGGTACACTACTCCACCACGGAGGTTGTTAAATAATTTTAATTTTCCTGGATTTACTGGTTCCTGCATAAGTACCTACATACACATAATGCTTTAACAAGTAAACCCATACGTAATAAGGACTATTCCTACCTACACCTGCAAGCCTTAACCCTCCACTCGATACGTCCACGAAAACTGCGCGGGATTCGATTCTAATTTTGAATTTCACTTGCAAGTCTCTCGGACAGCGTAATTGCGAGCCGCTGTCCATCCGCGCGTCTATACGCGTCCATACCCGGTATCATTATTGCTTTGGGTGTGGGTTGTAGACGGACAGTTTGGACGCCACAAGTAATTAATAAAATAAAGACTAAAACTTCTAGAATTTCCATTATAGCTTATGACGGAAACCGCTTAGGTAGGTATCGCTTTATTAATAAAATTAGAGCCTACTTATTTAAAAAAAATTGGCTTATCATCAAAAAATAATTATCACTGGATTGAACATAAATGTGGTTGGTGGGCCAGTTTCACTGTCATGTTCTACGTTTCAGCTGTGGTTTCAGCTCCGTATGTTAAGGCGAGGAATCCCGACCGAAATAGGCACGCTAACGCTTGCTCGGCCGCGCTCTATACACTTCGCGCGGACCCAGCGGTAGCCGGCAGTGAACTGTGAACTCGCGAGCGCCCCGCGAATCGAAAATCACTTAAAATTCAATTAAAAATTAAATAATAAAAAAAAATTATGACAGCAGGAAGCCCTCGGCTATTCAAAGACAATTATTTTCATATGATTTTCATTAACTAATACCAAGTATACTGCAAGTAATATGATATTTGAATTATTATTAGACGGATGTTTGGGATTTTATTTGACACAGTAAAATACCACCAATCGAAAAAAACGGCCGGAAGCACTAGGATCAATAACTGTAAAATAACATATATTTTTTCCAAATTTTAAGGACTTGTGATTTGCGAGTAATCCATAATTTAAAATACCCTATTTTGGGGAATCGGCGCCTTAACACTGGTAGGACCTGAGTGTAGGACGCACTTATCGTATAGACCTTGGTCTTCGGGCATTACTGTAAGTAGTACTTACTACTTACAGTACGTAAGGCGTCGCCACTACTTAGTGGCGACGATAAGATATGACGCAACTTCCGAAATGCTGACACTTAGAGAGCTATGAAAAGGTACATGCCTGGTGTATCTCTCAGGGCGTATCTCAGAAATGAGATCATCCGGTAGTGGACCAAAGTGAAGGACATAGTCGAAAAATGTAGCAAACTGAAGGGGCAGTAGACTGGACACATCGAACCGACGAGCGCTGGAGTAGACGGGTTCTCGAATGGATACCAGGTATAGGCAAACGTACTGGCTGGAATTGAAAGGTGACAGACCATGCATTGGGGTGCTCCTTGGGGGAGGCCTACGTCCAGCAGAGGACTTCAACATGCTGAGATGATGATAATGAACATAAATAAAAGAACCACATAAACTTAAAGCATTCTTCTTTCCGTGACCACGGCACTTTATGTAAAAGTGTTTTATTTAACAATTTTTTTGCCTAATGGTTTCTTCCGTTTATCACAGATATCTTACTTGCTGAAAATGTCAGTCTTTAACCAAATACCTACTATTCATTCAAAACTTACTCATCCTACAATTTTTTGAGCATCAACCCACGTTTTACCCGCCCGTCTGAAACACACAGTACCCCACCAAAGTACTACGCTATTCTCACCGAACTTTCGACCGATCCGTTGGTACATAATAACCCTTGTATTGCTATCGTTGTTAACTTTAACTTTATTCCCAAGTAATTGCCGGATTAAACCGATGGATAATTTGAGAATTACTAATTATCTCGTGCGATACTTGAAAACTAAATGTTTGCGGCAATTTGAAAGTATTTAAAGTCCAAATTACTTACTTGAAAGCCAAGGTTGAATTAAAAGAAAAACGTGAATTATATTACGTTTTGCATTACCATTACTATTTTCTAAGATCAAGGTAAAACGAAAAAAATCAAAACTTGTGCTTCATTTTTTTTTTATTCATCGCAGAAAAAAAACATTATAAAAACATACTAATTTTTATGTATTGCAAAAGTAATGGAAGTATGGATGATAATTTTAAGACAAGATTCAAAAACTTAAAAAAATAAAGGATAGTTGTTTTAAACTTTGATTTTCATAAAAAAATATCCCAAAACATTATCCCACAAACAAGAAAGGTTATCTAAAACGTATAAAATTAAATATCATATCAAAGCTATTGTTTGTTTGTTCACCTGTCATCGCTACCTACTTACAAATTGCCACCACAGATATCTATGAGACGATCTATGAGAAAAGCGTACAAAATTTATTGCATATAAAACCGTACTTATCTGCGAACGGATCTTATTCGAATTAAAAAGAAAAAGAAGAAACAGAAAGAGACGAAGCTATATAAATAACAAAGACGGTTATACGATTGCACTTCTTCCGGTTGCGCGGGCGCAGGTGACACAAAATTTATTCCGAATTTGAAAACCGAAAGATATTTTATTCGAAATGATTCAAACGACATTTTAAATATGGACATCTTTTATGCTGCGGCGAGACGGTTGACATTTTTATATTTGTCGTCAACGTAATAGCGGGAAAAAAGGTATTTGATTTATTTGAAAATAATGCAGTGCCTATCTGCGCGAGAGTTGGCCATAGAGCAGTTAAACTGAGAGGGTGTGATGTTGAGACTGGTTCGTTCAAAGATAGAAAATAAATGAAGATAATTTTTTTAACATGCGTGACGAATGTCTGTAAATATTTCGATAGATGTAAATCAAAACATGGTAAAAATCCCGCTTTTCGTAATATTTACAGTGTCAATGACCATGAAAGTTTAAAAAGTTAAGTATGTTATGCCTGATAAATGTTTTTTAAATAACTTTTTCCTAGATAAATAAGTTTTTTACTATACTAACGACGTCTCTTTTGTGCTCTTGATGTTCTTGTCCCTTGAGATAAACGGAGATGGTGGTGTGATAAATTATATGGGGAATACTAATTTAACTTTATTAAAAAAAAAAATGTGAGCCCTCTCAAATTATTAAGAAATTTTAAGACTGCAATTAGTTAAAAGTCATACCTAGCTATCTTTAAATTATAAGCTACATAGTTACACATCTTTTTTGCTACAAAAAGCTTGCAACATAAAGGTATCGTAAGATTCTCAAGGACTTGAAAGGATTGTCGCTTCTCTACATTTATTCTGTCTGTATTTAATAAATCACACCAGAGTTATTGAGAGTGCGCCTGCGCCGCACCGCAACCTCCTAAATCTAACATCGTTAACATGCAGATGTTAATCTTTTATTTTCTTTACAAAAATGTTGACGAGCTGATACCGTCGAATTTTTGCACTTTTGTTTTCAACTGTCTGTTTTTTGTTCTTTGCGGTGTTTGATCTGTACCAAAGGTGAAAAAATATTTCCTGCGAGAGATGGTAGTAATATTATTTAGGTTTTTTAAATGTAATGTGTATATGAGTACATACTCGTTTATTGAGGAAAGAATAGATATTGCATTTTTAAATTACTTTGTAGAGATTTGTCGACTCAAGATATAAGTGAATAAGTACACTTATGTAAATCACTTGCCGCTTCCCGCGACTTTACCCTTGCAGTATCCGTTCCCGTAGGAATGTAGTTTTCTACTATAGAAAGAATTTTCAAAATTGGTTCAGAAGTTCCAGAGATTAATTCAAACATCCATGAAAAAAATATAAACTCCTTAAATTTATCTCATTTTCTTATTAATATTAGCTAAAGCTTTGGATTTTAAGTGGCATTAATTACAAATAAGTAGCAAGGATTTGAGCAAATTATAACATTTTTTTTATATAAATAAAACACTTTCACGGATTTTTTCACGCAATTTATTCAACAACTTAGTTAAATTTTACAACTTAGTTAAACTAAAATTTAACTAAGTTGTTGAATAAATTGCGTGAAAAAATCCGTGAAAGTGTTTTATTTATATGGACAGTTCGCGCAGAAATCTAAGATGTGTTTATAACATTTTTTTTATAAGCAAATGCAAAGCAAATCTTTATCCGGAAGTAAGTATATTTGTCAGAGGCTTACGCGCGTCGCAGCCCGCTTCCGGTCCGGCGCCGGCGCGGGAATCAGGCTAGTGTCGGCCGGCGTCCGGCCTAAAGTGAGTTATTGCTCGATTAAAGACTAACGACGTTTTATTATAGCACCTACCTCTTTGCTGCTTTCCCATGGATGTTTAATATACTGAGGAATATTTTGTTTCCTTTAATTTTGTGTCTGAAAAGTAAAATACGGTTCAATAAGATTTAAACCTTAAAAAAATTATGTTTATTTATCAGACTACTTGATAGTCCATTATTGTTTGTAACAAGGAGAACTTACCAGCTATGTTAGTACTCAATAATTAAGGCGCTACTCGGAAAAAGTATGGACTTTTCGATGTAAAACTATAGGACGGTTAGAGTTGTTATAAATCTGGTAATAAGATATATATTTCTTCATACCTTTATCTAGAATCGTATAGTTTCAAAAACACGATCTTATGATTTTGGCTCGACACTTTTTCTTTTCGAAAATACCTCTAAAAAATACGAAATATCAAGATTATTCTTAAATGGGGCTACATATACTATTGAAAATTGGTTTAATAAGTAGACACCAATAATATTTAGGATCGTATAGAAGCATTTTTTGAAAATCGCTATAGTTTTTTAATACGAAGTGATTTTGTGTTTTTTTTGCGTAATCGGCAAAATCGGTGTCGCTCCCGCGCGCGTCGTTTTCTCATTGCTATCTCGCTTTAGCACAATTTTTCCGAGTATCGCCTTAATATATAATTTGAAGCGAGTGATTTGGCACATGTGCTCGAATAGCGGACAGTCCCCACTACCGGCGATGGCCTGCAGGACGTTGATGTTGCTACCGCGAACCCGCCGCAAAAGTGAGCCTGCTTTTTAGCGTAATATGGTCGGGAAACTGTCGACCTCAGTGTACGCGAACTGTCGACCTCTGTATACTGTGTACCCTGAAGGCATTATTGTAATGTACACGCAGGGTGTTAGACAATTTTCGGGTATAGTTAACCCACAGACTGCTCGAGTAAAAGGAGGTACAGTAAGCTTTAAAAAGTGTCAACTTAACAGGCGCAGAACATCGAGCAAATCTGCGAGCCGACATATTAGCCCTAACCGACAGCGCTTAATGGTCATTTTCATAATAACTATTATGAAATACTGTAATTTTATCAATTTTTTTTATTTGTTTTCGAGTATCTACCCAATATTTAAATTTCAATACTTAATCATTACCTATTCATAAAATTATAAGATAAAAACCTTTTTAAACGAAATTGATCTGTCTGTCTTTTACAAAGAAAATGTAATAATAATTAAGTAACTACTAGTCTAATTTTGAACCTGAACTATGCTTTAACATAATAGAAATATGATTTGTTCATTTAAACTTAATCAATGGTAGCTTAAGTGTCACTTATCTTCCAATAGATCTTCCTGCTATTGTCACCAAACAATTTAATGGGTAATTTATGAACTAACCCTAAAAGATCTCTAAATCGAAATATGAAAATTCCAATAGCCATTGAAAAGGGTAAAGTTTTATTTCATTTTAAGTATCTTTAATTTGTCAGCCGTGACGGAATGTAATACAAACGAGGTGCATATGATAATCGAATGGCTAATATACATATTATATATTTTTGGGCTATTAAAACGTAATCTGTTGTTTTTTGTGAATTTTTTTTCGAAGTCCCCTGACAGCGGGATGTCGTAATCGCTTCTGGCTTTGAAGATGATTTTATGATATTGTGAGAACAAAATCTGTATACCTACGTAGGGTGAAAAGAAGTAATGTTCATGCACTAAAATGAACTGTTTATTGAAATGAAAATATTAACTGGCAAATATTTACTTAGGTAATTTTCTTTAAGATAAATCTTCTTAAGATAAAGCAAAACATAGTTAATGTTTAAGAACTAATCAGTAATCGTGGGATAAAGTTACACCACTCGTGAATCTTAAACTGTCTCCGATTATTAGCGTAGGGATCAGCATCAATTATCGACTAGGTATAACGTTGCTTCACGTTAACCAATTAAATGTGGGGGATAAATAAATTAAAAGGTGTTATTTTGTCATAGATCCATAGAAACAATAACAATAACAACAGACCAACAGGTTTTGAAATGGCTTCTATAACACAAATTACCTTCCGAAAAATCGCGAGAATTCTCCCAACAATTGGGCAAAAATCGCCCAATTACGATATTTTATTCCATTATAAATATATCGAATCAATCATATTATAAAAACCGATTACCGTCCATTTAGCAAACTAGGGCATCATCTTGTCCATCATTTGGTTAATCGCCCGATTTGTACGTTAAATGACTGATTTCGCATCACGAACATTGAAACGTTCAGACGTAACCATACAACCTGGAAGGATTGCGTAGTTTGTCGTTTTCTTGTATTGTGCGCTGTGTGGGTGGTCTGCTCCATTTGGGTGGGTTAACTTTTGATAGAAGACAAAATCATAAGATATCAGTCCGAATTTTGGTAGCGCCCAGAGTAGGATAAGCGTCAGAGAGCATATATCGTTTTATGCCTAGTACCTAAATCAGTTCATTAATGTCTAAAAACTATTAATTTCTTTCCCGTAACAGGTGAGGCAAATTTAATGCCTAAGCCAAGGCTTATGTTTGGTTCCTATAATCGAAGTCTATGTCTAATTTTTACGTAACAATTAAAGCGTTTTGACGACGGGAAGTGATTTTATTTTATGATATGTAGAGATTATGCTTAATTTGCATGCACAGTTTAAGCAATAAAAAATTGTAATTCCTTACGAAAATGTTGAAAACTCTACCAGGTGGAGCGACGACTTGCGAATGATGGCGGGCTGCAAAGAGCTAAAGACCGAGCTCAGTGGCGTAAATTAGAAGAGGCCTATGTCCAGCAGTAGACGAAAACGGGCTGATGATGATGATGATGAAGGAACATGTTGACGATTCCTAAGTACTAGGTATTTATTATGTTTATGATGTGAATAAATAATTTTTTATCCTATCTTTATCTCTGGCTCCACATTAATCTGTGTCTGCTAAGTGGTCGCTCGTCGGGCTACCGCTTGCTATAAACGCCGCCCGCGGCGCCGCTCGCGATCAGCACGCACGTGAGCGTGCATCTGACCCATATCTGGCTTCGCAGACCTTTTAGCAAGACAATATGACAGTGTTGACAGTTTTGAGGAGCCCGTGGTGCAGTGGCTAGCGCGGTCAACTTGCGATCGTTGAGGTTATGCAACTTTCGCAATGGTTGGTCATCCATTATCTGAAGCTCGTCCAAGCTTCGGAAGCTGTTAAAGCTGATGAGTTTTTTCGCCCGTATTTCTTGTCAGTTACAAGATGATGGTACTAGGTAAAAAAATGTTGTGGGATTCATAAGCACTAATTTTATTTAATCTTTGTAAATAAAAAGTTTTTCACTTAAGGCACGTTAAGCTTGGTCTTGGCTGTGCGGCCCATTCACCCTATCGTAGCAGTAGAGACATTAACTGATACCTATGTAATGTTTATTTTTATTTAAAAACTTAAATTTAAAAAGTTTAAGTCTAGTGCCGTTTATCGTATACTTTAGTCTAGAACAAACTGAACTTTTTCATTATATTAAATCAAAATTTCAATAAAATACATCAATATTTTTGAAGCAATGAACACAGTAAATATAACTCAATAAGATTCAATTACTTAATAAAAAACACAGCAGTTTCTAAAAAAATATTTGACATGTACCTTATGCTAATATT
Organism: Crambus lathoniellus; assembly: GCA_949710035.1. NCBI lineage: Eukaryota > Metazoa > Arthropoda > Insecta > Lepidoptera > Crambidae > Crambus > Crambus lathoniellus. Next base: position 2,421,347 of record OX453307.1, on the reverse strand, counting down.
ACACGGTTCAACCAGATTGATTCACTTTGGTTGAAAGGCGCACTTGACTTTGAATGATTAACTTTTATGTTTACATTATTCAATTTGGTTGCTTCATCCAAATTGAAAGGCAAAAGTGAACTGTGTACTTCCGCAATAAGTAAACTTTTTTTCTTGGTATCTGCAGCTACAGGTATTGTACACTGATAGCTGATAGTTTCGTGGTGTGTATGTGCAATTTCTTTTTTGAGGGCAAGTGGGTGGTGTATCTATTATATTGTATTTTTTGCGGAAGTAAGCTAGTTACATTATATTTATTTATTATTTATTCATACAATGCTCTTAAAAAGCTAACAGATTTCTGAATCCAAAGCGCTTAGAAGATTAGTCAATTATGATAAGCATGCAGTAATATTATATAATCATAACTAAAAAACAAACAATACATTATAACAATCATGTCGTATCTAGTGTCATGTCGTATAGATCTAGCTAGTGTTACAGTTTAAATAATAACATGATGGTCTAAGTGATTTCTTTGTTCTTTCACAATAATGTCAGTTAATTTCAGTTGAAGCTGATAAAAGAGGCTTTAAGTTTGGCTAAATTAAATTAAACGGTACAGGGTTGCGAAGTACCCAAATCGTTGATCAATATGATGTTCCTGCTTGTAGCGGATGCTCAAAATTAGGCACTTCTCGTTTTGCATAATACTCTTCGTACCAACCTCCATTATGGTAAAAGTAAAGAAAGCTTTGTAGTTCATTGAATAAATGGGGCCACGAAACTGTATCTTGTGGAATTTTACAGACCTTCTTACAGTGCTTATTTTGGCGCTAGGCTAAATTGATGTAGGAAGTATGAGTTGCATTTATTTGTTCGCTACTTTAACCTAGAAAATGCGTATTGTTTCATAAAACTTAATTACTCCAGACTTTTAACCACCTCTGTGGCATCAGACCTAAATTCAAAAAAAATCAAAATTCAATATCGTTTATTCAATTTAGGTTTGTTTAACAACACTTATGAACGTCAATGAAGCTACGCCATCGGTTCGCAAATCCTACGGCAAGAGACCTTGTAGCGAGAAGAACCGGCAAGAAACTCGCCAAGGGCTATTTTTTTCTCCCTGTTTTAACTTATACAGAGTCGTCAAATTTGAAAAGTGACCTTCACATAATAGTAAGGTTACTTTCCATCACAATACAGAATGCCGCTTAAATTAAGTACAATTTTGCTTATTACCTAAAACAGTAAACAATTTTCAACTAAACAAGGAATCAAATAGTTTAATGGACACACTAATCTTAATCTTATTCACATTGTATTATAGGATTAATGAAAAGGAAACTGCAAGCTGCGCTGTATATTCAAATTTATAAGTATTAACAAATAAAAGGAATTTTTAAATAAATAAAACAATTATTAGAAAAATTGCTTTTACTGTAAGACACGGATACCAAAATTACTATGAGACACACCAGCTCGCTCATAAATCAATATAATACTATTATAAACCATATCCCGAACACCTTTAACACAAGTAGACATGAGCAGACCCACCCCACTGGCAGCACCCGTTCACAAGCATGACGCATGAGCCAGCCATCGCTTCGCTCAACCATATTTTAGGGAACGTAACGACCCGTTCCGGTCCCTAGAGGTTCCGGGTTCGATTCTCAGTAGGGGGAACATAGTGTATTCGGTTTGGTTGGTGGTAGGGCTTGTTCAAAGTCCGCCTGGCTAGCTACCACCATCTTATCTAAGTCTGACGCCATAACAATGATGTCTTCAGCATTGTTGGGTTCTTGCAGTTAGAGATAAAATAGCCAGTTCCTCAGTGATTGAGGATTCCGGAACAAGTGTCCATTCTTCAGCCTTATCATCATTTAACATCAGGTGTCATGAAGGCTAAGTATTACCCCGTTGTGTATAAAAACGAGTTAAAGTAGAGCTCTTCAATTTATACTAATAAAGTTATGAATAAAAAAATCATGTATTTAGGTAAAAAAATGAAATTTAGGTTTATTGGGGGCTATGTTAAAAACATATTGGTATTTTATATTATTTTTATGCATTCACAATGCATCTTTGTAAGTATAGGAAAAATGTGTGATAGTAAAAAACCACGAGCCCTATAAGTATATATTCCTATACTAACAATTTTTTTCAATTCAATTTGACGACTCTGTATGAAATATGAAAGGGAGACAAAAATAGCCCTTGGCGAGTTTCTTGCCGGTTCTTCTCGTTACAAGGCCTCCCGCCGTAGGATTTGCGAACCGATAGCGTAGCTTCATTGACGTTCACAAGTGCTGTATCAGCCTAAAATGAATAAATGATTTTTGATTTTGATTTTGATTTTGATTTTGAACATATTGGTATTTCCCTGCTCGATTTAATCAGAAATGATGAGATCCGCAGGAGAACTAAAACAACCGACATCGCTCGAATTGAAGATGCAGTGGGCGGGACACAATAGAGCGGAGAACCGATGGCCGTTGGGGTAGAATGGTTCTTGAATGGCGACCGCGTACCGGACGACGTTTCGTGGGCAGGCCCCCTACAAGGTGGACCGACGATCTGGTCGAGGTCGCGGGAAGCCGCTGGATGCGGGCAGCGCAGGACCGATCGTTGTGGAGATCCTTGGGGAGGCCTATGCCCAGCAGTGGGCGCCGTTCGCCTTACATGATGATGATGATGTTAAAAAAATGAGATACCCAAAGGAGAATTTCTGCTGCCCGCCGTCCGCGCCGCCCCGCGCTTTGACTGCCCTCTCTCTATTATGCAAAGGTTTGTTACACAATTTACCCGCTTTTCTTATGGCCCAATCAAATGATGCAGCCAAACCACATCTCTTCCGCGGTAATACCTATAATGTTATCTCATTAGCGACCGATTTCCAGATGAATCGATATTTATCCCAAACAGATTATTAAACTGTGAAGCAGAAACAGTATGTTTCTTCAATGTTGTGGCAGAAGCATAAGAGTATCAAGGAGCTAACTAAAAAGACGTCTTTTATTTGGATGAAAATTAACCTTGCCCTAGCACGCATAACTATTATTATCGTGGTCGTATAATGTATTATTCTGTACTAGCGGCCGCCCGCGGTTTTAACCGCGTGATTCCCTTTCCCGAGGGAAAATCGGGGTAAAACGTATCCTATATTTTAATCCAGGCTTATCTACTATATGTGTGCCAAATTTCAACCAAATGCGTTTTGTAGTTTTTGCGGAAAGAGTAACAAACATTTATTTATTTATTTATTTATTTAAACATTTATACATCCATACTCACAAACTTTCGCATCTACATAAAATATTATAGTAGGATGAAACCGGAGCGACGCAGCGCCTCTTTCAATCGTATAACGAACAAAAATTCAATAGATATTTTGACAACAGCACTATAACAGATATCGGATGGAACAGTTAACATAACGACAGTTTTTGTGCCACAATAGCCCACTGTACAAAGTCTAAATTATCTCTATGGTAAGGAGTTCATTCATCTAAATTATGTCAGGGGTTTGTGTGTAAAAAGGTAAAAGTAGATCAATTTGTTCCAACAGCTAGCACTTATTTAAGGCACCAGTAAATAGGCAGCCGTCAATCATTTTAGCACTATTATTTATTCTGTGATTTTACGCAAGAGCTGGCGCCAGCGCTGGATTGCCAGTGACGTAAGTGTCAGCTACTGTAGTAGAAGTCATTACCGTGGATACCTACATGCGTGTTAAATAAGTTCTTACTTTAGACAGCTTTTGACATTTTGTAATTTTTATTAGCCACTGACATTAGGACTCATAATGGTTTATCAGACATTTTTAATTAATTTTAATTTTTGTTAATCTTATATTGAGATATTATAATTACATTCCCATAATATATAATTGACATTTGCATGCCCACATAATTAGGGTAGAACATTGTTGTTCGTCTTAATATCATTGTTGACCACCCCAATGTACTACACGATGTTAAGCAAATAAACGTTTTGAGTTTGAGTTTGAGAAATATTCTTTGTAAGAAAAATATGAATAAATTAGCTTCAAAAAAGAAGGAGGTTAACGGTTTGTTGATCTTCAATTAGATAAAATTGTTAAACTGAGATTTTTCGGTGGTTACGCGGTTATATAAGAGCTTTGTGTAAGCACAGAGCACAGGAAGTTCGGTAATCTCGTTAAACAAAATGAAGTTAGCTTTAAGTTAGCAGTGAATATGCTTAATGTGAGTTAAACTTTTTTTTTGTTTGGCTCATTTGCAATGGTTTTCAGTAAAGAGGCCGAGTCAATAATGCGTCGGTTTTTAAATTAAAGGGTAGGCTTCTAGCAGATTTCAAAAACGTGTCTTTCAGGTATTTTTTTTTATGTTAACTGGTTAGCTTCGATTTGTATAGATTCAAGATTCAAGATTCAAGATTCAAATTTGTTTATTCAATTTAGATTGTTATTTACAATACTTGTGAACGTCATAGAAGCTACGCCATCGGTTCCCAAACCCTACAGCGGGAGGCCTTGGAGAAGAACCGGCAAGAAACTCCAAGGGTTGTTTTTTTCTCCCTGTTTTATTTCATACAGAGTCGTCAAATTGAAAAATGACCTTAACATGGTATGACTAAGGTCAGTTTCCATCACAATTACACAATGGGTTATGATAAAAACAGTTAAGTATAGGCGAACTAATGATCATAGCGGTGAACAATTTTCAACTACTTAGGAACTCTACTTAAAGCTTTAATATTAGTTAAAAACAAAAGACAATTCTACTATATACTGCAAGTTGCGCCATACATGTTTCAAATTTTAATGTAATTCTTAATAAAATGAATAAAAACAAAAGAAAACACATTTTAAGGCAAGCAGATAAGAGCAGACCCATTCCCACTGGCAGAAAATATGATCTATGATGATGATGATATATAGGAAACTATGATCAGAGTTAATGTTGATTAAAATTTAGTGTTGACCACAAATTAGTGCAATGATTTAAGTGTTGGACTGCCAATCTTGTCGTCATGAGTTCTATTTCTACAGGGCACCAATCTAGTATCTATAACATAAATTCTTATAAATTTACCATGACCTAGAGCTTCATATTAGCTGTAATAGTAAGATTTTTTAAAATAATTGCACTTTAAGGTGTACAAAAGTACTTACCCAACAGAAATAATACCACCGAGCACCAATAATGAAGTACTCAGGATTAAAGCTGGTCTAGACGCACCCGATTAGAGCGATCTTGATCTTCCAGGTGTGGGCACGCTGATAAGCGGAGCGGAACCGGCACCTGCGCGACACGAGTTGTAGGGACGCACCAACGGTCTTATATCGATAAGGAGCCAATCTGATCTAACTCGTTTGTTACTACAAGTAGATACTCAGTAATAAGGGAAGTCTGGACGCACTTGATTTGAGCGATCTCCATCTATCCCAGGTGTGGGCACACCGATAAGCGGAGCGGAATCGATAAGGTGTCAATCTGCTGACTCCTTTGTTTCTACATATAGGTACTCAGGCTCAGTAAAAAGGGAAGTCTAGACGCACTTGATTAGAGCGATCTCGATATTCCAGGTGTAACCACGCAGATAAGCGGAGCGGAACCGGCACCTGCGCGACACGAGTTGTAGGGACGCACCAACCGTCTTATATCGATAAGGAGCCAATCTGATCTAACTCCTTTGTTTCTACATGTAGGTACTCAGGCTCAGTAATAAGGGAAGTCTAGACGCACTTGATTAGAGCGATCTCGATCTATCCCAGGTGTGGGCACGCTGATAAGCGGAGCGGAACCAGCACCTGCGCGACACGAGCCATAGGGACGCACCAACCGTCTTATATCGATAAGGAGCCAATCTGATCTAACTCGTTTGTTACTACAAGTAGATACTCAGTAATAAGGGAAGTCTTGACGCACTTGATTTGAGCGATCTCCATCTATCCCAGGTGTGGGCACACTGATAAGCGGAGCGGAATCGATAAGGTGTCAATCTGCTGACTCCTTTGTTTCTACATATAGGTACTCAGGCTCAGTAAAAAGGGAAGTCTAGACGCACTTGATTAGAGCGATCTCGATATTCCAGGTGTAACCACGCAGATAAGCGGAGCGGAACCGGCACCTGCGCGACACGAGTTGTAGGGACGCACCAACCGTCTTATATCGATAAAGAGTCAATCTGATCTAACTCGTTTGTTACTACAAGTAGATACTCATTAATAAGGGAAGTCTGGACGTACTTGATTTGAGCGATCTCCATCTATCCCAGGTGTGGGCACACTGATAAGCGGAGCGGAATCGATAAGGTGTCAATCTGCTGACTCCTTTGTTTCTACATATAGGTAATCTCATATACTCAGGGTAAAAAGGGAAGTCTAGACGCACTTGATTAGAGCGATCTCGATATTCCAGGTGTAACCACGCAGATAAGCGGAGCGGAACCGGCACCTGCGCGACACGAGCCTTAGGGAAGCGCGGCAGTCGAAGCAGAACGGTCTTATATCGATAAGGAGTCAATCTGATCTTACTTTGGCTTTGTTGAGTGGTTTGTCAATAATTTTTCTGTAATAGAATTATTAGCTGTGTTATTAGACCCGAAATAACACCAAATTGCATAAGTTCTTCTATTTAAATTAAATTAAATTTAAAAGTCGTTATTAAGTAATTATAAATTAAATTTTTTCTAAATTTATAAAAGTACTAAATAGACGGTATGTACATTGAACAGTACATCAGCCGCCCTTGCATTATGAAAGCGGAAGAAGGGCGAAAGTCGTGAAGATAAAGCTGTTAATCTGACCTGGGTGCCTACCATCAACTCTTATTGCGGTTTTGTTTAGGACCTAAACTGATCTGCTTCGCTTATTCGTACCACGACAGCTTAATATCAATGACAGCGATTCAGTGATCGTTCAACGACATTTCACAGCCGCTGAGCTGTCATCAACTCTTATTTGATTTATAACTCGGCCAAGCTAACATGACACCTGCAGGTTATACCCGTCCCTTTCACTCTCCGGGCATGACAGAATCGAGTGAAAGAGACGGGTAGAAGAAATAAGGACACAAATTGTTCGGTCATTAACATTTAGCAATTCATTTGCGATCCAGTTTTTAGAAGGTCAGAGTACGAAAGAAAGCAATTCATTTTAGGAACCTATTCTACGACGACCGATTTGGCGGAGGGGTAAACTACCTGCCTTCTGCGCCAGAGGTCTCGGGTTCGATTCCCGAACAAGACAAATATTTGTGTGCATGAACATGTCTATTTGTCTTGGTCTGGGTGTTTTCTATGTATATTAAGTATGTATTTACAAACAAAAAGTATTTAAGTATATATTTATCCGTTATCAAGTTCACGTAGACACAGTTTCTTAAGAAATTAACTACGGGCTTAGATAATTGGTGTGATTGTAAGAGAATATTTATTTATTTATTTATTCTGCATCGCGCTATTTTTGAATCGCTGTCTTAAAGTTGATGGTAGGCACCCTGCTCTCGTGTATACACATAATAGATAAATATCATTATTATTTCCAAGCGTTTAGGAGATTCAGTATTTACATTATATAAGACATTTTTATGACTTGATTTAATTATGAAGTCCGGGTCTTTTGGTGTGTATGGTGACTAGAATAAACTGATTGAATTCAAGTTATTTGAAATTGTAGTCAAAGTTTACAAACTTTAGTATTTTTTTAGTTCATGAAACGGTGTCCACCAAGCGTACTGTTTTAACAATAATTCATTTAAGATTAGCTGTGATGTTACCAAATGTGGGCGAACCGACCGGAACCATCACCTGCGCACGCGCCTCTACTTAGGATGGGACAACCCTTATACTCAAGTATTACGATAAGTAGTATCGATAAATATCGTTTTTTGAGATTATGATTTTTGAGATAATTAAGGTTATAGTGGAACTTTCCTAAAAATTTATGCGGGTTTTATAAAAGCTGAAATAATTTTCATAATAACCAATCTATGACCTAGATGTGGCATAGCGAAATTAATTAGTTTTAGGAAAAATGTGATAGTAAAAAACCACGAGACCACTGTAAGTAGCTTTCAGGCGGGATTTTTACTATCACATTTTTCCTATACTTACAGAATTGCATTGTGAATGCATAAAAATAAATTAAAATCTTAAATTAATTAGTTTTGTTATTTGTTATGGTAATTTAAGTTTTGCTACCTTTTCTTGTTTGCACCACTTAAACAATTTCGATGAATTTTTTATATTTAAACTTGGAAAATTACATAGACTAGGTACTTTATGTCGCAAAAAGTAGTGTGAAATTTGTAAAAAGCGCAAATTGATTTAAATCCGGACAAAGTAGTGAGTGGAACCATAATAAATCTTCAACAGACAGACCTTTCTTAACTTCTGAAATTACATTTCATTAACGACTAAAAACTACGACTTTAATGTTGATACTTTATTTAAACCTATTTATCGACAACGGTCTCATCCCTACGTCTCCTCACGATCGTAAGGGAAGATACTAGTGCGTACGCCAGGGCGCGTGCCACAGTTTTTTTTTTATTTTCACTTACATATCTCTACAACCGACTAGAACTCTAAGCTGCAAAGCAAATCCCACCTTATATTAAGCAGAATAAGGTGTGTTTTTGTTTGAGTAGGATTGTGAAGAGGGATGTTTTTTTCGTACGCGAATAAAATAATTGTTTCGGAATACACAGTAATGTTTTGTTAATTTGAATACGAGGGGTTGGGGAGAGGGTGCGTATTTTATACGCGCACGCGCCGATAAGAGGTTAATTACTTAGAACTAATACGGGGTTGTCCGAATGCCGTTGCTGTTCCATTTTGAATGCGTAGGAATTTACATGTCCGTTAGAGCTTTGATGTTTGGCGGCGATACGTAGTTGAACAGGAAAGTGTTTTTTTTTATCCACAACGGGGTAGCACTTGGTCTTCATCACACCTTATGATAAGTGGTGATAAGGCTGAAGGTGGAAGCGCACTACTCCCGGAAACCTCAATCACTGAGAAACTGACTATCTTATATCTTATATCTAACTGCCGCAACACAATAAGGCTAAAAACATCATTGTTATGGCGTCAGACTTAGATAAGATGGTGGTAGCTAGCCAGTCGGACTATAAGAACAAGTTCTACCACCAACCAAACCGGATACAATATGTACCCCCACTGGAATCAAACCCGGGACCTCTGGGTCTGAAATTGGTGTGGTATGAACCACTAGACCACAGAGGCGGTTAAAAGTATCTTCATGTTAGGCAGGAAACTTTTTCGAGAATATTAGTTAGGCAGGTTAAGCACTTACTTAGAACTGTTAAACCCTTACCTGAAAAATAAAAAACCTGGCTAGAGGTGCCACTTTCGCCTCTTCATTGTTACAAATGTCAAATTCTATAGAAAAAATTAGTTTGTCATATTTCCGCAACAGGGTGAGGTTCTTTATTTTTCTGGTCAGGCTTTACAACAATGTGCGATGTTAAACAATCCTATTTTCTACGCAACTGAAACTATCATTTCACTATCGTTGTGAAGCATGTTCTGAATGTTTCACACCTGAGAATAATGTAAACATTTACAAGGAGCCAATGCTTGACACAATCAAATAAAATCATAAACATTTATTCAGCACAGTCGAGGGACAAATTATTACATAAAACCAGTGACAGAACCAGACAAATTCGTAAATGAAAACAACACAGAAAAACCATAAACAATTTAAAAAAAAACATAGTCCCACGACCATGAAGCTCGACTTAATACTGAGGTAACTGGAGAGTGCAGTACGAACAATTTTTTGAATACCACAAATAACACAGTGGCTGTCTTCCGTCTCACCTACACTTTAAAAAAATACGTATGGTCATATGAGACAGCTGACAGCCACTACATACATAAATGTCAAATTTGCTGGCGACACTTTTTTATTCAGGGTGAGAGCTCCAGTTACCTCAGAGTATTAAGTCAAACTTCATGCCCACGACTGTACCAAAAGGGATCTATCTACTTCAGCTTAGAACAGTGTTTAAAAACGGACGCTGGTTTTCAACAAGATCCCTTTTTCCCTGACATCCGAATGCCAAGGCTAACTGTGGTTCTTAACCTAACAGCTAAATTCAATTAAAATAAGAGAGAAGATCAAACCATGGCACTGACAACAAGCCACTGAGCCAGGCCACTAAGACAATAGATATAACTATTGATCACTGGCTTGAGGACAATCCAATATATAGTGGACTGTCTCTATTTACACGATGCCAATATTGGACTGCTAAGTGGATTAATAGTCTTAAGAATCATTTGTGAAATATCAAAAATATTATAATTAGCACGATATACAAATATTGTTAAGTATACAATCATGAATCATGATTCTTACCTAAAACGCGTGCTGTCAACCCTTAGCTATCAAACTAATTGGCAGCAGCTGAGGGAGGCTGTTTACGCCCCTCCCTTTGCCCCCCCCCCCACCCCTCATCGCGTGACAGATGACGTATTAGTAATATTGCCCACGCGCATCCAAGCTTATTACTGAAAGCTTATTAGTTATGTTATGGCATATCAGCTGGGGATGATTTGGGAGAGGATAAATTGTGAATTTTTAATGGGATCCTATTTAATTGATCACCGAACGGATATTATCAAGCCTCCAAAATACTCTTACGATATAAGCGTCAAAAATATTGATACTTAAAAAATATTTTTCTTAACAAGCAAAGTAATATTAAATTTGTGAAAAACGAAAAATATTAATAAGTACTTACAATCTTCCGTCCACTTCATAATATTGGTTTTATTTCTAAATATTTATTAAAAAAGTGATTTTTACCATGCATTGAACGTTATTGAGGCTGCCTACTTCTCGTATCTTTTTAATGAAACTGATCAAAAGAAGAAAATTCTAGACTACTAAATCCGATATTTAGCTGCATTATATTCATGATTTTTAATAAATTTTATGCATTCACAATGCAATTCTGTAAGTAAGTACCTATAAGGAAAATTGTAATAGAAAAAAAAATATTTTTATAAAAAAATAAAACCGCCTTCTAAAAACCACATCAAAAAAGTAAGAAATAATTCCTCACCAAATAAATAACGTAAGTACTTTGAAGTCGGGCGTGAAACATGTACAATTTTTTGTTGTTTTTGTTAAAACCCGCCCGACTTCAAAGTACTTACGTTATTTAGTTGGTGAGGAATTATTTCTTACTTATTTGATGTGGTTTTTTAGAAGGCGGTTTTTTTTTTATAAAAATAATTTTTATTTCACTCTTTTTAGTGCATCGTGCAGGCAATTTGCGTGTTTTCTGGTAAATAGGTATGTGATCAAACTCAAAACCACCTTTTTCGAAGTCGGTTAAAATACCTTGAGGTATCCCCTTTTTAACAAAACAAGAATCATCTAAATCGGTTTATAAACAAAGGAATTATGCCTAAAGATACGTATTAAATTCACATAAAGTGGTAACGAAAACGACAGTATTTTCAAGAATTCCTGAAAACTACTGAACCGATTTCAAAATTTCAAAAAATGGGACCAACTTGGAAACCAACCTGATGTAATAACGTTTGAACCATTTCAATCGGTTCAGCCGTCTTCGAGTAATCGGTGGACATACACAAAAAAAAAAAAAAAAAAAACATACATACAGACGAATAGAGAACCTCCTCCTTTTTGATTTAGAAGTCGGTTAATAACCACACAGCCCCATAGTATATTTTCGGACGGGATTCGAACCCCCAGTCCTTGAAACATAGTCCAATGCTCTTCTGAAAAAAATCTATAACAATTATTTTTCCTATAAACGATATTCAATGAAAGTTTCTTTCATATAACCCTTTCGCCACGTGCCGTTATTAAAAGCACATTACTGCACTACTACACCACCGTGCGTGTTAGTGCCGGATCATTGCCTGCGAGGGTCCATAGTGCTCGTAAATTGGCAGCCAATACGATGACGTGTCGTTAATTTAGTTTGTTTGTTGCATGCAAATAGAAATCATCATGATCCGACGGGTTCCAAAACCAAGTAACAAAACTATAATATCTGAATCGGGGGTTGTAAGGTCGTATATATTATGACAAATTTAAGAAATAAAAAAAGTTTATCAATGATAACTTCACCCCAAAAAAAGGAGTTTTATTTTGATATTCGAATTCATTTAGCTTAGTCATGAAAAACTTTTGTAGCTGGAAGATAACTGTAGCGGTAGGCATTTAAAATTTAGCAAAGATCGTTGAGGTCAGTAACTTAGTCACCTGAAAACTTACCGTGGAGCATTTAGTAACAAAATTTTAAAAGAAGGACATATCGCGCAATGACATCAACATAAAAATGGTGCGATACTATATAGTTTTGATTATGTATTACTTATTTATTTATTAGTACGATCCCTTGCTTATAAAAGAATATAAAAGAAAAATAAGTGCGAGTTGGACTCGCCCATGATGAGTTCCATCCATACCCACTTAACGTAACCTATTGCCTACACCTAGCCAAAATTCCACTATAATTTTTCGTCAGCAAAATATAACTTTGTTTTTCTTAGAGTTTGTATGAATGACAAAGCTGCATTTGCGGTTTTTGAAAATGTGTTATAACTCAAAAAGTGCACACTATATCTTGTTCAAACCAATTTTCGTTAAAAGTTTTTATTAAGATCTATAGCATATATTTGTCTTCTAGATTTTAGTTAGAGGGTGGGGGGGGGGGACACATTTTACCACTTTGGAAGGCTCTATCTTTCAAAATATTGACTTTGAGAAAAAATGATTGAAGAAACCTTTATGTCATTTTAAATACCTATCTATAGACTTCCCACACGGATATGTTTGATTAAAAAAATATAAGTTTCAATTCGATGTATGGAGAGCCCCCCTTAGTTTTTTTAATTTTTGTATTAAAATCTTAAAGCGGTTCATACAATACATCTACCTATCAAGTTTCAACGGTGTAGTCTTAATAGTTTTAGAATTAAGTGGCTGTGACATACGGACGGACGGACAGACAAACAGACAGACAGACATGACGAATCTCTAAGGGTTCCGTTTTTAGCCATTCGGCTACGGAACCCTAAGAAGCAAACGAATGATATAATCTTTCTTTATCATTTATTTCAGTCCAATTGTTAATTATTCTTGCTATACTTAACAGTGCAAAGTGACCCGACAAACCCAGCTAATATTTTTGATGAGTTATCATTGCACAAACCTACACTATTGTGACAAAACGTGTAGGCCCGCGCGCGCCGCAGTCAACAGTGCTCTTCAAACATTGTTCCGGGGCCGAGCGCTGAAAATATAAACAGATGTAGTTAAGGGGTTGCTCTACGTTTGCAATACCTGCTAATAAAATTGATTATATCACTTAACTTCTAAAAATTCGCTGAACCTATACAAATTATTACGATAAACTTTTTAAAAGTTTTTATCCATGTGGTTTTGAAAGCCATTTTGTTGCGAAAATAAAATATCTTAAAACATAGAGAAGAAGAAGAATGTTTTTGTAACAGTTGTTTTTTTACGGAGTGAATTCTAGACGTTTACTCACTTATGCTCTGAAATGTTAATATTCCATGTTAACAAAAAAATGTATTTCCTCGCATTTCGTGAGATAAGTTTTATATACAAGCCTTGTTGGAAGCTATTTGCATTGCTAGCTTCCCGTACTCGGCTGTATGTACTATTTCACCTTTAGAGGTAATGGAAAAATTTCGGTAGCCAATATCTTAACGTATGGAAACAATCTGTAGGTACGGTCTCTAAAATTCAATCACCCATTTCTCGATTCTAGCACGACAATCTGTCGTAATGGTAACCGTTATCGTGATTGTATTATTTTGTATAAAAACCGAAACCTCTTTCGGTCTTGGAACTGAAATTCTATACATATTTGACAGTAGCACTTTGACAGCTTTCGAAGGACGGTATAGTTTACTATTCGATTACCGTAACGATAGTTCTATATTCCGTTCAACGATCTATTTCACTTGACTTGCTCTTTTTTATGAATTTGACATAAATAAATAAATAAATATTTTCTTACAATCACACCAATTATCTAAGCCCGTAGTTAATTTTGTAAGAAACTGTGTCTACGTGAACATAATAAATGTTTTGTTCGATTGTGGATTGTTGACAGAATAATCTTATAAAATGTTCAGAGAAAGTTTTTTATGTTTTTTGACATAACTATTCCTTTCGATCCGAATCAACCATGAAGTTTGACTTAGATACTCTGAGGTAACTGGAGCTCTCACCCTGAATAAAAAAGTGTCGCCAGCAAATTTGACATTTATGTATGTAGTGGCTGTCAGCTGTCTCATATGACCATACGTATTTTTTTAAAGTGTAGGTGAGACGGAAGACAGCCACTGGTATTCAAAAAATTGTTAGTACTGCACTCTCCAGTTACCTCAGTATTTAGTCTAAGCTTTTTGGAATCAACTCATAGCCCGTTCTACATTACGAAACTCCACAGTCATTGAGACTTGTCATTTGTATTGACTGCTATATCAGATGGTAGCGTAGTGCGCGAGACACCTTACAAATGTATGGGAGATACGCCTCGGCGACTCGTCGCGTCCGATACTAGTCGTGTGTAAGTATGTAACGATGTCGTTTCGTTCCAGCGAACGCTGCGTAGTGGCCAGTGTAGCACAGGGCCACAGTAAGATGCTGGAGCGTCGGTAATCGCCGCACAAGATGTAGTGGTAATAGATATGAATAGAAGATGTTTATAGGGACTTGACTTGTTTTATTGTAAAAGGTAGAATTAAGGAAAGTATATGAACCCGATTCCCGGGTTCCTGTTAACTACATTAGACTGTTTACAATTTTCTTATGGCTATAAATAGCTCTGTACAGCTTGGTGGTTTTGGTAGAACTGAATCAAAAATGCTGATCAAGGATCGTGAAACTAAACTTTTGAATTTGAATGGAAAGAACAGGATAGGATTCGATAAAATTAATGGCCAGTATGTAGAACTTGATGGCCAGTATGTAGAACTATGGAGTTTCCAGCCATTATGGAGTTTTTAACCATCCATAATGACTGGAACGAAACGACATCGTTACAAGTATATATGTAAGAACAGGCTTCGCCTTAACCGCGGCGGCCATGTTGGGTAAACAGCCGTCATCGTCCGGCATTGTGACGATGCCCCGCGACCGGCGCAGGCGCTCATCAATTATTACCGGCCGCGACCGCCGATGGCCGGGGAAGCCGCGTTTTCCAGGATTTCCTTTTGTCACATACATTTTTCATAGGTTCACACAATGAATGTGTTATCATCAGATCCCTTTTAGTTTTGCAAAAGTTTAAATGAGATTTTTTTAAATTAGCTTATCACCAATAGAAGCAACCGTAGCCACTAAGCACTTAACCATCGACAAAATCAGAAGAGGAGCCCGTGGTGCAGTGGTTCACGCGCTCGGTTTACGATCGTTGAAGTTAAGGCGAGGATTCCCGACTTAAGGTGCATGTAGTCGTGAAACGATCATTTTTGAGGCCCTAAAACTCATAAATTAGCCTACTGATGAATCCAGAATTAATATATATTAAATATTGATATATAAACTTCAGTCTGAGCATTTAAAAAAAACATAGTCTTTAAGATACTATTAAAAAAAAACATTGAAATGAAGCTGTTTTCAACTTGAAATACGCTACTGCTTCTAAACTACAAGTGATATTTTCACGTTTCTTTCAGGAAGAGATTGCTAACTTGTTTAACTTAAAACTGAGCATTTTTCGTTTTAAAATAATACATAGTTTTGACGAAACGTGTGTTTAAGCTGTTTTTGTGCGGGTAGAGGGCGGGAAAATTAGGCTACTTTTGTATGGCCAAGGTCGTTGGCGATACCACGGGCCTTAATAACGCTTGCTCGGCCGCGCTCGATACACTTCACGCGGACGCAGCGGCAGCCGGCAGTGAACTGTGAACTCGCGAGCGCCCCGCGAATCGAAAATCACTTAAAATTCAATTAAAAATTAACTAATAAAAAAAATAAAATTATGACGGCCGGAATCCCTCGGCTACTCAAAGACAATCATTTTCGTATATTTTTCATTAACTAAAACCAAGTATACTGCAAAAAATACGATATTTGGATTACGATTAGACTCATGTTCGGGATTTTATTTGACATAGTAAAATATCACCAATCGAAAAAAAACGGCCGGAAGCACTAGATCAATAACTGTAAAATAACATATACTTTTTCCAAGTTTTAAGTACTTGTGATTTGCGAGTAATCCATAATCTAAAAAACCCTATTTTGGGGAATCGGCGCCTTAAGCAACTTTCGCAATGGTCAGTCACGGGATGGGTGACCAAAGACTTTAAGCCTTTGGTCCTATTTGCATTTGCAGTCGTTAATACGTTAAGACATGTTCATGCACACAAATATTTGTCTTGTTCGGGGATCGCACCCGAGACCTCTGGCTCAGAAGGCAGGTATCCTATCCCCTGAGCCAAATCGGTCGTCATAAGGATAGTTAGTACTCTACCACTCTACTCTACCCATGTACATCAGCCTTCATCATCATCATCATGTCAGCCACACGACGCCCACTGCTGGGCATAGGCCTCCCCCAAGGATCTCCACAACGATCGGTCCTGCTTGGCCCGCATCCAGCGGCGCACCGCGATCTTGACCAGATCGTCGGTCCACCTTGTATGGGGCCTGCCCACGGAACGTCGTCCGGTACGCGGTCGCCATTCGAGAACCTTTCCGCCCCAACGGCCATCGGTTCTCCGCGCTATGTGTCCCGCCCACTGCCACTTCAATGATGCAATCCTTCGAGCTATGTCGGTTGTTTTAGTTCTCCTGCGGATCTCATCATTTCTGATTCGATCGAGCAGGGAAATACCAAGCATCGCTCTCTCCATTGCTCGCTGGGTGACTTTGAGCCTTCTTATGAGACATCAGCCTTATTAGCTAAGATTAACAACGGAACATTTGACGTAGGTACCGCGACAACACCGCAGAAGGACCAGTATATTTCGGTTTATTTCGGTAACAACGTCAATTTGAAAACCGTAATAATAACATCGGCGGCGCAACTCCATAAAGTTAACATGCTAACGAGTCTCACGAGATACAGGCTGAAGTTTTTTTTCTTTTTAACTTTCTGCGATTCAAATGGCAAGTAGGCAATAAATATTTGAAAACATATTGCCTCTTTTCCATTTTTGCGTTGCGTTTTTTACATATTCAATTTTATGTAAAAAACAATAAGTAGCAAGTGCGCATGGGCTAAAATAACTTAATAAGGCTTCACTAAGAGCAATCAAGGTAATGAAAAATGTTTGGTAACGTAGAGCTATTTACAGTCAGATCATATCTTGATCTTCGATATCAATACACAATTGCAAAATGAAATGTAATATTATTTATTTTGCACTGATAAAGGGTTACTTACATTTTATGATCTTATAATTATTGCCTATCAGTTACAACACATACACCAATTTGTACTATAATCATAAAAAATGGGTTGTTTTAATAACAAAAAATAATCACCAAACTACGCTTACCTAACCCACAAAAATACTAAGTCCTAAATAATAATGAACACTACTTTTGCATTTCAGTATTTTTTGTGGCTCAATTAAATTATTACTCTTAAAAAATTAAGTAACATCAAATAAAGCATCCTGTATAAATGAAAAGAATCAAGAAGGCAAAAGTGTCAAAAATTATATTTCACGGTCTCTAAGTGTCAGTTATGGTGTAACTCACGTACCTAATTGTTGTATGAGGAAGTCGCGTGCGCGTAAAGTGCGGGTTCAGTTCCCGGGAGGTGCGATAACGGGAGGTCGGCGATATTGGCTATAATTGGTTATTATTTTAAACCCTTCCGCTTTTTTCAAGCAAAACCTTAATTATAGTTATTTAATCAATTACACGTACGTTTTTTGACATCTAAGTTTTAATGACAAAAGTGGAAGTGGAACTTGAAGATCGATTGGACATTTTACAATACCCCACGCTTGGTCATCAGGTTTTTAGTTCTGTGTATATTATTTCACTTAGTATTACTCTTTATTCCTCAATAATAACTTAAAATTACATTTCGAATGATTAAAAAAAATATACATTGATTATGAATTGATTAAATAAATAAAATAAATCAGTGCTTCCGGGTGCTCCTACTAATTACTCCTACTCATAGGAGCACCAGGACACCCATGTCCTGATGTTCCTTTTGAATATAAAAGCAACGGGGAATAATGTAATAATCTTAATTCTTCTTCCTATCACATAACATATATTACTATAACTATAACTTCATCATGTCAGCCGAACGACGCCCACTGCTGGGCATAGGCCTCCCCCAAGGATCTAAACAACGATCGGTATAACTTATTAGTAGTTAATTTAGTAACCAACATCAGAAGGCTGAAATCATCTTTGGGAGCGTCTCAAACATCATGGCATCGTTTTCATACGTTTGACATTTAAAGTGACAGGGCAATGTTTGGGACGCTCCATGGCCCGCTATTATTTCTCGAAAATTTGCTTGAAAAATATTTCTTTTTTTAGCTTAAGGCGAGGAATCCCGACCGAAATAGGCACGCTAACGCTTGCTCGGCCGCGCTCTATACACTTCGCGTGGACCCAGCGGCAGCCGGCAGTGAACTGTGAACTCGCGAGCGCCCCGCGAATCGAAAACCACTTAAACTTCAATTAAAAACTAAATAATAAAAATAAAATTTATGACGGCCGGAATCCCTCGGCTATTCAGAGACAATTATTTTCATATGTTTTTCATTAACTAAAACCAAGTATACTGCAAGTAATATGATATTTGAATTATTATTAGAATGATGTTTGGTATTTTATTTGACACAGTAAAATATCACCAATAGAAAAAAAACGGCCGGAATACCTGTAAAATAACATATATTGTATCCAAATTTTAAGTTCTTGTGATTTACGAGTAATCCATAATTTAAAATACCCTATTTTGGGGAATCGGCGCCTTAAAAAGGATTTTTTGTTTGACTGTACAATATATGTAGTACCTAATTTAATTGTGGCACTCGGCTTTTTGTTTCTTGTAGGTACTGAACGTCAAATAATTATCATGGGTCATTTGGGGTTTAATGCTTTAACCAGCTCTGATTGTTCTGACGACTGTCCAACTGTTATGACGACTGTCAGAATAACATGCTGATTAGTTGGGACCATGTTGGGACACTGCAAATGGCGTTAATTTACTGCGTCACGCGTTTTAGTGAAGTGCCAAAGTTGGCCGGTGAAACATATCGATATTAAAATTCTGTATTTTATTTTTATTTTATTTATTTGGACAACCAACAAGTACATACACCCTTACATGCTAAAAATTACATTATATATTTGATGATTACATAGTGTTGACTTGATTATAGGCTGCCACGGAAAGCAATAACTGAACTAGTTGGATGGGAGCAGGAAACATCCCCTAAGTTAGATTAATTACATTATTTATAACTTACCTAAATTACTTATCTTATTAATTGTTATTGTAACGAAAACAAAAAGAAGAAAGAAAAAAAAACAAATAATTGAGAATGTGCGACAATTTCTGTAGCTGTTAAATAAATGGTTTTTGTATTTATTTTGTAGATAACTTTTTTGTAAGTTAATTCTTATAAATATCAGGCTAGAAGGGGCCCCGCTAGATTATCAATTCGTATTTTATTATAACTTTAACATTTAAAGTATTACTGTTACTATCTTGCTTCAACATAACTACAATAATTTGATCACCATGGAATTAAGGCGCAAGCCTCTCTGTCAGCCGGTGATCGAGCCAACGAGCTGAACGATGAAATGTGATGTTTCACCTCTTTTTATATTGCGAGAGAGAGGCGAGCAACATCGCTTGCGATGTTAGTATCTAATGTGTTTTTCTGCTTTGGAAATGAATAGTTTATCTGCACAAAACTGGATTTAAAATTTATGTCCCATACATTTGTTATTTCACTTTCTTGTTTTAGTTTATTTCACTTTGTTTATCGTGCTATGGAGAGTGCTATCTCTACATCTTGGACCCACCTGAAAATCAGCGTCACACTATTTGCTGTGGCATAAGCTGAGGTTGGGTCCATTTCGGCTAAAATGTTTGTTTTGTTTATGTATACAACCTTGTTTGTATGTTTTAGTCGAATAAACAATATTTCTTTCATTTCTTTCTTTCTTTCTTTCTTTCTTCGATGTGAACCGATGTATGAAAAGAGGTGAAACGTCACATCACTCAGCTCGTTATCTTGCTCGCCAGCTCACAGTATGACTTGCGCTTGACATAGTTATAATGTTAGTACCTAATTCAAGAAAGAAATTCTTTCTCTCAAGCTACTCTTTTAAGCATTCTGCTCAATACAATGTGCTATTTTCTTAGACAAAAAAAAACTCAGAGCGTCGACATCGACTTGTTTGGACATCCCTACAGTCACGACGCGAGGCACGCGACACGACCGCCCCGAGCGACTCGTTTGTCTTTGCCCAAATGAAATAATTAAAAGGACGATTTTCCTCATAACCATTTTCACCACCTGTACTTATGACGAACCGGCATTTGACAGGAATGTACTCCAGATTTTGTCCTTTTTGCTGTTATGATGTCATTAAGTACGCGAATTTCATTTAATGATAAAGAAAATTGCGCATAATGTGTAAACTTAAAATTCTGGACGCGATAATTTGGTAAGAATAAATTCTTAAAGGTGTTTTCAAAATTTGAAAACGTTATAACTTGTACACGCCTTTTTATTCTCAATTCAGAATATGCGGTGATAAATAAGTTATTCATTACAATAAATATACTAATCATTTGAACAATAGGTACTTAAACTTGATAGAAGTTGCATTGCCAAAAAGTTAATATTTTCTCCACCACAATTATTAATTTTGTCGAAAGTTAAAAAGGTGTGAATAGTGAACAAAGCCGTAAGGTACAAGTCTCCTGGACCACTAATGATGGGTCCATGCTTGTACGGAACACGTGCTGCGACATATGCGGCGGCCATGATGGAGTAAAAAATGGCGTCAGATGGTGGAAAAAGGAGGAAGTGATTTTACAAGCGGAGCGGGGAGAGGATGTGGCTGTGGTCATAGCGGAGATGTACGAGCCTGATAGTATATGAGGTTTTCCTCAAAGTTGGTTACGCCCGACTCGAACGTTACTTAACATTAAGTGCTTACTTAACATCATCATTCGCATGTAGGAGACGCATTGACTATGATTGATGACATTCCCTCAAAGTTAAGAAACGTTTTATGGTCGAGGCGATAGTATAAACATTACATAAAGAAAAATAGACTTTTTATATGTATGGCTTCTTGCATTAACTTAACTTACTTTAAATTAACATTTTCAACCGCCTCTGTGGGTCTAGACACCACCATTAGCCAACCCAAAAGTACCGGGTTCGATTCCCAGTGGGAGTACATTATTGTACTCGAAATGTTTTCAGTATTGTTGTGTTCCGGCAGATAAAGATAATATGATATCCAGTTCCTACGGTTTTCCTCCTCAGATTCCGGGAGTAGTACGCTTCTACCTTCAGCCTTATCACCACTTAACATCAGGTGTGATGAAGGATAAGTGTAACCCCTCGTAGATAAAAAAAATAACATAATATCTTCGAGAATTCTTTATACTAAGTTAAGGCGATGATTCCCGACCGAAATAGGCACGCTAACGCTTACTCGGCCGCGCGCGATACACTTCACGCGGACGCAGCGGCAGCCGGCAGAGGACTGTGAACTAGCGAGCGCCCGGCGAATCGAAAATCACTTAAAATTTAATTAAAAATTAAATAAAAAAAAAACTTATGACGGCCAAATCCCTCGGCTATTTAAAGACATTCGTTCGTATATTTTTCATTAACTAAAACCAAGTATACTGCAAGTAATAGGATATTTGGATTACGATTAGACGGATGTTTGGGATTTTATTTGGCACAGTAAAATAAAAAAAAAACCGCCGGAAGCATTAGATAAATAACTGTAAAATAACATATTTTTTTTCCAAATTTTGAGTACTTGTGGTTTGCGAGTAATCCATAATTTAAAATACCCTATTTTCGGGAATTGGAGCCTTAATGAAGAATAGTGTAGTATACTTCTAGAGGCAATGACAATTTTGTCAGCAACTCTCGTATAGAGTTACTATATATTGATATGCGAATCTAAATCTTTCACCCCAATAAAACCGCTCTTCTTCCATCTCCGCTAGCTTACAAGCCACTGCCATCCGCTGTTTATATAAAGAGGATGTATTAATTCATATAATTGTTACCCTTTCGGGAGGATGTTTAAAAAAACATTATATTAAGTTTATAGGTGGGTTCGATTAGCTCTTTTGTTGCGCTCGGTTTTATTTCAAATTTGTATTCATTACTCCTTGTTATTTCATCATTTCCGCTATGGGCCTACGTTATTTATAATATAATTTGGGTATATCTTTATAATTTTAGAGTTTTAATTTTAATATCTTAATTATTGTCTTTACGACATAAGTTTCGGAACAGCGGTTTTTCAATCGCGACTTGTTATTTTTCTCGCCATTTTTTTAAAATTGCGAATGCGATTAATTACTTGTAATTCTATATCTAACAAAACTGCAATGAACATTCACATGATTACTGTGCCCGTAGTGTAAGTTTTTATGTCAAAAAACGCAAACTATTTCGAATGCGTATTAATGTCAATTTGTATGAAAACTGTATTAGCGCCTCTAGCGGCGAGTAGCGCGCTTATATAGTTTTCATACAAATTGACATTAATACGCATTCGAAATAGTTTGCGTTTGCTTGACATAAAAACTTACACTCGGGGTACTGATCACAATGATTCACACAGTCGTCGTAGGCTACGATTCATTAAAAAAGATCATTTTTACTTGCACTTGCAGTGTAGGTATGTATGTAGGTATGTTCGGTTCGGGTCAAATCTTGCAAGCTTAATTTGAAACACTTCCCAGTGTGCGTTGGAGCTAAAATTTTGCAAACAGGTTTGGTTTAGATGACAATACCACTGTAAAGTACAGTCAACAAAAAATCTTGTCACAAAAAGTGATATTTTTACTAAAAACTTATTGATGGTGATTTTAGTAGTCAAGCTATAAATTTGGCATTTCTTAGTTATTTTGCATTCCCACGTTAATGTGTCATTAATTTAAGTAAGGACAAAAGATAACTATTTCGATTAGATTTGCTAAACGTGCTTATATTTACATGTATTTATAAAAGTAGAAACAGGCTGTATGAACTATATAAATTAAGAGAAACTAATCACAGCCCTCGTTTCGTAGAACATGTAAAACAATATTCTAAGATTTTCAAAAAAGCATGTTCTAAAGCAAAGTCAATCTTTTTAAAGGATAAAATTAAAAAGTCAAATAATAAAATCAAAACAACTTGGGATATTATTAAGCGTGAAACCGGAAAAGGTAAACAACATGACAACAGTCTAGCGCTTAACATTAATAACGCAAGAATAAACTCTGAAACAGAAATTGCTAATATTTTTGATAACTTTTTTGTTAATATACCATTAGTAACCACCTCTAATTTGAATTCTTCACCAGCTTCTGCTGTCTCGGTTCTTGAAAAACATGTATCTGAGTGTAGTTCATTATTTAATTTTAAAGAAATTAATTCTAGCGATATAATCAAAACATTTAATTTACTTAAAATGAAAACTACCACTGATTTATGGGGCATATCTGTTACTGTACTTAAAAACATTATTCATGCTATTGCCCCTTATCTTGCTATTATATTTAATCAGTGTATCGCTCAAGGAATTTTTCCTGATTTAATGAAATTTAGCAAAGTCATACCTTTATTTAAATCAGGAAACAAAGAAGACCCAAGCAATTATAGACCAATATCAATATTACCCGCCTTAAGCAAAATATTTGAAAAAATAATACTAGAGCAATTATTGTCTCATTTCTCATTAAACAATCTCATGCATAGCAAACAATTCGGATTTATGAAGGGTCAGTCAACCACGGATGCTGGGGTTGCACTTTTAAAGCATGTGTTTGATGCCTGGGAAAAGTCGCAAAATACTCTTGGAATATTTTGCGACTTATCCAAGGCTTTTGATTGTGTTGATCACCGGACGCTGCTGTTGAAGCTAAATCATTACGGTGTAAAAAATAATGCCCAGAAACTAATACTGTCGTATCTCAGTTCCAGAACTCAGACAGTTGACATTAATGGAGTGAAATCAAACGGCTCTCAGATTAAACTAGGCGTACCTCAAGGCTCTATTTTAGGCCCTTTTCTATTTTTGGTTTATATTAATGATTTGCCTTTCTTTGCCAAAAACTTCTGTGATATTGTGTTGTTTGCAGATGATACTTCTTTAATATTTAACATAGACAGAAACAAAACCAATTTTGACGATGTAAACAAAGCACTGTCACAAGTACTCGGTTGGTTTAATTCTAACAATTTGCAGCTTAATGCAAAGAAAACAAAGTGCGTACTTTTTTCTCTGCCAAATGTACAGACGGTACCTGTAGAAATTGTAATCAACAACGAAAAACTGGATTTAGTACAATCAACGATCTTTCTGGGTGTAACTTTAGACTCGAAACTTCAATGGCATGCGCATATCGCAACATTAGCTGGTAAGCTTAGTTCTGCTTCCTACGCTATTAGAAAAGTACGACAGCTAACAGATGTTGATACTGCTAGAACTGTATACTTTAGTTATTTCCATAGCATCATGTCATATGGCATTCTTTTGTGGGGATTAGCGGCTGGCATTAATGCTATATTCATCTTGCAAAAACGAGCAATCAGGGCCATCTATAAACTAGGCTCCAAAACTTCGCTTAGAGACAAGTTCAAGGAAATAGGTATACTGACAGCTGCATCTCAATTTATATTAAATTGCATTCTTTTTGTACGTCGCAATATTAACTTGTATACCAAAGATGGTGATTTACACAATCGTAATACTAGAAATAGAAACAAGCTCGTAATGCCTCGGTACCGTTTAGAAAAGGTGCACGGATCTTTCGTTGGTCAAGGTATACACATATATAACAAAATCCCAAGTGATATCTTGGATTTACCATATCTAGAGTTTAAGAATCATATAAAGAGTGGCCTCCTCAAAAAAGGCTATTACACTGTAAATGATTATTTGAACGACAAAACACCTTGGTCGTAACACTCGTAACGAATGTTCCTAGTATGATATTGTGAGTCGTGTCCTATATTTTATATTATTAGCGTTTATATTTGTTAAGCTTTTAATTCGGTCATTTAAGGTAGGCAGTTTGAGTATGTCATGCTCACTAAAACATTTCTACGGTGGTGGCGTGTGAGGCGGGTCGTTACGTTCCCTAAAATATGGTTGAGCGAAGCGATGGCTGGTTCATGCGTCATGCTCGTGAACGGGTGCTGCCAGTGGGAATGGGTCTGCTCTTATCTGCTTGCTTTAAAATGTGTTTTCTTTTGTTTTTATTCATTTTATTAAGAATTACATTTGAAACATGTATGGCGCAACTTGCAGTATATAGTAGAATTGTCTTTTGTTTTTAACTAATATTAAAGCTTTAAGTAGAGTTCCTAAGTACTTAATTGAAAATTGTTCACCGCTATGATCATTAGTTCGCCTATACTTAACTGTATTTATCATAACCCATTGTGTAATTGTGATGGAAACTGACCTTAGTCATACCATGTTAAGGTCATTTTTCAATTTGACGACTCTGTATGAAATAAAACAGGGAGAAAAAAACAACCCTTGGAGTTTCTTGCCGGTTCTTCTCCAAGGCCTCCCGCTGTAGGGTTTGCGAACCGATGGCGTAGCTTCTATGACGTTCACAAGTATTGTAAATAACAATCTAAATTGAATAAACAAATTTGAATCTTGAATCTATAAGTACCTAGTGTTCGTATGTATCGATTTGACCAATTGGGTTTTGTTTGCACAAGCCAGGTTTTTCAATTTACAGTCAAGTAGGTACATACTTAACACAATCCTGCCGCCACCAGCCACTGATTAATATTAAAGGAGACTGGGCACCTCTGGGCCCCAAGTCTGCTAATTTTAATTTAAATAAGATTCTATTGATATTCAATTGAGACTCAATTACGATTCCATTACGATTAAAACAAATTGGGTATTCTGTAAAAACTTGTACGTCAGCTCAATAGAATCGCAATTGAATCGTAATTGAATCGTAATGGAGTCTCAGTTGGATAGTTACCTTCGGGTATGTATCATAATAACTACGGTCGTTTCGACTATGGTCGAAATAACTACGGTCAAAAGACCTACTGTTCAAAATAACTATTGGTCGTTACACCTATTTTTAAAATAACTAATGTACGAAATCACTACTGGTCATCTCACCTACGAACAACTCACCTACGGTTATTTCACCTACGGTTGATTGAACTACTAGTCATTTCACCTACGGTCATTTCACCTACGGTCAACTCACCTACACGGTTTATTAAGTTTAAAAATAGTGACTCATGTACAGACACGAGCAATAATATTATGTATACAATACAACATAGAACTTTGTCACACTGTAGCGTTCCAAAAGAAAACGATCAGTGTCACAGAAGTCATTCAATATTGTAATATGATATAGTCCTATGTTGTATACATATTATTGGTCGTGACTGTATTGCTGTTAGGTGCGAGGAGCGAAGCGACGAGCATGTTAGGTTTACATGAACATACCGCGAGAGCCGAGCGAGCGAAGCGAGCGTGCCGCGGCAGCGGCCGGCAAAGCGCCAGAAACGACTATATACATATTCCCATTTCCTATTAAACTGAAGTAGGGGGTAGGGGGGGTGTATAAAGTCGATTCTGGCGCTTCGCCGGCCGCTGCCGCGGCACGCTCGCTCGGCTCGCGCGGCGTTTTGGTTACTGTTCTAACCTAACCTAACCTAAAACGTCTGTTACATTTTGTTGGGTGGCAGGGGGCTTCGACCCCCGAGCTCCCTTGGCAGAGGGCTTCGCCCCCTGTCCCCCCTTTTGTTTTTCCCAAAAGATATAAAAATTTTGAAATAACAAAAATTTTTTTGAGCAAAAAAAAAAAAAAGTTTATATGTCCATCGGATGCCTCCTAGGTATCTCCGGAGTACCGTAGGGGATCGAAAATTTTGTTAGATTTTAGCTATGACGCACCGTTTTCGAGATATTTGCATTTTTATAAAATTCATTCTTGAAAATTTTGCAAGTCCCCGCTTCATACTAAAACAGTCAAAAATTTTATGTTTGCGACACCCTAACCAAAAAAACAATCCAACGCGCCCAAATCCATTTAATAAACTTTCCAATTCATAAGCTTGTTGTAGGCGAGTCGTTCATAGTCGAAACAACCAGTAGATGAAATGAACATTAGGCTAATCGTCCGTTAGTTGAATCAACTGTAGTTCAATCAACCGTAGGTGAAATTAACAGTAGTTGAGTCGTTCAATAGTCATTACGAAAATATGTGAATCGATCGTAGTTATTTCGACCATAGTCGTAATGACCTTAGTTATTATGATACATACCCCATTGAGAGTACTGTCAAACAAATGTCAAATGAGAGTAGAATACGATTGTAATACGATTGAAGAGCAGACTAGCAACTATTCCGATGGCAGTTCAATGGCAGTTCAGTCGTATACCATTGGTCTTAAGTTAGTAGCAGAATACCAAAAATGTCAAAAACCGCTATTGAGATCCAATTAAGATTCAATTGAACCATTTGTAAATTAGCAGACTTGGGGCCCTGGACCAAAGGTTGAAAAATAAACGTGTGCGGCCACTTAAGAATCTAATTCTAAATGAAAGTTATGAATATGCGCTTCATTTTTCCTTATGAGCATAACGCTCAGATGTGGATACCTAGTTAAGAAGATAATGTTATTTTTTTTATTTTAAATATTTTTATTTCGTTCATGATATAAAATTGATAAAATTAATGTTTACAAACGCTTAAAAACAGGAAAACAGTGATCTAATACAAAGAACAAAAAAATGGCAGAAGCCTGTATTATGTGAACTTGGATGAGCGAACTTATAAGAAATCTTAAGGGTTCGGTCAGATCTGTCTAATGCCACGTGAAAACACGCCGTATCTATATGGACGTGTTATAAGATAAGTGTGCTTCTGGTGCATACATTTACTATGAAAATCGAACACGTGACGTCAGACGAATGTGATCGCACCTTAAGAGTTGCATAAGTCCACATATAGACATAAAAAAATGGTTAAAACAATATATTTCTATCATTTTTAACGTATTTTTAGTGAAACTTAAAATATGTAAAAAAAGTCGTAACTCTGAAACTACCCATGACAGCGAAGTAAGGTTTTTAAAAAATGTAAGCACATATCACTACCATTAAATAGAGGCTACTTCTAGAAGTGGCCGCCACAGTTTTTTTTTCTTGGCCCAAGCTCCATAAGTTTTTTGCCCACTCTCAGGCACTCTCCTTTTCTCTTCCTACAATCTGTTAGCTTAGCCGACATTATAATTTTGACATAAGTAATCAAACTCCTTCGTTCAATAAAGACCTCACAAGCAGGTTTCCCATGAAGAAACATTTTCGAATCATATAAAATTATGCAAACTTCTTTGGGCAACGCTATCAAAACGTTTTTTCGGTGTGAAATTCTCATGCGGTATTTTAACAATACAATAAAACCAGCGGGGAACAACGAATGAACCCTTGAAATTCACTTTTTTATTAATACTTCGCAATAATCAGAAATCACGAAACATTTTTTGGTTGTTATTGAGATTTTTAATTCATATTTGACAGGTTGTGTTTTGTTTTCTTTCTAAACGATGCATAATAATTTGTAATTTTTTATAGTGATGCTCTGTTTTTACGATTGAGACTTGATTGCTCAGGTTTTTTGTTCTATTAATGTAAATTTAAATAGATGTTTATTTTCATTAAAAATACCGCTTTAAAATCTACTGACAAAATTTAACTCAGCTAATCGCAGATATAACTTCATAGGTACAGTCGAGTTCAATAATATCTGTGCACTTTTTAACTTTGTCGTAGTAATTATTGTGACAGTTGTACAGAAAGTCAAAGACAATGTCAAAAAACAATGCGACAAAGTCCAAAAATGCGCAGATATTATTGAAGTCGACTGTACATATTATACCAAAAACAACAATAAAAAATATTTTTAATTACGTGTCGGATTTCAAAATCATTATAATCAACAAAAGGCAACATTTTCACGCACATATTTTTCGACCGGAAGAACAAAATCCAACCCTTATTTCAATTGGCAAACCACAATATATCAAAACTTTTGAATATAAAGACCACCTATCAACCTAACGGGTGACGGAAAACAATAAAACGCAGTTTTTGACTTGCGCCGCTTTTTGATAGCACAGCGGGACAATTGTAACTTTTTTGATACAGCTTGAAAGTTGAAATATTGACCTAAATTTAATAGTTTTAGAGATTATTTTTGCTTAGACGGTTTTCTACTATATTTTTTATTGTGAAAATTTTTATATATCCTTTTATTGTATTATTGTGCCAATTGTATAGTGAACCGGTAAAACTGTCTTTTGTGTGATTTTAATAGTGTTATCATTGTTATCCTTTTGTTACTAATTTGTATGATTATTCCAGTCCTTAGATTATTTAATGCGATTTTCTACGGTCTGTTTTAAGATTGATTATATTTTTTTATGTCCCGAGATCAAAATTTCGGAAAGTGTGATAATTATAAACTATCGTAGATTTAACTAAACTTTCAAGTCAAGTGGTTTGTGGGATTGTTGAGTAAACACTTGAAATCAAGTGGTGAGAACCGATGTTTAGATTTGCTACCGAAGATTCTTTTTTTTGCCACCTACTGTGTGAAGACATGTTATATTTTTGGATTTTTGGAATTTAAAGTATTTTGTTAAATCGTATTTTTATAACTTTATTGCTACTAGTTCTTGATTAAAAATACTTTTCAAGAGATCAAACGTTTCTACTGATGTACCTACTGAGTTTCTCATAAACTGTCTGGCAGATATCTGCCATTAAGCCAGCGGTCCTGGGTTCGATTTTTAACCTGGAAGAAATAATAGGTATGTATTAAACATGTTTTTGTGTCTGGATACACTTTACTTTGCTTTTATCGTATGCGTTTGTCGTAGAACCAATACATTATATTAGGTATTATATATTTTTTAAAGCTATTTGAAGACAGACAACTAATGACAAGATTTCAACTAAAACCATGATTTTTAAAAGTAAATAATGACAAATCTTTTTGGTAAAAAAAAAAACAAAATCTCAGTACTTCGAGTTGAAAAATGTAAACAAATGTAGATATAAGTACAAACTTTCATTCACAAATGTAGAAGTTCCAGTACTCATACAACTCGCTTCCTCCATGAAATACAGTCCTTAATTTTTTTCATTTCACCAAATTAAAACGACTCGGTCATTGCCAAATTGAATCATCATCGTTTCGTTACGTTCGCGATCTGCGCACCAGTCATCGTCAACTTTTTTATAATCGACATTTTTTTAACAATCGACTTTTTTAGTGACTTCAGACTTGCAAGTCACTGTCGGCAAATGTAAAAAGTATCCGCTCGGGGTGGTTCTTTGGGTTTTGTGGGAAATGTTTGCTTAAAGTTACGACTTTGGGAAATTGATAGAATGCTAAAGTTAGGTACTTGCTGTTGGAACTTATTTTGAAAAGACAGTTTCTTTTTTCAATAGAAAATAAGTTTGTATTGCAATCTGTAGGTAGTGGTTGCCGGCAACTTCACAGGTACTACCTATACAGTTTGTTCCATGTTCCTTTAAAAGTGCAAAATTCTTTAGCAATAAAATACCTAAAATGAAATAAAAAATAAGATTTAAGCTTCGGGGCAGAGGCATTAGTATTTAGAATAGATCCATTTTATAAAGCTAAGCACAATCTTAACAATTTATTTCTTCCATGCCAAAGGAAGCACCCAATTATAATATTATTTTTTTTGCATTAAATCTATAACGTCACCTTCCTCATCCATGGTTAATTTCGCTCAATCAAAAACCATCGCGCCACTACGAAATACGATGACTTTTTACTTTTTAAGTGACCGTAACGAAAGGGTGCTCATTTTGGCGCCTACCTATAGTAACTTTAAACTTTTTTGAAGTTTTTATGACAAGTTATTGATTCTTATTTTGATTGAAGTTAATGAAATATCCATTTTGCAGACTTAGGGGTGGTCGATAACGACCACAAAAACTTTGGTGTGTGAAATTGTCGTTCAATTCGGCTTTTATCGAGGATTGTATCTAACTTATCCTACAATAAGTTTTTAGTAAAAATTTTATTTTTATGGCAAGCTTTTTTGCTGACTGTACTTTAATATTGTATTGTCGTCTGAACCAAACCTGTATACAAAATTTCAGCTACATCGGAAACTGGGAAGTGGGTCAAATTAAGCTTGCAAGGTTTGTCCCCCACTAACAAACTAACTAACTAACTAACATGGCAAGTTAATAAAAAGCTTGTAAAATACTAAGTTGGCATCGAAAGATACCATAATATGCTGCACTCAAATTAACAAATCAAATTATCCGCAAGGTAAGTAATTAGATGCCATCTTAATTTTCTCGTTTGCTAGTCTTTTTGTAATGAATGAACTAAAAATCTTCAAAACTGATTTTAATATTTTTTTCACAATACAAAAGCTACATTCTTCCCGAGTGACACAGGTTTTATTTTAAAAATTCCTTTTCTATTAGAAAGATACGTTATTCCTGAGTGACATAGGTTTTATTTTACCCCGATATTCCTACGGGAACGGGTACTACGCGGGGAAACCGTGGAGGACTATTTTTTAATTGTTGAAATATAATTTTCCTTCTTTGCTTTTTTCGTTCATGTCTCATTACGTTCAACCATGCCTCATAAGCTCAACCACGATCTTTCAGTATGTCTTCCATGAAATTAGAATGCAATACCTTAATTGTTATGCTTTTTCCGATCATAAATTCAATAGGTATGTGTTATTAATATATTTTTTAAGACGTAGGTAATTGATGTTTATAGAAGTTCCTCGGTTTTCTTAGAGAGGCTCTACGGTACATAGCTCACGAATCAGAGATAGATGCGATACAGGACGTCATTAAAGCAGGTACCTGTAATATATTTAGTAGTGCGGGGCACACTGAGAGCAATCGAATCAGCGAACAATGACTTGGTTATTCTCATTAATACAGGTCAATATTTGACGACTTCAAACTACTTCTTATTGACACTAGGTTATATTTGATCACTTCAACGCGCGAAATTTTAGATTTTCAATGCAATTTCGATTGACTAATCAATGAATGAATTAAAATTTATCTTGCTCATTATTATCACACGTTAGCAACTTTGTGACAACAATACTAAATAGACACAGAACGATCTTAGAATGATTACGATTGTGAAATCCGTCAGAAATAGAAAACGATAAGACAAAAACACAATACACTTCATCTTTTGAGCAGTCGTGTATAAGAATCTTCTAGTTGCATTAATTCTTTCTTCGTGTAAACAAGTGAGGTAATTTTAGTTTTATAACGTTAACTTACTTTTAAAAGTTGAACCTTTTTGAAATAAAGCAACTTTTACGAATGACTAACGTGCGCTTTATTTTCACTGTTGTATGTTTATTTCTAAGATATTTGAGTGTTGAAGTAAATGTTTCAAAATGTTTCATACCATTGGACTCAGTGTACCTCAGACCCAAATAACCGGATGGACAGGAACTCTTCCTTTCCTTTCATGCATGGTAATGATTATGGTTTTTTACCATAAAGAAAAAACCTGAGAAAGAACCATAAAAACATGGTTCCCACAGCCACTGTGGGAGAGCGTTGTAGAACACAGATTTTAAGTGGTTTACAGATAAACCTTCAAATCAAATCAAATTCTTTTATTTGCTAAGAATAGGTACATATGGTGTTAATAATATAGGTAAATTCATTAAAGTTCTGTATTCAGTTAACAATAAATTAACATGAAAAAATATTCGTTTTAAACAATAATTTTCCTAATATTTTACTTATTTGATTATCACTTCATATCATATACTTTTATCATTATCATATTATGTCATTATCATTATCATAGCATTGTCATATAGCGTCATTATTATTATCATATCATGTCATATCATTAGTATTATCATTAATTAGTCAAAAACACCCTTACACTGTATAAACACTTTTCTGTAAGCTATGTATATATACCTATACCTTCAGAGGGCTGAAGGGGCTACGTCGACACTGTAGTGCGTCAGGGGATGCTGGCTGCAGCGGAGGTAGATAGCTTTTTAGCTATTATAAGAAAACGCATTGCGTCTCTTATGCAACGTGTGCGGGGCAGCTCTAACAGTCTCCTAAGGACAGTTGCGGAGCGGCTGGACGTAGATAGTGTTGTTATGCAACATTGGACACGCGTCCATCTGTTGAAGGACACCAAGCTGTCATATTAATAATAATTTCTGTAACACTTACACTAACATAGGATAAGTCACAATTACTAACATTATGGGCACTCGCCTGAAATAAATGACTTTTATTTTATTTTTATTTATTTTATTTTATATCTATGCCTAACTGTCTATGGTGAAACAAAACATGATTACTTACCTATTTCATGCACTTTGCTTTTAACTTCCAGGTAGGAAATATAAGCAATAAATAATATAAGTACGAAAGTTGAATTTAACCAAGTCTAAACAACGTCCAAAGCATAGAGAACTAAACAAAATATTTTGGGTCCCCCATCCCGTGACCGACCATAGCAATGGTTGCTTAACTTTTTTATATTTTTTTATTTAAATCAGGCTACTAAAGACCCATACCATACATACCTTAAAGACTAACTGAACATACATAATATATTATAATTTAATTGTAATTAATGAGTCACACCAATGACTTTTGTTATCAGCATATCTAAAAAATATGTTACTCGAGGAAAAAGAATATGTTTTTATTTTTTTCCTATCTTAAAAAATGAGATATTGAACGTTAAAGTTCGGCCTCCGTGAAAAATTCGCGTCACATCGCGATTGAGAATTCGCGCCAATTCTCCTTTGAGTATTTAAGCAATTCTCAATCGCGATGTGACGTCACACGTTAATTCCATTGAGCCAATGGAATTAACGTGTGACGTCACATCGCGATTGAGAATTGGCGCTTCCGTATTTCTCCTTTGGCTATTAGAGTTGCGCTCTCAGGGTTTCGCAATAAATTTATTTATTTTTCTTATAGTCGATCAATGATCAATTTTGTATTGAGCCCATGTGAAAAAACACCTTCACATACATAAATTGTATTTTCGTGATTAATAATTTTGACTTTCGTAATGGCGGGCGGTATCTGTCAATATAAATAGCAACCATCAAACTTCGATCAACAATAACACGAAGCCGTCAAATGGACAGTAGGTGACAGTTTCAGAGTGCGGCTGCGCGCGGTCGAAATCGAATACTAATCATTAATCATAACCTTAGAACGAAGAGAATGTACTGTAACTAACGTCAAAAACGCGAAGTTTGCGCACGGACGGACTCTATGTAGGTACAGTTGGACGGAAATCACCCGCAGCAGCCGCAATCGGAGATGTCACTGCGACATGACGTCATCGCAATAGCGCGCAAGGAAAGCAAATTTACAAAAGCTGGTGAAACTTTATAACGCTGTATCTTTGGAAATCCTGGACAGATTTCGATGAAACAAAAACTGTTATTACTTGCACGAGTACGCGCATTAAATGCAGTAACTTTTATAGTCATATTTTGATGTGTTGGTGTGACTCGATGACTTTCGGCGTCGAATCGGTGGCATTTTGGCAACGTCCCTCGGAAGCGCCGGTAAACCACTCCCTGTGGCCAAAAGTCCTCCTCCAGAAAAGTTTCCAGCCTAGCTGTCGGGACCTCGGGACTCGCACCACAAACGGCTTGAAATTTGTATTGTCTGTAACTGTGTATGTATTTTACAGGGTATAGTTTGGTCAGTCGCAACGCAAGCCCAAAACCACGGCTTGTATGTACTCATAATATTGAACAACCCAAGAAACACGGGTCGAAATGTGAAAAAAAAAATTTTTGTCTCCCATAATACATATACATACATACAACATATACAACCTATTTCAAGCGCCAGTCTTCACAAATAAAAAATTAACTATAATGCCGGGGCTTCACCTGCGCGACGCCTAACGGCGTTAATAACGGCATGTCGTCTTATCGCGCTAATTTTATCTAATTAGTGCGCTAAGACCCGGCTACACATGCGAATTATATCAAATAGCGCGCTAACTAATAGCATTAGACGCTATTAGTTAGCGCGCTCGGGCTCGGGCATAAGTAGTGATTTTAATAAATAATTTATGTAGGTACTTTTATGTGTGTAATCAGAAAATTAGCTTTATTGTAGTTACTTTACTTTAATACCTTTGTTTGTGAAGAAAATAAAGATGTTTATTTATTTATTTACTTATTTATTTATAAAAA
The DNA here is from genome assembly GCA_949710035.1 of Crambus lathoniellus. Lineage (NCBI taxonomy): Eukaryota > Metazoa > Arthropoda > Insecta > Lepidoptera > Crambidae > Crambus > Crambus lathoniellus. The sequence goes on along the minus strand of OX453307.1, from coordinate 2,385,842 downwards.
CTGCACAGCCAGCTGATCGCTTTTGTATGAAAGGACCATTAATAATTTTTTTTCAGATTTCGACCCATGTTTCTTGAAATGAAATGAAATGAAATGAAATGAAATGAAATGAAATGAAATGAAATGTTTAATTTGCTCAATACAGTGTTCATACATTGAGATGGAAGACAACGTGTGTTTAGATCTACGGTATTTTGCCTTAAATATTGTAGGCGTGCAAATATTGCGTCATATTGGTATGAATTTATTACTATTACATATTGATATTAATTTATTACTATTACATCATTACCTTGATTATTGAAGTATTATATGTCAAATTGTATTACATTAATATAAAATAAGATTAACAATCATTAGCATTAGTCAAGTTAAAGTAATCATTAAATAATAAATCAGCATGTCAATAAAATCAAATGTATAAATGAAAATCAAAATGTCATTTTTATACTTACATTAATAAAAAATCGAGTGGCATTACATAATATCTATACATAGTACATTCAAATACTCTGTTATTGAATTTAGCATAGAGGTGCATTTTATTCCTTAAAATCTAGGTACTCTTTTACTGAGTAGAATGTTTTTTCCATAAGCCAGCGTAACAAACAGTTTTTAAATTTATTGTTGGTAATTGGTATTTGTGCAAGATCTGATGGCAGTTTATTATAAAGTTTTACAGCCATGAAGTAAACATTTTCTTTGTACAAGGTTAATTTGCAATGTGGTATCATTAATTTGTTTTTTCTAGAGCCTCGTAGGTTCTTTTTAACGTTTTCTATTTTAGTGAAATATTCTGTATGCTTTTTCACCAGCAAGCACATTTCAGCAATGTATATACAGGGTAGGGGCAATATTTTATGTTCTTTAAAATAGGGTTTGCAAGTATCTCGACTAGATCTAAGACCACATAATGCTCGAATGCATCTTTTCTGTGCTTTAAAAGCTCTATCAAAGTCAACACTATTTCCCCATATTATAATACCATATCGTAATAGGGATTCTATATATCCATAATAGGCCTGAAGAGCTATTTGAAAGGATGCAGTTTTTTTTATTCTTTGTAGTGCAAACACAAATTTGTTAAGCTTTTTACAAAGGCTATCAATATGGCTTTTCCAACTACAGTGTTCATCTAAGGTAATTCCCAAAAACTGTGTACTATTTGTAAGTTCTACTTTTTCGTTATTACAGTGAATATTAATATCTAATCTTTTACTTTTGTAGGTATGAAAATGTATAGCTTTTGTCTTATTTATATTTACTTTTAAATTATTTTTGTCCATCCAGTTTATAACATCAGAGAGTGTATTTGTTATGTCACTTTCAAGATCGTCAATATTTTTGTTTGAAAATAGCAGTGTGCAGTCATCAGCAAATAAAAAACAATGGTCATTTTTAATTATAGTTGGCAGGTCATTGATGTAAAGTACAAACAACAGGGGTCCTAATATGCTTCCTTGCGGTATGCCACAATTTAACTGATGATATTTTGATCTGGAAGTCACTCTAGTATCGTTTTCAATTCGTGTGATTTCAGTGCATTGATATCTTTTGTTTAAGTAACTTGTTAGCCATTTATGAGCTGTACCTCTGACTCCACAATCAAAAAGCTTTTTTAAAAGGAGTATATGATTTACGCAATCGAAAGCTTTTGACATGTCTAAGAAAACGGCTACTGTATGTTCTTTAAGGTTAATGGCTTCTATAACTTTTTTCATTAAAGCAAAACAAGCAAGAGATGTTGATTTACCTTCTTGGAAGCCAAACTGAGTTTTTGTGATTATGTTATGTTTTGTTATAAAATCTACTAGCCTTTTTGACATAATCTTTTCGAAAACTTTTGAAAACACTGATATAAGAGCAATGGGTCTGTAATTTCCTATGTCTTTCACATCTCCTTTTTTAAACAAAGGTTTAACCACTGAAAATTTTAATTTATCAGGAAATACACCAGTTTCTAATGAGAGATTTATAATATGCGACAGTGGAACAGAAATCTCTTTAGCACATAATTTTATTATATCTTGGGGAAAGTTGTTCAATTTTATGAGTACAAGCTATGGTTTCGGGTTTGCAAATGACCAAATTAACACCCTGTATACACCCGTAGCACCCGTTAGACAGCCGGCCTGGTAGCAGTGCAGTAGGCCACCAGGTGAAGTGGGGCTTCGCGCGCGGCGCCGCTGATTACACACCTCATTAACTCGGACTTGCGAGGTTTTTTTCCTAATTGTTTACAGATAAAAATTCACTAATATTTTGAAAAATTACTAGGAAGGTACAGATACCAACGCGTTACGTGGCCGATCTCAAAATTAGATTAACGGTAATTAAGAGTACAAAAGACAAGTAGATTTAATTTTATTACAGTCAAATAAACCCATTGTCATTCGTTAAAAATACGCACCAAAAGGAATTGACTAAAAGGACCTAAGTCAAAGTCAGAGGCATTTTATTCATATATTACTTACTTACTTATATTATTAATGCTTATAAATAGTCCAACATTTTTTATAAAGACATCTTTTAACTGACAATAATAAAAAATAAAATTGAGAATTCTAAGCAACCCCCGACACAAAAACAAAACTTAATTAGTCAAAAAATTAAACTTCTGTCTCGTTCGGGGGACCCTAACATCAAACATACCCTTACCTACATAGAACACCACTATTTTTGTGGTCTACTACCTAGACACATTTTTTTTTACGTTTTTTTTAACAAACCGCATCAAAATCGGTCCATTGGTTCAGGAGCTATGATGCTACAAACAGATACACAGACAGATACATCGACACGTCAAACTCATAACACCCCTCTTTTAGTCGAAAAAATCTCATAGAACCTATCATAATAATTATGTCGTGGGCGTAAGTCGTAATATTTCTATGGCTGTTACAGATTCTATGGCTCTTACAGTTGAATTGCGTGCACAGAATTTATCATAAGTAATTGTTATTTTAAATTCTAATAAATGTTTACATAATTATGTTTTTATTAATATTTTTGATAAAGCAGTGTAGGAGCACCATTAATGCAACAAAAAATCTTTAACACCTAGTTCTAGATACATACTTGGAGTGACAGATATGTCCAAGCCTTATAAGCCCACTTGAGAGTATAATTATAAGTAGATTATTTTGACAGTGTCAATAATACAGGTATTTCAAACTTGGAACTCTTCCTGTCATTTTTAATGTAAGATCGAAACATTCGTAACCTTTTTTTTCTGTTTAAAAAAAAGTCAGTCTGTCCATATAAAGTTTTCATTTAGTTCGTGAGCCTTCTTCTAGTACCTACTATTGTTGATCGAAGCAAAAAATATGCTTTTTGAAATTCTCGTACATCGTGAGAATATCTGGTAAATCTCAGCAATCTACTTACCATACTGACCTACATCTGCCACAATATTCACACGAAATACCTAACGTGCCAAGTTCAAGTTTAATTGCTCAATTGCAGCGTTAAATTAACCGAGATTTTTCATAAAAACCGTAAACAGCTGTTCTTGCACGTCATAAAAAGTGTTCAATTTTGTTTTATTAGAGTAACAAGAAAAAGGCGGGAAAAGTGACAGTTGGTACGAGTCGACCGCAATGGCCGCTCGCTGCGAGGCTTCGCGACATGTTCGCGCATGCGCTGTGGGCAGGTGTTGTCTTATTGGCCAGTGTCTAGTTAGAGTGCTCGTCAGATAAGTCTGCACGCGGTAAAAATCGAATACTAATCTTTTCTATAACATTAGAACAAAAAATGCACTGTAACTTGCGCCAAAAACACGCCAGGCACGTGCAGAGTTATCTGACACACACTTCTAGCTAACCTGTGTTAGTTAATAAATTAATCTGATGTAGGTACATATTGGTATCGCATCAATAAAATCCTGTAGCTATACATACAGGCTAGCCAATTCAAAAAAGTAGGAACTTTGCACCACATTTTAAAACCCACCCCATAGGGGGCGAGTAGATTTGGTATCTGTGGTTACCAACAGTAAGTTGCTATAGTTGCTTAAGCACTGCAATCGCTAACCTTAACACTAATGACTGAACCGCCAAGTTCTTACCCTATATACTAATATAATTACTTTCACCTTTAACACTGGACAGAATAAAAAAATATAATATTAATATTATATCTTTTTACTCTGTACAGTGACAGAGAAGATTAGAAGAAATCGATTCGCTTGTATGGTCATGTTATGAGAAGAGATGGAATTGTAACAATACTTAAAATATAAAACATCATACCCGAACACCTTAGTACTATTATATATTCTGTGCCTGAACGCAGAAATATCACAACGTTCATGTTCATAGTAAATGACGTTAGTACTATATATTCTGTGGTAAATGTTCCTTTTTGTTTGGGGGATCTAACCCTTTTACATTATGGTAAACTTCTTATAAACGACCAAAAATTTATAAATTTTTAAGGGTGTGAACTAATGATCGTGTATGTGTATATTGTAATGCAATATTTAGCAATATGGTGACGCAGCGTGGTGTGGCTTACAAAAGGCCGTATCAAATGGGGACTTCCGATAATTTCCTAGCAGGGTTTCACGGGGGATACAACAGAATTTGTAAGATATCGCGCTTCCGGGCACAAATACTATGTACTGTCATGCGATAGACGATTCAGGATCTTGATACTTGAGCGTATCGATTTGAAAATTATTCTTGGCAATCATCATCATCAGCCATTTAATGTCCCCACTGCTAGGGTACTGGCCTTCCTTATGGATGGATAAGGATGATGCGCCGTGACCCACCACGCGGCCCAATGTGGGCTGGTGGGTATTAACGACTGCAAATGCAGCCGGGACCAACGCTGAACCGTTTCGAAGCACGGAGGAGCTCGAGATGAAAAGTTTTTGGTCACTCATCCTGTGCAGATCCGTCTCCTCAAGAGCATCGTAATATACTACTAACTTCCATAGGTTTTGCATCGCCAATTTTGTTCTTAAGCTTCAATGTGAAAGATTTCAAGATGCTGTTTATCGATTTGGCTGTTGGTTCTGTACCCCAAGTGAAAGTTTTTTAATGTGCAAACGTTACTATCGCGTTCGCGTTAAGAATTATATTCTAAATCTAGGTGAACATTTAACGAAAACGCGATATAATTCAATTTTTAACATACATCAGGTTTCTGAGTAAGAGCATTACTCATACTCAGTATTTTTACTGAAATCACCAATATGTAGAAATAGCAAAGCCAGTCATCATTTCAACCGTAAGACGCCCACTGCTGGGCATAGGCCTCCCCCAAGGATCTCCACAACGATCGGTCCTGCGCTGCCCGCATCCAGCGGCTTCCCGCGACCTTGACCAGATCGTCGGTCCACCTTGTAGGGGGCCTGCCCACGGAACGTCGTCCGGTTCGCGGTCGCCATTCGAGAACCTTTCCGCCCCAACGGCCATCGGTTCTCCGCGCTATGTGTCCCGCCCACTGCCACTTCAACTGAGCAATCCTTCGAGCGATGTCGGTCGTTTTAGTTCTCCTGCGGATCTCATCATTTCTGATTTGATCGAGCAGGGAAATACCAAGCATCGTTCTCTCCATTGCTCGCTGGGTAACCTTGAGCCTTCTTATGAGACCCATAGTAAAAGACCACGTCTCGCTTCCATAAGTCATAACTGGCAACACACACTGGTCAAAGACCTTAGTCTTGAGACATTGAGGAATTTTGGACGCAAATATATGCCGGAGCTTCCCAAACGCTGCCCATCCGAGCTGGATTCGACGAGAGATCTCTTTCTCGAAGTTGGACTTACCTAATTGGATTGCCTGTCCTAGGTAGACATAGTGGTCAACAACTTCGAGTGTAATGTTCCCAACATTAACTGGAGCGGATGCAACATGGGCATTGGACATGATTTTCGTCTTATCCATGTTCATCTTCAGACCCACTCTTTGGGAAGCATTGCTGAGATCTTCGAGCATTGTGTTCAGGTCTTCCAAGGTCTCAGCCATGAGAACTACATCATCGGCAAACCGCAGGTGTGTTAGGTACTCGCCATTGATGTTAATGCCGAATCCTTTCCAGTCCAGTAGCTTGAAAATATCCTCCAACGCAGCTGTGAATAGTTTCGGAGAAATGACGTCTCCCTGTCTCACACCTCGCTGTAGTTGGATAGGATTAGAGCTCTGGTTCTGTAGTCGGACTGACATGGTGGCGTTTTGGTATAAGTACCTCAGCACCTCGATGTACCTGTAGTCTATTTGGCACCTCTGAAGAGACTGCAGCACTGCCCAGGTCTCGATCGAATCAAAGGCTTTCTCATAGTCCACGAACGCCAAGCATAGTGGCAAGTTATACTCTTCGGTCTTCTGTATAACTTGCCGCAGCGTATGAATGTGGTCTATGGTACTATAACCTTTTCGGAACCCGGCTTGTTCGGGAGGTTGGAAGTCGTCGAACCTGCGAGCGAGACGATTCGTAATGACTCTCGAAAACAACTTGTAGATATGGCTCAGAAGCGAGATGGGTCGGTAGTTTTTCAAGAGAGTCTTATCACCCTTCTTGAAGAACAGCATCACATCGCTTCTGCCCCATGCCTTTGGCGTTTTGCCCTCGAGGATGACAGAGTAGAAGAGCTTCTGGAGGACCTTAAGTATCGGCTTACCGCCCGCTCTCAGAAGTTCTGTTGTGATTCCGTCATCGCCCGCCGCCTTGTTGTTTTTGAGCTGCTTGAGAGCCATTCTAATCTCGTACAGGCTGACGTCCGGGATATCTTCGGTATAGTGTCGGGTAAGCTTGGCTCTAGGTTCTGTAGCCTTACTTTCAACAGGTGTTTGCGTGGAGTACAACTGTCCATAGAAACTCTCAATCTCCCTCAGGATTTCAGGTGTTGATGAAATGATACTACCGTCCTCAGCTTGCAGCCTCGTCAGTTGACTTTGCCCTATAGCCAGATCTCTAGCGAACACTTTGGAGCCTTTGTTCCGCTCAATGGCCTCTTTGATACGCTCGGTATTAAATTGGCGAAGGTCGCTTGTCAAGGACTTGGAGATCTGCCTATTTAGCTGTCGATAACGAAGGGCATCCGCTGAGTTCTGTAGTTTCATTTCGTTTCTCTGATCCATGAGTCGGATAGTGTGGCTGGAGAGTTTCTTTAATTTAGGACGGTGGGTTTTGTAGTGCTTGGACCCTACCGTGCGGACAGTATCCACCACCATGTTGTATAGATCGTCCATATCGATGCTGTTCTCAAGGGCTTCGAAGCGGTTTTGGAGCTCGAGCTGAAAGCACTCGGGGTTTTGAATTTGAGCCGGTATTGGTCGGAGCGTAGATTTTATTAGTCGAGATCTTTCCAGCTTGACGTTGATATTCAATGTGCCTCTAAGCATGCGGTGATCGCTTCCCGTCTTTACGGCGTTGATGACAACGACATCATTGAAAAAGCCAGTAGTTAACAATAATTGCAAAGAAAAGTTTGACTCCTTTTGTGAGTTTACTCAAATAAGCAAAAATATCAGTGTAAGTAAAGTAAAAAAAGTTATGGTGAAATAAAGATTTTCACATACATACACACATACATACATTAACCCTAAACACATAACACTCCTTGGGAAGTCGTGTATAAAGATGTTAAAAACTACGATAGCATTTGGCTATAGTACTATTATAAAATTATATAAAAAAATCATTGATAAATAAGTCTACAAGAATAATATTTAAAATAATTTTATATCTTGGTACGAAAAGAAGAAAATGTAAAAGTTAAACGTCAACTCATTTAAATGTTTAAACTATCAAGATCCTTTATCTTAGTTGTATTGCACATTCTACGCGACACCGGACTTCCATCCATGATGGAAAATTTTGCATGGCCCATTGGTCCGTGACCGGAATTGGAAAAAAAAACTAAAACTAATTTCAAATTGAAGTGTTTGAGGACCTTGTCATTTTATTTGGTTAAGTGGACAGGCAATTATTAGGGATTCACAAAGGAAAGTAACAATTGAAAAATTATAATGAGAGTGCACTTGAGAAATATTTTTATTTTGTTGTTCCTTTGGATGCTCGCTCTTATTCGGAGAATATTTTTGAATAAAAAAAATAACGTTTCGTTTTTATTTCAAGCAATAATATATATTACTGTATTAAGTGTAAAGCAATTATTTATCTACCAAAGTACTGTCTGTTTGTTACTGATGGTGTTAAGAAACGCAACTTAAAAGGTTCTATTTCCTATAGGTATATGTGCCGTCAAAATTATTACTCTACTCTAATAGATAAAAAAAAATTATACTCTTTATTGCACATAAAAAAACACATATAACAATGATAAATAGTACGTATCATAAAACTTTGTCATAGTTAGATGCAAAAAAAGTATAAACTACAAAAACAAAACCATGTTAAAATTGACAATTAATAAACCTAAAAACAAATTAATCCGATTTACCGTTACATACATTTTGAAGAGAAATATTTTTTCAACCAACTAATAATCGTTTATCCGAATTTCAAGCTAACCTCTATAAAATGGCAAAAGGCCTTTCCGGAGGCCATATAATAAAATTATGGATAGAGTTGTTAATATTACACGGTTGGCCCTAATGTAAGCCATACTGCTAATTCTTATTTAATGTGTTGGGAGAGTTTACGCTTATTACAAGGGTTGTAGAAGTTTGTGACGTCGACAAAGCTCATATTTCGTACTAAAACAATGTATAAAGAGCAGTTATTCTCATCTGTAAGTAGACCACATTTAATAATACTTTTCTTTTGTTTTTAACTAATATTAAAGCTTTAAGTAGAGTTCCTAAGTAATTGAAAATTGTTCACCGCTATGATCATTAGTTCGCCTATACTTAACTGTATTTATCATAACCCATTGTGTAATTGTGATGGAAACTGACCTTAGTCATACCATGTTAAGGTCATTTTTCAATTTGACGACTCTGTATGAAATAAAACAGGGAGAAAAAAACAACCCTTGGAGTTTCTTGCCGGTTCTTCTCCAAGGCCTCCCGCTGTAGGGTTTGCGAACCGATGGCGTAGCTTCTATGACGTTCACAAGTATTGTAAATAATAATCTAAATTGAATAAACAAAATTGAATCTTGAATCTTAAACCTTGAATAAAAAAATATAAAAAAAATGCAAATATTTTTTCCGAGTCATATCAACGAAACAAAAAGAAACATGTTTTTTTATAGGTAGCGTTTAATTTAAGGTTATAATGTACACGTGAAAATGCAACGAATCTAGTTAAGTAAATAGTACCTGTAGGTATGAATAATGAAACTCAAAGGCTGCTAGTCTGACATAAATCCATCTTAGGCCTTGTTATTAAAGAATTAGTGAGTAACCATAACCATACCACAAAATAAAATAGAGCAAAACCATATAATAATCAAAATGCGATTTTTTGTCTTTTCACTTCGTTCGTGCGACTAACACGGTTCGCAAAAAAATCACTTAGTCGCCAACAGTATAATTTGGAAATGACAAAATAGGAGTATTGTCGTCATCTTGTTAGTGTCGATGTCGGTTCGAATCCTGCGCAGCTTGTTATTATGGCGACTTGGCAAGTTGTCAGAGACTAATTCAATTAGGGTGGTAAGTAATCATTAAATGAATTTACAAGACTTGGGCACAGATTACTAAATGGGTGTTTTTTCAAAATACCGGAATTTGGGTGAAGTGTCCATACTTGCTTTAATTGACTGTGGATATTATGCCTAGTGCCTACATTGTCAAATGTTAAGATTTCATGAGTTAATACCAAAGTAACATCATATTAATTCATTTTGTTTGATTATTCGCGAATTATTAATTGAGTAAACCGTAATCCTCAGTAATTGAGGATTCCGGGAGTAGTGCGCTTCTACCTTCAGCCTTATCACCACTTAGCATCAGGAATGATGAAGGCTTAGTGCTACCCCGTTGTGGATAAATAAAAAATATGTTAAGTATGTATTTATTACCTTGATATATATATTTTTTATTATTATTAATTTAGATTATTATTAGAATGCCAAAGATAGAGCATGTAAATTCACTTTGACAAGTATTCATTCAAAGAATAAAAATATCATCCCTTGTCGTCTTGTTAGCCAAAAAACTATCTTCAGTATGTATGCGATTTTCAACCGACTTCAAAAAAGGAGGAGGTTCTCAGTTCGTCGGAATCTTTTTTTAGATACATAATGGCAACTTTTTTTACAACTTAACCATTACTTGATAGCATTTTGATGACAAGTTGCGGTTTTCTCTAACAAGGACACTAATAGAATTTAATTTTGCCTGATTTTCGCAAATTATAGTGTTTTCGGCGACGTTTTATTCATTAGAACTTCCTGTTTTACAAGCTATATTATATAAATTGTTTAATAAAAAAAAAGAGAGGCCTGAGATACTGAAAACGAAAACAGAATTGGCTCTTTATTTAAATTTTTAGTTTTTTGGATTCACAATGCAATTTTTATTATAGAAAATCCCATCCCATAGGAGCTGATTGTGAGACGGGTCGATTTTTTCTAAATACTTCATTTTCCATTTTTCTAGAATTGGCTCTTTTTGTTATTGACCTTGGTTTAGTAGTATTATACAAGATTTATTTAACTTGCAATGTATGTAAGTATGTACGTTTGTCCGTTCGGGCCAAATCTTGCAAGCTAAATTTGACCAACTTTCCAGTGTCCGATTGAGCTGAAACTTTGCATACAGGTTTGGTTTGGATGACAATACATAATATTAAAGTACAGTCAACAAGAAAGCTTGTCATAAAAACGAAGTTTTTAGAAAAAACTTATTTAAATCCCCAGTTACCTATAAAAGTTTATTTTTACATTAATTTTTGTTTCAAGGCATTTAAAATAAGAGATAGCGAAGTATTTTTTTAATCTAAAATTAAATTTAATTAATTTAATATAAAAAAATTGCAGTCAAGTGTCAACTGCAAAATATTTTAAATATTTTTTTCTAAATTCCATAACGACACTTTTACGCCCTTCATCCTATTCCATGTAAGGCTTCCTAAAAACAAACTTCTTCAATTTTTTTCTACCCTATGGACATACCACCGTCACCCTTAACACTCAAAGGGTCCGCTTGACCCGATCGATTAACTTTTTGCCACACGCGCTCTCAAATAAAATCATAAATTTAAAGATGGCGCGCGGTGGCAAAAAATCACACCCACGCTGCCCCGGGCGTGGCGCGGTCAATTTATGACTATATCTGTGGTCAGCTCACCGTGGCAGACTGGATGTTATGATTTGTGGCACAATCTTAGCACAATGGGGTTGCATGTCAGGTCAATCGCTATTAAAAACTGAAGTCAACAATCAGGGGGCCAAGTCTGCTAACGTTCAGTCCTAATCGTGTCTCAATTGTGTTTCAATTGTAGTTCAATTGTATTGCTTTTCACTCACTAGTTACAAGAATTATGACAGTATGATGTGATGTGAATGTAAAGTGTGTTAGTATTGTGGAAAAAGTACACATTTCTTGTAACTAGCGTGTAAAAAAGCAGTACAATTGAACTACAATTGAAACACGATTGAGACACGATTATGACTTAACGTTAGCAGACTTGGCCCGACACTGACTTTCGTAAACTGAAGTGCTTGAAGAGCAAACTCAAAGATGTCTATCATATTTCTGGAGCCTATCATTCTCAATATCTTTCTTAGTATCTACTTACTATTGAGTGCATTACGTGAATTACCACAAACGTGGACTAGACAAGGAAAGAGTACGTCAATGATGATTTAACTTAACTTCACAACTAAATCGTCAATCTAATACCAGTTTCAAGACTGATGAAGTTGAAGTGAAGTTCTATGATCAAAGTTCTGCACCTACATGAAACAGCCACCACGTTCAGTAAGCGTGAGATTATTTACCTGGATTTCGAGACTTACAGGTTCGGGTCGCCTGTAGTAGGTTGAGACAGTTTCTATTTTAACTTCAACGATACATTTTATCTAAGAAAAATTGCATTGCATTGTTATACCTACCTAGCAAAATATTTAAAAATTCTCTTTCGATCAAAGCTTTCATAGCAACTTAATTACAATAGATTTAATACCTATAATTAAATCAAAATGGCAACCATTAGGCCCGGTTTAAAATTGAAATCAACCCCAAAGAGCGGGTGTGGCTACCGCCCAGTGCACTCCATTTAAAATACTATATTTTATTAGAAAAAAAATCCTGCATATTTTGATGTTTTGCAACCGCATAATAAGTGGTTGTATTGCACCCCATAATTAAAGTTGTATTTGGATCAATATGGCTAATCGCTTAGACAAGATCTATTGTAGTTTTAAATAGTATTGCAAAAAAGTATTTCGATTTTGCGATGCAATTATGAACCTTGTGGCTATGGATTTAAGTGTCAATTAAGAAGTGATGAGGATTACAATGATCATTGTAATGTTATTGTTGATGCGTGGGAGAGCGGTTTTCCTTTGGTTTGATCTTGCAGTAGTTACTTATAGATGTCAAAACGTCCAAAACTGTATTGATGAAATTAGTCATTAAGCACCATTTTATTAAAAAAAAAGTCTTAATATCCTTTCGATTGAACAAAAAACAACTAACTATCCTACTAATATTATAAATGTGAAAGTTTAGATGTTTGTATGTTTGGATGTTTAGATGTCACAATCACGCCAAAGCGGCTGAACGGATTTGGCTGAAATTTGGCACACAGATACTTTGGACCCTGGAGAGGAACATAGGCTATTTACCCCGGAAAAATGTCACATTCCCGCGGGATAACGTCGTGTAGTCCACGTAGGCGAAGCCGCGGGCGGAAAGCTGTCTAATTAAATTGTCTAATTAATTAAATTTGTCACATTTACATATTTTGTTCTAACTACCTTTATGCAATACCTTATGAATAACCAGTAATTATCACTGCATTTGTTTCTTAACGTTTTACTTACACTTAAGGACTGAAAATCCGTATTAAATGTCTTATTATTATTACTTACAAGAATTTGCTGTAAAGAACTTAAAAAAAATCATTTTTTCTATTCCATTTTAAAACTCTATTAAAAACTCAGTAACATAAAAGGGATAAACTAAACCCATTAATACTCTAGAACTTCATAAAAACTTATCAACGTCAAATTAAGTAACAATTTAAAGAGTGACCATGGTATCTTAATTTCCATTGAGGAAGGTAATAAAATTGGATTTATTGTGTCCACGTGTCAACAACTGTGACAAAATGGACACAACTCCTATTCCGTGTAACAATAGAAAGAATTGTGATAATCTGTGTTCCGTCCCAATCAGAAATTCTCAACTTTGTACCTTTGAAATACAACACATTTTTCAAAAATAACTCTTCTCGGTAGAAATCTTACAAGGGGTGAAGAAGAATGAATCCTATAGTTGTGTCACCTAAGTAGGTTTTAGCGTAAATGCGTATTGGAACTTTTTTGAAATAAAAGTGTAAGTATCTAGAAAGAATTAACACATTAGGTGTTAAGTTATTGCTCTTCTGTTTGGCGACGGCTTTGAGAAGCCGAAGGTTTCATCTGAAGATTGATAATATCTTAATCGGTTTCAAATTGTCTTTTTAAGATAACCAGTCATTTTAAGACGGAATCACAACACACAGCGAAAGGAACGAACTACAACGTTAATTTCTTATTTATTTCTCAAATCTTTCAATAAAAACGAAAAATAATTATTTCTTTGTGAAAAATTTTGTATCCCAATCTTAGATATATTTTTGAGAATAAATAAAAAAGTACTTACAAGATTTAACCAAAAACACTTACAATTAATTTCATAATTATAATTAACGTTCTTTTAAAAGAACATCAAATTATAGATTATTCGATATAAAAAAATAGGTTATAAAGATAAAAGAATGCAATAGTCTAACTTAAAATTGTTGTAGGTAAGTACATTTATTTAGTCTTAACATTGCATTGGTAACCTACCTGATTGATAAATAATCTTGCCATTTACATAATATTTGAATAAAATTTGCTACCGTTATAAAGACACATTTTAATATTTCAAATTATTTTTATGCGTGTTCGAATCCCGCTTGAAAGTCACTTCCCAAGTTTGGTGGTTTTTTCTACCACAAATTTTTCCTACAGACACATTTTTATCACAACTTTTTAGCCTTCATGGGACAAAACCCATTACCGTTCATAGCTCACAGCAAAAAAACGAAAACAGTTTAGCGACTTTAAGCGGAACAGTTTTTTTTGGCGAAATTTTATGGGTTATTAAAACAAATTAGCGTCAGCTTCTAAGCAAAATAAAAAACGAGAAATTTATTTGTTTCCTAAACTATAAATATGAGGCTATCGCACTATCGGGAGGTGAATTACTACTGATGTGAAGATCGCAGTTAAGATATTTTTAGGGTGAGGTCTACTTGATTCAACTCAAAATTTCTTGCAAAATGCATCTTTTAAAGACGCTTTAGCACCGACATCAGATAGATAGATCAATACCCTATGTTATTCCGGTAAATGTTTCTTAAATAAGTCAATCCATAGCTAAAAAAAGTTTACTGAATTTAAGTAATCTAATGCTAAAAACTCAAATAAGCTGATACCTACGCAATTGTCGCGGCATCCAGCCTCCTTCGACTAAAGACTGACAGACTGACAGACATAATTATGATGACAGGGATGACACAGACGGACAGATGACTATCGGTCGACAAACGGGACGGATCTGACTGAACCCTAAAAACTGGAAGACGACCAGGACTGACCCGCAGACCTACGTACCTATTGACTCCGACGACGATTTACCGCTGACGCCTAACGATTTTCTCTTTATAGACACTTTGACAATGGACAGACCCTTCGGTACGTTATTTTTACCAAATGCCAATGAAAGTACCTATCAAAAACAAATCTATAAAACGGCAAAACTCATAAACTGAGCCGAATATTGTTCTGACCCCGGAACCACAACGAGGCTTGTTTGGGCCCACACAAGTGAAGTCATAAAGCATAGGGGGCGGAGCCCTAGCGCTCTGCCCCTTCAGGCGCCGGTTAAAGTGATATACAGGCGCGCGCGCACAACAATGCAATTTTTTTCAACACACTTGTAAGCTCGTGAAATTGAAAAGAGGCGATGAAAAAAATGTTTATTGTAGGTACTTTGAATTGACGAACTACAAAGTTTATATGATATGATAATGGAGACCTTATTTATTTAGTTACATTGTTTCCTATATCTTAAATAAGTTTTTTGTAAAAATTTCATTTTTATGACAAGCTTTTTTGCTGACCTTACTTTAAGGCGCTACTCGGAAAAAGTATGGACTTTTTGATTTAAAACTATAGGACGGTTACAGTTGTTACAAATCTGGTAATAAGATATATATTTCTTCATACCTTTATCTAGAATCGTATAGTTTCAAAAACACGATTTTATGATTTTGCCTCGACACTTTTTCTTTTCGAAAAGCCCTCTAAAAATACGAAAATTCAAGATTATTCTTAAATGGGGTTACTTACACTATTGAAAATTGGTTTAATTAGTGGACACCAATAATATTTAGGATCGTATAGCAGCATTTTTTGAAAATCGCTGTCGTTTTTTAATACGTTTTGATTTTGTGTTTTTTTTTGCCTAATCTGCAAAATCGGTCTCGCTCCCGCGCGCGTCGTTTTCTTATTGCTATCTCGCTTCAGCATATTTTTTCTGAGTATCGCCTTAATATTGTAGTGTCATCCATACCAAACCTGTATGCAAAATTTCAGCTCAATCGGACACTGGCAAGTGGGTCAAATTTAGGTTGCAAGATTTGACCCGAACGGACATACATGCATACATACATTACCTAATATATTTTGATATAAGTAAGTATTTGGTTTTTTTTCTAAGGCTATCGTTAGGTACAATACGTTATAGCAAATGAGGATAACTACATCTCCTAACTTCTTCAAACCGTCGTCGATTCGATAACAAAGTCAAATGCACAGTGGTACAACTTACCATGAAATTGGTCATAGAAAACAATCCGCCTCCCCTGCGCCCTGCGCAGACGCACGAGTCACCCATATGTCGCGGGGTGAAAGCTTACAATACGATGGGAAAAAAAACATGCTTAACAAAACATAATACTCAAAAAGAAACTCATTTGGATGAAGTACGTATTAAAAGTAATTAGTTCTCAAGAAAGAGCATGAAACACATGATGTACTGAATGAAGCTAGAATCGGAAAAACCTAAGCTTATTACCATGTATTTTTTAATCTTTCCTATGTGCTGTAGGTTTACCATTAGGTACGTAAGTAAACTAATTTGGATGAGACAGGTAGGTATATAAGCTGTCCTCGCACATGAGCCACAAAAGTCTAGAAGAAGAAATAACTGACGACACCGCCCGGGGCCGGGCATCGGCATTCATATAAAATGCATGAAAACTACAGGATGATGATGAGCTCGGGTCAGTGGCGGCATTTTTCGGTGGTTCTTGTGCAGCCAGGTTTAGTCATTCTGCACTCCTTGGATTAGTGGCTATATATTTTACCATATGACCCGAGGTTTCGACTACAAATTCGAGTGCACAATGGTAAAATTTACCGTGATAATCGTACATACAAAACAAGCCACCTCTCCGTCGTTTGGGGGCGGCACACGAGTCACCCATATGTCGGGGTGAAAGCTTATGAGGAAAAAACATAGACAATGAAAAAGCGTAACAATACCCATGACTTGGTAAATATAAAAAAGTATGGAAACTCATTCAGATGAAGTAATGTGTACTTGTTAGATTAACAATTATTTTAATGATTGCTCAAATTGCAAATTAAAAAGCTTGAGCACTTGTGATAATGTGTGTATGATATGGTGGTATAGAAAACAATGATATGGACATTATTACACCTAGACAAAAGAAAATATACTTATTTATTTTATTTTCTGACAGTCATGTCGTGTTGTCATAAATCTTATTGACGTAAATATTTCTGTTTTATATTAAAGTGACACCTATTTTTTAATCCTTTTGAATAAATTAATTAAAAGTTTGCTAAACATTGTCTTTTTTTATGTAAATGTATTAAAATAGTAACTGTATTGTATTGAGACTTGCAGGCGTTGTAAGGCTGTACTAGCCTTACAGATTTGTCAGTTGTTTTGAATCAATAAATACAAAATATAAGTAAATAAATTTATACAGAAAGTTATTTTTTTATATTAATAAAATTTACTAAATACCTATCACGTATGTAGGTAAGTGTACCTAACTAAATTGTCATAAGAGTGCACAGTGTAAAACCTGCCGTGAAAATTGCCTCCCCGTCGCCGCATCGTCGTCGCTCGTCTGAGGGCTGCGCACGAGTGTCCCATATGTCGGGGTAAAATGAAAGCTTACTACCGCATCACAAAAACATTGACAACTAGCCTTCCGTCCGCGGCTTCGCCCGCGTGGACTACACGAACGTTATCCTGAGGAAATTTAATGTTTTTCTGGGTAAAAAAATTGCCTATGTCACTCTCCAGCTCCCATACTATCTCCATACCAAAAATTACGTCGATTTGCTCCGTTTTGACGTGAAAGTCGGACAAAGAAACAAACAGACTTTCACGTTTATAATATTAGTATGGATGTATGAAGTATTGACGTTGTAAAGGTGTTTCTTAGAAATATCAGACACCAAGATAAGAATATATTTGAGTTTATGCTCACTTAAAGTGAGTAGGTAAATGTAGACTCTAAGCAACAGTTACTGAAACAAAAGTTAGTTAAATATAAAAAAACTTGTAAGGTAAAAAAAATTAACAGGCTTGACAGAAGTCTACATTAAAATAAAATTAGAAAACTGCTTTTATTTATATTTCATAATTGTGTTTTTGCCCTTGAATGCAAAAAAATTTCGGTATCAAGATAAGGTGATTACAATGTTGAGATGACATTAGGTACTGGTAAGCAAAAAATTATGCCTGTATCAGGAGGTCATCACTCTTCCATTAGAATTAACAATTTAGTATAGTAAGTTAACAAACATTAAATAAGACTTAAAAACAAAGCGAAACAAAGCAATAGACAAAAATGTCCATAAAACATTTAAACATAGCTAATAACCACAGAATTTAAATGTAGTTTTCTTATTATAATTAATATTATTATTTTCATGCGTGAGTATGTAGTTATGTGTGTCTGTGTTGTGTGTTAGTGGGTGCATTTCTAAATAAGTAGTAGTCTCTCTATTTCTTTCATCTAAATATTTTTTTACAGCTTCCGCAGTGATAGAGAATTCCACAACTTATCAACTCCGATCTTGTTGCTAACAACGAATTAACTACAACAACAATCAGTTATTAATGGGTTAAACGTTTAAACTACAAACGGAAGCAAGTTATCTTGTAACACGGCGACAGACAAATAACCTTTATCATCTGGCTCTATCGGCGCGAGCGCATCCCTAAAACCTTCAGCTCAAGCTCATAATCCATATGTTGTTTCCACGATCGCCGAAAAAACAAACCGATTATCGTCCCAATATCCTGTTCGAAAATTCAAATTTCGAATTATGTTCGAATTCGCGCCAAAGACTACCCTACTTCCTGCGCGCGCACGTGTCTCCCGCGCATGCGCACAATACAAACTTTTTTGCGATTCCACATTCAAATGATAGCGAAGAACTACCGACTAATGAATCGTGTTACTATCTCTTTCCAATTTTCAGATAATTTGAGGTGTAGAAAGGGATGGAGGACGCAACAGTTGGCGTTGGATGGCGTCTGCCGTGGCCATATGCCGTTTGAGGTTTTGGAAATTACCCGTCAGTTACAAAAGGCGATTTGCGTTACAGACTTAGGGCGTTTGTGCACTACAACTGAATTTTACCGATCCGGCGGTCCGTGTTTTTACGGACCGGCGTGGCATGAAAAACACGGATGATAGGCTTGTTCACTTGTCCGGTTTTTTACTGGCCGGGGCAGCGCAGTGATCTCTTTGAAACTACACTCTACGGACGCGTTTTAAACGAGAGGAATAATGAGTTCCTTGGAACGTCAGTAATTACTTGCTTTATTGCTTTATGTACGAAGACGTAGAAGACAGAAAGAATTTTGGGTTCATCCTCTTATCAGTGAAAGGTACCTGACAGGGTCATTTTACCGAAATCACAATTAATTGAGGCTTGATGAAAAATTATTTTTTAACTACTATCGAATGTCTACAGCTAGCTATATAACAAAAAAAGTTTCATCAAAATCCGCTTAGTAGTTTTTGCGTGAAACACGGACAACAGACAGATAGACAGACAAACAAAAATTTCAAAATCCATATTTTTGGTGCTAGATATATTACGTGTTATTGGTGAAAAATAATAATAATAATAATAAATAAATAAATTCTTACATTCACACCAATTATCTAAGCCCATTTTAATTTCATTAAGAAACTGTATCATGGAAAACTTGATAACGGATAAATATATACTTAAATACTTTTTGTTTGTAAATACATACATATTATACATAGTTAACACCCAGACCAAGACAAATAGACATGTTCATGCACACAAATATTTGTCTTGTTCGGGAATCGAACCCGAGACCACTGGCGCAGAAGGTAGGTAGCCTACTCCTGCGCCAAATCGGTCGTCAATCGAGAAAGGCGCTTGTATTTATTTTGGCGTGCGTTAATTTATTTGCGATAACTCTTAAGATATTCATTTAAATTATATGGTGTAAAAGAGTAAAATAATGTGCATGAAATGCTTAAAGCAACTAACGTATTTAGATTGATAAGGGTTAATACTGTATCCGTTTAAATAGCTTTCCAAATTACCGCATTGTTCGTAACCATTTTTTAAGAGATAATATGGCTATAATATGCTATCCTTAAAAGATAGACATATGCTATCGCGGACTTTTTTGTAGATCTATAGAAGAGGAATATCCCAACATGCATTATTTTTTTAAACCTCGAAAGGATTAGGCAGCGTTTTTGCAGAAAACTCCCGGGCGGCTTGCCGTTTGCCGGCACTTTCGACAATTATCGTTATATTTCTACCAATTTACACAAAACTTTCATAAATTATATATTAAAATCTTTCTGAAGAACCACGCTACCTGTTAGTGAAAACCGCATAAAAATCTGTTTCGTAGTTTTAAAGATTTAAGCATATATAGGGACAGACAGACGGGAAGCGACTTTGTTTTATACTATGTAGTGATTTATGATTAAAATACAACCATCCGTTTTTTTCCGGACGGTAAAATTCAGTGTAGTGCACAAGCGTACATATGTTTTTCATTGCCGTCATCTCGGAACGGAAAAAAACGGTCCGGAATGGGGAAAAGTAAAATGACGGACGGTAAAATTCAGTGTGGTGCACAAGCGCCCATATGTTTTTCATTGCTGCCATATCGGTCCGGAAAAAACCGGATCGCCGGATCGGTAAAATTCAGTGTAGTGCACAAACGCCCTTTTACCGATCCGGCGGTCCGTGTTTTTACGGACCGGCGTGGCATGAAAAACACGGATGGTTAGCTTGTGCACTTGTCCGGTTTTTTACTGGCCGGGGCAGCGCAGTGATCTCTTTGAAACTACACTCTACGGACGCGTTTTAAACGAGAGGAATAATGAGTTCCTTGGAACGTCGGCAATTACTTGCTTTATTGCTTTATGTACGAAGACGTAGAAGACAAAGAATTTTGGGTTCATCCTCTTATCAGTGAAAGGTACCTGCGGGGTCATTTTACCGAAATCACAATAAATTAAGGCAGGATGAAAAATTATTTTTTAACTACTATCGAATGTCTACGGCTAGCTATATAACAAAAAAAGTTTTATCAAAATCCGCTTAGTAGTTTTTGCGTGAAACACAGACAACAGACAGACAGACAGACAAACAAAAATTTCAAAAACCATATTTTTGGTGCTAGATATATTACGTGTTATTGGTGAGAAAGGCGCTTAAATTCATTTTGGCGTGCGTTAATTTATTTGCGATAACTCCTAAGATATTCATTTAAATTATATGGTGTAAAAGAGTAAAATAATGTGCATAAAATGCTTAAAGCAACTAACGTATTTAGATTGATAAGGGTTAATACTGTATCCGTTTAAATAGCTTTCCAAATTACCGCATTGTTCGTAACCATTTTTAAGAGATAATATGGCTATAATATGCTATCCTTAAAAGATAGACATATGCTATCGCGGACTTTTTTGTAGATCTATAGAAGAGAAATATCCCAATATGCATTATTTTTTTAAACCTCGAAGGGATTAGGCAGCGTTTTTGCTGAAAGCTCCCGGGCGGCTTGCCGTTTGCCCGCACTTTCGACAATTATCGTTATATTTCTACCAATTTACACAAAACTTTCATAAATTATATATTAAAACCTTCCTAAAGAACCACGCTACCTATTAGTGAAAACCGCATGAAAATCTGTTTCGTAGTTTTAAAGATTTAAGCATATATAGGGACAGACAGACGGGAAGCGACTTTGTTTTATACTATGTAGTGATTTATGATTAAAATACAACCATCCGTTTTTTTCCGGACGGTAAAATTCAGTGTAGTGCACAAGCGTACATATGTTTTTCATTGCCGTCATCTCGGAACGGAAAAAAACGGTCCGGAATGGGGAAAAGTAAAATGACGGACGGTAAAATTCAGTGTGGTGCACAAGCGCCCATATGTTTTTCATTGCTGCCATATCGGTCCGGAAAAAACCGGATCGCCGGATCGGTAAAATTCAGTGGAGTGCACAAACGCCCTTAGGGCGTTTGTGCACTACAACTGAATTTTACCGATCCGGCGGTCCGTGTTTTTACGGACCGGCGTGGCATGAAAAACACGGATGATAGGCTTGTGCACTTGTCCGGTTTTTTACTGGCTGGGGCAGCGCAGTGATCTCTTTGAAACTACACTCTACGGACGCGTTTTAAACGAGAGGAATAATGAGTTCCTTGGAACGTCAGTAATTACTTGCTTTATTGCTTTATGTACGAAGACGTAGAAGACAGAAAGAATTTTGGGTTCATCCTCTTATCAGTGAAAGGTACCTGACAGGGTCATTTTACCGAAATCACAATTAATTGAGGCTTGATGAAAAATTATTTTTTAACTACTATCGAATGTCTACAGCTAGCTATATAACAAAAAAAGTTTCATCAAAATCCGCTTAGTAGTTTTTGCGTGAAACACGGACAACAGACAGACAGACAGACAAACAAAAATTTCAAAATCCATATTTTTGGTGCTAGATATATTACGTGTTATTGGTGAAAAATAATAATAATAAATAAATAAATTCTTACATTCACACCAATTATCTAAGCCCATTTTAATTTCATTAAGAAACTGTATCATGGAAAACTTGATAACGGATAAATATACACTTAAATACTTTTTGTTTGTAAATACATACATATTATACATAGTTAACACCCAGACCAAGACAAATAGACATGTTCATGCACACAAATATTTGTCTTGTTCGGGAATCGAACCCGAGACCACCGGCGCAGAAGGTGGGTAGCCTACTCCTGCGCCAAATCGGTCGTCAATCGAGAAAGGCGCTTGAATTTATTTTGGCGTGCGTTAATTTATTTGCGATAACTCTTAAGATATTCATTTAAATTATATGGTGTAAAAGAGTAAAATAATGTGCATGAAATGCTTAAAGCAACTAACGTATTTAGATTGATAAGGGTTAATACTGTATCCGTTTAAATAGCTTTCCAAATTACCGCATTGTTCGTAACCATTTTTTAAGAGATAATATGGCTATAATATGCTATCCTTAAAAGATAGACATATGCTATCGCGGACTTTTTTGTAGATCTATAGAAGAGGAATATCCCAACATGCATTATTTTTTTAAACCTCGAAAGGATTAGGCAGCGTTTTTGCAGAAAACTCCCGGGCGGCTTGCCGTTTGCCGGCACTTTCGACAATTATCGTTATATTTCTACCAATTTACACAAAACTTTCATCACTACATAGTATAAAACAAAGTCGCTTTCTCTGTCCCTATGTCCCTTTGTATGCTTAAATCTTTGAAACTACGCAACGGATTTTGATGCGTTTTTTTTAATAGATAGAGTGATTCAAGAGGAAGGTTTATATGTACTTTTTGTCCCGATATTCCCACGGGAACGGGAACCACGCGGGTGAAACCGCGGGCGGCCGCTAGTAAATTATATATTAAAATCTTTCTGAAGAACCACGCTACCTGTAAGTGAAAACCGCATAAAAATCTGTTTCGTAGTATTAAAGATTTAAGCATATATAGGGACAGACAGACGGGAAGCGACTTTGTTTTATACTATGTAGTGATTTATGATTAAAATACAACCATCCGTTTTTTTCCGGACGGTAAAATTCAGGGTAGTGCACAAGCGTACATATGTTTTTCATTGCCGTCATCTCGGAACGGAAAAAATCGGTCCGGAATGGGGAAAAGTAAAATGACGGACGGTAAAATTCAGTGTGGTGCACAAGCGCCCATATGTTTTTCATTGCTGCCATATCGGTCCGGAAAAAACCGGATCGCCGGATCGGTAAAATTCAGTGTAGTGCACAAACGCCCTTAGGGCGTTTGTGCACTACCACTGAATTTTACCGATCCGGAAAAAACCGGATGCTTGTATTTATTTAATTACTAATATAAATGATTAATTATTAAAATACAAGCATCCGTTTTTTTCCGGATCGGTAAAATTCAGTGTAGTGCACAAACGCACTTACAGTTTAGTCTATTCATTACGGTGAATGCACGTCGGAGACAGTTTGTTGGTCGAGTTGACGAGACGTGGGAGTATGATATCCCTATGGATAGGTATCGCTACATTATGCTTTTAATAAAAAAGCGAAGAGCTCAATTTTTTGGACAGATTTCAAGATTTAAATTTTAGTAAAATTTGGTTTGTATCTTAATCGTTATTTTTTATTGTGCTGATTCTAATAAAATGTAGGTATATTTGTGAAAAAGTAAGCTTACGGGATGATACTCGTTGCAACATCTGTTAGTTTTTATCCGACAGCGACAGAAGGAGTTATGTTTTTATTCTTTATTTTCCATAAATCTGATTTATAATTTAGCAATTTATATCTACTCTATGGTTTTTCTAAAGAAAGTTGTACCTACTTATAAGTTCCTTGACCTACCTACACATTGTCTCACAGTCAAGGAAATTATGTCATTACATTAAAAAAACACCATAAGTAATTACTTATTGAAATCATGTGATAGGAAATGTAATAAATTCCATAGAATGAACATTATTCCATTGAACACAGGAATGAGGATAATTTTCTGAATCGTAATAATCGGTAATCTATAATTATTTTCACCCCCGATCGAGTCGAATCGATTTTTCTATCGATTGTGATTGCTCGCTCGTGTCGACACCAGACTGTTAAAAGAAAAATACAAAATTGATGAGTTTCGTTTGTTTTTGTGAAGTTAAATTGGTGGTTAATCCATTGCTCTACATACCTGTGCTAATATAATGTGAAACTACTTTCAAATGGAGACAGAGCTATCTCTGTCAATCTATATTGCCTGTTGTATTTTTTTTATTTTAAAATAAGGTTCTAAAGCTCTTGTGGGATTTTGAAGATAATAAAAAGTATACTTCGATACCTATGTTATCAATTTATATATACAACTCTTCCGTTACTGACTGACAGACAACCAGTGAACGCATAATATATAGTTCACTGCAGACAACCCACAGCTAAAACCACGAAAAAAATCTTTCCGTGTTCTGTGGCTAAAACTATTGGGCGCAAAATGCTGCTTGGCATGTTAGTTGATGGATGGCCTTAGATATGAATAGGGTTCGACCTTCACCAATAAAAGTACGCCAAAGTACGCGAGTGGGAAGGCAAAATTTTTCCGGTCAACACATTTCTTTGTAATTTTTAGGTAAGTACGTATATTTTTTTCTAAGAAATTTACACTTATCTGGTATTTTAAAATCGTTTTTATACCAATGGATAGTATCTGACCTACAAAATTTACTATTTTTTTATTAATCTTTCAATCGCTCCCAACTCTATGGTCTATCAGGAATAACGTAAGCCCAACGTTTTTACATTCTGTAGACTCCATTCTATCGAATGGTAAAAATATTAGATTTTATTTAACAAATGGGTGCAATTTGATTCGATTGCAATCGTCGATTAAACATAGCTTTGACAGGAATAAATTAGCCAACCCACTAGAAACTATATTTACTTAAGTATATATAAAAAAAAATTTACTGCCGCACTCAGAGACGCCAATTAACTTTACTTGATCATTAAATCTCTATCTGTCTCTTTTTATGTCCAGTATTGAATAGAGTAGGAATGATAATTTAATGCCAATTAAATTTAATTGACGTTGACGTCTCTGAGTGCGGCAGTTATGCCCGAATACTCGAACGCTACTTAACTTTGGGAGCTTCTGAAGCATGGCCCTGTCGCTTTAAATGTCAAACGTATGAAAGAGATGCCATGATGTTTGAGACGCTCCCAAATTTGATTTGCGTTCGAGAATTCGGGTGTTAGCCTATCAAATTTGATGTAAAAAACTTCTGATCCATTACACAGATGAGCGTAGTTCGATCCCTATTTGTACCTATCTCAAGCTATGATGTTCCTTGGGGAGTGTAGAGGAGCACCAAGAGAAGATCTTAGAAAATTCCCCTTAAGGGGTTTACCCTTTTTTTACAAAGGCGGTCAGAGATTGTATGAAACTTTTGTAAATATCTCAATTCCACGGAGATAAAATCGTAGGCGGAGTGATAGTAAATGTATGAAAAATGGTATTAACATTTTTTTCTTGTTCTAACTTTATGATATCAATAATAAATTTTAATAAGAAACAGCGTAAGTAATAACTATATATTTCCAATAAACTATAATTTCCTATTTGTAACTGCAACTCGTTTAAACGACATTAACAAGGGAAGTGAACCTTTTACTTAACTCTTTAAGATATTACTTAAAAAAACAAAGCCCTCATTTAGATGAAAGGCCCGTAACTTAATAGTCGTTTAAGTTGATTTCCATAAACCTAAGCGCGAACTAAGTATAGCTGACGAAACGGATACTTAACCCTTGCTTACCTGCGTAAATATTTGATTACAAGATTAAATAATTTGTTTGATGAAGCATCATAGCAGGTACCCAAGTATCACAAGCAGAAATAAGTTTTTTGACATAATATGGGCCAATTGACTACTATAGTGCGACGAGCTTTTCTGTTCCGGTGATAATCTTTGGAACTAAGACTGTTTTCATACGACAGTCCATTTTGACAGCTAATTTCGTATTGCAAGTGGCTCCTCTGTCACGACTGTCACCGGAACAGATAGGAGTGTGGGACTATACATATTTTTGAGGGTGCCAATTCGCACGCTTATAAATTAATGTCGTGCGAATTGCCTACAGAAAAATAATATTTTTAAAAAGGTCGATTCGCACATTTCGGGCGAGTTAAATTCGTGCGAATCATCCAATAACTCAATTTTTAAAACTCATCATTTTTAGACAAGCTTTATTGCTGACTGTACATTAATATTGTCTGCCGTAAGTATTCATAAACATATTTAAGCTATGTTTAACTTAAATATTGTTTTGTCTATGTTACACAAATGTCATTTCTAATTAGAGCAAAAGAGACAAGACAATGTTTGTTAAACATAGCTTAAAATTTTTATGACAAGGCAGTGTATTGTCATCCAAACCAATCCTGTTACACTGATACACTACACACATAGAATACACTGATAGATACATCTATGTAAAATTTCAGCTTTAAGAAATATTGGGAAGTGGGCCAAATCAGCAAAATGAGATGCTGGTAAGTGAAAAAATTTTAGCTTGTAAGATTTGACCCAACCTACACACATTGCAAGTTAAATAAAAGCTTGTAAAAATATGTGTCTACTTGTAACTGCTTATAGATTAGATCAGTTCAGGACACGTTTTTTAGTGTGAAATCTATCTTAGTAGCATTGATTGTGAATGCAAAAAAAAACATTTAATGCAAAACAACCTTTGATGGCATTTAAAAAAATATAAGATAGTTTATACTTCATCATCATCAACATTTTGATGTCCCCTAAACATAAGATGATGTTTTTTTTATCCACAACGGGGTAGCACTTAGCCTTCATCACACCTGATGATAAGTGGTGATAAGGCTGAAGGTGGAAGCGTACTACTCCTGGAATCCTCAATCACTGAGGAACTGGCTATCTTATTTATATCTTAACTGTCGGAACACAATAATGCTGAAAACATCATTGTTATGGCGTCAGACTTAGATAAGATGGTGTTAGCAGCCAGGCGGACTAAGAACAAGTCCTACCACCAACCAAACCGAATACAATATGTACCCCCACTGGGAATCTAACCCGGGACCTCTTGGTCTGAAATCGGTGGTATGAACCACTAGACCACAGAAGTGGTTAATGATGCATATGTTTAGCTTGTAAAGCCTTATATATTTTACTTTTGCATTGGCGGTAAAGCAATAGCATAAGAGTCAGCGCGCACTAGTGATTTTTAATCGGGCGATAGTTTGATCGTTGTCGAGTTTAGATGGCAGTGCGCGCATTGACGATTTAACTATCGAACTATCGATAATAACTGGCCGATAGTTGTACGATCAAACTATCGCACAACTACTGGCTGGTCGGTAATGTACATGAAGGACTAAGTATGTGAGCGCGCGTACTGCATTCAACTAAACTATCGCCCAACTATCGGTCGACTAAAAGTCACAAGTGCGCGTAGGCTCTCAATACCAAACCATCGGCCGACAGTTTGATCATGATCGTCACGATTCCGACTAAACTATCGACTAAAAATTCAAGTGCGCGCAGGCTCCAAAGCGTTATCTTTATTTGATCGGATTAAACTTGTACTGCACTAGATTACAAACACCGAAAGAGTTATTTTACAAAAAAAAAGGTGATGTTATTTAAACGATTCTATAAATGATCCCGAATCGTAACCTTAAAAGTTATCACATCTCCACTGATTGCCTTGGACAAGGGTTGATATAGTCATTTTGATCAAAGAGACCGTTGTTTGTTTAGCATTAAATGTTATAATGGGGGCCTAAACGACCCCGCGTTGGTAAATAAAGGGTTGGTTCCGAATTTATTGAGCCAACATATGGACGTTTTTTTGGTCAAATATTTGCCTACAATGATGATGATTTTTGTAAATATTTACGTTTTTGTTTAACAGCTTATACTTGTAGAAGGCAAGTCAGAGGGGCTACCGGCTAAAAATATGGATATGAGTACCTATGGGCTTTATTTGACATTTATGAAGACCATATTACGACCATAATTACATTTGACGACCGATTTGGCGCAGGGGTAGGTTACCCACCTTCTACGCCAGTGGTTTCGGGTTCGATTCCCGAACAAGACAAATATTTGTGTGCATGAACATGTCTATTTGTCGTGGTCTGGGTGTTTACTATGTATGTTAGGTATGTATTTACAAACAAAAAGTATTTAAGTATATATTTATCCGTTATCAAGTATTCCATGATACAGTTTCTTAATGAAATTAAAATGGGCTTAGATTGAAGAATTGGTGTGAATGAAAGAGG
This sequence comes from Crambus lathoniellus, assembly GCA_949710035.1. Taxonomy (NCBI): domain Eukaryota; kingdom Metazoa; phylum Arthropoda; class Insecta; order Lepidoptera; family Crambidae; genus Crambus; species Crambus lathoniellus. The sequence goes on along the minus strand of OX453307.1, from coordinate 2,357,291 downwards.
TTATTTATTTTTTATTTTATTTATTTATATGTGAGATACCTACTCGTAAGGCAATTGTGGCAATATTATTTAAAAGATATACCTACTATTATCTACTTTAAAAATAAACTTATTTCTTATCCACAACAGAGTAGCACTTAGCCTCTATCACACCTGATGTTATGTGGTGATAAGGCCGACGGTGGAGGGGCACTACTCCCGGAATCCTGAACCACTGTCAACTGGCTGTCTTATCTAACTGCCGGAACACAACAATGCTGAAAACATCGTTGTTATGGCGCCAGACTTAGATTAGTGGTGGTAGCTAGCCAGATTTAGAACAAGTCCTCATCATCATCATCAGCCATTTAATGTCCTCACTGCTGGGGCACTGGCCTTCCTTATGGATGAATAAGGAGAACAAGTTCTACCACCAACCAAACCGATTACAATCGAAACTGGGAATCGAACCCGGTACCACTGGGTCTGATACCGGTGGAGTGTAAAACTACACCACAGAAGCGGTTAAATAATCAAATATATATAATTCCCTAAAGTTAACAAGTTTTTTTTCTTGAAAGCGCTTATCTTCAGACTATTCGCCAGATTGCAATATATAAGTAGAAGAGAAATATTGGACATGGGACAATACAATACTATAGGCACAGCTTTCTCTATCCTCACGATAGAGAAGGCTGTGCTATAATAGGCCATCAAATACAGTTAGCGTAAAGAACGATATAGGTACCTAAAGTTTGAATGGCCATTTAGGAAAAATGTCCACGCGTACGAAGTCACGGGTACCCACTACAAAAACCATAAATTCTTATAAATTTAGGTGCCAAAAATCAGCACCCATATCAAAGTGTTGTATGTCAAAAATCGCAAAATCAATCAGCGGCCGAGGCACGGTAGCGACTCCCGCGGTGATCGCCTCACCGAGGGAAGCCACAAGAAAAAATCTGATCGATTTGCAAAAAAAAAACACATTCTCACTTTCGACGAGTTTCGATACGAGTGATTTCGCACGCCCACTCAGTGGGCAAATACGTCAAGATCAGGATCTGACAGGTTGACCGAGTGGAAAAAAATATACGCAAGTCCTTTTATCATCTATTCTAATTAAATAAATTTAAAAGCTTGTTTGTGTGATGTCTAATCATGATCAAACACTAGTGACCGCCTGCGACTTCGCCCGTGATAGATTTAGGGCGGATAATACAGAAATAAAACTATTCTGATAAAAGCATTAAACTGTTCAATTAACTATAAAGCTTCTATTTCAATAAGGTCAGGATTAATAAAAATCTCAAGTCTAAATATAACTGTTCTGATAAAAGCATTAAACTATTCAAATAACTATAAACAAAAACTATAAAGCTTCTATTTCAATAAGGTCAGGATTATTAAAAATCTCAAATCTCTAATAAACTATTTTATTCTTTTAAATCGTCCTTTTATTTTTTTACCTACCACCCGTTAAGGACATCTTTTAGCTGACAAGAAAAACGGGCGAAAAAAACTCACCAGCTTTAACAGAAACAACGACATTTACAAATTATCATGTCGTTGTTGAACATACAACACATTTAACAACATTTACAACAACATTACTTTTCATGATAAAAGATTAAACAACATTTACGAATATCATAAAGCATTTTCTATAATCTGTTACTTTATATTATTTCAGTACTCACATAATTTATTCGAAACCGATAAGGACAACTTTAATTTAATATTATCAACAAATAAGCATTTACATTTAACAAGTTACCGAATATCCTTCGGACAAGGGCAAATCTTCAGCAATATTTACTAGACATTACATCAGCATTAAACAGCAAGAAATAACAAGGAATGAGAAATATGAAACAACGGAATAGTTACTTAACTTTTACACCGCTCACGGCTCGAACCAGACTAACTAAATAAAATGGCTGCCTTGCCTTATAAATGTTAGCGTCTACCGCCAATTCATGTTTTAGAAAAATACAGAAAACACCATAATATAAACATAACAATTATGAAAAAGTATTCTAAAATCAAAGAATGATTTTACATAACATTATTTATAAATACAATAATTACAATAATTATCTATTTGTTTTCTGTTCAACCGGAAGTAACGTGTACTTACTAACGTAAAAGTACACTTAGATACTTTATATTACTTAACATTTCAGTAATAAATTAATTGATATGAATATTAAAAGTAATAACATGATTTTATACACATTATTCAGTACTTATAGGCAAATTAAAGTACAATTGCTTGATCATGCTTTGTTGACGGTTGGCCCCGCCACGAATCAAAATACTTTTTATTAGAAACAGGATACATGTAGTAAAATGTTATCTCCATAATAAATATAATGAATTTAGATGTAAAAATAACTATATGAGATTAATAACAAAACTCCATATCATATCGCTTTGTTGTCGATAATTGATTTGATAATATGTTTGGTTTGGTGGTTTAAGGAAACATGGTGTAGCTGTGAAGTCCGTTTATTGAGTGAATAATATAAAATAAAATACTTAATACAAACAAAGTGCTTACTTGCCAATTTTAACTAATAGAGTTGCGACATGACCTAATTGCCGTATGCATGTGTGTGTACACATACTACAACTCCCCGGAAAAAGTCCTGTTCACCCTCCCCTACAGAAGGAGAAGTGATAAATAAACAAAACAAAATTAAGTCATATCACACTTCATAACGTCTTAATATAATATCTACTTATATTAGTACTTAAACAGCACATTGTATAACAACATATTCATATTACTAGAAGTCTTAATATACATGCTAAGAAAAATACATTTTTGTGTTATTCTTATGGATAAGATACTCCTTATTATCTTTTAAAATCTTAACATTAGGTGACATTTCGTCAATAACTACAAATGGACCTTTATAGGTACTTTGGAGCTTATCTCCTGTTTGATTTTTAATCAAAACAAGATCTCCTTTTTTATAAGTAATTGGAAAATAATTTTTGTCATAATTTTCTTTTCTTTTTAACTTACTGCAAATCAAATTATTTTTTGCATCATATTGAGCTCTTTGCAAACGATATTTCATTTCTTTTGGGTAGTCACTATAATTGTATAAAGGATCTATTTGATTTCCAAAGTTTGAAGGCAAATGACATAGTTTACCAAATACCAATTCGAAAGGACTGTACTTTGTTTCTGTGTGCACTGTCGTATTGTAAGAAAAAGTCCAAAAAGGTAACCAATCGCTCCAATCAGTGGCATTTTTGTCACATTGAATTCTTAAATAAGCACCTAGTGATTTGTGACTATTTTCTAATGAACCTAATGTTTCATGGTGGTACGCTGTTGAATTTAACTTATCTATTTTTAGAATATTGCATAAGTCAGACATAATACTAGACATAAACTCGGTGCCTTTATCAGTTAGAATTTCTTTAGGGACTCCGTATCGTAAAATGAAATTGGAAACAAAGCATTTCGCTACACACTCAGATTCCTTACTGGGCAACGGATAGGCTTCTACAAATTTAGATAAATCGCATTGTATAGTTAAAATGTATTTGTTATTGTAAATATCTAACGGCAACGGGCCCATAATGTCTAATGTTACGCGTTCGAATGCAGAGCTCGCAGTATTTGTTATAACCATTGGTTCTTTAATAAAACGATTAGAAAACTTATTTAACTGGCATTGTTTACATTTCCTAACGTACTCTATTACATCGTTCGTCATTCCTGGCCAATAATAATATTGTTTCAGGTTATTTAACATTCTGTTTACCCCTGCATGACCGCTAGTGGGTAATAAATGAAAATCATTTAAAATGATCTTTTTATCTTCGTAATTGAAAATTCTTATTACGTCTTTCGTTATTAAAATTGAAAGCTTAAAATGCATTTTTTTAATATGACTTGCAAGTATTTTTATATTCGTTGCATTTTCTCTATTTTTAATTATTAAAATCTCGTTAATATTCTCTCTTTCGCACAGTGAACCTAAATCCCTCGCTAACTCCTGTGGGGCAGATAACGATCGAGTATTTAAGTATATAGCACACTGGGAAGGACTGTACATGCAATATTTTTTATCTGAATATAAACAATTCGTATCATTCAATGTCTCATTATTACTGAAAATTAACTCTACAACGTCCTTGGGTTTTTTAAGTATCTCTACAGTGTCAGGTTGATCAGACCTGTCGCTATTAGAAAACTTATCTGGCAAATCATTATTTAATATAGACTGACGAGGCTTTAGTTTTCGTGTTTGCGCTCGAGTCATGACAGAAACTAAATTTTCTTCGATTGATTTTAAATCTTCACAGGTCATCGAAATCGGTATTCTACTCAATGCATCTGCAGCTGCATTGTCGCGACCCGGGATGTAAACAATCTCAAAATCATACTCTTCAAGGTATAGTCTGAACTTAGTTAATCTACTGGAAGGATCTTTCAAACTAAATAAGTAAACTAGTGGTTTATGATCAGTAAAGATTTTAAACCTTCTGCCGTACAGATAAGGTCTAAAATGCCTTACTGCCCATACAATCGCTAGTAACTCTAAGTCAGTTTTTTTTTTTTTTTTTTTTTTTTTTTTTTTTTTTTTCAGGGCGGAAGAGCGGCAATGTTGATTGGACGGATGTCGCTCAATACTTGCTTCTCTTCTACGTTTCTATCACTCAGTCCAAATGGAAACGTAGCTTTTGGTCATAGGGGAGAGCGCAGGTCGTGAAGATCCCTAGGACAAGTCTGATTGCTAACCTTCCCGCGGTGCCGCCTGTTATTGATTTGGTTCCTTAAGAAACGAATGTAACTGATAAGAAATCAGGCGCTATCCTGTCTTTTCCTACAAATCACTTCCCCACCTTTTTCCGGAATCCTTTCTATCCTGTCGGCTGACTCCTTATCAGCCACCTTCTCCACCGGCAGGGAGGGGAGCGAACCGGTGGAGTAACAGCTCCTCCTGCACTAAGGCCTGTGCAGTCGAGCGCCGTAAGGGGGGATGAAGGAATCCTGGGAGGCTGAGTGGAGCAGGGTCGGCGGTAGTACCACTGTAACACAACACTCCTCCTTTGGTCTGGATTTCAACCGAAACGGTAGCCCCTCTGGGTAGCGCCAGGGGGGAAACGGTCATGCGTCCCGTCAGAGGGTCGCAGCGAGGTGGGGGGGGGCCCCTTCAGGGCGGTTAGGACCATGGTGAAGAGGTGAGTGCAGATGGACCAACTGGTGGTGCCGTGTGGTTTCGGTCAACCAGCCATCTGTTATGAACCTCTGATCTCGCGTCTGAGACCAACCCTCCCCTCCTATATCCGGCTAGTAATCCTAGTGGACCTTGTCCACTTTTTGGACGGGACACTCCCAAATGTGCGGGCTCCATGGAGGGTGGGAAGCTAGCTGGATGAATCTTTACTTTTATTAACAAATGGATAACTTAAAAACCAATTCCGCCGCGCCCAGCAATGGGCAAAAAACAATTAATACTCCGGACCCAGAGGGTGAAGTTAAGTCTGACCCCTCTAGGGGAGGGATTACACCCGAAGGGAAACCCGAGGGTAATAACATCACACAGGGGAAGACGGTGCAAACCGATTCCCTTATTGACACACGCACTCCTGAACAAATACAGGAGGACCAGAACCTCGACCGAAATTGGACGACGGTTGTCTGGAGGAAGGGAAAGAACCGGAAAACCCCGGCAAAGGGGAACAGTACGGTTCTGCCCCTGACAGAAAAACCGAAATCCGAAACGGTTGGGGTGAAGGCCCGAACACGCAAGGGGAGGAATCAGCGCGCCAAGGAACGCGATAAGGCTGCCCAGGCCGCTGCTTCCTCCTCCTCAACAAGTAACACGGGGTCTGACACCAAGAAACCGGGGGAAACCCCAGGGATCTCTGGTGCGGGGGGGAAAGGCCTTGCAACACACCCGGCCGCATCTGCGGCTGGCCGACCCAGGCCGAAAGCCAAAAGGGCTCGCCTTGATGAGACAATTTCTCCTCGGGGCGAGGCCAAGAAGCTGAAGCCTGCATCGGCTGGCGGCAGACCGGCTGGCTCATACGCCGCAGCCGCAGCCAAACCATCGGGGGCCCGGCTTGCTTTGACATCCTCCTCGGGTTACTTATCCAGGGAGATGGCGGAGCAAGTCGAGGCCGTTCTCGATGACGCCATTTGGCGCGAATGTGACCGCCGTGTCTATCCGGCGGGGGCTATCGCCTTCAGCGGTAGACCCACATACAACGATGGCAGCCTGTGGATTGCGGCTGCTAACCACACCACCACAGAGTGGGTACACAAATGGGCAGGGGAGGTCGACATTCCGGACCTGGGAAAACTCGCCGTTTTGAGAGCTGAGGATATCCCGAGGAGGGTTCTTTGTGGTATTACCCTGCCCAAAATCTACAACCGCGACCAGCGATCTATTGGAGGGGCTCTGAGCTGGATGAACCCGGAGGTGCAACCGCACCGTTGGCTTGTCAACGGATTCTACCAGCAGGAGACCAGCCAAACTACCTTTATGGTAGTGTCCGTGCCAGAGGACATAGTTCCGGCTATCATGGCCAGAGGACGTCGCCTGCATTTTATATCGGGCAACGTCTACATTAAATTCAGAAACGACAAGGGGAAGTTCGTTGAGTCACCACCTTCCAACAGTCCCCCTATGTCCTCTGACACGGACACACCCCCCACACCCCCTACACCGGCTATACACACCCACGAACCCACACAGGGCACTAGTGGTGTCACACCTACCCTCCCAAATTTAGAGGGTACAGACACCGAGTCAGCGGCAGCGTCGATCGTGGACGAGGCCAGCGCGGGTCCAGCCTGCGCTGAATCCTCGCCTGCTGGTATTGACCTACTGCGGGAACTCGAGGAGATGGGCCTGGAGGATGTCGTCATTGGAGATGGCGTCCCCCTCTGAGGCCCTGATCCTTCAAGCCAACCTCCAGCACAGCATCACCGCGACGGCTCAACTTCGTCGCTGGCTGGAGGTACATAACACAGCCGTTGCCCTGATACAAGAGCCGTGGATCAGGGGCGGCACGGTACGAGGTCTCTCCAACCTAGGAGGTAAGCTCGTATATGCTACAACAGGTAATGTAAGATCCTGCATTTACATATCAAAAGACATAGATGCGCAACCCCTGCTTAACTTTTGTTCCAGGGATACTTGTGCAATAAAAATAAATCTCAAACAAGGTGATGACAACCACGAACTGGTCATGGCCTCAGCCTACATGCCTGAAGAAGAGCGAATACCGTCAGAGGAAGTATCCTCCCTCGTCCGTTTCTGCCGGGAACACAACATGGAGCTGATTATCTCAACAGATTCCAATGCCCACCACTCTCTGTGGGGTATGGAAAAACACAATGACAGAGGTAACCAATTAATTGAGTTTCTCCTAACCACTAACTTAGACATAATGAACAGAGGTAATAAACCTACCTTCGTCACCAGAAGGGCCAGGACGATAATTGATCTAACCCTTGCTACACCACTAGCGGCCTCAGAGGTAACGGGATGGCATGTCTCTGATGAGGCATCGTGCTCCGATCACAGATGGATCCGCTACGACATACAGGTACCCATTAAATTTCCCACTCCCTGGAGAAATCCAAGGAAAACAAACAGACTAGTCTACAGTCAGCTCATCACTGAGAAACTAAACACCAACCACGACTGGACTGATGTTGAGTCAACTGCTGAGCTGGAGTCAAAGGTAGTTGGTATTACAAACATTTTAACTCAATGCTACGAAGAAGCATGCCCGTTAAAGACCCCTTCTTCAAACCACAGTGATGACCACAAGTGGTGGGGCCCCCAGCTCGATAGGCTAAGGAGAACCGTCAGAAGGCGGTTTAACAGGGCTATGAATACATCCGAGGACTATGACTGGGACCGATACAAAGCTGCCAAGGCTGAATACAAGAAGAAAATAAGATACTGGAGATCTGCCTCATGGAGACGCTTCACCAATGAGATAAACTCCACAAAACAAGCAAATCGGGTAAGAAAGGTAATGTCCAACCAGGGACCTGGCCTACGGGGCAACCTGCGAAAACCTGATGGCTCTATGACTTTGGATCAGGGGGAAACGAATGCACTTCTCCTCCAAACCCACTTTCCAAACTGCCAACCTCTGCAGGACATCGAGTGGCAGGACGCAACAACACACCCGACAGATGACCACTGGTCCCTGGCCAAAAAGGTGATAACACAAGAAAAGGTAAGAGCCGCAATAAATAGCTTCTCGCCTTTTAAGTCAACAGGGACGGACAACATCTTCCCAGCTCTTCTACAATGGGGTGATGAACAGCTTGTTGTGGTCATTACCCATCTTCTTCAGGCTTGCCTTGCGCATGGCTATATCCCACACTCTTGGAGGGAAGTCAGGGTAGTGTTCATACCTAAACCTGGTAAGTCCGACTACACGAACCCGAAAGCCTTCCGACCCATTAGCCTTTCCTCCTTCATGCTGAAGACCATGGAAAGGGTATGTGAATGGTTCATACGAGACGTAATACAAATGGCACATCCTTTACACAAATATCAGCATGCCTACAGTGCTGGCAAATCTACAGAATCGGCGCTCCATCAGTTAGTCGGTAAGATAGAGGAGGCGTTTCAAAACAAATTGATATGCCTTGGTGCGTTCCTTGACATTGAAGGGGCCTTTGACAAGACTACCTTCGGCAGCATTGAGGATGCGCTGAAAAAGAGAGGTATAAACAAGGTGCTGACAGACTGGATTGTCAATATGCTTCGCTACAGAGTGGTACAGGTATCTGACGATGGGTGCCACAGGGCGCTTGTGGCGAGAGGCTGCCCCCAGGGAGGCGTTCTCTCTCCACTGCTCTGGAACCTGGTAGTAGACGACCTAATCTCACTCCTTAACTCAAGTCACTTTTACACCATAGGTTACGCTGACGACATCACCATTTTAACAATGGGACCGCAAGCGAGTATAACTTGTGACACCATGCAGGCTGCTCTGAAGAAAGTGGAAAGCTGGTGTAGGAAACATGACCTAGCCGTCAACCCAACAAAAACAGAACTGGTAATGTTCACCAACAAACGCCAAGTAGGTAATCACCGCCTACCTAAGCTGTTTGACACCTCTCTACAACTATCAAATGAGGTAAAATACTTAGGTATTTTATTAGATAGTAAGTTAACCTGGAGCAATCACATTGAACACAAGGCAAAGACAGCTAGTGTCATCCTCTGGCAGTGCCGCAAGATGGTTGGTAAACGCTGGGGTCTTGCTCCAAAAATATTTCTCTGGCTGTACAATGCGGTCATCAAACCACTCATCAGTTACGGCTCGGTAGTCTGGTGGCCTAAAGCTGCTCAGACTGTTGGGGCAAAGAAACTGCAGAGTCTCCAACGTCAGGCCTGCTGTGCTCTCACTGGCTGTATGAACACTGCTCCAACTGCAGCGCTCGAGGTAATGCTGAACCTTACCCCACTGCATCTACACGTGCAGCAAGAGGCTGCGAAAGCAGTACTTAGACTTAAACACCTAGGCACTCTCAGGTTCAATAAGGTAAGACACATAAAAGGTCTACTGGAGGAATGGTTAGACACACCCCTCGTGGAGGCGATCTGTGATAAGGTCAAACCATCCTTCATCTTCGACAAGAAATACAAAATACAACTGGAGGACGCAGAAAGCTCTCAGGCACAACACAAAGCGCTTCTGATATTCACTGATGGCTCCAAGACCTCTGTAGGAGCAGGAACAGGTGTATTCTCAGAAGACCTAAACATACAAATTGCACTGCCACTAAGTTCGTACAACACAGTCTTTCAGGCAGAGTGTATGGGCATTCTGTTGGCAGCTCAAGCAGTTGCAACAAGGGAAGTAACCGGCTACGACATTCTCATACTTTCCGACAGTAAATCAGCACTTCAGGCTCTAAATGGTAGTCGTAGCTCATCGAGTCTCATACAGGAGTGCCATCACAGACTAAACATGGTGGGTACACTCAATAATATTACTATCCAATGGATCAAAGGCCACAGTGGATCACGTGGAAACGACCTGGCCGATGAGCTGGCGAGGAGGGGATCGGATAGGGTGATGATTGGCCCTGAACCGGTCGCACCCATTCCGGCGAGCTGGTTTGCTGGTAAGATCCGTGAACACACTACCCTTACGCACCAACATGAATGGAGCTCACTGGAAACATGCAGGCAGGCGAAAATGGCACTACCGCGCCTGGACGCCCGTTTGTCCAGAGCTCTCATTAAGCTAAGTAGATCACAGTTACGCCTGGTGACGGGTGCTATAACAGGACATGGAAATTTCAACAGACACCTTTTCAACTTAGGTATCACCGACAGCCCCCTATGCAGGGGTTGCATGAGGGCCGAAGAAACAGCTGCTCACGTCCTGGTAGAATGTGACGGAGTGGCCCCCTACCGGGCGAGGTACCTCGGCTCGCCGGGAAGCGTCCACGAAGCGGTCTCCGACGTGAGGGCGCTGGGTGCTTTCCTGGCAGAGCTGGGTTGGCTGGAGTAATCCGGCTGCACACCCTCCACACGCAAAATAGGCGCAATAAGACGTCGAGTTGCGGAAAACGCCCGTACCGATTGAAGAAGAAGAAGAAGAAGAACTCTAAGTCAATTATTGGATATCTACTTTCGGCGGGTGATAAGTTACGGCTCGCGTAAGCGACGACTTGACCGTTTTTGTTTGACAAGACGGCGCCTAATCCTGTCTTACATGCGTCGGTTCGTAACTCAAATGTATTATTTTCCGAAAACTCTGGGTACTGTAATACAGGTGGAGACATTAAAGCTGACTTTAACTGTTGAAAAGCTTGATCACAATCAGTTGTCCAAATAAAATCTACATCTTTTTTGCATAATTGATTTAAGGGATACGCTATATTTGCAAAGTTAGGTATAAATCTTCTATAATAATTAGCAAAAGCTAAGTAGCGTTTTACTTCGTCCGCGTTCGATGGAACCGGATACTTGCGCAACGTCTCTATTTTGTTGTCATCGGGCAAAATGCCGGACGATGTTATTTTGTGACCCAAATATACAATTTCGGTGCGAAGGAAATCGCATTTTATAGGATTCAATTTTAAATTTACTTCTCGAAGTCGTTCTAAAACTGTGACTAAATTCTTATTATGGCTTTCCATAGATGATCCAATAACGACACAATCGTCCAAATAAATAAAGGCTTGTTTATAATTTATCCCGGACATGGCAATCGTCATAAGGCGGGAAAAAACACTGGGAGACGTCTTTAAGCCCATGGGGGAACGCTTCATCTGATAAGTCTTATCAGTAGTGAAGGCTGTGCATTTTCGAGATTCTGGGTCCAATTTTAGTTGGTACATTTTGTCTACACTGAACGCAGTATATTTACGAGAATTTTCATCTAATGACAACTGATAATAACTTTGTGATAAGTCTAATTTAGAAAAATAAATACTTCCTGCCAAAGAATCTAGAATATCGGTTATGTTAGGTAGTGGAAATTTATCGTCTTTAATTCTGTTATTAAGTTGTCTATAATCGATTACTAATCTCCATTTTTTTTCGTTTGACTTATCTGCTTTTTTAGGAACTAATAAGACTGGACTCGACCACTCAGAGATGGTTTCTTCTATGATGTCATTCGCTAACATATCCTCAATTTGTTTTTGTACCTCCTTCTTTAAGGAATGCGGAATCCTATAGGGTTTCGTATAACTTGGAGTGACATTATCTTTTAAGGATATAGTATGAGTCATTACGTTAGTAGTCGATAATTTATCTCCTGGAAGATGAAACACATCGGCATATTTTGCACAGATATGTTGAATGCTACTCTTTTCTTCCGGATTCATATTAGATAAATTTAATAATTCAAATAAAGTTTTTACTCTATCAACGCTATTTGTTTCTTCTGAAAGAGAACAAATTTCGAAATAATTTAAATCATAAACAGTTAAATTCTGAAAGTCATATTCCACTTCGTTATCAGTGGTATTCAATATTCTTATGGGAATGCGACCATTTTTTGGTTTCGCAATTAACCCCCCTACGAAAACTCCTTGATGAATCTCATCCGATAAAACTACACAGTCTCGTGTCAATGCTGTAGGAATAAACCTTATTACTTCGCATCGCGGCGGAATCAAATGTCTATACCTAGCGTTAGTGTATATATTCATACTAAGGTGAACATCGTAATTCTTTAAATGTAAAATATTATCTCTATAGCTTATAATCGCATGGTAGCGTTTTAAAAAATTATCTCCTAGAATACCATCTGCTGAACATGTCATGTTCTTAAAAACGTAAAACTTTTCTGTAAACTCTATATTATCGTAAACTAATTTCAAAAATATATAACCTTCAGATTCTAATCTACCAGATACACCTTTAATAGTTATTCTATCATAGCATAATTGATTAAACAACTTAGGATATTTTTGTATCCACTCGTACCTTAAAACACAGAGGCTTGCTCCGCTATCAACTAAAAGATTAATTAATTCATTGTCTACATAAAACTTAACTGTACTACAATTACTAAAATTAAAAATATTGCCTGAACTAACGAAAAAACTCGTCAGATACGTTACTATTTACGTTCTGACTTGTCCCAGAGTGAGACTCATTAGGTGTTGTCTCTTGTACGGTGTGACGTACCGGTGCAGCTGGGCGAAATGGCCTAGCGCTGTGCGATCCGCGGGCGCGGGCGCGACCTTGGGAATAGTTTCCTGACCGAGGTGAACCATAGTGACCACGTGGGGTACTAGGAAAGGGTTTCGGGTTGCGTCGATCAAAGTTATTAAAAGAATTATTATTACGCGGCGGACGTGAATAATTACTGTTCCCGCGGTAATAATTGTTCACATAAGTTCGACCACGAAACGAACGTTTTATGTTCATGACCTCGAATGAGCTAGACAAGGACTGCTCGTCCATAGCAGTTCTGATAGCTTCAGGTAAGGATTCAAACTGTCTGGCTGATACAATAGTGCTCAACCTACGGTCACTTAACCCGTCGGCAAAACGTTTAATTGCTAAGCGCTCATTAATCGGCTTTAAAATATCATAAGCTTTAGTGTCACTGTTCGATTGAGCGATAGTTAAGTTAACAAACAAATTCTCTAATTCGGAACCAAAAGATTCGATCGATCGATTACCTTGTTTGCACTGATTCAGCTTCCATTGAAAAGCCACTTCTGACTTTTTCTGGATCAGGTGTTTTCGCATGTCTAATAAAAGATTATCAATTGTATTGTAACTTGATTTCATACGTAACTGCGCACTCGGCGAAAGGCGTGTTTTAATTACAAACTCAATAAGTTGTTTATTCGCTTCGTCTGGGATCATTTTACTGTATAGTTCAATACTATTTATTAATGAATTAGTAACTGACTCTTGTCCCGTCATTACCGGTAACAAAGCAATAGCAGTTTTAATATCAAAGTCACTTTTTGAACCCATTTTTGTTGGTTCAGTAGGCTCAGTAACTGAAGACTTATAACTTAAAATTTTACTATAAAAGTTATTTATGTCACATATTATTTTATGAACAGATGTAATGTCTTTTGCACTTATCTGTCCCGATTCAATTTGAGAATGCACTACAGACAAAATACTATCCAAAGTCGAATATAAGGTTTCGGCTTCTTTAACTTTGTTTTGACCAAGGTCTTGTTGCCTTCTTTCTGGTCCTAACTTTACTAAATAATCTTTAATATAACTTAATGATTTTTGAAGCTCACCTAGTTTTATAATTTCTTGTGACATAATTTACATATAGAGGAATTAAAATAGAAACTTAGACACTTAGTATATACTTAAGTATAGAATTACTTATGTTATTTATAGCTCATATTAATTTTTAAGGAAATTTAGATTAATTATTATTATTTAAGTACATACTTTAGGGAACATCAACGTGGTTACTTAGTGGAGCAGGTAGGCATCGTGGTACCGGGAGCACGTGGTGGATGCAGGTGCTGGTTGGCTGGCGCGGCGCGGCGTGGTGGCGGCGTGGTGGCACGTGGCGTCGATGTCATCGGGCGCGAGGCTGCTGATGCGATGACGTGATGGGTGGGCCGGGCTATACCCTGGACTCCTGGGCCGGGCTATACCCTGGACACCTCCTGGTAGCCTTCTTTCTTCTTATACAGCGGTGGTAGTGAGGTCAGCACGTGAAATTGTGTTCAGATTGCTGCGGTTCAGCTCGCGTTGGATGGTCCGTACGAAAGTCTTCTTGCATTTCTTTATTATGTAATATAGTAAGGCGATCAACAGGACGGCGACGGAAACGGCGATCAAAATTTCAATAATGGCGAGTTTTTGATTGTGGTATTGGGTGGCTGTGGCTATGGCTTCGCCATTGGCGTTTTGAGCAATAATGGTTTCCTCTTTCGAATATGATTTTCCCATGATGTGAGATGTGACCTCGTGTGTGTGTTCTTGAAAAAAAAATCTTCTTTCTTGATATCTTCTACAGTGTTTTTCTTCTTTTTCTTGCAATCTTCTTATTTTGGTGATCTTCTGATGTTAATTTCCGATGAAAAAATGTGGTCCCAATGGCAGGGTCGCCATCTGATAATATGTTTGGTTTGGTGGTTTAAGGAAACATGGTGTAGCTGTGAAGTCCGTTTATTGAGTGAATAATATAAAATAAAATACTTAATACAAACAAAGTGCTTACTTGCTAATTTTAACTAATAGAGTTGCGACATGACCTAATTGCCGTATGCATGTGTGTGTACACATACTACAGATGGCACCGACAGAAATCAAACTACTATTAATGAAAACACGATAAATAAGGTACGATGTTATCCACAAAATTACTTTAATGGATTTAGGTGTAATAAATACTAAATTGAATCAATGTCAAAACTTGATATTCTAACACGGCCATACTGACAAGTACTTCGTTCTCGAAGTACTAGATAAGCATAGGTACTTAATTAATCTCATGTGTCACATCTAACGTAGATTTTTCGATCTTACTGTGAGCCTCGCCATGTCAGCTACTTTACCCTCTATCGGCACAGACCAAGAAGACACCAAACTCACAGCAGTAGTAGATATAGTCAGTCAGTCAGTATGAATAGTATGCCTCGACATGTACGGCTCCATCACCGCTGCCCGTGAAGACCAAACCGACACCAAACACACTATCGACCAGCTTGTTTATCTACTGTGAACCTCGACATGTCAACGGCATCACCCCCTGTCGGTGAAGACCAAGAAGACACCAAGCCCACAGCAGCAGGGGGGTTTGTCAGTCAGTAGTTAGTCACAGTAATGCTGCGCCGATCCCAGACAAAATGGGATAAGGACACGATATTCAGTCATTTTTAGTTGTAAATAATATTCTATCACGGTTATCCGTGACACAATCGACATTGAACTATAGTAAGGCGATCAACAGGACGGCGACGGAAACGGCGATCAAAATTTCAATAATGGCGAGTTTTTGATTGTGGTATTGGGTGGCTGTGGCTATGGCTTCGCCATTGGCGTTTTGAGCAATAATGGTTTCCTCTTTCGAATATGATTTTCCCATGATGTGAAATGTGACCTCGTGTGTGTGTTCTTGAAAAAAAAATCTTCTTTCTTGATATCTTCTACAGTGTTTTTCTTCTTTTTCTTGCAATCTTCTTATTTTGGTGATCTTCTGATGTTAATTTCCGATGAAAAAATGTGGTCCCAATGGCAGGGTCGCCATCTGATAATATGTTTGGTTTGGTGGTTTAAGGAAACATGGTGTAGCTGTGAAGTCCGTTTATTGAGTGAATAATATAAAATAAAATACTTAATACAAACAAAGTGCTTACTTGCTAATTTTAACTAATAGAGTTGCGACATGACCTAATTGCCGTATGCATGTGTGTGTACACATACTACAGATGGCACCGACAGAAATCAAACTACTATTAATGAAAACACGATAAATAAGGTACGATGTTATCCACAAAATTACTTTAATGGATTTAGGTGTAATAAATACTAAATTGAATCAATGTCAAAACTTGATATTCTAACACGGCCATACTGACAAGTACTTCGTTCTCGAAGTACTAGATAAGCATAGGTACTTAATTAATCTCATGTGTCACATCTAACGTAGATTTTTCGATCTTACTGTGAGCCTCGCCATGTCAGCTACTTTACCCTCTATCGGCACAGACCAAGAAGACACCAAACTCACAGCAGTAGTAGATATAGTCAGTCAGTCAGTATGAATAGTATGCCTCGACATGTACGGCTCCATCACCGCTGCCCGTGAAGACCAAACCGACACCAAACACACTATCGACCAGCTTGTTTATCTACTGTGAACCTCGACATGTCAACGGCATCACCCCCTGTCGGTGAAGACCAAGAAGACACCAAGCCCACAGCAGCAGGGGGGTTTGTCAGTCAGTAGTTAGTCACAGTAATGCTGCGCCGATCCCAGACAAAATGGGATAAGGACACGATATTCAGTCATTTTTAGTTGTAAATAATATTCTATCACGGTTATCCGTGACACAATCGACATCCTACTAATATTATAAATGTGAAAGTTTAGATGTTTGGATGTTTGGATGTTTGGATGTTTGGATGTTTGTTACTCAATCACGCCAAAACAGGTGAACGGATTTGGCTGAAATTTGGGACACAGATACTTCGTAGCCTGGAGAGGAACATAGGCTACTTTTTATCCCGGAAAAACATCACATTCCCGCGGGATAACGTCGTGTAGTCCACGCGGGCGAAGCCGCGGGCGGAAAGCTAGTTGAACTATAAATTTCATTAACAGATCTGCAATAATTGTACAATTCTTTTCATGATTTATACTAAATCATTAGAACAATATCCAATATTTATTTTCGCTACTATTACATTCTCAAGATAAACACTACATCTTAGAATGAAACGGTCATTTAATTAGAATTTTTCTTTTATTACACCTATACAAACGTTTACTGCAAACTAATCTGCACCGGCATGGATTACGTTCCCGTCGGAACATAGACAAAAACCATCAATCAAAATGAAATTAATATTTCATCCAAATCTGTTTATACAATATTAACTTTTACTTATATCATATTGCCTGGACCATTATTTATATGACGTAATAATAATAATAGGCTACAGTATAATTTGGCTGTTATAAAACAGATTCAAATTATAATTTTCACATTTGGTATTCTTAAAGTTATATTTCCTTAACTCCATCATTAAACATCTACATTTCAAAAACAGTGAAAACACCCCACTAGGCATCTTGAAATGTTCGCTATCGTAATGAACATTTCGAATCAAATATATACCAAAGATATCCTAAGGCCCATCTATAAAATAATCAAGTAAACTTTTGTATGACAGTGTTAACCAATTTTCTTTTTAAACCGCTCGGCCAATCTGATAATATTTAATACATGTATTGTATCCATCTATTTACTGTCGAAACATTATCTCCTTAGCTTAACCATGATTCCTACATGGTACCTGCCAAAAATACTAACTTGTCGTCCGACATTGACACCGAGTATTATAGTTTGGCCGCTATAAACTAATTGTTAAGTGGATCATGATAATAACTGGTTCAACCTTACCATTACCAAATCTCACGAGAACCAAAATTAGCGCCCCAGTAAGTAACACTTATACTTTTATAAATTTCCCAAGAAAGTTTAAAGATCAAAATTTACATCGGCCCTAGCAACTTACAATGATCGTGAAAAGGACAGGACTTATTTAACAGATCTTATGAAACTTATGGAAACGTATGGAAACTTCTATGGAAACGTATAATTTCTATGGAAAGCTATCGAGGAATATCGAGAACTACCGAAACCCATCGAAAACTACAGAAAACCATCAAAAACTACCGAAAACCATAGAGAACTACCGAAAACCATCAAGAACTACCGAAAACCATCGAGAACTATCGAAAACTATCGGGAACTGTGGAGAACTATCAGGAACTATCGAGAACTATAGAAAACTATCGAGAACTGTCGAGAACTGTCGAGAATTATCGAGAACTGTCGAGAACTGTCGAGAACTGTCGAGAACTGTCGAGAACTGTCGAGAACTATCGAGAACTGTCGAGAACTGTCGTTAACTATCGAAAACTATCGAGAACTGTAGAGGACTATCGAGAACTGTCGAGGACTATCGAGAGCTATCCAAAGCTATCGAAAAGTATCGAGAACTATCGAGAACTATCGAGAACTATCGAGAACTGTCGAGAACTATCGAGAACTATCGAGAACTATCGAGAACTATCGAGAACTATCGAGAACTATCGAGAACTATCGAGAACTATCGAGAACTATCGAGAACTATCGAGAACTATCGAGAACTATCGAGAACTATCGAGAACTATCGAGAACTATCGAGAACTATCGAGAACTATCGAGAACTATCGAGAACTATCGAGAACTATCGAGAACTATCGAGAACTATCGAGAACTGTGAAGACCTATCGAGAATTATCGAGAACTGTAGAGGACTATCGAGAACTGTCGAAAACTGTCGAAAACTATCGAAAACTATCGAAAAACTATAGAAAACCATCGAAAACCATCTGAAACCATCGGAAACCATCGGAAACCATCGGAAACCATCTGAAACCATCGGAAACCATCGGAAACCATCTGAAACCATTGGAAACCATCGGAAACCATCGGAAACCCTCGGAAACCCTCGGAAACCCTCGGAAACCCTCGAAAACCCTCGGAATCCATCGGAAACCAACGGAAACCATCGGAAACCATTGGAAACCATCGGAAACCATCGGAAACCATCAGAAACCATCGGAAACCATCAGAATCCATCCGTAACCATCGCAAACCATCGGAAACCATCGGAAACCATCGAAAACCATCGGAAACCACCGAAACCCATCGGAAACCACCGAAAACCATCGAAAACCATCGAAAACCGTCGAAAATCATCGAAAACCGTCGAAAACCATCGACAACCATCGAAAACCATCGACAGCTATCGAAAGCCATCGAAAACTATCGAAAACCATCGAAAGCCATCGAAAACTATCGCAAACTATGGAAAACTATGAAAACCCATGCAAATCCTATGGAAAACAGAAAACCCGTGGAAAACATATGGAAAACCCATATAAACGTTTGGAAAACCCGGAAAACCAATGAAAAACGTATGGGTAACCCCATGAAAACGCATGGAAAACCCATGGATAACCTATGGAAAGCTATTTGAAAACGTATAAGAAAGCCCATTG
Organism: Crambus lathoniellus; assembly: GCA_949710035.1. Classification (NCBI taxonomy): domain Eukaryota; kingdom Metazoa; phylum Arthropoda; class Insecta; order Lepidoptera; family Crambidae; genus Crambus; species Crambus lathoniellus. Next base: position 2,338,070 of record OX453307.1, on the reverse strand, counting down.
AAAACGTATGAAAAGCCCATGGAAAACGTATGGAACAACCCATGGAAAACCTATGATAAACGTTTGGAAAACGTAAGGAAAACCCAAAGAAAACCCATGGAGAACGTATGGGAAAGTTATGGAAAATCCATGAAAAACGTATGGAAAATGTACTTATGGACAGATATCAGTTCCTAGTCTACTAGGTAGTAAATTTTTTTGATTAAAACCAACAAACCAAAAAGCTTAGACTAAATACTGAGGCAACTGGAGAGTGCAGTACTAACAATTTTTTGAATACCAGTGGCTGTCTTCCGTCTCACCTACACTTTAAAAAAATACGTATGGTCATATGAGACAGCTGACAGCCACTACATACATAAATGTCAAATTTGCTGGCGACACTTTTTTATTCAGGGTGAGAGCTCCAGTTACCTCAGAGTATTAAGTCAAACTTCATGCAACAAACCGAAACCTTGTTTTTTTTTTTCATCAGGAAAAACAAAATCAACATTGATAACAAACTGTAATAACATACCGTTAGACAAAAAACAGAAGTTGTTTACCGTTCTTACGTAGCCGTTTTATCATAAGAAAGCTATTTAACATCAATAATATTATTATAGTGGAGCAGATCGTTCCAAATGATTAAAGTTAAATAAAAAAAAGGATAAAAATAAATCTAATCTCACTGTACTCCGTCTATCAAGGAACAAGTCTAAAGATAGTTGTGGTGGCAACTAGGTAATACGAAAGAACCATAGCAATCTATTTAAACTTAAATGGTTAAGCTTTTTAACAAGAGGTATACTTTGTCGTAGTGTTAAAACCTATTAACACTGTTATAACTTATATAATTATCTAAAAGTCACTTCAAAATCAAAGTTTTGTAAGATAGTATACCAATGGGGAATTCGTAGTAGGTATAAAAAAACTTTATAACTTTAGTACCTACCTAGATTTGATAAATTTTCTTGCAATAGGTTATTAATTGAAAATCTAAGTAATGCTATGCTGAAAAAGAAATTAGAGCCTTATAAAATGAATATGACAACAATACTTTTCGATTGCACATATTTGTTGTATAACATAAAGCAAAGATTTGAATACTAAAATGTAAAATGTCATTGTTATTAGCAAAATCTAGTTAATCTTACATTATTATGATTCAATAATGATTAAATTACTACGCGGTTCAAAATACCAAGTTGCACCACCAGAAACCCTTTATTTTACAAACCACTAAAGGAGGTATAATCACGGTTTGAACTAGCAAAATAGGACGACAAGAAAATGATAATTTTATGTACCTACCCGACTCCATTCCACTATATTTTACGACTTAATTGTTAGAATAACACTGACTTTCACGAACTTAAACCTTTCTAAACCTAAGGTTAAGTAAAATTATATCACTATTTTTTCACTTTGCTCCAAAGACCGCCTCTTATTTATTTTTAGTTGCAAATGACTAATGTTAATCAAGGAACACTGGAAAGCCACCGCACTATTACCTATTGTATAATTATACCACCCGGCAAGATTTTCAGAAATGAACCCTAGTGTTGCATAATAGGTTTATCAGTTTCTAGCATTTTAAAATAAATATCTGTAGCGAGTCATATTATCACAACAATGATTACTGTAAGTTTACACAAAAAGAAATCTTTGGTATGATCATCTAGTAGGTAATTTTCAATGTCATTGAATAAACAACATAAGCTAAGTAATCTATTCGAAGGTACGAAAAAATAAAACCAAAATGAAATACAGAAGCCCCAAAAGGCTATACCAGATTTAGCGACCGTGGAGATGCGGTTTCACCTCCATTGGCGAGGTATCTGTACATCACCAGGAATCAGCTCCATTGCCAGGTTGGATAGAAGAACGGCAGCGCCACCTTGCCACGATGGATGACCATAGTTTGAAACGGCAGCGTCGCTGAATGTAGCAGATAAGCCGAAACCGCAGCAACATGAAAAATAAAACATATATGTATTAATAATGGGAGCAAGACCATCCCACTTCTGATGATAGATTTAGGGCGGATAATAGAGAAATAAAACTATTCTGATAAAAGCATTAAACTGTTCAATTAACTATAAAGCTTCTATTTCAATAAGGTCAGGATTAATAAAAATCTCAAGTCTAAATATAACTGTTCTGATAAAAGCATTAAACTATTCAAATAACTATAAACAAAAACTATAAAGCTTCTATTTCAATAAGGTCAGGATTAATAAAAATCTCAAATCTCTAATAAACTATTTTATTCTTTTAAATCGTCCTTTTATTTTTTTACCTACCACCCGTTAAGGACATCTTTTAGCTGACAAGAAAAACGGGCGAAAAAAACTCACCAGCTTTAACAGAAACAACGACATTTACAAATTATCATGTCGTTGTTGAACATACAACACATTTAACAACATTTACAACAACATTACTTTTCATGATAAAAGATTAAACAACATTTACGAATATCATAAAGCATTTTCTATAATCTGTTACTTTATATTATTTCAGTACTCACATAATTTATTCGAAACCGATAAGGACAACTTTAATTTAATATTATCAACAAATAAGCATTTACATTTAACAAGTTACCGAATATCCTTCGGACAAGGGCAAATCTTCAGCAATATTTACTAGACAATACATCAGCATTAAACAGCAAGAAATAACAAGGAATGAGAAATATGAAACAACGGAATAGTTACTTAACTTGTACACCGCTCACGGCTCGAACCAGACTAACTAAATAAAATGGCTGCCTTGCCTTATAAATGTTAGCGTCTACCGCCAATTCATGTTTTAGAAAAATACAGAAAACACCATAATATAAACATAACAATTATGAAAAAGTATTCTAAAATCAAAGAATGATTTTACATAACATTATTTATAAATACAATAATTACAATAATTATCTATTTGTTTTCTGTTCAACCGGAAGTAACGTGTACTTACTAACGTAAAAGTACACTTAGATACTTTATATTACTTAACATTTCAGTAATAAATTAATTGATATGAATATTAAAAGTAATAACATGATTTTATACACATTATTCAGTACTTATAGGCAAATTAAAGTACAATTGCTTGATCATGCTTTGTTGACGGTTGGCCCCGCCACGAATCAAAATACTTTTTATTAGAAACAGGATACATGTAGTAAAATGTTATCTCCATAATAAATATAATGAATTTAGATGTAAAAATAACTATATGAGATTAATAACAAAACTCCATATCATATCGCTTTGTTGTCGGATGGCACCGACAGAAATCAAACTACTATTAATGAAAACACGATAAATAAGGTACGATGTTATCCACAAAATTACTTTAATGGATTTAGGTGTAATAAATACTAAATTGAATCAATGTCAAAACTTGATATTCTAACACCCGCATGAACTAAGAAATTAAATTAAATTTGTTTTACAATGGAGTAAGATGAGAACCGTTCCGCCCCAACGGCCATCGGTTCTCCGCGCTATGTGTCCTGCCCACTGCATGATGCAATCCTTCGAGCGATGTCGGTTGTTTTAGTTCTCCTGCGGATCTCATTTTCTGATTCGATCGAGCAGGGAAATACCAAGCATCGCTCTCTCCATTGCTCGCTGAGTGACTTTGAGCCTTTGCGGCAAACAGTCTCTTTGGAAGCGGCTCTTACAGCCTACCATGCTTATGTAGCATCTGTGTTGAGGTATGGGTTGGTTTTATGGGGAAAATCTACCGACATTAATAGGGCATTCATAGCCTAAAAGAAATGTATACGCGCAATAGTGGGAATTAAACCGTTTGAATCATGTAAACCATACTTTAAAGAATTGAAAATATTTACCCTTCCATGTTTATACATTTTTGAATCATGTACTTTTGTTAGACAGCATATGCATCTTTATGAAACTGCCAAGGAAGTGTATCCACGTGCAAGTAGAAATATAAATAGATTGGTATTGGCTCATAATCCCAGAACAGCAATGTATTCTAAAAACTGCCTCGTAATGACAATGAAACTGTTTAATAAATTACCTGTTGATGTCAAACAGTCACCATCTTTAGCTATATTTAGGACAAGACTAAGAAATTTTCTAATAGACCAAAGTTTTTACAGTGTAGAAGATTTTTTATTGGTGTAGAATTGATTTTTTATAGATATGAATATGACCAACGGAACACAAAATATTTGTAATCGATATTCCTTATTAACAATGGTTGTTTTTTTTTAAATTAATTTTAATTATTTAATTTGACATGAGTATTATATTACCAAAATGAACTAGATTATTAAATAATACTGTAATGAATTAACTGAATATTATATTTGCATGCCAGTCTGGTAAAACATGTATGTACCCTGTAATGTTGTGACCACCTATTTTTACCATGTTTTTTGCGAATAAATAAATTATCTTAAATTATCTTATCTTATCTTCTTATGTAACCCATAGTAAAAGACCACGTCTCACTTTCATAGGTCATTATTACTGGCAACACACACTGGTCAAAGACTTTCGTCTTGAGGTATTTTGGACGCGAATATATGCCGGAGCTTCCCTAACGCTGCCCATCCGAGCTGGATTCGACGAGAGATCTCTTTCTCGAAGTTGGACTTACCTAACTGGACCGTCTGTCCTAGGTAAACATAGTGGTCAACAACTTGGAGTGTAATGTTCCCAACATTAACTGGTGCGGGTGCAACATGCAATAATAAAAATAAAAATCTTTATTTATAATCATGACATAGGTACAGAAACATAATAATACGTTAATAACTGTAGGAATCAAAGACCATGTCACAGTTATTAGCGCCCACCTCTTTGTGGACAAGCAACATGATTATAAACACAAAGATGCTTACATAACTTAAAACTTAGGATATTAGTAAAAATGTGCATTTGGGTTTGTGTGTGTGTGTGTGTGTGCGTTTGCGTGCGCGCGCGTGTGTGTGTGTGTGTGTGTGTGTGGTGTGTGTTTGTTTGTGTGTGTTCATTTGATTTCAATTGAACTTAAAAAACACTATTTTATCAAGGGTTCCGCAGTATCGTAATCAAGCTCAAGAAGCTATTGATACAAAACAGTCTTACATTTATACTTCGAAAGAGGGTAAATATTCAGTTCTTTATTATTGTTAAAATATATAGTCATAGTGATGTTTTATCAATATTCTACCTGAGTAACATAGGCTACATTTGATCCTAATATTCCCACGGGAACGGGTACCATGCATGTGGAACTGCGGAGAGCCAGTAGTAACTAATAACTGTTACTAATCATTTTCCATTTTTCAGTAATAAAAATTGCATTGTGAATGCAAAAAATAAAAAAATAAAATAACTAGTACCTAATAAGTTTGCAATTTTGTAAATTTTGTTTTTAAACTGTATTTTATTATCTATTTACTTGACCGCTTTCAATGTGGGTAGGTAACTACTCATATTTATCTTTAAATCATATTAAATAACAAAACTTTACCGTTAAATATTGAAGTAGCCCTCGAGAGTAAAGCCTTCAAATTACTTATAACAACATCTCGCCTCTTGTCGATTTCGCGAAACACTTCAGCTTGTTCTGATTAAGTCATCAACGTCAACTAAATGTGTCACACTCAACACTTTACGACCATCTTGTGAAATGACAGCTCATTTTGTGTAATATTTCCTGGATCATCCTAACAAGGGCAAATGTGTTTTGAACGATAATATCTTCGTTAAGATTATGTCGACATGTTGAAATAATTTGCAGTTATTTCTAAGGCACTGTTTACAACTGTGTTCTATTGAACGTTTTCAGTTTCACTACGATAACTAACCCATATATCACAAACTTAAGTCACTGTCACTTACTATAGAATAGACCTAGACAAAGTCAAAACACAGAATTTGAATCCGATCCCGTTTTCGACAGAAGCCTTATCAACATGTAAAAATTGTTGTGCTGACGTGGCGACGCTATCAAATGCTTATGTACTGTAATGTAATCCACATAAATCTATTCCGATTCCGATACAAAATTATTACGAATGACGTCAATCAACGAAAGTTCTCTAATCAATTGACACAAAAAGTTTTTTTCACACACCAACCGCGAATAATGAAACTGCGGGACGTCTCCGTTCGAAATTTAAATTGAACCCGAACAATGGCGTCACGCAGTTCGCGCCTTTTCGGAAATGACATCCAAAGAAATGTTAGATAAAAAATGCAACTTTTGTACTTACGTAACTTTTGCTACGGGCTCCCGAATTAACAAATTAATTAGGTTGGTGGTATTTTAAATTTTAATTGAAATTGCAGGTCAAGTGTGAAGTTTAGAAGTTTGTTTGAGCTTTTTTTATTTTCAATCCATCAAATCCATTATTTGTACGAGAAAGAATACTTTTAACTTAAAGCATAGAAAAAAGTTTTTACTTTTCATCGACACTTCAAGGCTTCAATCACCTATCACGGGGCTGTAACAACTTCACTCAAAACTCGCTGACCTTTCACTCAAATTGACGTTTCAAAACACAAAATTCCAAGTCAAAAATCAAATGGTGTAAACAGCAAATCTTCAATTATCTCTAGCAATGGATGTGTAAAGGTTCTTGGTGGCAAGAGCCTTCTCCTGGTGCATGAATGATCAGCTGGGATGGCCGCGGTTGTGAAGGATGAGCTTCCTGATGAGAATGAGGTAGTGGGTAGCGAGCTAGACCCACGGATATCATCTAAGACCTTCACCAAGGAGATCTGTCAGGAGCATGTGGGTAACATTTATGATTAAGAATACGATAAAGGTCCGATTTACATAAGTTTAGTGTTAAGCGAAGTAGATAAAGTAAGCCGATCAGAGAGAAGTGAGGTGCTTGCAACTGTAGGTACTCGACCAATGTAAATTAACCCTAACGCTATGCTTACGCGAAGAACCGACGAATGCGAGTATATTGCCAGAACAAGAGCAGAATTTATTACTTATATTGTGTTTTGAGATCTTTGGGGGAGGCCTATGCCCAGCAGTGGGCGTCGTTCGGCTGACATGATGATGATGATGATGATTGTGTTTTGATATTCTGTGAGAAGCAGGTTGTAGTTGTTATTGTGAAAAGCGGGATCAAAAATGCTTTTACATTTTTTTACTTTTTTGCATTCGCAAAGCAATTTTTTATGGCTGAAAATGAAGAATGATAGAAAAAAATCGCCCGGTCAGTGAAGGTCGTTGGTTGAGTCGTATCATCGGAGCTAGTTGTGAGACGGGTCGATTTTTTCTAATACTTCATTTTCAGTATCATGTTTCTTTACTTATCTTATCAAAAGTTATGCATTAATCATGACGGTGCATGAAAAGCGCTAATCCATTGCGATTGTTACAGAAGCACTGAATCTGAATTAAGCCATCTCACTTATAAGTAAGAGATATTGCGAACATGTTACTCTTGAAAAAGATGTGTTGATAATAATGATACATTGAGACAATATTGAGACACAAAAACGGCCATTTGCACTTGCTCACTTCATGGTCATCGCAATAAAACTGTCACTTTATATATACAATTTTTTTTGTCAGATGTGTTGGATAAATATTTGTTTTTTCCGATAATTATTTGCAACAACGTGGAAAATCTTGCTTCACAGCTAGCGAAAATGTAAAAAAATGTTAAGTTTCCTAGAACAATGTAGAGAACGAAAACAAACTTTCAACGTTTTTTCGTTGTAGGGAAATGGGGAAGAGTTTGTTTTTATTTGAGGCTCTTATTCGAAAGATGAGTCATTTTGCATTAAGACAATAATGATAGTGACGGGCGTGATATAACATACTAGCTTTCCGCCCGCAAATACGCCCGCGTGGATTACACGACGTTATCCCGCGGGAATGAGATATTTTTCCGGAATAAAAAGTAGCTTATGTTCCTCTCCAGACTACAAAGTATCTATGCCCCAAATTTCAGCCAAATCCGTTTAGCCGTTTTGGCGTGATTGAGTAACAAACATACAAACATCCAAACATCTAAACATCTAAACTTTCACATTTTATTAGTAGGATAATAGGATACGTGATATATAATTAGTTTGAAAACTCCCCCCCTTCATTGATTTCAGGAACTAGAGATATCGTCATCCTATACGCTGGCGAGGGAGAGTCAGTTCAGCAGCGCCGTGGACCGCTGGATCCGGGGAGGGTCACCCATCCAGAGCACAGGCGTGCAGAACAGCAGGTTTTTTACTATTCATACTTACAGATGTCATCTTCGTACACGCTAGCGAGCCAGATTCAGTTCAGCAACGCCGTGGATTGCTAGATCGGAGGAGGGTCACCCATCTTAGAGCAGGGCGTGCAGAACAACAGGTCTTTTAATAAATACTTAGAGGTGTCATCATACACGCTGGCCAGCTAGAGACAGTTCAGCAACGCCGTGGACCGTTGGATCCGGGGGGATCACCCATCCAGAGCACAGGCGTGCAGAACAGCAGGTCTTTTAATAAATACTTAGAGGTGTCATCATACACGCTGGCCAGCTAGAGACAGTTCAGCAACGCCGTGGACCGTTGGATCCGGGGGTATCACCCATCCAGAGCACAGGCGTGCAGAACAGCAGGTCTTTTAATAAATACTTAGAGGTGTCATCATACACGCTGGCCAGCTAGAGACAGTTCAGCAACGCCGTGGACCGTTGGATCCGGGGGTATCACCCATCCAGAGCACAGGCGTGCAGAACAGCAGGTCTTTTAATAAATACTTAGAGGTGTCATCATACACGCTGGCCAGCTAGAGACAGTTCAGCAACGCCGTGGACCGTTGGATCCGGGGGTATCACCCATCCAGAGCACAGGCGTGCAGAACAGCAGGTCTTTTAATAAATACTTAGAGGTGTCATCATACACGCTGGCCAGCTAGAGACAGTTCAGCAACGCCGTGGACCGTTGGATCCGGGGGTATCACCCATCCAGAGCACAGGCGTGCAGAACAGCAGGTCTTTTAATAAATACTTAGAGGTTTCATCTTCGTACAAGCTGGCCAGCCAGAGACAGTTCAGCAACGCCGTGGACCGCTGGATCCGGGGAGGGTCACCCATATTAGAGCACGGCGTGCAGAACAGCAGGTCTTTAATATAAATACTTAGAGGTGTTATCATCATATACACTGGCGAGCCAGAGACAGTTCAGCACCGCCGTTGACTGCTAGATCCGGGGAGGGTTACCCATCCAGAGCACAGGCGTGCAGAGCAGCAGGTCTTTTAATATAAATACTTAGAGGTTTCATCTTCGTACACGCTGGCCAGCCAGAGTCAGTTCAGCACCGCCGTGGACCGCTGGATCCGGGGAGGGTCACCTAACCAGAGCACAGGCTTGCAGAACAGCAGGTCTTTAATATTCATACTTACAGATATCATCATCATATACGCTGAAAAAGCAGAGCCAGTTTAACAACGCCGTGGACCGCTGGATCCGGGGAGGGTCACCCAACCAGAACACAGGCGTGCAGAACAGCAGGTCTTTTGTTAAACATACTTAGAGATACCATCATTGTACACGCTGGCCAGCTAGAGACAGTTCAGCAACGCCGTGGACCGCTGGATCCGGGTTAGGGTCACCTGTCCAGAGCACAGGGGTGCAGAACAGCAGGTCTTTTAATATAAATACTTAGACGTGTCGTCTTCATATAAGCTGGCGAGCCAGAGACAGTACAGCACCGCCGTGGATCGCTGGATCCGGGGAGGGTCACCCATCCAGAGCACAGGCGTGCAGAACAGCAGGTCTTTTAATAAATACTTAGAGGTTTCATCTTCGTACAAGCTGGCCAGCCAGAGTCAGTTCAGCAACGCCGTGGACCGCTGGATCCGGGGAAGGTCACCTATTCAGAGCACAGGCGTGCAGAACAGCAGGTCTTTTAATATAAATACTTAGAGGTGTCGTCATCGTACAAGCTGGCCAGCCAGAGACAGTTCAGCAACGCCGTGGAACGCTGGATCTGGAAAGGGTCGCCCATCCAGAGCACGACCGTGATGAATAGCAGGTTTTTAAACATAAATAATCTCTGTAACTACTAAAACGATTTTGAAAATAACAGGAGAAAGCTACATTATTCCTTAGTGCACAGGCTTTTATCCCGATATTCCCAAGGAAAGGCAACATCGGTTATCCATATTCATCATAATTATAATCATTTATTTTCAGGCTGCAGTGGCCCATAGATATATACCTTAAAAATAAAATAAATATCAAATATAACAACAAATCTGCTAGTATACAAAACTTTAGATTAGGTTAGTAAGAAAAACTTTAGTAGACTTTAGGCGTCGAATCGGTGGCTTCTGGCAAAGTCCCACGGAAGCGCCGGTAAACCACACCCTGCGGCCAGAAATCTTCCTTCATGAAAGTTTCCTGCCTTGCTGTCGGGACGCGTACCACAAACGATTTGAAATTTGTGTTTTGGCGCGACTCTAAAACCTGAACTCTAATTCAGAAGTTGGCCTCTTTCTTTATATACTCTGTCACATCCCCCGCAGTGACAGTGTGGTGCAGACGGATATATACCTACATTAGATATCTATTAACTACATTTTAATTAAATATTCACCAAGCCAAAATAATTTTATGTAAGTATGCTTTAAATAAGTATAATATATTTAATATTACTGTTTCGTGAAATTCTCGGATTTGTGCGTTTACCTATAAGACTAATAATTATAAAAAATGAATGTGATTTGAACACAGAAGCTTAATCATGGCAGAAATGATTCAACTCTGACAGTCATTGTGACATTCATGATAAATAAATACCAAATTCCCACAGGACCCACTTGATACAGCGGTCTACCCTGGTCTCGTCAGCGTCGATGGGCATCTCCAGCATGTGGTACGCGCTGGCGATGATACTGCCACTCTTCAGCATGAACATCAACTGCAGCCAGTGGAGGTACAATAGAAGGTAAATATAAATCTACTAATATTATGACGAGGTATCTATACTAATATTATAAAGAGGAAAGATTTGATTGTTTGTTTGTTTGCATCGAATAGGTTTCGAAACTACTGGACCGATTTGGAATATTCTTTGACCATTAGAAAGCTACATTCTTCCCGCGTGACTTAGGCTATATTATATCCCGATATTCCCACGGGAACGGGTGCCACGCGGGTGAAACCGCGAGGATCCGCTAGTCCTACTATTTATCTATACATCTATACAATCTATGCAAATAAATAAAATTGGAGTGTCTGTTTGTAATATTAAAATAACCGCTTTTTACCACATGCATATGATTATACATACGGTACATAATACCAAAATAACATTTTATAGAATTTTTGTCTGTCTGTCTGTCTATCTGTCTGTCTGTCTGTCTGTTTGTTCCGGCTAATCTCTGAAACAGCTGGACCGATTTTGACGGGATTTTCACTGGCAGGTAGCTGACGTAATAAGGAGTAACTTACTTTTTATCCCGATATTCCCACGGGAACGAGAACCACGCGGGTGAAACCGCGGGCGGCCGCTAGTAATATTATAAATGTGAAAGTTTAGATGTTTGGATGTTTGTTACTCAATCACGCCAAAACGGCTGAACGGATTTGGCTGAAATTTGGGACACAGATACTTTGTAATCTGGAGAGGAACATAGGCTATCTTATTAATCTCATTATAAACATCATATTCCTGCGGGATAACGTCGTGTAGTCCACGTGGGCGAAGCCGCGGGCGGAAAGCTAGTAAAAATATAATTGGATTTACTTTATAACATGACGAGGTAAAGTTTATTTGGATATTTCAGCTACCCTACTCTCTAATTCAAGAAAACCGCAACTTCGTTATACCCGCCCCTCTCACTCTCCATGACAGAATCGAGTGAACGTGGCGGGGCTAACGAAGTTAAGTTTTTCGTTGAATTTACAGTTAGGCTTCAGTGACCTTTGAAACTTCAGAACTAATTTTGAAAATTATTTTATCAGTAGAAAGTTACATTATTACTGAGTTACATGTTTTACACCGATATTCTCACGCGAACGGATCCAAGCGGATAAAACGGCGAGAAGCAGCTAGTATACATATTTTCACATAAACAACGCTGAGATACTAGTGTGACGGAGACGGATAAATACTAACGCCATCTAGAAGCAACTTGGAGAACAAATTAGTTGTTTGAACATTTTGTAATATTATTAGGTTTTATATATTTTGATACACTGTAGTAAACCAATGCAAATGGCAAAACCTATTATTATCACATTACCTATCAGTAAAAAAAATAATTTATTATTTATTCTTTAATTATTAATATCCGTAGCGCCATCTTGTGGCTACGGCAGAAAGCACACTAAATGCAAGGCACGAACTTTGGACGATCGCGAGAATAGTGCAACGAGTGCAAGCGCCTTTCACGTGTTCCACATAGATGACGCTTTCGAAAATTCAATACAATAAAGTTAGATGTAAAAATTATTGTTAAATGTTCGAGTGGCTTTATGCCATTACTAATTTCAGTATTCAGTTATATCAGTTTCAATGGGTAGGTTTTTAGAATCGAAAATGTAAATGTATGATATTTGTATGGAAACAGTAGGTAGGTATGTACCTACTTACTTTTGTTAGGAAAAATATAATGTAATGTAAAGAATATCGAATCATTTATTTAATCAAAATATATGAAAAAATGTTACACATCTTCTTTTTGTGTGTGTACAATAGTACATTACTGCCGAGGACAGGTAAGTAAGAAATAACATTGTCGAGGATGGTTTGAAGCACGAGCCGCAGGCGAGGGCTTTAATCATTCGAGGCAAGGTAATTTGCTTACCGTACAAAGCTAGTTTAGTGCTTTTCTCAAGAAATGCGAGGAAATAAAATAAAACTGTTTAAGTAAATAATATTTATTGAAATTTATATCACACATGTTCGGGCAATTATTAAATGTAAATGTTATTGTTTTCCCGGGCACACTTATGTATAAATCGCCCATAATAATATTATTTTAATGATGTATCATTTAAATACGCCAACAACACAGATTCCGAAAACGTATGCGCCTTTTTTTCACTTTTCCAAATCAGATCGTAGGTTTTCATATATCTTTCTTTTGATTTTGCTGGCAGTAGTTACCTAAGTTTTCTGTAATTAATTTTGCTTCTGCTCTCATATTTGGTGGAGTAGGTACATACGATGTCTGTATATGTTTCATTGGCAGAACTCATTTTGATAATTTATTACACAATATAAACTGTATTGATATCAAATCAACCGCTGAAAATCATTCCCGCCGTTTTTTTAATATTGGTTTGTGAGGCCATGTGGAACGGTCATACAGCCTATTGATACTTACTACTTGCTACTAAAATGCGCAACTTCAATACCCGCTTCTGGGCGGTAGATGGCGCTGTACATATTTCCCATACAAAACTACTCGTCAACATGGAAGTATTATTTAGGTGATACTTCCATGCTCGTAAAGGATATTTTGTCTATGATAAATCTCATTTTGTTTTTTCGATTGATGTTCGTGCTAAGGGTACATAGCGCTTGTGGTACAATACGAAGTAATATACTCTGTGCGCACCGTATTAAAAAAAAAAACCTAATTATGATAAAATAATTACCTATACAGGATAAATTTTTTATCAGTGCACAAATTTTTAAGATCAACTCAGAATCGGTAAGTGAACAACTTTCTCCTAAAAACATAGGTCGAAAAATGACAAAAATTTTTGGACTCTTCATACAAACCAGACTGATCGCGTGATCGATTTAGTATGGGAAGTCCAAAAAAATTTGTCATATTTCGACTCATGTTTCTAGGCGAAAGTTGTTCACTTACCGATTCTGAGTCGATCTTTAAAATTTGTGCACTGATTAAAAATTTATCCTGTATAATAATAATAATAATGTGGCTGTATGGTGCAAATGTCCCTTTGCTTTTTCTGTTTTTATACACAGGAATAACGAAAGAAAAATTAAAGAAAAAAGTTGGTAATAATATCCTTGGGTAGTTACCACTAGTACCTTTTCCGAGGTAAACATTCTAAATTTGAAAATCACTGCAGTAATGAATTTCAGTACTTACTTACTGCACTAAAATCAGTGTCATTACTGCAGTGATTTTCAAATTTAGAATGTTTACCTCGGAAAAGGTACTACCGAAAGATATTATTACCAATTTTTTTTCTTTATTTTTTCTTTCGTTATTCCTGTGTATAAAAACAGAAAAAGCAAAGGGACATTTGCACAATACAGCCACATTATTATTATTATTATATAGGTAATAATTATATCATAATTAGGTTAACTTTTTTTTAAATACGGTGCGCACAGAGTATATTACTTCGTATTGTACCACAAGCGCTATGTACCCTTAGCACGAACATCAATCGAAAAAACAAAATGAGATTTATCATAGACAAAATATCCTTTACGAGTAATTTTGTATGGGATATATGTACAGCGCCATCTACCGCCCAGAAGCGGGTATTGAAGTTGCGCATTTTAGTAGCAAGTAGTAAGTATCAATAGGCTGTATGACCATTCCACTTGGCCTCACAAACAAATATTAAAAAAACGGCGGGAATGATTTTCAGCGGTTGATTTGTTAACAATACAGTTTATTTATATTGTGTAATAAATTATCAAAATGAGTTCTGCCAATGAAACATATACAGACATTGTATGTACCTACTCCACCAAATTTGAGAGCAGAAGCAAAATGAATAACAGAAAACTTAGGTAACTACTGCCAGCAAAATCAAAAGAAAGATATATGAAAACCTACGATCTGATTTGGAAAAGTGAAAAAAGGCGCATACGTTTTCGGAATCTGTGTTGTTGGCGTATTTTAATGATACCTACATCATTAAAATAATATTATTATGGGCGATTTATACATAAGTGTGTCCGGGAAAACAATAACATTTAAGTACATTTAATAGTTGCCCGAACATGTGTGATATAAATTTTAATAAATATTATTTAGTTAAACAGTTTTTTTTTTATTTCCTCGCATTTCTTGAGAAAAGCACTATACAAGCCTTGTACGGTAAGCAAATTACCTGTCCTCGGCTGTAATGTACTATTACGCCATTAGTAATTATAATAAAAAGTTCAGTTTCCATCACAATTATGCAATGGGTTATGAATATGAATGTTAATGATAAATACAGTTAATTAGGTGAAATCATGATCACAGCGGTAAACAAATGCCTCTTTTTAACCCCTTTCTGGTAGAAAAATTGAAAATGAAGTATTTAGAAAAAATTGACCCGTCGCACAATCCTTATTTCCCTTTCTTGTATTAATATGTGGTCTTCATGATAAGAATAATGTTCAGTTTGTTGTTGGATTCTGCCGCCAGCGCCGTGCTGGGTAGCGCCGAGGTGATGTTCGCGCACATCAGCGCCGTCTGCCAGAGCCTCCGGAACCACGTCAGGAGGCTGGCTAGGGACCAGGTTAGTACTCATTACTAATAAATAACTTCTTTTTTACAATCACACCAATTATATAAGCCCATGTAAATTTCATTAAGAAACTGTGTTATGGAAGACTTGATAACGGATAAATATATACTTAAATACTTTTTGTTTGTAAATACATACTAAAACACCCAGACCAAGACAAATAGACATGTTCATGCACACAAATATTTGTCTTGTTCGGGGATCGAACCCGAGACCTCTGGCGCAGAATGCAGTATCCTACCCCTCCGCCAGATCGGTCGTCAATTACTTTGTTCCGGAAGCCTGCTTTGAGGCGGAATCTGGGGGGCAATTGCGTAAGCTAATCGTATTAATTTGAGAGTTCATATCGTATTCAATCGGCTGCGATTTGTATGGAATGACATTTATAATGATACAATATGAACTGCCAAATGAATACGATTGACTTTACGCAATTCCGTAGCTGGTTAGGCTGTTTTCACAGCTGTCAAGGAGTCCAGTACCCCTAGTGTAAGTTTTTATGTCAAAAAACGCAAACTATCGTGAGTGCGTATTTATGTCAATTTGTATGAAAACTGTATCAGCGCCTCTAGCGGCGAGTAGCGCGCTTATGCAGTTTTCATACAAATTGACATAAATACGTACTCGAAATAGTTTGCGTTTGCTTGACATAAAAACTTACACTCGGGGTACTGTACAGGAAAACATCAACACAAACACCGTACGGACCAATCTATGTCGCTGTGTAAAGGTCTTCACAGACTATATCAGTCCACCAGCAGGCAATGACCTGTCAGTTGGCTGCAATCGGCCATGATATTCGGTTTTTAGCCGACTTCAAAAAAAGGAGGAGGTTCTCAAGTCGTGTGAATGTTTTTTTTTTATGTACGTATGTTCCCTTTTTTATCTGATAGACCAAAGTTTAATTTGATCCCATGAAAAATTTACAGTAGTCGTTTCAGAAGTTTCTTCAGAATCCTGAAAATAATACTTTGTGAAACAATATAGGTACACAATAATAATGTGAGTGATGTAGGCTTGCCACCGACTTCAAACAGATCAGTAAGTTCCAAGATTAGTTAAAATAAGGCGCGAATTTTCGTCCTATGAATTGAATGATTCATTTTTTTTTTCATTTTTACGTGTTTTGGGAAGTGAGTTTTTGTTTGCAGTTTTTTTGTTTTGAAGGCGGTTTATTGTATGTAAAACTGTGAGTGTGGGGCCGATTGCGGCCGACTGACTGGCCGTTGCCATCTGGCGGACTGATAGTCTGTCTGTAGATCCCCTATCGTTGTTCTAGCACCTCACGTGTGTCTCTGTTCCGGGAACGCGCTGTACAGCTCCCTGATTCACAAACCGTCGGAAACGGAATCGGAATCGAATTCTGTGCTTTGTCTTTGTCTATTATATAGTAAGTGACAGAGACAGTACATACATTTCGCTATAGGGAGCGTTTCCCGACGGTTCGTGAATCGGGGGCAGGTCTGCCGGACACCCGTAAAACCAGCCCAGCCAAATAACACGCTGACAAACTCGCGGACATTTGCTAGTTCCAAGTTCCAACAGTAGTTCAGATATTTGTTGTGAGATAAGTGACCAAAATTATAAAAATCTCGGGCTCCAACGCACTTAAAGAGACATGCGACTACCTACATTTTCATTTGACAACACTTACCCAATGAAGTCCGCGTAGTTAGGTAGGTGGTAGTTAAAAGTCACAGCTCATTTTATCGCCCCGGGCGGCGCGGCGGAGCGTATCGGAACGCCTCAGCTTGAAAAACAACGGAAAGACGTTAACACTAGAGGGCTCGCGTCTAAAATTTTCCTATAAAGCTCGTGCGGGGGACATATGCCACCCATCAAATATGGGATTTTTTCTTACCACTCTAATTTGATGAAAGCAAATAAGTTATAATATGACCAATCTTATTTCTTAATAAATACTTTAACAAAACTACATAGGTAAACAAAAATCAAACTCTTGCAAAAATTAACATAATTGTACTTATTGTGATTAAACAGTCTATTTTCATTTCAAAGCCATAATTTGGTATATAAGTGAACCTTCTTAATGTAAGGTTTACAAATAGGTTATTCCAATTCAGTAGAGTCTACATCACAGTTAGGGCAAACTATGATTTGGTCACCCACGTACATGCGTCACCCACGTACTTTATAAGCGCACTGCGCACACGCCGATGCACTTAAAGTGGTCGTTTTCACTACTGACGCGTGGGATGATTCATACTAGAGGAATACCTGAGAGAGCAGCACTGAAGCGCGTTTCTTTCAAAAGTTATTAAACAATACTGTAGTATTGTTTAATAACCTTTTCAACACACTTGCTCATAAAGTGAGCCTTATTACATCGATCTTAGGGCCATAAACCGAACTATAACCCACGCGTGCATAATAATATTACAGTACTAGTTGCGTAATAGAATTATCCCTACAAAGTTAAGTAAGTACCTAACTGCAAATTATATGCGAGTAAACAGAGACTTTTCAATTTAACCGGGTAATACAGTATCCCTACAAAGTTAAGTTGGTACCTAACTGCAAGTTATATGCGAGTCAACAGAGCATTTTCAATTTCAGCGGGTAATAGATACAGTTCTTTTTTTGTAACAACAAAAAGGTTTTATACAGCTGAAAATCCATTTAGGTTTTTAGAATAAATAAATGTGTCCCTAATTAAGACAAAAAACATAATTAAGTATATTATTATCAAATTATTTATAATTCACAATAATCCTACTAATATTATAAATGTGAAAGTTTAGATGTTTGGATGTTTGGATGTTTGTTACTCAATCACGCCAAAACGGCTGAACAGATTTGGCTGAAATTTGGGACACAGATACTTTGTAGCCTGGAGAGGAACATAGGCTACTTTTTATCCCGAAAAATGTCACATTCCCGCGGGATAACGTCGTGAAGTCCACGCGGGCGAAGCCGCGGGCGGAAAGCTAGTTTGTTATAAAACATTTGCATTTTATCACTATTATTATACTTAATTATTTTGAAGTGGGCTGTATGGCTGTATGTAATCAATCAACTCACATTTGGCGCGTGCAAAAAAAAAAAACTTGCGCGCTTTTTCCCTTAGTTAATATTAGGTTAATACAATATGTATGCAATAAATGTTTGTTTTTCCTCGCAAGTGTGTTGAAAAAGTGCGTATGAAACTCGTGAGCAACTTACTCACTAGACACTCGGCTGATTTACGCCCTCGCCTGCGGCTCGGGCTGCAACCCACAGCCTCGTGTATAATGAGCAACCTAAGCTCACTTGTATCATAATATACTATTAAAGTACAGGGTGTACCCTGGGTGACGTATGTCACCCACCGCACCCATCACGCGAGCCCATAAAGCGGTGACCCCGCGCGGACGGCTCGACGTTGTCGCCTCGGTGCAGGCGCGCCGAGGCTCAAACAATCTGAGCCTTATGTGATTCCACGTATGTGATATTAGACATACAGACAGAAGACATCGGTTTTCATAGTAAATATATGCACTATAAGCTAAGCACACTTATCTTATAACACGTCACACACATAAGTGTGCTTCTAGCTAGTGCATACATTTAGGTAGGTACTATGAAATCCGATGTCTTCTGACGGACGTAACATCACAAAGGTACTTGGCATCAAATAAGCTCAGTTTGTTTGAACCTTTACTGGTTGACGCCGCGCCGAGGCGATGCCGATACGGAGCCGAGGCGTTATAATGAGCCCTTAAGAGTACCTTAAGCACAGAATAAATATAAGTCTACCGCCTTAAGTCCCATCTTCCCTATCTTTCCATTTGGAAGACCTAGGTTGTGCCACTTTACGATATGGCTGATGTGATGATAATTTACTTCGTTTGCTCAAAGCGACCCAAAGCTCAACTTATCCTCAACTTACGGCTAAATTATGATGGTATGTCTAGGTGGTGCGAGAGCTGTTCGCCACGGCCATGGACGTGGTGCTGCTGGTGTACGCGGTGGGGTTCCTCGTCATCTCCATGTACCAGGCCACCATCATCGGATGACGGCTGACGGCTAGAGGCGTTGTCTATGGTGGCCAGTGGAGTTCTTGATGCTATGTTGTCAATAAAGTATTGGAAACACTGCTGTTTCGTTTAATTTTAGTAATGAGTGCATAGTACTTCATCATCATCATCATCAGCCATTTAATGTCCCCACTGCTG
This sequence comes from Crambus lathoniellus, assembly GCA_949710035.1. Classification (NCBI taxonomy): domain Eukaryota; kingdom Metazoa; phylum Arthropoda; class Insecta; order Lepidoptera; family Crambidae; genus Crambus; species Crambus lathoniellus. The sequence goes on along the minus strand of OX453307.1, from coordinate 2,318,488 downwards.
GGGCACTGGCCTTCCTTATGGATGGATAAGGAGAATGAGCCATGACCCACCTCGCGGGCTCAGTGCGGATTGGTGGGTATTAACGACTGCAAGTGCAGCCGGGACCAACGGCTTAACGTGCCTTCCGAAGCACGGAGGAGCTCGAGATGAAAAGTTTTTGGTCACCCATCCCGTGACCGACCATTGCGAACGTTGCTTAACTTCAACGATCGCAGGCCAAGCGCGCTATCCACTGCGCCACGGGCTCCTCCATAGTACTTAGTAACACCTAATTAAAAAACTAAAAAAACACACTTTTATATCATCAGACCCTCACCACCAATTGTAGCGAACAAGTCTCATCAGAACATAACAAATGAGCCCAAATTCAAGGGGTTTCCTAGTGGTCATTAAGGAGTGCCACTCTGGCATCCTCCCTGCTCCATCATCAGACCTTCACCACAAAGTGTAGCAAATAGGTCTCATCAGAACGAAACAAATGAGTCCTGATAAGAGAACTTGAGGGGTTTCCTAGCAGCCATTGAAAAGTTTTATTGCTCACCTCTTGACTCCATCATCAGATCAGCTCGATGGTAGTAAATTATCAAATTGTAACGGGATTGTTATAAACTTGCAAAGTTTCAAATCGATACGACAGTCAAAATTGAATTCCAAGATTTTTTACATTGTGACTTAGTTACAGATAAAGCTAATAAAAGCGTGTTACAAAGAAACATTTATAGATGATCAAACGAATTTCCAAGTGCAGTTCTATCACTATTTTATGGATTCGCTTCATTCTTCAGATATAAGTATTCCACAATGTATTTCCTCATAACTTACTGACAACAGTATTGCCAGTAACTTAAGAAGCATGAAATATAAAACCATGAAATATGATTCTGAAATGTCAACAGGCAGGAAAAGACCGGATTTCCTTGCCACGTAATATGAAAATAAAAAAACTTTCAAGTTTCCCCATTGATTACTACAATAAACCTGTAGATGCCGCATTGACGCTTGAAAAGAGCGCCGGCAAAATACTGCTTATTTTTCCGTAGCGCACGAGAAGCCGTTGGCACAGCGACAATTTAAATATTACCTACAATACAACGTACAAATATAAATAGTCAGTTTTGAAACGTTTTCATTTTTGCATGAAGTGCGTTATCTACGGATGGTAATAAATCAATGGTTTTTATCGAACCATTTCACTTTTTCATTTTTGGCTATATTTGGCAATACAAATTGAGTAAACCCTCAAGCGATATTTGATAGTCCAGCTCACAATCAGCATATAAATATTTTGAAACGTGGATCTATTAATATATTTTTAGTTAACTTAGCCAAGTCATTTTAATGACTAGTAAAATTACTAATAACTTGTCGGTTAAGTATTTATAATTATCGCGTTACACATTCTTCATTCAACTTTGTATGCTTTCGACATTCTTTTGACACCAGTCATGGCTGCTCACGGCACTGTTTGATTAGTTTGCAACTGTTTTATTCATAAAAGCGAAATCATTAAACAATAATCCGCTTTACATTTACAGATGTTTGTGACGTAACCGGATTACAAACAATTTGGGAGAAAACGCGCGAAATTATTACACGTGTAATAAGTTTGTAAACAATTTTCGCGCGAAAGGAGTATGCCCTTATTTACAGATTTTGGTGCAGTCCTATTTTTATACTTTGTTTGAGACCAGTAATATATTTTTACATTTAATAATATGTATGGATGTAGGTACCTACCTACTCTTTTAAAAGTAGGTATTATGTACCGCGAGGTGTAATTAGTTACACGCTAAAACAGCATGTCCGTTAGGATTGAGGAGCCACTTTTCGTATTTTAATGAAATCAATCAACTTTAAAACATTTTGTAGGCTATCCTCGATTTCGTAGTATAATACTTTAAAAATTAATCCGTTAAAGCTTCCGCGTGCATCGAAATCAAAAGTACTTATTGATAAGCCTTGCAAGTCCAACCTCGGTCAGTATGCACCCCTAAACCGAATCGTGAGGGAGTTTAACCGTGTGGCTCATACCAAGAACTTGGATTTATTTACGGGTGCCATCCGCGGCTTGAAGGTATCTCTTCTTCCGTAAATCAACTTCTTCTGTAAATCAACTTATAATTCGCAGCTCATAATTTTTTTTTATATTCTTTTTTTTAATTGTATTATGAATTTCAATTTATCATCTAATTTCATTTGTTATTTATGCTAATTTATTATTTAATTTGCTATGGCTTTGTATTTAATTTGATTTGCTTATTGACTAATTCGAATTGATTTTTATTACAAAAAATATTTTATTGCGACTTTTTACGTAAGGACTATGACATTAAATTTGCTATTATTATCTTTTTTTTTATCGAACTTGTTAGAATTGCATGCAGTCTTCACCTATAATTGTAATGACATTTAATTATTTTGTATATTGAATAAGTCCTAGTGTAATTATTGATGTTTATTATGTTGGTGTTCTAATAAATAAAAATAAAAATAAATAAAATAAAAATATATAAACATTAAGGCGATGATTCCCGACCGAAATATGCACGCTAATGCTTGCTCGGCTGCGCGCGATACACTTCACGCGGACGTAGCGGCAGCCGGCAGTGAACTGTGAACTCGCGAGCGCCCCGCGAATCGAAATCACTTAAAATTCAATTAAAAATTTAATAGGTAATAAAAAAATTACATTTATGATGGCCGGAATCCCTCGGCTATTGAAAGAATTATTTTTATATGTTTTTCATTAACTAAAACCAAGTATACTGCAAGTAATAGGATATTTAGATGACGATTAGACGGATGTTTGGGATTTTATTTGACACAGTTAAATATCACCAATCGAAAAAAAAACGGCCGGAAGCACTAGATAAATAACTGTAAAATATCATATATTTTTTCCAAATTTTGAGTACCTGTGGTTAGCGAGTAATCCATAAGAGCATTTCTACAAAAGGGCACTTTTTTTCTCAATTCGGTGGTTGATTTAATATTTGGTTTTTTAAGTAGTTTAAATAATAAAAATTTAAGTTTACTCCATCCTGAATCTAAAAATAGCAATGGGACTAAATATTGTGAAGTGGTTTATGAGAAAAGTTAAGCACCTAATTGAGAACGCACCGAATTGAGAAAATGAATCGCCAATTGATGTACCTAATATAGAAACAATGTATTTAAATGATCAACATAATAAATACCATAAACGTTTTGTTAACTGACTGCTGGTCTATTAGTTTATTAGATGGTTACTTTTAGAATGAAGTGCGCCTATCTTTAATGTTTCTATCTTTAATTGAAATATAAATAATAAAAACAAAAATTCAAATCAACATGTTTAATTTTTCAATAGAGAACTAGGAATTAGTCTTAATTTTTATTAAAGAAGAATTTTAATAAGTTATGAAGAATCTGAATCGCAATCCTATCCACTCCAATACCAAATAATTTAATTTTTTTCCTAACAAAAATATCTGTCAGAACGTTCCATGGCTTGTCATGTGGCATGAGGGATAGATTCGGTGAACCACCTCTTAATTCTTTTCGTGTGGCTGGCCTCTCACCGTTCACTTGTAGTCTCTATCCATAATTGTTTATGCATTGTTCTACCCTATTGATACATAACCAAATAGTAAAAGGATCTACGTTCTAATGGCAAGGCACCAGCCAGATAAACTATACAAAACTAGCAAACCGGGTAAGGAAGGTAATATCGAATCAGGGTCCTGGCCTACTGGGCAACCTGCGTAAACCTGATGGCTCCATGACTTTGAATCAGGATGAGATGAATGCCGTTCTCCTACAAACCCACTTCCCAAACTGCCATCCTCTACAGCATATCGAGGGGCAGGACGTAACAAGTCATTCAACAGATGACTGCTGGTCTTTGGCTAAAAGGATGAAAACACAAGAAAATGTAAGATGCGCAATAAACAGTTTCTCGCCTTTTAAGTCAACAGGGATAGACAACATCTTTTCTGCCCTTCTGCAGTGGGGGGATCAGCAACTCTTTGCGGTCATTACGCATATTTTTCGATCCTGCCTGGGGCATGGCTACATCCCACACCCCTGGAGGGAATTCAGGGTAGTGTTCATACTAAAACCTGGTAAGTCCGACTACACCAACCCGAAAGCTGTCCGACCTATTAGCCTTTTCTCCTTCCTGCTGAATACCGTGGGAAGGGTATGTGAATGGTTTTTACGAGATACAATACAATCTGTACATCATTTACATAAGCACTAGCACGCCTTCAGTGCTGGCAAACCCACAGAATCGGCACTCAATCAACTAGTCGGTAAGATAGAGGAAGCGTTTCAAAACAACACTCCTTGTGGAGGCGGTGTGTTAAGGTCAAACCATCCTTCATCTTTGACAAGAAATACAAAATACAACTGGATTACTTAGAAAGCTCTCAGGCACAACACAGAGCGCTTCTGATATACACCGATGCCTCCAAGACCTCTAATGCAGCAGGGACAGGTTCCAGTGTTCCCAGAAGACTTAAACATACAAATTGCGCTGCCACTAAGTTTAAATACAACACTGTCTTTCAAGCTGAGTGTATTGGCATATTACTGGCAGCTCAAGCAGTCGCAACCAGGGAAGTAATCGACTATGATATGCTCTATTGATTGCCATTATCATTTATGAATGGCCCATACAGCTGAATTGATAATATGTAAAATCTCAATTCGGTGTAAGTTTTCTCAATTCGATGCCCCATTTTCCATGAAATTGAGATCCACGGAATTGAGAAAATATTACATTTCATCAAATTACTCGAAAATATTATAAATTACAACAATTTCTATAAAACATACTGCAGATATCAGCTAAACACTCAATAAATTTACCACAAATCTCATTAAATATTTCATAAACAAAATTAATGTCGCACACCGATTTGAGAAATGACCCGACCCCAAAAACACCGAATGATTTCGAACGTTCGAAAAATGCTCCTCAATATGACAGGTCCCCCACCCACACTGCTCGGCCGCTCGGGTGCAACCCCCGGGTGTCGAGAATCGGTAGTGTGCATTCGTACTGCGCGTAGTTAGTGATATAGGTAAGCAAAAGTAAATTTCACCGAATTGAGGCACACGCCTCGGACAAAATTTAAATGTGTTACTGTATTAAAACCCAATTATGTACAATAAATATAATAACGTATATGGATTTATTGTCTATCCCTTGTTCTGTGAATGTGAGAATTATAACGAGCAAGTTATTATTTTAAAAGTTATGAAACAATAACGAGTAAATTCTGGAAACCGGACACTCCATTTTAAGCCAATTTCTGCCCGTTTTTGAACTATCAGATTTTTTTTAGGCGATATGTAAAACCTGGCGGTCTTCTAGATATGCTCTCCATCAGGCCAAGAGTCCTATAAATATGTGTGATTTTCTTCAAGTACTTAATTCAATTTTAAAGGTACTTTTTTCGCTCCAGTAGGTCAATCGGTCGTCTCCGTAGAAATGCCCATAATTTAAAATACCCTATTTTCGGTAATCGGCGCCTTAAGGTGACTCCTCAATTTAAATGTTTGGATTGAGGAGCCACGTCAGACCTAGAAACATCATGGATTAATATTGATCATAATTTGGTATGATTTTGTAGTATTTGAGAGTGGTTTGTAGACAAAACCTAAGACACAGGTAGGTTTATAAGACCGTTGGTAAATAAATATTCAGGTATGCAGTTAATGACATTCTTTTATGAACAAACATTCACAGTAACAAGAGCAATGCCCATTTAACATTTGACACATTCAAAATTATCTGTAGGTAACCTGAAGCTGTCGACCACCCGCGTCTTCATCCATGGTCTTATTACAGTATTTTGATCTAGACTAATTACTTATATGAAAACCATACTTACTCGCTACGTTCTACTTGTGCAGGTTTGCCTGCGCAGGTTAACCAGGTTCAAAAAAATTCAAAAATAAGTTTTTAGTATAAATTTCATTTTTATGACAAGCTTTTTTGCCGACTGTACTTTAATATTGTATTGTCATCTGAACCAAACCTGTATACAAAATTTCAGCTACATCGGACACTGGGAAGTGGATCAAATTAAGCTTGCAAGATTTGACCCGAACGGACATACATGCATGCATACATACATACACTGCAAGTTAAATAAAAGCTTGTAAAAAAATAATCAATATTCAATTTCGTTTATTCAATTTAGACAACACTTATGAACGTCAATGAAGCTACGCCATCGGTTCGCAAATCCTACGGCAGGAGACCTTGTAACGAGAAGAACCGGAAAGAAACTCGCCAAGGGCTATTTTTTTATCCCTGTTTTAATTTGACAAAAATCTGCACATGTCTTTTCCCACTCACCTTACGTTCTACCTGCACAGGTAGACCTCTTTGGTAGACTTTTTACAATACGTTGGAACAAGGTTGAAACACTATTTGTTATTTTTTTTATTCTAACAAAGATTGATGAATAATACAAACTAATAAATCGGTTACTCCTTCTCTTTCAAGTCTCTTAGCTTCATATGGTAGCTAAAACAGGCTTTTTAAGTTCTGATCCATCTTTCTACCTTACTTCTACGTTTCATTACTCCAAGTGAAAAAAGCTACAACTAGGTATGGTAGTAGGTATATCTAAGTAAAAAGTAAGATAGTTTTATTGATTGTAAGATTAAGATTAGTGTGTCCATTAAACTATTTGATTCCTTGTTTAGTTGAAAATTGTTTACTGTTTTAGGTAATAAGCAAAATTGTACTTATTTTAAGCGGTATTCTGTATTGTGATTGAAAGTAACCTTACTATTATGTGAAGGTCATTTTTCAAATTTGACGACTCTGTATAAGTTAAAACAGGGAGAAAAAATAGCCCTTGGCGAGTTTCTTGCCGGTTCTTCTCGCTACAAGGTCTCCTGCCGTAGGATTTGCGAACCGATGGCGTAGCTTCATTGACGTTCATAAGTGTTGTTAAACAAACCTAAACTGAATAAACGATATTGAATTTTGAATTTTGATACTTTCAAAGATGGCTTCCGGATTATTTGACTAACATCAGTTAGTATAGTAGATTCCAAATGTCTTCACGGAGAAGATAAACAAACCCATGATCTAAAGGAGAAATTGTGATAATCAAAAACCACTAGCCCTGCAAGAACTTTCAGCGACTTCCGTAATCTAGCCCGATGTTTTGATTAAAAATCTTAAAACTCTTGTTCTTTCAATAGTTGCCTAAAGGACACAGCACATTACATCAACTCGGAAAGGGATCGACACCGTATCGCCTTCGCCTCGCCGTCAACCAGGCGTCAACCTTACGCAAGCACGTAACCAACCAAACCGGATCAACGCCGGTACGTCGGCTCGGCTACGGCTAGGCGACGCCGCGCTTACGGCTCGCCGCACAGTGGTTCCATATAAAAAAAAAGAATGAGTGAAAAAAATGATACTTATGTAAAAAAAAAAAAATGACAAAAAAATGAGAACAAAACATTAGGTAATAAAAAAAAATTGATGTTCATTTTCATTTTCAGACCACTGTGCGTAGAGCCGTAAGCTCGGGTACGGAGAGACGTGAGCGCGTGGACGACTAGCGGTAAGCGCGGGGACAGCAAGTTGAGCGACCCGCAAAGCGGTTCGTGAGCTGGTCCCGAGGCGAGGCGATTACGTTACGATTCCGATTAGTGTGCTTTGCAGTAGGGGGTTTCATACAAAGAATACTGAACCGCTCGAGTTGATACGTTTACGATCCCTTTCCGAGTTGATGTATGTGCTGTGACCTTAAAGCTGCACATGAACTTACCGAAACCAAAGAATACTATAATATTACTAACGTAAAGAAGCGACACTCACCTCCCCCCGCCAATTCATTTCCCCCGCATTGAAAAAGTAAACCAAGAAGTAAACGTCACACGTTTGTCGGTTGTCTTGTCAGTCACTCAGTCAACAAGAATGTAACCAAGTCAACGATGTCATTATATTTCGTAAGCAAACTTCGATTTGAGGATCGTGCGATATAACCTTGCAGTGGCGTTCGTATATGCAGTTGAATCGTAGATGATTGATATTAAATTTAATATTAACAGAAAACAAATATTCCAATACGAATTGTTTGACCAAATAATAAATGTTATGATATGATTAAATTCTATGAAATTAGAGGATCTTTTATTGATTTGATTTAACTTTCATTAGGTGCAAGTATTGGATTAAAGAAATTGGTCGAATGGACTTAAGGCGCTACAGGGAAAAAGTATGAACTTTTTGATTTAAAACTATAGGACGGTTACAGTTGTTACAAATCTGGTAATAAAATATATATTTCTTCATGCCTTTATCTAGATTCGTATAGCTTCAAAAACACGATTTTATGATTTTGTCTCGACACTTTTTCTTTTCGAAAAGACCTCTAAAAATACGAAAATTGTAGATTATTCTTAAATAGGGTTACTTACGCTATTGGAAATTGATTTAATTAGTGAACACCAATAATATTTAGGATCGTATAGAAGCAATTTTTTAAATCGCTGTAGTTTTTTAATACGAAGTTATTTTGTTTTTTTTGCCTAATCTGCAAAATCGGTCTTGATCCCGCGCGCGTCGTTTTCTCATTGCTATCTCGCTTCAGCACAATTTTTCCGAGTATCACCTTAAGCCAAAAATGCGTGGAGACACTTCATACTAGTTATTTTGTTTGCGAACTTCATTTCCCTAATTCTGACCGCGCAAAAAGAGTTTCTAAGAAAAATGCAGCCCCTACCTTATTATTACTGCAGCCAGAAGACTCATCTGGTACTCGTATTTACATCAAAATTTACTCAAACTGATAATAGCCTCTTAGAGTACTTGCAAATCTCAAACATCAACAGAAATTCCAAGTACAAGTACTTCACAGGTGTCACACTCAGTGCAGAAAACACAGATTTTAAGTGAAAATTCACCCCGGAAAAGGAAGTTGCGGCTTGACTTTAAATCCGAGGCTAAGAAACGAAGATTATTGGAATCGTCGGTAATAGGAAACCCCAAGTAGGCTGATATGTCACCTCTGCTAAAAAAAAATATTGATGCTCAAAAAGTCTTTAAAACGAAAGTATCAGGGAAACAGATATGACCAAGAGTATATAATGTTTGCATTAAATATATATTTTACCAGCCCGGTTGCTTACCGATTTACAATTTCCTTTTACGTGGTGTGTTGGCTGACAAAGGATATTGTCCACGATGTATAGGCGGTTTGGCTTAACATGCACATTTTTTAAGCAATAAAACTATATAAGTTTGGAAGTTAACACTACGAAGAAACTATTTATCATTTTTGTTTTGTGTCAATATTTATTTATTTGGAAAAGGCTTACCAACTAAATACATACTGGAACATTAACAAAACATCAATTACTCTAGTTTATTCATTAAGTATATAAGCACAACATTAATAAAGTCAACGTAAAGAATAATCACAATAAAAAAGTTAAATATTACGAGTTACTATGTAAGATTTTGAATTACTATTATTACACGAATTAATATTAACATTACATAGATAAATAAATTGCTTTCTTAAATTTGACCAGTTTGCTAGAAAATATATCAATGTCATCCTTATGAAAAATCTCATTATATTTTTTTATTAAGCACTTAAGTGGCGTGCAGTCGCCGTACCTATTTCTATTAGAAAAATAAGAAAAAGGCTTGTAATTATGTAACCTGGCATTCACTCTAGGCACACTGATACTTAATTGGGACATGAGGGATCGACAATCAGCGCTTTGGTTTATCACCTTAAAAAGAAAAACCAAACCCAAGAAATCCTTCCGCCAAACTAACGATTTCATATTTAAATGGCATAACCTCTCTTCATATGTTTTTATCGAATAACTTACTCTAGCGACATAAGAAAGTCTTTATATATATATTATTGTATTAATATAAAAAATAATTTTAGAGAAACACTTGAAAAACAGTATTCACAATGCGCAAAACACAAAGCAAATAAGTCGCACAACAAATGTCAGAACATAATAAGTAAAATAATTATGTCAGAACGACACTATACAGCAGCAGGCAGATAGATCTATAGGAGTGAGTGACAGTGACATTTAGAATGAGCTTTTTTTCAACAATTGATAAAATATCGATTAAACTCAATTTATTTAGTGTATGAGTTGTTTGTTTTTTTAGTTTTACGTAAGGCAAACATATGAAATAATTACAATGATTTGGAAAACGATCGCAGAAACAATTTTATTAAAAAAATAAAATGTATGCAAATTATTTTTAAATCCATTTTAATCGGATGCAACTGTAATACAATGACAGCACCGGAATTGAAATAGAAACCATTGACGGTATTAATGAGACATATTATTACCCTTAAGAATTTGTTTTATGATAAGGAAATTTGATAAACTTTATACAACTATTAGGTTAGGTCACAGAAATTCGTCTAAAAATAAATAAGACTATTATAGTTAAATTGCTTTTTTGCTGAATACCTTGTTTTATGACACTGCCCTTTTTTGAAGGTTGAGTGCAAGATTCGGAATTTTCAATTAAAAATATGAGTTGCGTGGTTTAAAGAAAGCTTACAAACGGACAGACAGAAGCGGAGAGTGACTTTGTTTTATACTATGTAGTGATAGCATGATGATGATTAAAGACAATTTTATTTGTTGGATTGATTTAATTGATTTCTTGCTGAGTATCCAAATTTTTTCGTCTTTTGCACTCTGTTTATAAGTCACTTAACAATTTCCTTTTAAATGGTGTGTTGGCTGACAAAGGACTTTGTGCACGATGTATAGGCCGTTTGGCTTAACATGCACATTTTTTAAGCAATAAAACTATATGTTTGGAAGTTTACACTACGAAGAAACTATTTATCAGTTTTGTTTTGTGTCAAATAATAAAAAGCTTAGAAACAGACAGACAGAAGCGAAGAGCGACTTTGATTTATACTATGTAGTGATAATTAAAGACAATTTTATTTATTGGATTCATTTCATTTTTTATTAAATTAGTTAGTACCGTACCACAGGTGCGTTTCTGAAGATTTCAATACAAAGTACATTGTGCCTTTTGACAATCGCTTTTGTACTAAAAAAAGCTGGTAAAATGATTGCTTCCGAACTTACCCGACATAATATAAACATACGTAAATAATAAATTGGAACGCTCTTGCAAAGTTATTTCGTGACGCACGCGGCACGCGCCATCTAGTCGATATATTTTGTACCACTAGCTCCGGAGTGTGCTACGGCGGATGTCATCCCTGCATCGTTGACGCACAAATTTGACGCGTGTACACACGTTATGTCAGTTACGTAGTAGTAGAAGGTTATTATGCGGGGGTCGTAGTATGGAGTGTCGTAGGTGTGGTAAAACTATGATACTTGACACGCACGTTCTAAAAGTTATATTTTGTAATTAGGAACAATAGTGGCTTGTAGTTTAGTATAGTAGATTCCAAATGTCTTCACGGAGAAGATAAACAAACCCATGATCTAAAGGAGAAATTGTGATAATCAAAAACCACTAGCCCTGCAAGAACTTTCAGCGACTTCCGTAATCTAGCCCGATGTTTTGATTAAAAATCTTAAAACTCTTGTTCTTTCAATAGTTGCCTAAAGGACACAGCACATTACATCAACTCGGAAAGGGATCGACACCGTATCGCCTTCGCCTCGCCGTCAACCAGGCGTCAACCTTACGCAAGCACGTAACCAACCAAACCGGATCAACGCCGGTACGTCGGCTCGGCTACGGCTAGGCGACGCCGCGCTTACGGCTCGCCGCACAGTGGTTCCATATAAAAAAAAAGAATGAGTGAAAAAAATGATACTTATGTAAAAAAAAAAATGACAAAAAAATGAGAACAAAACATTAGGTAATAAAAAAAAATTGATGTTCATTTTCATTTTCAGACCACTGTGCGTAGAGCCGTAAGCTCGGGTACGGAGAGACGTGAGCGCGTGGACGACTAGCGGTAAGCGCGGGGATAGCAACTTGAGCGACCCGCAAAGCGGTTCGTGAGCTGGTCCCGAGGCGAGGCGATTACGTTACGATTCCGATTAGTGTGCTTTGCAGTAGGGGGTTTCATACAAAGAATACTGAACCGCTCGAGTTGATACGTTTACGATCCCTTTCCGAGTTGATGTATGTGCTGTGACCTTAAAGCTGCACATGAACTTACCGAAACATACAATTGTAGTAACGATGTTTTAACTATGGTAACTGAGGCAATAGCTAATCAAATTGTTATAAACCTTACATTATACCTATAAGTACATCAAATCAACTTGAGTTTGATACTTTATTTTACCTTGCTTTTGCTTCTTACGCTTATTGCTGATGCATATTTTTCTAATCTAGTTATGTAAAATATAAAGCTCATGACAAATCAGTCAAATCACAATATGTATAACTGCGACAATGTGTGACTTTGTTTCATGCGACGCGCGTCATATTACGCATACCGCACCTGTATCCTACTACTATGAACTTCTAACAACCCATTAACAAACAATTTACAACGAAGAATATAGTCACTTGCAAAATACTGAATCACTACGGTGCCTTCCAAACCTATATTTAGGTACTTAGCATAGTATTAATATTAGTAAAGCTTTTTTAGTAATAAAAATTTTTCGGACCAATACTGTGCCACTTGAAAGAAAGAAGAAAATTGCATTATCGGTGGCGCTTTATAGGTCCTTAATTGTGAGGATGAGGGGCACCCAGGGCAGGACAAAAGATGTGCCATTGTTTGAGGGTAGGCACCACATTCACAACTACCGTCGTCAAAATATAAACCCACCAGCAGAGATTGTCCTTGCTTCGTCCGGTCTGAGTTCTTCTAGATTTGCCAAGGAAAAGAATGGCCGGTGTTGATGGAGCATATTTTCTCCCCCAGAGAATTCGCCTTGCTTGGGAGGCATTACCTGAAAACAGGTTGTACAAATTTCACAACGCTGGGGGACCGGTAGGTACTTACATATTTTTTTATATAATTTCAAGCATCAAATAACTACTACAAAGCCTTTATAATGGCATTTTCTCTATCGTTTGTTTTAAACTCTAGTATTCAACTGGCTATTTGATAAATTAAATTAATTTCCCAGCTAATCGTTTCCGATTTGTTAGGTATTTCATTCATACTAGTAATTATAAAGAGAGAAGATTTGCGTTTTTTTTTGTAACGAATAAATTCAAAAACTACTGGACTGATTTTAAAATTCTTTCACTATTATAATGCTACATTCTTCCTGAGTAACATAGGTTATTTTTGATCCCGATATTCCCACGGGAACGAAGTCAATTTGTCACTAACAGAAACAGCTATCAAATCGTTATGAGTTGCGTCACCAGCTAAATGCTTATGGTGTTTACCCCAAAATAATTTGTGACGTGCCATACATAAAATAATTATGACAATATAACTCCAGAAATAACCGCACATGCCTGCACGACTCCCAAATAAATAACCAACAAAATACTTGCGCGTTAATCACATTTAAAAATAAAGCGAGACAGTATCATCATCATCATGTCAGCTGAACGACGCCCACTGCTGGGCATAGGTCTTCCCCAAGGATCTCCACAACGATCGGTTCTGCTCTGCCCGCATCCAGCTGGTTCCCGCGACCTTGAAACCGAGACAGTATGGTGCGAGATAATGAACTTTCTTACTTACTTCGCTGGCCTAGCTATATTCAGTGGATCTTGGTCTCCGAATTGCCATTTCTTGCTGCATGAACATGAACTTTAACTTGACTATTAGTTACTTTTTTAATCTTTGGTTCCGATCGAACTGTCAAAATATAAGTACCTACACTTCATTCAGCGAAGCAAAAGATTTTTAGTAAACATTATTGATAGTCTCTTTATCCCAAGAAATGCGTTTAACAATAAGAACGATGTATTTTTACCTACATTACATTATCCATTTTTAATATGATAAATACATAGAGTTACTTCGAATAAGTATACCTACGTGTCATATTTTTGATATAGCATTTTAATAAGACACGAAAGTCAAGACGTTCAGGTAAAATATTTTGCTCCTCTGAATTGACTGTAATGTTTGAACATTACACTATGGGTACGAGGATGACTGAAAACGAAAGACGTCTTATGGGCTGAGAGGTAAATTGTAAGGTTGAAGGTGGCTGTACATTTCACACCAAACTCTTCACTCCCTATTAAGCAAACTAGGTATCTATCTGCCTGACATCTGGCTATAGATCCAGGCTAGGATATCCAGATAAAGTAGTTACCTAAGTGGTAGCTCAAATGCTGATTTTTGACAATTTTCCATTTTAGTACTTAATCAAAATGTCTGTTGCTGGTGACTAACTTTGCAAGATGAGCCACCAAACTAGGGAAAGACTGGTGGTGGTGGAAAGCAGTGTAGTGGTCCAGACACTAAACTTGCTGTCAAAAGGAGGGAGTTCTAATATCTATGTATTAACCGACCGATTTGGCGCAGGGGTAGCCTGCCTTCTGCGCCAGAGGTCTCGGATTCGATTCCCGAACAAGACAAATATTTGTGTGCATGAACATGTCTATTTGTCTTGTTCTGGGTGTTTTCTATGTATATTAAGTATGTATTTACAAACAAAAAGTATTTAAGTATATATTTATCCGTTATTAAGTTTTCCGTGACACAGTTTGTTAATGAAATTTACATGGGCTTAGATAATTGGTGTGATTGTAAAAAGTTATTTATTTATTATTTATTAAAAAAATAAATTATGAACTTGTGAGGTTGTAGGGGGTAATCTTCGGAACTACTGATCCGATTTCAAAAATTCTTTCCCCATTAGAATACTACGTTATCCCTGTGTTACATAGGCTACTTTTTATCCCACTGCTGCGCACGAGTCTTAGTCCACGCGAGTGAAACCGCGAGCGGCAAGCTAGTTGTACTATAAAGAAAATTACTTCCCTCAACGAAAGGAAAACAAAACACCACCGCTACTCTACACGTAGAGTGCGAGCCAGATAAGTCAGTCAGCGGGTGGTTAAAATCGAATCTCATCAAAAACATAAAATATGTGAAGTGGGAGCCAACTTCAATATTAGGAAATATGCCTTGGTTGTTGACTTCAACGACAAAAGATGTGAGATCTAAATGGGTGCCAAGTTTAACGGTCAGTCCTGAAAATTTAGTACATAAAATGTTTTATAACAACTTAAAATATAATTTCTTCTTATAACTTAGGATAATATATTGAAGCCTAAGGTCTGACTTGGCTAGTTCTTGTATACGATTATTATTAGGTACTTACTGAAACAGTCATGGAAGAGTCCTATGTTCATCTCTAGTTTCTAGTCTACCAGCAAGCCAAATTTTTGGAAGAATACAATAAGAACTTCGGCTTTAGAGCTTGCGAAGGCTATAATATATATATAATTCGTATATGAAAACTAGCCAAATCAGACCTTAGGCTTCAATATATTATCCTAAGTTATAAGAAGAAATTATATTTTAAGTTGTTATAAAACATTTTATGTACTAAATTTTCAGGACTGACCGTTAAACTTGGCACCCATTTAGATCTCACATCTTTTGTCGTTGAAGTCAACAACCAAGGCATATTTCCTAATATTGAAGTTGGCTCTCACTTCACATATTTTATGTTTTTGATGAGATATCATTACTTTTTGTAGAGAAATTATTAGTAGGTACTTATTCATAATAAAATTTATACCAAATGTTTCAGTATATTTTATTAATATTATTTATTAACAATAAAACAACAAATATGCATCACTAAAGGCATTAACAATGTTCAAAGAAGTCTTTTTTCAAACACAGCACATCACCAAAGAATTCTATATAATTAACATCACACTCAACACAAACGAGTCTTTTTCTCAAAAAGTGG
Organism: Crambus lathoniellus; assembly: GCA_949710035.1. Lineage (NCBI taxonomy): Eukaryota > Metazoa > Arthropoda > Insecta > Lepidoptera > Crambidae > Crambus > Crambus lathoniellus. The sequence continues at coordinate 2,302,621 of OX453307.1, read as the reverse complement.
TACTCCGAGCAACGAAACTATGTAATTGCTAACGGAATTACGGATCTTTACGAAACAGAACATAGCAAATAACAAATTTAACAAACAAAAGTATAATTTAGATTATTTGACATTATTTTCCATAAATACACTAATTAGTAAAGTGTCTCTAAAACTCTACTCTTTAAAGTTTATAATCTTCCATCAACTTTCAACAATATAGTATAGAAAAAAAGGATTTTTCTCTTCTTTTCTATACTGTAGGTGGGTGTATTAACTTGGAGCCATCTATCGTTGACTTTAGTGAACTATTTATGTGCAAAGTGTGCACCTACAGGGAGAACATTGCAACTTTCGCATATTTTGGCTTCTCGTTAGTTCCCATTTGAATGTATGAAGATTGCGCCCCCTGGTGGTCGGGTTATAAGTACTATGCTCCGTTTTGACGTAAAAGAAGGACAAACAAACAAACAAACACACACTTTCACATTTATCAGTACGGCTCCGTAGCTCAGTGGTTAGAGCAGTCACCCGGAAAGCGAAAGGTCGTGGGTTCGAGTTCCATCGGAGATGGTTGTGAGATGATAGTCGATTTTTTCTAAATACTTCATTTTCCATTTTTCAATAGTAAAAATTGGATTGTGAATGCAAAAAAGTAAAAATTTCAATAACTTTATAATTTATATTAATATTAATAATTAATAAGGCGCAAGTTTGTAATTAATTTAACGCGAGGACAAAAAAGTGTTTGAGTAATCTGGGGTTCGAACTTGGTTCTCTTTAGTCCTCAATATTGAATGGCCACTACGCCGTCGGCGCTAGCCGAACCTCGAGAATTATGACGAATTATGCGTATATAACAGAATAAAAACTATTACAAACTTATATTTGTACTTCATCTTATACAAGATCTTATACAGGATAAGTGCATAGGGAACGTAAATATAAGTTTGTCAACGTTTTATTTAAAATAATACTAGTTTCGGATTTTTTCCTTTGTATTCACCAGATTACCTGTCTGCATGCCAAATTTCAGCTTTCTAGGTCATCTGGAAGTGGGTTAGAGTTTTGATTATAGGTGAGTCAGTGATAAAAATAACGATTTTTGGACGTAAATATCTAAATAACCGTTTGAGCTGTGTATATAAAATTTGGAGCACATATTTATCTCGCTAGTCTCAATACATAACCCAAATTTGACATGTTTCTGTGTAATAGTTTTTGAGTTATGAGGGGGTCAAAAGTGGCTCCAAATGGTTCGTGTTAAGATACACACGGTGCTGCTCGCCAATTCTGTTTGCTTTTGAACTTGGCTGATACGCTGCCGCGTATCCAGATACTAGTTTCGGATTTTTTCCTTTGTATTCACCAGATTACCTGTCTGCATGCCAAATTTCAGCTTTCTAGGTCATCTGGAAGTGGGTTAGAGTTTTGATTATAGGTGAGTCAGTGATAAAAATAACGATTTTTGGACGTAAATATCTAAATAACCGTTTGAGCTGTGTATATAAAATTTGGAGCACATATTTATCTCGCTAGTCTCAATACGTAACCCAAATTTGACATGTTTCTGTGTAATAGTTTTTGAGTTATGAGGGGGTCAAAAGTGGCTCCAAATGGTTCGTGTTAAGATACACACGGTGCTGCTCGCCAATTCTGTTTGCTTTTGAACTTGGCTGATACGCTGCCGCGTATCCAGATAGGTACTAATCTTTTGCCCTATATAGTACATGGAAATCGTACCAAATAAGTGGTGTTGCCTTGCATTAAATGAGGTAGTACTGATTTTTTTATATGTTAGTAGTGATGAGATGGTAATGACAAATCCAAGTTTTCCACCTCGAAAGCCCTTTGGATCATTGTTAAATACTTAAAAATCCATAAAATTTTCGGATTTTTTCAGTTTTTGTCAATTTTTACCATCAAGGATCTGAGTTACGGCAAATGTTACTATGCACTCTTTAAAGTAGACTAAATTTGCAATAAAAGGATAATAATTTAGTTTTTGTAGGCCAAATAGTATTTAAGATACGGCTATTTTAAAATTTGCAAAATCACAAAAATAGTATATATTTCAGGTTTTTTATTTTTCGTCAACTTTGACCCCCTAGTAGTGGGTTAATGGCAAAAGTTTAATATTAATTATTAAAGTCCATTAAATTTCCAACAAAACGAGATTAATTATGTCAATTTACACCTGATAGTTCCTGAGACGTAGCTGTTAGCTAGGTGTAAGTTGATATTACTAATTTGTCTCATTTTGTTGGAAATTTAATGTACTTGAATAACTAATAATTTAACGTTTGCCGTAAACCCACTACTATGGGTCAAAATATCGAAAACTAAAAAATCTGTAATACTTCCTTGTTTTGAATTTTTGTAAACTATTAAATAGCCTTATCTTAAAAACTATTTGACTTACAAAAACCAAATTATTCTCTTTTTATTGCAAATTTAGTCTACTTTAAAGCGTGCATAGTAACTTTTGCCGTAACACAGGTCCTTGGTGGTAAAAATTTACAAAAACTAAAAAAGATCTGAAAAATTATTGGATTTTTAAATATTTAACAATGATCCGAAGGGCTTTCGAGGTGGAAAACTTGGATTTGTCATTACTATCTCATCACTACTAACAGACAAAAAAATCAGAACTACCTCATTTAACGCAAGGCAAAATGTACGATTTCCATGGACTAATAACCTTAGAACAAAAAATGAACTGAAACTAGCGCAAAAAAATTACATCAAAAAGGTAAGAAATAATCACTCACCAAATAAATAACGTAAGTCCTTTGAAGTCGGGCGTGAAACATGTACAATTTTTTGTTGTTTTTGTTAAAACCCGCCCGACTTCAAAGTACTTACGTTATTTATTTGGCGAGGGATTATTTCTTACTTTTTTGATGTGATTTTTTTGAAGGCGGTTTTATTTTTTGGTACTTAAATAGGTATGCGATCAAACTGAAAACCTCCTTTTTTGAAGTCGGTTAAAATACCTTGAGGTAAGGTGCACCGGGGCTATTGTATCTAGGGGGCGAGTGCGACTAATTTAAATAATTACTTATAGACAAGTTTTGGTGAAAAACGACATCTGTGATCTTAAGCTGCAATGAATAATTGTCACTATAACCCACAGATGTCGTTCGTAGGATCAAAACTTTGCGAACGGCAAAGCATTATGTCAAACCGCCATTTTGAATCTCTTCGACTCGGATGCGTGGCACAGTGTTTTATTTCGAAAATAATATTTTTATTGAGTTTTTCGTTTGTTATCGATTGTGTTTGTGACAAACGATAAACGTTAGTAACATTTGTTATATTTTCTTGATCCAATGTTCTGTTTACAGTCAGTAAAAGGCATAGTCACATTTGCCTCATCAAAAATGATACATGAGGTACTTGCAACTTTTAGGTTAGTTGCAATAGCCCCGTGAAATTTTGTATGAAACCGAAATCACTAGTGATGTCTTGTGTCGATATAGTAATTATCGATTAATACACTTATTTGAAGATAAAGTATCGATATCATGTGCATTGTTATATTTTATGGTCGAATCTCGAACTATCTCGGTAAAGTGGTAAGTATAAAATATTCTACATACATTAATTTGGTTTTTGTTGTTTTAGATGGTAGTTCGTAAAAGAAAAAAATGACAAAATGTTATGAAAGATGACAATATAAATATGTCATTGTGATTTTTAACGGAAGTCAACCTTTATACGTAATAAATGTCATCGGTGAAAATTTTCAGTGTCATTTTTTTACTCGTAAATGTGCACTGCAAGATGTCCCAACACTAGTTCCCCTAAAAATAGTCGCATTTACCCCCAATAGAAATAAAAGTTATATTTAATCGAAAGTTAACCTTATTCACTGGCAACAGAATTGAAAATCCTGTAAAATTTGTTTTGAGTTTTATTTGTGATTTATTTTTATTTGCAAAACTTATTAGAATTTTCTTTTATGGGATTTAGTTGCTTTTACCCCCTATGTGGGGTAAATGTAACTTTTTCTACCTACAACAAATTAATCATATATTTGACTCCTAGATATCAAGTTATTCGTTACATAATTAATATTAAAACATTCTGCATTAAATATACAATGATATGCATCCGAAATATATACTAAAATAGTTAACAGGTAACAGTTATGAAACTTCAAAGTTAAACAACTTCAATTTTTAGTTACAATAGCCCCGGTGCACCTTATTCCCTTTTTAACAAAACAAGAATCATCTAAGTCGGTTTATAAACAAAGGAGTTATGCCTAAAGATACGTAATAAATTCACATAAAGTGGTAACGAAAACGACAGTATTTTCAAGATTTCCTAAAAACGACTAAACCGATTTCAACATTTCAAAAATGGGACCAACTTGGAAACCAACCTGATGTTATAGTATTTGAATCATTTCAATCGGTCCATCCGTCTTCGAGTAATCGGCGGACATACACAAAAAAAAGCATACATACAGACGAATAGAGAACCTCCTCTTTTTTGATTTAGAAGTCGGTTAAAAATGCCCCAGTCACGCGCAGAGTTATCTGACAAGCACAGTTACAACGTCCACTGAACACTGAACAACAACACAACAGACATTTGACACCTGAAACACCCAAGGTCAGAGTCACGGCACCAGAGCACCGGCACCGGCCCGCGCGCAGGAATGCGCAAACTGCATACTCGAGATGATAAGTCACCGATATTACAGGCGAGCGCGAAATCGTTAGTGGATTTTTCTATTTTACAATAGACGTAATTTTTATCATGATAGTTAGATGAAACCATACATACAGGGTGTTAGGGGCACCCTTGAAAAACTTTAACCATAGCTTCAGGCCTTCATGCTGAACAACGCACAGCAAGATTTTTTGTCGGAAATGAAAAAATATTTTGACTCTCCATACAAAATGTCCCGATTAGTTGCTAAATTTGTATGAAAAGTCCATTTTTTTTTTCATTTCCGACAAAAAATTCTTGCTGTACGTTGTTCAGCATCATGGTCTGTCTGAAGCCATGGTTAAAGTTTTTGCAAGGGTGCCCCTAACACCCTATATTGAGGGAAGTAAGTTTATTGAGACACTTACTTATTTACTTCGCTGGCTTCGGCTTCGGGTCGCTGGCTCAGCGACCCTAAGTGGATCTTGGCCTCCGATGTCATAGCACACCCCGGCACATGCCGGGTCATAGCATGACCCCTGGTCATATAGCACGCCATTTCGTTCGGTCTTGCGCCAGTTCCGACCACTCAGCCACGTTGATTTGGCTTAGGTCTTTGATTGATTAATGATTATTGAGGCAGTCTTCCTTTAATATTTGAAACTAGCTTTCCGCCCGCGGATTCGCCCGCGTGGACTACATGACGTTATCCAGAGGGAATGTGATATTTTCCGGGATAAAAAGTAGCCTATGTTACTCCTTATTACATTAGCTACCTGCCAGTGAAAGTCCCGTCAAAATCGGTCCAGCCGTTTCAGAGATTAGCCGGAACAAACAGACAGACAGACAGACCGACAGACAGACAGACATAAATTGTAAAACATGTAATTTTGGTATATGTACCGTATATATAATCATATGCATGTAGTAAAAAGCGGTTATTTTAATGTTACAAACATACACTCCAATTTTATTTATTTGTATAGATGAAACTGTCGGCGTCTGTACACACATGGGAACGTCTCGGCGCGGGCGCACACAGCCAGTGCACGATGTACGCGCTCGCTGTAACCGCGCTCCTTGCGCTCTCTACCGCCGCTCACGCGCAGGTATACGATCTATTTACTGATACTAGTTGCTGAAAGTATTTAAAAGAAAATGGTGGGAAAACAAAAGAAAATCGCGTTTAAAAAGAAATATTGCTGCAACTCGCTGAAAAGTTTACGAGGGAAATTGGTGGGAAAACAAAAGAAAATCGCGTTTAAAAAGAAAGATTGCTGCAACTCGCTGAAAATTTTACGAAGGAAATTGGTGGGAAAAATAAAAGAAAATCGAGTTTGAAAAGAGTTGTTGCTAGTTTTTCTCGGAACAACTCACGGGAAAATGTTTGGAAAAACAAAACGAAAGCTCAAAAGGAATTTGTTGTTACCTTTTCATTAAAAAATATAACACAGCAAATGAAATAAATTTGTAAATTGAAATGATATGTAATTTGATAACAAAACATCTATGATAAGAGACTTCAAAGAATATAGTTAGTTCATTATTTTGGAACATGTAATATTCTAAATTACAAAACTATAGTTTCTGGCTTGCATAAATAAATTAAACTTGAAGATTTTTCTTATTCATATACATATAAAAGAAAATGTGGTGAGTTCCCTATAGACTAACTTAAACAAAACAAAATGTGCTTCTTGAATTTGGTAAGTAAGTTTTTACAATGTATCTCTAATTCTCTAATTTTTAACGGCCTTTAGAAGTATACCTACCTATGTTGCTTTTTGTGTAAACTCATACTTACAACAGAATTTACCTTTAGAAAAGATCCTAACCTTGGTCCCGAATAGTAGGTATATTCATTATTCTAACTAACAAAGAATTACTCTAAAGCCTGCTCTATACGGGTAGACTAAACGGTAGAGTAAGAGCGGTAGAGAAGCTTGCCCGCGGTGCTAGCTACTCTACTCTACCAATGATGTCTATATTAGTATAGTTAGTACTCTACCACTCTACTCTACCGTTTACTCTACCAGTGTACAACAGCCTTTATTGCTTAGAATGAATCATGGAGCTAGACTTAATACTGAGGTAACTGGAGTTTTCACCCTGAATAAAAAAGTGTGCCCAGCAAATTTGACATTTAGGATGTAGTGGCTGTCAGTTGTCTCATATGACCATACGTATTTTTTCAAAGTGTAGGTGAGACGAAAGACAGCCACAGTGTAATTTGTGGTCACAAAAAAGTGTTAGTACTGCACTCTCCAGTTACCTCAGTATTAAGTCTAGCTGCATGGAATCCATGCATCATCCATGCATGAATAGTTTCTAGACGAACTTACAGCTGTTACGAATTACTATTGAAAAAATATAAGAGTTTTGTTCGATGGTAAAATAGCTTCCTACCACTGAAAAGGAAACTGTAGAAGGCACAAAACAAAAATACAATCAAAGCAATGATGCTTACACTATGTTTATTCAGATAAAGTATGTTGATCACAATATACAATGTCCAAAAAGCGTAGCAGAAAATGTTTTTTTTTTATATTTCATATATTTTACCGTTGTTACTAGGTAATTAATTAGGTAGAGAATGCCTGAGGCATTAAGTCCGCCTATGTACATTGCGCATGAAGAATGAAATAAATAAAAAAATATATATATTACATATATACGGATAGCTCTTCTATCTAATTAAACGTTTGCATACTATTTACACTAATAGGGGATTCCTTTTGGTGTATGTATGTTATCTACGTTACGAGTATATCAGATCTAATATACCTAAAGCACATACATATATATTCTGTGACATAACACAGAAAGATCTATCGATTATGATTTAAGTATTGATAGGTTTATTTAATGACTGAAAAATGATTTTATCTATACCAAGTTGGCTTAGTTTAATCATAAGTTTTACCATACTTATATCCGAATTCTTTGTCATACTCATTAATAACGTACTAAATGAACAAAACTTTTCGAGAATTTAAGTAATTTATATTTTTTATTTATAACACAGGAGATTTTTCGTAATTGTGCTTGTGTTGGTAGACTGTTGATTTGTTGACAGTTGACTTGATGAAATAATATTGACAGTCGGTCGGCGCGTCTGTTTGTTCGTGACATTCCTCTCCTGTAATTAATTGATAATGATAATGTGTTACATTTCAGTATTGACATTACTGATATAATTATTTGATAAGATAGACTTATCTTAACATGTGTGTTATTAAAACATGACATTTCACTCATTCGTTGCAGCAATGCAACAACAAATTGCTATATTAGTTTGTATTTAGGTATTTACCTATGAAATTGCCGTTTAGTATCAAGAATTTCAATGAAATTTCGTTTTCTATATCCTTATTAACATTTTGACCGGAAATGTCACATTTTTTAGAAACAAACACATTTAGATAACTAGTGCCATTATTTTTTTAAATAAAATGTCTTTTTAACTACGGTAAAAAAAGTGGACTTTTGAAATGTTCGTTAAAGGAGTCTACTTTTTTCACAAATTTTTAAGTAAGTACTTACCTAATATAAGAATAAGATATACCTAGCTAAATTCCACGTAGACAAAATCGGGGGTGGATCGCTAGTTTGTAATAGGTATATTGAGAGTATAATAATAGGTAGTTGTTGATATGGGCAATTGAAGTTAAGTAGATGATATCCAAAGAAGTACTAATGCAAAAAGCAATTATTTTGAGAACTTCCGTATTTCAAAAGGTTCGGTAACAATTATTTATCACGCGTGGAAAACAACTGGAAATATGTCTAACTTAAATAGGTGCTTACCTACCAACTTAAATGAAGAGCCATTTCACACTTTGCAATTGTCTCGCTCGCACAATAAACATTTTTAAAGATTGTGTAAAACTTGGCCTTTTTTCAAAAAGTTCTAAGTACATTATGTACCTATGCCATCAAATATTATACATTATTAAACATACTTCAACATGTACCTACTTTTACATTACGTTTTAACCGCCTCTGTGGTCTAGTGGTTCATACCACCGATTTCAGACCCAGAAGTCCCGGGTTCGATTCCCAGTGGGGGTACATATTGTATTCGGTTTGGTTGGTGGTAGGACTTGTTCTTAGTCCGCCTGGCTAGCTACCACCATCTTATCTAAGTCTGACGCCATAACAATGATGATTTCAGCATTATTGTGTTCCGGCAGTTAGAGATAAGATAGCCAGTTCCTCATTTATTGAGGATTACGGGAGTATTGCGCTTACACCTTCAGCCTTATCACCACTTATCATCAGGTGTGATGAAGGCTAAGTGCTACCCCGTTGTGAATAAATAAATAAATAAAATAAAACTTTAAAATTATCAGTAACTTTGCGTGACATAATGAAACACTTTTCTAAAAAACACAATGTGGTTTCCACAATCTATGAAAATGTTGCATTGTGCGAGCGAGACAACTACCAAATGGCTCTAATTGTGAAATGGTGGAATTAAGTAATACTATGACCGTGCTATGAACGTATCAGTAGAAAACCCGAAAGGCACTTTTATTTAATCTACTCTTTTGAATAAACTTGGGTAATTACTTAATTTCCCGATATTTTGGCACACTGAACGACATCCGATCATCCAATTAATGTGCGATTATTCATTGACAACGGATTTAAAAGCAATCAACAAAGTAAACCTACATAAGAAATAATAGAAAAGTTAGTGATGAAGTACCTATAGCTGAGTGAAAACAAAATGCGTTACATTATAACTACTATGTTAAGTAAACTCTAGTTTAATTCAACATCTATCTAAAGATATACATAGGTATCGTGAAATAGAACGTTGAAATAGTCCACGGTCACTGAACATAATTATCGTAATCTGCTGGACAAATATGCGATCTGCATTAAACAAACGTCTCCAAGATCACCTCCAGTTTTGCGTCAAACACCACGTCAGCATGCACATTGCATAGATCTAAATCTAAAATACATGTCAATCCCGTATTCAGTTTATAAACACACCTCGAAACGGCGAACAACACCCCAAGCTTTGTTTAGCTTTGCACTGCAGCTATTAAAGTCAAGTTCGAAAGCCTGAAAATAAAAATTTAATTTCGGAAAATATTACACACATTGGTTTAACTCCGAGATAAGTCCCGCGGCTCAGTGGATATGTATGGTCAGTGCGCTCTTGCTAGCGGGGCCATCCAATCAATTTTATAAGTAAATGTATATAAAATTCTTGCGTTACTGACTGACTGACAGACAACGCACAGCTGAAACTATAGTCCCACTCCCACACTCCTGTCTGTTCCGGTGACAGCCGTGGCAGAGGAGCCACTTGCAATACAAAAAATATCAATCTATTAAAGTACCTACATATACAAAAAATGTTTTAGTTTCAAAGATTATTACCGGAAGAGAAATGCTTGTCGCACTATACTGGGCGCATGAAGCTGAAATTTGACATGTATGTTCCTTGGGGAGTGTAAGACAGCACTAAGAGAGGATTATTGGAAGGTTCTCCTCAAATAGGGTAAACATGGGGCCCACGCAAACGAAGTCGCGAGTGGAGCGCTAGTTGTATTATACAGATACAACTTCATATTGTCAACTTTATTGATAGTTCAACTTTGAGCACATACCCATATATTAAAATCTATTAAGGCGCTACTCGGAAAAATATGGACTTTTTGATTTAAAACTATAGGACGGTTACAGTTGTTACAAATCTGGTAATAAGATATATTATTCTTCATACCTTTATCTAAATTCGTATAGTTTCAAAAACACGATTTTATGATTTTGCCTCGACACTTTTTCTTTTCGAAAAAACCTCTAAAAAATACGAAAAGTCAAGATTATTCTTAAATGGGGTTACTTACACTATTGCAAATTGGTTTAATTAGTGGACACCAATCATATTGAGCATCGTATAGAAGCATTTTTTTAAAAATCGCTGTAGTTTTTTAATACGAAGTGATTTTGTTTTTTTTGCCTAATCTGCGAAATCGGTCTCGCTCCCGCGCGCGTCGTTTTCTCATTGCTATCTCGCTTCAGCACATTTTTTCCGAGTATCGCCTTAAATACTAGCTGTGACTTGCACGCTTGCAATGCCACGTAAAAAAATGTATAAATAGATTTTTTGGGTCAGACACCCTCGCGAGTGTCCCATCCCAACCCTAGATCACCCTTTTTTTTATAGTGAGGGGAATGCATTTACGCATATACCCCGTCCGCGTGCGGTGTGCGGACGGTGGTTATGTGGGACTCACCAGGCCACTTCCTGATCCTGCAACCAGTGTCAGATACTCAATGTGGGGAATACCCACTAAACCCCTCACTTCTTGCTCTCTCCGCCGTCAACTAGGTCATAATGTGGAGGGCCCGAGGTGGCAAGCTCCTCCTACGACCTGACGGTTGGCTCGGTCTTCCGGGCCCCTACGCGGCGGGAGGTGGCCGAGCAAGCGTGGCCATCTCCCCAGGCCGGTGGGCGGGGATAGTGCGATGCGGGCAACAGCTTACAGGAACCCTAGATCACCCTACAAAGTTTAATTATAATCTGATTAATGATTTCGGAATTTATTGATTTTTATTAATAAGGATAACATCAGTTAGTCACATATTCTGGTTTGTCTATTGATTTTCGTAGCTCTATGGTGCCTTGACACTGAAACAGAATGCAGTCATTCGCTCGTAAAAACCTTTTGAAACTTGAACGATTGGGAAACAATAGAGATACAGTCGGTGGACTATTTAATTTAACAGTTGCACTAAATAAATTCTCAAAGGACGCATACAAGGTTATCTTGTGTTTTGTGTTTAATATACTATCAAAATTGTGTTTTCGATTATAATTGCCGGTTCTTCTCGTTATATCTTGCGAACTGCGAACCTTTTTATAAGCTTTTTATTAACTTGCCATGTTAGTTAGTTAGTATGTTAGTTAGTGGGGGACAAATCTTGCAAACTTAATTTGACCCACTTCCCAGTGTCCGATGGAGCTGAAATTTTGTATACAGGTTTGGTTCAGATGACAATACAATATTCAAGTAGCCAGCAAGAAAGCTTGTCATAAAAATGAAATTTTTACTAAAAACTTATTGAAGTTCACAAGTGCTATAATATCAGCCTAGAAATCTGGGGGCACGGCTGTGCCCCCGCCAAGTCGAGCGCGAAGCAAGCACTGCCGTACCATCCTTTACTGGAACCATTTCGCCGCATTTTCAGGCCCCTATTTGAGAACCTCTGGATAAAACCAGAACGCAGAAATTTTCGTCATCCAGTAAGCTATAATTACATACTTAAAATCCAAAATTTCAAGTCTGTAGTTCATTTAGTTCCGAAGTTAAGCGAAAGCAAATTTTCGCATTTATGACACTCACTCATGATCATCAAAAAATAATAATAAATAAAATTCGTTTATTTCAGGCATCTACAATATCAGGTGGTACAATATTAGGCCCATATAATAAATACCTTACAGACTAACATACATATTATATACACGATTAGTTACGTTTTAATTTTATGTGACTAGGTCGTTGACTTGTGCTCACCAAACTAATCATCATCCTGTAGAATGTTCAACGTCCAAAGTCACATAAAATTAAAACGTAACTATATCAATAAAGAAATCGCAGAAAGGAACATTAGAGTTGGCTTGACTTTACTGAGAGATTTCAACGCTTTTATAAGCAGCTCCAGCGAGAGTTGGTCAGTTTTTTATAGGATGATTTTGATGAGATAAATCTTTGCCATTTAACATTAGAATACTGGCCGTGACGTTTAAATTTTAAAACGCCAAGAGAAAATTAAAAACAACATGGTACTTAGTCTTTTGTTTAGCGCGAAAACAGAAATCGTCCATTATTTAAATTGTTAAATGTTGTAATCACAGAACATGAAAATATTTTTTTTCTGTGTTCTGTGATTGTAATGTTTTGTAACAAAATTGATTTAATGCCACATAGATTTTCATTTAATCATTAACGCTAGTTGTTACGGAATACGTTAAACGTAAAACCGAGACATCAACTAAAAAAAAGTTTTCTAAGTTTTGAATTCCTTGTTAATGTGGCACTACTGTTGTGTTTGTGATGATATGACACTGTCGTTCGGCGATCCGTTTGTTATATGACATCTGCAAAGTTTGCTAACTCACAAAATGGTGATCCGATTCCATTTATATAATACCGGCCAAACGTGATTTTAGGACAAACTAGTTTATCCTAATCCAAGTAAGTTCATCGCGTTGACACTTCAGAGAGCGAGTTTGCCTCGGAAGTCCTGTAGAACACGTCACAAAAAAGAATAACCACGAAATTCAAAGCGATCGCTTCGCTGCGCTTCGCGACACCGGACTTCCGAGGCAAATTCACTCTCTGAAATTTCAACGCGATGAGCTGATTTGGCCTAGGAAAAACTAGTTTGTGCTAAAATCAGGTTTGGCAGGTAACATAATTATATAACTTTCGTCAACAGAACGATTGTTATCTAAAATTCCTCATGCTGTTTGTCACAGAATGAATTAGGTAGGCATTTCGTAAACAAATTCTAAATATTCGGGAGTCACACAATAAAGGCTTATCTAAATGTTTAGAAGACGGTGGTGTTTGCAGCCACAACGGAGCCGCTGTTTAAGTATGGTCAGCAAACAATCACAAGGGCACATACGAAACACAAAAAGCCATAAGAAACATTTTTAAGGCTTCGCGAACATTGTGAAAATCCAAGTCGCATAATATTAAATCATACAGTGTGCCCCTCGATATGGTGCACAAGCAAAAAGGGTGTTGACTATACCGGATTTTATCGACAAAAATGATAAAAAAAAAATTGATCCTTTTGCCACAAAAAAAATATAGTTTTCATACCAAAAGAGATGTCGTTATGAAATAAACGCTAAATACTTGTGAAGGATTGCGAAATAAATGGAAGAGTAAAAATAGTACTTACATAAAAGACGACTAACATTACCTTAAAAAAGAGACAAAATCAAACATTTTCGATATTTTTTTTTACACTTGATTTTTTATAAAAAAATCCGATTCCATTCCAAGTCTATTTTTTTATATAAGTATCGTAACATGGGCGATATTTTTTTTGTCGATAGAATCCGGTATAATAGTCAACGCCCTTTTCGTTTGTGCACCATATCGAGGGGCACACTGTATACCTCATAGTAGTTAATCTTAAAATTATGTTGATTTAATATTAACGAATTAATATTCATTCAATTTTCAAATTGATCAGTTGGTTATGAACTGTATCAATATTAGAATAATATACGTAGTTTTTTATCTGAATTTAAATATTGCTTTTGAAAATGTATTGTTGAATTCCTTGACTCTGTAACTTCGCCAATTCAAGAAATACAAACGTAGCAACAGTTAGGTAAGGTCTTGTTTGGAGTCCTAATCACACATCTGGATCAAATATTATTAGACCCACTGTTAACTTAATTAATAGTTAAATTAAATACATTGTCTGATATTTTATTAAGTTTTCATAACAAACAGAAGCGTGGTGTCGCCAATATGTTAAGTACAGGACAAGACCTAATACTTATAACAGCTTACGTACGAGTAGTTCAGCTTGCGCAACCATAGCTTAGCTGACATAATCCAATGTGTTACCAGCCTAAACAATCCCTGTTTCAAGTAACCATTTGACGACAAAAAGAGACAGCTATTCTGCTTCGACTAGGAGCTGAAGGCCTAAATACGTTCTGTTGTTCTTGCTATCTATAAAGATAAGAACTGTTTGTTTGCACGTAGTAATTTTTATTAGAACTCTACATAACTTGTGATTCATCTAAAAAAATTCATTCACAAGAATCGGTGAATAGAATATTAATGTTTTATCATTGTTTTATATTAAAAACCTCGCAAAAGAGGCTCTCGGAATAATGACATGCATTTTTAAACACTGTTGATAAATTTGGCAATACCTATCTAAATTGAAGGTTATCACTATGTCAGAACGAAATCAGATATGATAATATAGGTTCTTATCTATTAACCATGATTGATATTATGCAAATTGCACCAAAAAATGCAAATAGTGCATAAGGCATAGTACCTACACACAAATATGCTCAAGGGGTAGAGTTATCTGCAAAATTACAGTAACTTTTTGTTTGGGACTGGAAGCGCCAAGATGCCAAAAAAGGTTAAAAAAAAATATGTTCAAAAAGTACTTGTCAACTGAAAAATAGAAAATAATTTCTTTAAAGTTTTCAACCGCCTCTGTGGTCTAGTGGTTCACACCACCGATTTCAGACCAAGAGGTCCCGTGTTCGATTCCCAGTGGGGGTACATATTGTATTCGGTTTGGTTGGTGGTAGGACTTGTTCTTAGTCCGCCTGGCTAGCTACCACCATCTTATCTAAGTCTGACGCCATAACAATTATGTTTCCAGCATTATTGTGTTCCGGCAGTTAGAGATAAGATAGCCAGTTCCTCAGTGATTGAGGATTCCGGGAGTAGTGCGCTTCCACCTTATCACCACTTAATATTAGGTGTGATGAAGGCTAAGTGCTACCCCGTTGTGGATAAAAAAAAGTACCAAAATTTTGTTTCTCTCACTTTTAGAAGTCGCATTAATTTACTTTTTATTTCTTAATTTCTCTCAATATCTCAAAAACTCCAGAACAGATTTTGATGAAACTTAGATTGTTCTCTAAGTTGGAATACACTTGATTTAAATCATTAAGAGTCATTACAATATGAATTTTAGTTTTCGTTAAATCCGCGGACAAACATCCAAACAAACATTAAATTTAGCACATGTGCTTGGAAGCCTAAATAAAACGCTATTCTCAAATATTTAACATTTTATCCAATTCCATTTAAATTGCATACTTACATTATATACAGGTCAAACTGACAACCTTCATTTTTAAGTCGGTCAAAAACCATTAACTGTGTCATTTGTTTTCAAGTTTGTTTTGGGATAATTTAGGATAATATTATTGGGATATTATGTAGTTTCCTGAATCTGTATTATTTTTAACGACAAACAGTACGAGTAATGGAAGATCGTGCTGCACATGCACCGCCCTGCAATGAAACGTACCTTTTTGCTGATAATCAAAGGTCAGCTCCGGTATTGTATTCTCTGATTAAATGCAAATTGTATTTTCAAGGCACAAGGACTTCCTAGATCAATACGATGAGCATAATACTGAATACAAGGATTAATAATGTGAAACGTAGGTACAATTTTTGTTCGTATGTAGGTATACATTTTTGAAGAAGCTATTTATTTGTTAACAAATTTAACAGATTTAACGAATAGGGATCTTTATAGTATTTGCTATCATAACCTTATGGAAATGCCTTACTTTGATAAAACATGAGCCTTTTGCTAGATTAGGAGATTAGAACAAAAAAAATATCTCGCTGGGCAGTTATTAAGTAGTTGGTCAGGGTAGCATGGTGTAGGAACTTAACACCCAGAAATTCAGATTGCACCTCTTTAAGGGTTACGCCTTGTTCTTATTGTACGTACATCCCCAAGGAAGGCTAATATCCCAGCACACAGTAATGAAATGAGGACAAAAAATGGTGTGCCGCTGAACAGTGTCTGTGTAAGCAAGCTGGCAAAATTTTTTGGCACCTTACTTGCATTCAAACCTCTTTTCATTAGTTTTCTTTTTTTATTTATTTCATTGAGCACCGAGGGTGACCGGCCAGCTCACACCGATTACTAGGAAATCATTGGCAGATCACTGATTGAGTCACAGTGACATTTGGCTCGACCACGTGGCTTCAATGGGCCAACTTTTATTATGCGCGGGTGTGCAGCCACTTATTGATTGTGATCTATTGATCGCTGCAGATCAAAACAATATACTCATGAGCGTATTTTATTGTGGTTGTCATTAGTTCATTAAGGAGTAGTTAAGATTGGACATTGGCTTGCGTCTTCTCTATCTGTATACGTAGGTATAAAACAAGGTCGGTTATCGCCGTTTATACGCCTTTCAAACTACGCAAAGGGCTTAAATGCGGTTATCAGTCGGTGATTCAAGAGGAAGGAAGGTTCATACGTCATATAATACTTCTATCAGATTGCACCCAACGATTGCACGTTTCAAGGGTGATGGCTGAAAATCAGTGATTTTGCCTGTTGGCGAAAAACTACACTGAGCCTCGGCCCATGTAGTTCCCCGTTCTATTTATTATTAAGTTTTCTGTGTCTCCCTTGCCTTGCCTTTCTTGTTTTTATATCATGTGTGATATTAGCAAGTAAACGATCTATCTATATATCTCACCCTTGCCAAAAACGGGAAAGATCGCTAGTAATATTGATAGGTACCAATTTGTGTGAACTTTTTTACTTCATTCTTTCCTATTCTTAATTAGTCATTAGATGGAGATCTAGTAAATTACAGAATTCATAAACTTATCTTGAGAGTGATTTTTTATTTCACTCTACAGCTAATTTATATTCACAATTCAGTTACAGAGGATTCTTCTTCTTCTTTACGTGCCACTCCTATCGGAGGTTGAACAACATCATGGCTATCTTGACTTTTGAAGCCGCTGCCCGAAACAGGGATGTAGTACTACGGCCAAACCATTCCCTAAGGTTTTTATGCCAAGAATGTTTTCTTCTTCCAACACTACGCTTTCCTATAATTTTTCCCTGAATTATCAGTTGGTGAATTTTATAGAACCAAGAGAAGACACTTAGGAAGATTACAATTTATCACGTGGGGAAAGTAAGATTTTCTTGAAATTGTGAGGGGCTTTGCTATTATTGTTTTTTATTTTCTATATATTAACTATGTTTAATGACTTTATGCTTGACCCAAATGCAACACAAAATGCAACAGAACATAAAAAATCAATGTTGCAGCACAAGCTGTAACTATTCAAGGCCACCAGGTTCATCAGCGCCCAGTCAGACTGAAATATATTTTTATTGTTTTCTTACTGTTTACGCGAGTGCGCGGAAGAAGTTTATGTTTCCTTTGTGACATCATAGTTTTAATAATTTCGCAGCTATAACTTGGTTTAGTGCGGCCTCAGTACGGTATGACAAGGCCGCTTTGAACGCATCGCACGTGCATTCTTTAGACTTCTCATTAGGCAGTTATTGGAATGTTTTTTTTTTTGGATTTGGAGTTTTTGTCCATCTGGAGTTGGTGATTAATTCTAAATTCCACTAAAAACTTTATTTAATTTAAATTTTGACAATATAAGGGAAAAAATGCTTACTCTTCTGTGTTAAAACTAATAGATAATGATTTTAAATTTGTGATTTATCAATGATTTTTTTAGAAGAAAAAATACATTGTGTAGAAAACAGTTAGAGATGGGACGTGAACCGGTAAGCTTATGATTTCTGGTCCACTGCTTTTCCAATTGATCTACTAAGATAATAGGAGAATACGTCGAATTATTCAATAATATTATCGTATTGCTTTTTCCTTTTTTAGGCTGTAGGACAGAGTCGGCTGTTTTGTCAATTAGAGGAATATTTTCACATTTGAAATAAACATTTTTATAAATATATAGGCAATCGATTAAGTTGTAGCTATTTAATTATGATTTGAACTCTCTGATGCATTTGAAATAATTATTATACGAACCAGCATCTTAAACGTTTCACACTCAATTATCAAGGTTTTTATTCTTTTTGCATAGACGGTGTGACGGTAATGCAGTTGTGCACTTATACTGATTATTTCAATTTATGCGAAAGGTGAAGTTTACGGCCCTACTTACAACGTCAGGTTAATTTTAAACCTAGGTTTATAATTAGCCGCGTGTAGATTTAGTCTTTGCGTGTGTTGTTTTGCGTCATTACTTTGGATATAAAGTTTAATGTCGTAATTAATTCTACGTGTTTCGCATACCTTGCCGATAAGATTTTCTTTTTCATTTTGAGACAAAATTATAAAAATTACTGATCCGAATGCTATTATTCGTACTGTTTCATAAATCCATACTAATATTATAAATGTGAATGTGTGTTTGTTTGTTTGTCCGCCTTTCACGTCAAAACTTAGCAAGGGATCGACGTGATTTTTGGTATGGGGATTGGAGCCCTTCGGTAGCTTAGTTGGTCAGAGCATCGATCTGGATACCCAGGGGCGCGGGTTTGAATCCCGCCTGAAAGTTACTTGCAGGGCTGGTGGTTGATTTTTTACTATCACAATTTTTCCTTAAATTGTTCTGTAACATTAATAAAGTTAAATTCAGAGGTCCTTTAAGAACAAATAGCACACGTTGATAAAAGATGCGAATAAACCTCCGTCAAGTTTTAATCAATAAAGTGTTGATCGCAGCCGGCAAGATAAAAAAAATGTGTTTTCACCTATTTGCATCGCTTCGGCACACAATCAGTCCACTTCTTTTTTAAATTTTTTCGTATGTTACATTTTTTGGTTGGTTTTAATATTACTTAATTTTTATTGTAATGTTTGTGTGCATGCTGATACAAATAAATGTCTATCTATCTATCTATCTATTAACGTTCCAAAACCCGTATGTTGCCCGTTTGCGTATTTCCTTTAGATTGTGCTATATTACGAAAATTCCAATATTTCCAGGATGCTATTGTGTGGGTGGACGCCGAACCTACCACGGACGAGGTCGAAGAGTTGCAGCATCGGAGGCACACGCCTGAGCTGAGGCAGGTCGTCGACAAAGCGAAGGTATTCATCATCATCATCGTTATCAGCTAGTTTAATGTCTATATTGCTGAGGAGACCAGGCGTTCAATATAAATATTCTTTTTATCTACAACGGGTCTTCTTTACACCTGATGTTAAGTGGTGATAAGGCTGAAGGTGGAAGCGCAGTAGTTCCGGAATCCTCAATTACTGAGGAACTGGCTATCTTATCTCTAACTGCCGGAACACAATAATGCTAAAAACATCATTGCTATGGCGTCAGACTTAGACAAGATGGTGGTAGCTGCCACTCGGACTAAGAACAAGTCCTACCACCAACCAAACCGAATACAATATGTACCTACTCCCACTGGGAATCGAACCCAGGACCTCTGGGTCTTATACTGCTGGTGTGAACCACTGGACTACAGAGACGGTTAAAATAAGATAACAAGGATACTGGAGCACCGCCGGGCTCTTTGGCGTTTGGTGCACACACCAAATTGACACATCAACGACTGTACATGTAGCCCGAACCAACCAACATTTTTACAAGCTTTTTATTACCTTGCCATGTTAGTTAGTTAGTTGATTAATGGGGGACAAATCTTGCAAGCTTAATTTGACCCACTTCCCAGTATCCGATGGAGCTGAATTTTTTTTTACAGGTTTGGTTCAGATGACAATACAATATTGAAGTACAGTCAGCAAAAAAGCTTGTCATAAAAATGAAATTTTACTAAAAACTTATTTTTACCCTGCCATCGGATAGTACACGTAGAAGCTCGAGGTTATACATTTTTGATCATCCATCCTGTGCCTGACCAGGCCTGCCCCAATCATAGGCCCAACTTGTATTAATGTGATGATTTATCTCACTAGCGCGGCTGTTGTGGATGTATGGATGTTTGTTACTCTTTTACGCAAAAACTACTGAACGTATCTAGATGAAATTTGCAACAGTGATAGATTATAGGCTGGATGAGCACATAGGATACTTTTTATCCCGATAATCCCGCGGGAACGGGAACCACGCGGGTGATACTGCGGGCGGCCGCTAGTAATAACCATTAATGAACAATTAGAAGAAAACAATTCACTATTATTTCGTGATTTACTTTAAAGATTACCTTGTGAATGAATCACCATGTTCCACTTATTATGACAATATGCATTTCATAACAAATTTATTTATTGCAACAGATAAGGACCTCCTATAATACATACTACAATGACTCCAACTTCTGAAGAAACATAGTTTTGATTTATTGTTGTGGCTTCTAACTGTAAGCGAATGAGCTACTAAAATTCTAACCGCCTCTGTGGTCTAGTGGTTCACATCACAGATTTCAGAGCTAGTCGTCCGGGTTCGATTCCCAGTGGGTGTAAGTACTTATTTTTTTTATCATCCTGGATAATTTCAGGGTTTATTCTACTCATGAAAACAAACAACTTTTAATATGAGACCAAAACTAAAAATTGCGAGAACAAAATCAGCTGTTATCAAGGACCTTTCTTCGAGTATAGACCTCTTCCGATAACTTCCACTTTTCTCTGTTTTGTGCTAACTGGATAACCAGTCCTTACCGGCTATTCTGTTAATTTCATCAGACCATCTTTCCAAGTGGTCTGCCTCTTTTTCGCTTACTGTGAGGACCGGCCCAGGCAGTTATTATATTTGTCCATATACCTTTAACCTAATTTAATCTACCTTTCTGTCCAGGATGACGTGCTCTTCCTCTACACCCAGTATTCTGGCGCGCAGGGTCGCCGGTTGCGCAAGTTCATGCGAGATATGACGGGGTACGCCAACAGAACTGCTGCTTCATCGCTGGATTCGAGGGTGCTGGATAATGCGGTAAGAAGCTTATATTGCGTTATTCAACCTCCTTGGTATTATTAGGCTATCGGTTCGAACCGGGCGTCGGAAGACAACTGCAAGCGTCGACGCTCTATTTCATACTGTGGGAATGATGCAACTGGGTAAAGGAAGACCGATGAAATGTCTTCCTTCCTGGCTAGGTGTTGTTAGCCCGGGGACAACTAACTGTCCCATGGTTGTTTGTCGGAGTTCGTATATATGCGAACTTGGTGGATGAACTTCGTAAGCGCGATGTAGGTTCTCCGTACTATTCGCCGGCGCCGTTAGTGGTTATGGCGATACTCGGAAAAATTATGCTAAAGCGAGATAGTAATGAGAAAACGACGCGCGCGGGAGCGAGAGCGATTTTGCCGATTACGCAAAAAAACACAAAATCACTTCGTATTCAAAAACTAAAAAATGCTTCTATACGATCCTAAATGTATCCCCATTTAAGAATAATCTTGATATTTCTTATTTTTAGAGGTATTTTCGAAAATAAAAAGTGTCGAGCCAAAATCATAAAATCGTGTTTCTGAAACTATACGATTCTAGATAAAGGTATGAAGAAATATATATCTTATTACCAGATTTATAACAACTCTAACCGTCCTATAGTTTTATATCAAAGAGTCCATACTTTTTCCGAGTAGCGCCTTATGTGCGCGTCGTCTAGATGTCGCAACAATACAAAACAAAGAAACATCAACTGGAACTAGTATGGCGCGGCGTCATGTCGCTTGCAGTTGCGGTTCGACGCCCAGTTCCAACTCGTACCTTAGTCTCCTTTAGTTTTTTGAAGAAACTTCTGGGATAGGATTAGATAGTTGGTTCCCGTCAAAACAAAATATAGTTTTCGGGAGTTTAATAGCTTTTCTCCCTTCTGGCAACGTTGAAGGTTACGCGGAAGGCATATTAATAAACTTATTACTTTAACGCCCGAATTCTCGAACGCAAATCATCTTTGGGAGCGTCTCAAACATCATGGCATCTCTTTCATACGTTTGACATTTAAAGTGACAGGGCGATGTTTGAGACGCTCCCAAAGATAAGTAGCGTACGAGTATTCGGGCATGAGACATTTACAAAACAAAAGGTACCACACCACGTCAGTACCTTTGCATATAGTCAGGCATAGTTTTGTTACAACCATAACATTGAACATATGTATTTATAAAAACTAAAGGTGACTATGATCTCTCAACGCACAGCTCAAACTACTGGACGGATCCAGCTAAAATTTGCCACACAGATCGATATTATGACGTAGGTATTTGTTAAGAAAGGATTGTTAATTATTTTAATTTTTCCTTTTTTGCAATCACAATGCAATTTTTATTATTGAAAAATTGAAAATGAAGTATTTTAGAAAAAAACGACCCGTCTCACAACCAGCTCCGATGGGACTCGAACCCACGACCTTTCGCTATCCGAGATCTGCTATAGAGCAGTCGCCCGGATTTTAAAATTTTTCAAGGATTGTAAAATTCAACCTAGAAGATAAATCGAAGGTATGCGTTCTCTGAATCGCACTCGTGGCAAAATTTCGTTGTGCAATATGTCGATTTAGCAAAATGAAATATCTAAACTAACCACATTAAAAAAAATTACAAGTTATTTAAAAAAAAAGACACATTTTATCAGGTAATGGTACTTATTTTAGATGTTTATTTCAACATCGATCTCAACAACACTAAAAAAACGCGCTTTCTTCGAACGTAATCCACCAAAAGTAGGTTATAAGCATCAATCGCGCAGTCTAGATAGCTCCGCCATTAGCCCGAGCGCATCAGCATCCGACGCGCATTTACATGCACCAGATATGCGCGAGAGAGCCCTTACTATGCGTACGGTGCAGGCGCTAGGCGCCCAGGGATTACCGTAGTGAGTTTGAGCTTTGCATGAAAAGTGATGCATTATAGGACAGATTCGTGAAAGTATTTTTATATGGTCAGTATTTACCAACTCATCAATTCAACCTAACCTACAAAAATACTGAAAAGCAGTGTGCATTTCAGTATTTTTAGGTGTGCAATACCCTATTTCTAATGATTAAATTAAATGTTTCCCTTTTTCTTGGAGGTAAATGTGTGTTTTGCTTTATTTTGTAGATTTTCAAAACGTTATTTAAGTAAGTACCTAAGTACTAGCATTAGTAATCTGTGGTACTAGAACTTATACAGGATATTTTTTTTATCAGTGCACAAATTTTTAGGATCGACTCAGAATCGGTAAGTGAACAACTTTCTCCTAGAAATATAGGTCGAAATATGACAAAAATTTTTTGACTCTTCATACAAATCGGACTGATCACGTGATCGATTTAGTATGGGAAGTCCAAAAATTTTTGTCGTATTTCGACCCATGTTTCTAGGAGAAAGTTGTTCCCTTACCGACTCTGAGTCGATCCTAAAAATTTGTGCACTGATAAAAAAATTATCCTGTATTTACCTTTTTGGTGTCAATCATTTCAGTCGGTCTTTACTTTCTACTTTTGGCCAATGGTACTTATCTAGTTATTTATCTTACTTATCTAGGTATTGCCTAATTATCTTGTAAAAAGTTATAACTATGAAAATAATTTTAAATATCTTAAATGATTTTGTAATTAGTAGTGGCAATGCTGTTATTCGATCTTGATATATTTTGATGCGTTGATTTCCGCGGCATTCGTCTTAAAATGTTTTGATTGGTATTGATCACAAGAATTATTTATAGATTTATATAAAACTAGAGCAAAAGGAAGTCTTTAGTTGCGTGATCGGTGTTTTTAATTGACAAATATGCGTTAATTGACAGAACTTATCTAAATAAAATGGTTTGATCTAAACTCTACATTGTCATTTCGCTAAAACACATATCTAAATTAGAACCAATACCACATCAAAAGTTTCACAAAAAGTTTGAATGCAACCTTATCGCAATCAAGATAAGAGCAGTGTTTACAATGCACCTGTAAGTTGTGACGTATCGTCCACTGTACAAATATAAAACAGTCATAAATAAATTCAGGCAGTCGACACTAAGGCTAGGGCTACCATTCGTCCGTATCGTAAAGTTTATTTGTTAAGGGCAGGATCTTCCAAAAACTCTGTCTTTGTCTTTTTCTGTTATTTTATTTTTTCAATGTTTTTGTTGCTATTTTGAGCGTAAATTCACTTTTTGAAAAAATAACCTGAGAATAATCTACTATACTTATGTCATTACCTATTTTTCTATATATTATTCGTAAATTAGAGATTAATAATCTAAGTATAAAACCAAAAAAAGATAAAAAAATGATATTTTTTTTAAGTCGAGATAAGATACGAATATCGTTTTTCTAGCCACAAAACAATCAAGATCGCTTATGAAACTTCAACTTCATGTTTTTATCTGTACAAAATAAAGAATATTTGATTGTTTATTTTTGGTACAAAAATTGGTTGTTTTCGATAATTTGTAAGATCGTGCCCTTAATTAATCCCGGATAAACATACATACACACATTATAGGATGTAGATGGGAAGATCTGATGTTGGCACGCGACAACACGTTGATCGATTGCCAGGGACCACACGTCATAGTATGGTCAGTAAAAATTAGGAGCATTATAGGACTGGTCCATAGTTTATGCAAATAATGCTATAATATTACCATTATATTATCTGTGATATTACTAACTATATGTTAGCTATTTTCGGTAAAATTTTGGGGAAGTGGTTTTTCAGTTCCTCATTTCTATCGTCACATTTATGAACGCGATACATATATTATTACATACTTAGTTTTTTTATTTAGTAATTCTCAATATACTTAGCTCAACCAACCAACCAAAAAGAATAAGAACGAAATACTGAGTGAAATAACAAACATTTAAAAAGAAACCCGGGGGGTAATTGTCTAACTTCAACATCAATCGCAATCGCTCTGGGGGGTAATTGTCTAACTTCAACATCAATCGCAATCGCTTTCAGTTTGACATCTATCACTTGTTGTTGAAGAAAGTTGTCAAAATTTTAGTTGACAAAATCAACAATGGCTGTACAATATCTTTCAAACTGAATGCGATTGCGATTGATGTTGAGTTAGACAATTACCCCCCCACCCACCCCCCCCCCCCCCCCCCCGGTCCCAAGCGTGAGGTGTAGGACGTATTTACCTCAAATACCTATTAGACTTGGCACCAACTTCAAACAGTTCAGTAATTGTACCAAGATATAAGTAGTTAGAAAATGACACGCATTTTCGTCCTTTGAATTAAAAATTCAAATAATTTTTTTCGTTTTTTAGTGTTTGTTCATGTTTGTTTGAAGATACTTTTTGAAGGCGGTTGTTTTTTTTTAAAAACACGTTTTATCTAGTGATTCCTACAATAACACGCGAAAACCTATCAAGTTCAAAGTTTATTTTTATAAACGCGGTGTATGGCAGTTTTTTTTTGCTTTCTAATGAAATGATGGTGCAATTTTGGAAGTGATTGATTTACCAACTCTGCAAGGAACATGCAGATTGAATAAAAATAAATATTTAGAAGGTCTTGTTCTTAATAAAAGATCATCTTCTCCAAAATATTTGATTTATTTGTCATTATTAACTTCTTCCAATTGGCGTCTGAGATTTAAAAATTAAAGAAGATTTGAGTAGTTTTTCCTGTTTATTGATCAAATCATGGTGCCCCGTCCAAGATGTGCCCCGATGCAGGCAGCCTTGACTGCAGCCGACAAGGCCCCGTCATTACGCAACAGCTTCCACATTATTTTCGTTCCGTCTTTATATTGATTTAACTTTGCTTAAGAATAACAGCAGCAGTGCATTTACTATTCTGCTGTTGTTGTGAGGCAGCTAGAATTCCCAGATACAAGGACTTTAGTAATTGCAACGTCTATTAATTTAAATGGTGCTCTCTCAAAATTAACATTAACTAATAAAATAAGACACTTTTGGAATAACACCCTCGGATCTATTGAATCACAACGCTCTCAAGTGACGATTTTTGATAAAAGTAATTTATGAAGGTGTGCATTGACTTTTGGTAGGGAGCTAGATTTGATTGTGAGGACTCAAATTCTTTTATATCTCAAAAAATTGTTTGAATAGGGTTTTGGACCGAAAACCACGCGTTAGTTTAGGAGGATAAAGGGCGTTTATTCTACATAGTAACTACTTTATACACGGTAATTTTTATATCATCCCGGATCATTTTACAAAAGTACAAAAATAGTTAATCAAAATGTAGGAACAACTGATTTTTTTCGCGTTTTCAGTTTTGGTCCCGTAATAAAAGTTGTTTGTTTTCATGAGTTGACGACCGATTTGGCGCAGGGGTAGGCTACCCACCTTCTTCGCCAGTGGTCTCGGGTTCGATTCCCGAACAAGACAAATATTTGTGTGCATGAACATGTCTATTTGTCTTGGTCTGGGTGTTTACTATGTAAATTAAGTATGTATTTACAAACAAAAAATATTTAAGTATATGTTTATCCGTTATCAAATTTTCCATGATCCAGTTTCATAATGAAATTAACATGGGCTTAGATAATTGGTGTGAATGTTAGAAGTTATTTATTATTTATTTATTTATGAGTACAATAATCCCTAAAATTATTCGGAGTGATAAAAAAATTACCGTGTAAAGCTGCATCTTTAGTACTTACTTGTTCTAGATTAAACTGTTACTCTATGAATCTGAGTGAGTATTTAAGTGAAGATAGTTGCATCTCCAGTCTTTATTACAGTGAATTGACTAGCTGTTTCTGACAAACCTGTGTATTAAAATGTTGCTTTCTAATACTCCGTGAGGTCTCGAATCCTGACACTAAACACTAGGTTGTGAGTCTAGCCAATAATTTGTGTTCCGACATGTGGCCCGCATTCCCACCGACATTCCTGAACCAGTTAAAGACTTCTGGTGGACTTGGTGCTAACCACTCCTAGAATAAGTACTTCTTCGGTGATAGGGAAAAATAAATTTAATGCGGCCAAATTAAATGTCAATTCAATACCTAATCAGTCTAGTCTATAGGTATGCTTTCTATAGAAGGTACAATAACGAGTATTGAAGCCAGAGAGGTAAAACAAAGGTATGCTAAAATGAATTAAAATTTAATTCTTATCTTTTGAGTTGATGAAAATAGACACCTATAACATTAAAAAAAAATTAACATATACTCGAACCAAGTAAAGACTCTAAATTTAAGAATTTAAAGTCGAACGAATTTAAGACAAAAGATTAGCCATATTTCTGAATTCATAAAAATATAGGTGTCGTGGCCGTATCGGTGAACTGGGCTGATCAAGATCTGCCTGACTTGGCGCACCACGATGTGGCTGCGTTTTGTGATTTGACCAATTATTTCATGATGTGCCTAACAAAAAGTTGGGCAAATTGATAAGAGCAACCTATTTGTCGATTTGGCATATAGTCTCTCGGCCACATCGAGATATATAGCTGGGCACATCTGTTAGCGCGCTCTGTTAGCTGTGTGTTTACGTGCAAAAAAGATGCAGGCCAGAAATAAATAACACGCTTAATAAAAGTAAAACAATGAGATAATGCAGAACAAAGATAAGAGTGAAGCAAAGGAAGTGCATGACTTATACAAATTACAAAATCCATAAAGCGAAAATTCATTGTCAGTGCACTCCCTTAAAATCGACTTGCTCAAACATGGCCGGGCAGATCGGCAATTATTATTGTTATATTTTGAACGATTGCGGGCGGGTATTACACTGACAAATCAAAAATGGTCGCGTACCGTAATGACATGTGCCAAGGCAGACCTCGATCGGCCTGGTAAGACGATTAACCTGTGATATAAATAATAATGAAAATGTTAGATAATAAGCAGCTGTAATCTGAGTAAATAATGTAGGTAATAATGTAAGAAAATATTTAACTTTCAAGTGTCAAAGCAAAATCAGCTAACTGACATACGAGTGTCCTGCGAAGTGATCTTTTATTAGCAAATGAGTATCACATACCATTATCAGTAGGTACTTAGTAATTGATAGCTAGAGTTCCTTGACTTCTGCTCTTACGCAGAAAATAAACACAAGCATCAAACGCACCGATCGTACATTATACCACTATATTATAGCACTATTAAAGTTGCCACTATTTTCATTACGTTATGGTTTAGGAAGTAGAAGATATATAATTTGACTTCCTCTTTAGGTAGTTAAAGGTATTAGAGATTCCAGAGTTGTTTTTGCATTAACAAATAAATGTCAACACTGCCACAGCGCATAGATTTCAAGCATAGGCGATGTTACGATTCAATATTGACAAAAGAACTTATTAGGAGCTATTAAATAAATAACATTTACTATTACGTGTTCTGCATATATGGAAGACAATAAGATGAATTTTGAACTACTGCAGTTTTTACTGCATTTTTATTACGTCCGTGCATTGTTGTACATCATTCGAAAGAATATAAAAAATGTTGTTTTTGATTGGCAATATTTTGCATTGCAAAAATATAATGTAGTTTTTACGTAACGCCCAAATTAATGACACATAAGTTGAAACTATTATTATGAATTTGATTGAATCAGGCGTCACTTGGCGGAAGTCCCTAACCATTGTGAAAAACGAAATATATGTAGCTTACTTCCGCAAAAAACACAATATGCAAGATGCACCGCCCGCCCGCCCGCAAAAAATTGCACATGCACACCACGAAAACACCAGTGCACAATACCTGCATCTAGCAAGACAGCAATACACCTTGCACCGTCACCGATTAGACTACTCTACCCACACTAACACCACACTTTGGTGTTGGTTCTTCGCACGAACTAGCACGAACTATCTCCTGAGGATGCCCCGGGTTGGGGCGAAACACGTGTAGAGTAGTCTAATCTGTGACGGTGCAAGGTGTATTGCTGTCTTGCTAGATGCAGGTATTGTGCACTGGTGTTTTCGTGGTGTGCATGTGCAATTTTTTGCGGGCGGGCGGGCGGTGCATCTTGCATATTGTGTTTTTTGCGGAAGTAAGCTACATATATTTCGTTTTTCACAATAACTATTATTATATTTAATTCGAATCGGAATAAGGTCTAGGCTAGGTAAGTTTACTTATAATACTACTTACATAATTTTTGGCAAAGATATTAAAATAACTTATATACATAAATGTTATTTAATTAAATTAAAGGTCAAAACAAACAGCAATCTTAAAAAAAATATTTATTTAAATACCTAATTATTCCTTACAAAGTACCTACTTATGCTTGATCCAAATATGGCAAATATGGAGATATAAATTGTTTAGAAAATAGATTCTTACAACCCAAGTCTCTTTAAGTCGAGAGTGAATAGGCTTCTCCTGGGCAGGCATGTAGCATCCTAGACTGCATCCTGTTAGCCAAACAAGATGGCGGTCAAATGCTTGCCTGGTTTCTAATAAATAAATAAAAAATAAATAAACCACTGACAATTAAAAAGAAATTGTATTTTGTTAGTGTCAGTAGGTAACTTGTTCCCTAACAGTTTCATGTTGACGATGATGTACAGTCATGGAGCTAGAACTCTGCGCGCGATTGGGGCGTTTTTGGCGCTAGTTAAAGTACATTTTACGTTCTAATCTTAAGGAAAAGACTAGTATTCGATTTTGACCGCGCGCAGACTTATCTGGCGCGCACTCTAGACTTAATACTGAGGTAACTGGAGTTTGCACCCTGAATAAAAAAGTGTGCCCAGCAAATTTGACATTTAGTATGTAGTGGCTGTCAGTTGTCTCATATGACCATAAGTATTTTTTCAAAGTGTAGGTGAGACGGAAGACACCACAGTGTAATTTGTGGTCACAAAAAAGTGTTAGTAATGCACTCTCCATTTACCTCAGTATGTAGTCTAGCTCCATGTGTACAGTCATGAGCAATAATATGTAAGCAACATAGAATTTTAAAGTCAGACGCCATAACAACAATGTTTCCAGTATTGTTGTGTTTCGCCAGTTAGACACCCCCGTAAGAGTAATAGCATCAGTGGTCGAGGATTCCGGGAGTATAGCGCGCTTTCACCTTCAATCTTTTCTTCACTTAACTCACGTGCGATGAAGGCTAAGTACCCCGTTGTGTACTTATAAAAAAGTATTGCATAAAATATGATGCAAACACTCTGATCAAATACTTTTTTAATATGTCAAATTATTGCGTTCAATCAATCTTTCTCGCGTCGCTGAATTGAAAAGTAGAGTGCGCGCCAGATAACTCGTCGCGCGATTGAAGGTACTAATCTATTATCATAACCTTAGAACTAGAACAGCAAAATATACTGACCCCAAAAACCCCCCAGTCGTGCGCAGAGCTGACACGGACGGGTAGCATGAGGTTTTATCTATATCGAAACGTCAAAAATTACATTTCATCAGCGTATACCAAGGAATTTATAAGTACTACGTACATCGTAGACAAACCTATTGTTAGGCTGTCAATTAGGTACTTATAGACTTTCGAGGAACATAACTCTTCTCGGGTTTGTTATGCTACGCGTGTAGGTTTGGCCGATGTATCTGTCTTTGTTTTTTTTATTTATTCAGACCAAGAGGTCCCGGGTTCGATTCCCAGTGGGGGTACATATTGTATTCGGTTTGGTTGATGGTAGGACTTGTTCTTAGTCCGCCTGGCTAGCTACCACCATCTTATCTAAGTCTGACGCCATAACAATGATGTTTTCTGCATTATTGTGTTCCGGCAGTTAGAGACAAGATAGCCAGTTCCTCAGTGATCGAGGATTCCGGGAGCAGTGCGCTTCCATCTTCAGCCTTATCACCACTTAACATCAGGTGGGGTGAAGGCTAAGTGCTACCCCGTTGTGGATAAAAAATAAATTCTTCTTCATTTACTAATATTTGTTAGGTACTTCATTCGTGTGGGCGGCATTTACAATGCCCCACTAAATTATATAATTAAAACACTATGTTTATTTACGACCCGCGTCAATCACATCACACCAACCTTGATAGTGGCGGTTACAGGCGACCGTGAGACAAGTAGTTTGTTTTACTGCAAGACTGCAACCACTGCACTTGAGTTTAAGTGCACTTTGTTGCACGTAAAGCTTGCATATTACGATTTAGGATTTGTTTATTTTCTGACTTTAGAATTTTTGAAATTTATGAAATAGGTACTAGTTTTCAGCCCGCGGCTTCGCGCGCGTGGGTTACACGACGTTATCCCGCGGAAATTAGATATTTTTCCGGGATAAAAATAATCTATGCTCCTCTCCAGGCTACAAAGTGTCTGTGTGAACTGTGTCCCAAACAGCCAAATCCGTTGAGCCGTTTTGGCGTGATTCAGTAACAAACATCCAAACATCCGAATATCTAAACTTCACATTTATAATATTAGTAGGATTTTTTCCCAATTTATCCTACTAATATTAGTAGGATAAATTGGAAACCCAAAACTAAATTTGTACATTGAAAATTAAAAAAGAATGTAGGATTAATGTTTTCCATTGAGAATGAATAGGTATCTGTAATAAATTTATAGGTTAGTTTAGGTAAGAACCTTACTATTAAACTAGGTACACAACATTTTAAACGTAGTTTTTTTAATAAACACAGGGACTGACCGGTGTGGACCGTGAAATAAAATGTAATGAATGATCATATCAATCATCAATTTGAAATAAACTTTTGAACGCATTTTTGAATCGTCAGTTTTGCCAGTAGACCATCAAACTTAATGCTAAATAAAAAAAAACCTTCAAAACGAGCTAAGTACTTTATAAATACTGCGAGAGTCAGGTGTTTCCTATCGCAAGTCTATGTTATCTAAGAGTACCCAGAACTCAGTAGGTACCTAGATACTTGGCGTTGTACCTACTGTACGGTCTAAGAACTCTTGAGGATGCTTCGCGTGTAGTGCAACACGTGTAAAGTGATGTGGTAGGTATAGGTAGTTCTAATCAATCTTAGGCGTATCGTAGACGGTAGGTTTTGCTATCAGTTTGCTGTCAGTCATGATTATTTTAGCCAATCAAAATTAACATAACGCTCCTCGGTATTCCTCTCGATTGGTTAGATAGTCATGACTACGATACGTCATGCTCCCCAGCAATCCCTATGACTGCTATAACATTTTTTTTAACCAACGCGATTATGCACAGTAAGTTCTTAATTAGTACACAAATAAATTGTACATTTATAAGTTACAACGTACAGGGTGCTTGCCATCAACTCTTATTGCGGTTTTGTTTAGGACCTAAACTGATCTGCTTCGCTTATTCGTACCACGACCACCCACGACAGCTAAATATCAATGACAGCGATTCAGTGATCATTCAATGACATTTCACAGCCGCTAAGCTGTCAGGAACTCTTATTTGACTTATAACCCAGTCGATTTAACATGACACCTGCAGGTTATATCCATCCCTCTCACTCTCCGGCCATGACAGAATAGAGTGAAAGAGACGGGTAGAAGAAAAAGGACACAAATCGTTCGGTCATTCACATTTAGCAATTCATTTGCGATCCAGTTTTTAGGAGGTCATAGTACGAAAGAAAGCAATTCATTTTAGGAACCTATTCTGCATCGCGCTATTTTTGAATCGCTGTCTTTAAGTTGATGGTAGGCACCCAGTTATTTTTAATGAATACTTAATTTTCAGTACTAACCACAGTAAAACTTTTTCCAGCCCGAGGTTTGTCGGGGCGAGCTGCAGAAGAAGCTGTTCAAGGTAGAGAGCGACAGCAAGCTGGAGGCCAGCTTCAGCGCTGTCAACCATCACAAATTCATCCTGGGACACATGATCGTGTTCCGGATGCACCTAAACAAGGTATGATAATGTTCATGTGACACCTCATAGAGCGATGCTTGGTATTTCCCTGCTCTATCGAATCAGAAATGATGAGATCCGCAGGAGAATTAAAACAACCGACATGGCTGGAAGGATTACATCATGGAAGTGGCAGTGGGTGGGACACATAGCGCGGAGAGCCGATGGCCGTTGGGGCGGAAGGGTTCTCGAACGGCGACCGCGTACCGGACGACGTTCCGTGGGCAGGCCCCCTATAAGGTGGACCGACGATCTGGTCAAGGTCACTGGAAGCCGCTGGATGCGGGCAGCGCAGGACCGTTAGTTGTGGAGATCCTTGGGCCTATGCCCAGCAGTGGGCGTCTTTCGGCTGACATGATGATGATGATGATGATGATGACCACCTAATAATAATTTAATTTTTTGGTTTATAGTGAGGGCAAATACAATCTTTTCATATACCGCTAAAAGCATGTTGCACTCAGTCAGATGCAGGCCTGTCTCTCGCCGCACCCAACCCTCCCGCCAAGCCTAATAGCAAAGAATACTACCTATAATATTACTAACTAATAGGCTTCGCATCTGGGTTGGGCGGTTCTAACTCCTGCCCCGCCTCCTGACAAGCTCAAAAGCTCGGGAGGAGGCCGGACAGAAGGAGAGAGTCTCTTCTCAATCTCCCCATAAGGTTACCCACTCAGAGTGGGCTGACCAGATGGGGCGGTTGAGAGAAGGCAGTAACTAACTAAACCCCTCACTACTTGCTCTCCGCCGTCAGTTTTAAGCACATCGACTGTGGGGGGGCCGTGGTGGTACCTAAGCACCCCCTGCCACCTCTTAATACAGAATTTTTTTATAAATAGTAAATTGGCGGGCCTCTTCAGCGCCGTCTTTTACGTTACAATATTTTACGTTAACACTCCAGCTCCAGCTGTCCGTGCTAAGCAAATTCATTCATCATACGAAGCGCTATAGAATGGAATGAGCTGCCTGCTTCTGTGTTCCCTGATTCTTACAACCGTTATCTTTAAGTCGAGAGTGAATAGGCTTCTCCTGGGCAGGCATGTAACATCCTAGACTGCATCCGGTTAGCCAAACAAGTTGGCAGTCAAATGCCTGCCGGTTTTAAATAAAAAAAATTTAGGAAAAGGTAAAAAATTGTAAGTCGTTGGGTCTCCTTCAACGCCGTCAACTAATTAGTTCATTCTGGACCACATGATCTTCTTCCGGGTGTACATCCGGACATTGAGGAACCTCAACAAGGTACGGCAGAATGTTCGGTCTAGTACCTATGTCTTCGTAAGTTATCTCAGTAGGCATGGCTTGCTCACTCGTTTGTATCGTGGTCTCGGTCAGGTAAATGTTTTGGAATCAGGCTAATGTCTGTTGCCGCCCAGTCTGATGTCATAGGTACTAGGGGTAGCTTGTGGTGGTGTTGATAGAATGTTAGGATTTTTTTTTACTTAGAGGCAATAGACTCCTGGCCTCATTTCGTGTAATAAGCCTGTAAGTAACTAATTCCTTGATTTAATTTGCAATTAATATGAAATTGTTTTTTTTATATATTTTTCAGAGCGATGACTACATCAGGAAATGTGAGAAAGTGCTTGCTCATTGTGGATCATGTGAAGTAAGTTTACCTGAATTTTACTTTAAACTAAATGAAAAATTACCGAATATAATTGTACACGCGGCGGCACATCGGATTAAGTATACATGTTGACCTTGAGACCGCATTTATGCCCTACGTAATAAAAGCTGTTATCGCAGTTCAACTTTTTAACTTGATGTGCTGGCGAGTGTACATCAGCTGAACAAAGAAAAATGGTATGAACCCTGCAATAATTGTAGTGGTAGCAATAGCTGATGTTATATATGTCGTAGGTATATTGTCAAAGCCGAGTTAATATAATTCCACTAGTGAAATTATAATTTCTCGTTAAATTATGAATAGACAGTACGAGAGAGTACCTATGCACACGGCTGCGAGCCTCGGAAGTCATATAGAACACGTGATAGGTTAGACATTCGAGCGCGCTCGCGAAGCGTAGCGAAGCGATCGCCTTAAATTTCTAACCTATCACGTGTTCTACAGGACTTCCGAGAGGTACAGGACTTTTACGAGGCAAATTCGTGAGCTCGCAGCCTTGTGCATACTGTCTCGTACTGTCTATTCATAATTTAACCTTCCAGCAGTCGCACCCTTGCGCCGAACATAAGCAGTCGCGCGCGGTCTGTGATTCCGCAACTTTATGTGTCTTTATTGAGAAAACGAATGAATATTTCAAGTCATTGTGTAGCATATAATCTATGTATATATTCGTTTACTTATACTGGATAGAACAACAGTCCATAAAAACTTTAAAAAAATCTCTTTTATTTTTCCATACGAGTAACTAATAGACAGACTAAAATCATAATCGAGACCAATCAGAATTCATCATCAACAGTACCGAGTTATGAGAACTCTAAAATCACACTTATTTTTCATATGATTTTTCATGAATTTTTGGCTATTAAGTACCTAAATTCTAATAAAACAAACAAAGAAAACAAAATAAAAACAACTTCTTATAACTATTTTAGGGTTACTACAAAAATCTATTCATCATTAGTCTCCATTATATCTACTGGACATGCACATTCCCAGCATATATCATCAGATTTTTCTCGAACACAATCGGTCGCGCGCGGAATCTGAGACCGCAAACAGAAATAAAAAAACGCGCGCGCATGCAATGAATGTCATAGACCTACTGAAGTGTAATACCTCACCCCCTCGAGGATATCACGAAAGCGCAACCGTCTCTTGATTATAGTTTTAGTACACTGACTAAAATAAGTTCTCTGCGGACTCACATACCGCGCGCGACTGCTGGAAGGTTAACGAGAAATTATAATTTCACTAGTGGAATTATAACATCACGGCTTTGGCAATATACCTACGACATATATAGTCGTATATACAGTGTACAGTACAGTACAGTACAGTAGACATATATACAGTGGGGCGATTCTTTGTAAACTTGTAATAATCCTACTAATATTATAAATGGGAAAGTTTGGATGTTTGGATGTTAGGATGTATGGATGTTTGTTACTCAATCACGCCAAAACGGCTGAACGGATTTGGCTGAAATTTGGAACACAGATACTTTGTAGCCTGGAGAGGCTACTTTTTTTACTTTTTTACATAGGCTACTTTTTATCCCGGAAAAATGTCACATTCCTGCGGGATAACGTCATGTAGTCCACGCGGGCGAAGCCGCGGGCGGAAAACTAGTATAAAAATAAAACAGACAAGACACATTATTTGGCCTTATTAAAATCACCAATCATCACATCATCTATGTGCATTTTTTTACAGTCCACAATAAAAGTGAAGCGGTGGCGAGAGTTAGCTGAGAAAGAGATCCGAAGAGTGGAAGACGACCTCCAGCACACCCGCATGTCCTACGAGGACCTGGTGACCCATCAGCAGCGGCAGCTGAACAAAATCCACCGGCAGGCCAACGGCAAAGCTGAACAGATCCTGCAGAAATTCCACGCCTGCATCAGCCAATAATTCCTTGATGCTGATGCTGTGGACTGTAGGTAGACTTTGCATTTTAGCACACAAAACCGAACTGTAGGTACTAACTTACAAAAAACTTTAATTAAAAGAAAACTAAACGACAATAATCACATGCTCTAATGTTGGTCTGTATATTAGTCGAAAGCAGATCTAATTTGACAAATTTTAATATAAAAAATCGCTCATATTATGTAAATTGTAAGTACTTACTTACTTTTTATACCTTGATCAAAACTTGGTTCGATTAGACTTACCTACCCATGTACTTATTAGCTATTTCCTGGTTAATTTATTCACTATTGTCGACTTAACGAACAAAAACTATAGCTGGATTATTTTGTCAAATTTACTAGTAAGTCATCATTATTATAATTCGCTGCCTTTACTTAGATGCCTATATTTCAGAATTTGCTATAACAGCATCTTTTGATTTTTGTTGAGAATATGGTGTTGTTACTATAATATAGGTTGAAAGTGCCATATTGGATGTCATTAATTGATTTACTTTTAAAAAATGTAAGAGATTTCTTTATTTTTGTTGTTAATTTTTTTATTGTTTAAGTATAAAGTGAAAGTGAAAACGAAAACTATGACAAAAATTAATGTAAGTAGTTTATTTTAGTTTTTTGAAATTATAAAGTTGTCAACTTTTATATTTTTGGGTATAAAAAATCTATGGAGTCTACACACCAAACTCGTCAACCCCCCAAACATGAGATGTCGAGTTTTTTGTCGGCGAGTTGGTCGGCGACTTCACAGCTCGTTTAATTTTGTCAGGGCGGCTCGAAATCAGCAACATTTTTATAGTAAAGGCATGAACACGGGCAACTTTTTTAGCAATAATTGTCTGGCAACTGTAATTGCCTCATTTAATTCATGGTATTGTGTGGTCGTATCTCAGAAACAGGTTGCTACATTTTGATAATTGGCCATCGTCCTTAATTGCTTGCTGCGGGGATTGACAGGAATTACGCAATTTTAGTTGCTCGTGTAAGCGTGTCTTTAGTGGCAGGTCGAGTGCTGGCGTAAAAATGAGTCGTCGACATAATTCTTTGAAATAAAGCCGCCGACATCGAGCCGCCGGCGCGGCGCCGGCTGTGTCGGTGGGTGTCGGCAGGATTGGTGTGTAGACTGCTTAGAGATTAATTTACTAAGTTGATGTTGAATTAGGGATTTGTTCCTGTGACTAAGGATATATTTGTAATTGGCTTAAGTTTTGAAAGAATAGATTAAATCTTTTTGTTGTGTTGAGTTGTGATGTTATAAGAAACTTGGTTATTTATTTAAATTATATTTGAGTCTTTGAATAAAAGTAAGTTAGCTTTAGTTATAAACGTATGAACAATATGTTACCAAAATTAGATGCAGTACTTACTTAGTTTCACTGTGATAGTGTTGACTTTGTTATTAAAAAGAGTATTATTATAATTTATACTAATTATGAAAGTACTAATAATTATGTATAAAGTTAAGTTAAGAATAACTTGAGTCGAAAATTATCTCAAATAACTACAGAATTATAGTACAAGGTGATAATTTTTAAAACAGTGCTGAGTAACAAAAGCTGTTGTTATGTAAAAAGTTCTGTTATCGATATTTTTCTGTAATAAAAAGCTTTAAATAAAGTCGTGTTCGTTTCTTTTCTATTTAATAATTGTGTAGTAACTACATAATTATTAAACTAATAGTTTGTTACGAATTTTGACATTGAATAAACTTAAATTATTTAAACTAACATTACTACTACCATTCTCAATAAGGTATCCAACGTCCCTGTACCCGCCACGTCTTAAAACTTCTATTGCAGAACTAAGTATGTACAGTCGAGTTCTTTAATATCTGAGCACATTCGTGAATTAAAAATATCTATACAATGTCCAGTTTCATAGATATCTGATAACTTCACATCATATGTAGTATGTGACGGCATATATTGTCAATAATATCACTACAGATAAAGACTCAAAAAATGTCCGTTGTTCATATTATTGAGTGCAAAGTAAAGTTCATAAATATCTATACATTTAGGGACGGAACAGATTAGGGGCCTACAATTTTATTCAGGTTGGTGTCAGTATTAAGGAAATTATTTGGTGGGCTAAAAATAAACATAAGTAATCAATTGTTTTATTATTAGGTACACCTATGGCTTACCTACCTTCCCCATATTTACAATATCCCTATCTAATAAATTATCCGGGGTGATAAAAACTACCGTGTATGTAGGTCTTAATGTCGCTATTGCTTGATTATAAAAAAGAAAAATGTCAAGTTAAGTATATGTGATGTCATCATAAATTTAAAGTTATATTAAAATGTGCTACAATAATGTCAAAAAAAATATCATATACATTAATTTCAAAGTTTAAGGAAATGTCAGTAAGGAAGTCTTCGGTTCTGTAATAGGCTTTGTCAATTAGCAACTTTAATAGTCTTTTCTTGAAGAGATTAATTGGTAATATTTTAATGTCATTCGGGATTTTATTGAATATTTTAGTAGCCAGTACCAAAGAAACTATTTGTAAATAATGTAGTTTTATGTCTACGGGCGCACAATATTCCTATTTATGTTGCTTTTTCTGCTGTTACAAATTCAAATGATTAACTACAGTAAACATTTCCCTATTTACATAAAATTATCAATTTTGAACTTCCCTAACAAATAGAGTAATTAAATATTAGATAACACGTAGATTAATCTAATATAAATTGATTAAGGTACTGTTCACAACGCATCTAGCACAGCAGATGCACCACGAAAGCAGCTCTTGTAACGTAGATATAGGATAAGGATAAGGTCATACATAAAATCTAATGCTGTATACTCTACGTTACTAACACAGTACATGTACAATCGAAGAATTTACCGATCAGCCACTTTTAGGTCATGTTAATTGCTAACACACGATCTTCACGTACGCACTACACTACTAAGAGCGTATCTAAATTTTTGTCCGCGACATGTAATGATCTTTATAACATGTCGCGTAAGATCGACATCTTTTTATACGCAGACAATTTTATTTTATTTCAACTTTACTATCTCAGTAATAAAGAACAGTGCAGACATTAACAAACAAAGAGCTACCGCTACGATAAATCTTGTTAATAATTAACTTAAACTTAAATTATTTCAAGTACTTAAGTATATTTCAATTCAAGTAGGTACAAAAGGTGCGTTGACCTCCGCACGCCCAACCCCCTTTGCGAATCACGTGACTTCTATTTGGTTCGAGGTTTCGAACTCGTCATTCGTTATTTGTTTCGAGAGTAAGTGGGCGGGGGCGGCGCGACTGAAATTAGCGAGTGTAAAATACCGGTAGGTACCAAAAAAGAGGTCGAATAGGTGCTTCAAAAATAATGTTTTAGGAGTGTCGAATCGAACCTACTTTAAATGAGGTTTTGCTTTGGGGTCGAATCTTGAGGGTCCAATGGGTCCGAGATCGAAGCGAAACCCAAATGATAATGAATGTTTGAAATTGGTTTCCGAGCCCTGCCTTTAAGTTGTCAAATGGGGAAGTTCCTTAACTGTACAAATGCACGTGGTTAGGGCTGCATAGGTTATCGCGGCGAGTTTATAGTCAACAGCATAATCTATCTGTTCTCGGATCTATAGCTCTTATCCCTAGCACGCACATTTACTGTTACCTTACAACTGCACTTTACCATAGATGACGATTTAAAATGAGCGTGAAATCTGTTATAATATTAAGTGTGGCTATTATAGTTTTTAGGAATGTGTCTTGTGAGGTGAGTCATGAAATCAATTAAATTATGTAGTTTTTGTCAAATATTTTGTTAACATTTCATCATAATGTTTTACATTTTGAAATTCCTACAAGGTTGGTTGGTTCGCCATATTTTTATACAATTATTTTGTATCAATTCAAATAGACATTTCAGAACAGACGTTGGTGGTAGTAACATCTAAATTCCTACAATCTCTATAGTCTAAAGAACCTACAGGAACAATTTTTAAACACTGCACAAATTTTATGATGGACTCAGAATCAGTAAGTGACAACTTTCTTTTAGAAACATTAGTCGAAATATGACAAATAATTCCTGACTCTTCACACAAATCAGACTGATCACGCGATCAATTAATTAAGGGAAGTCCAACGTTATTGTCGTATTTCGATCCAAGGTTCTAGAAGAAAGTTGTTCACTTATCGAACCTGAGTCGATCTTAAAAATTGTGCAGTGTTTAAAAAAAAAATCCTGTAAGTATATTTAACAAAACCTGGTGTAGGCACATGCCGGGGTGTAGGCATCTCCCGAACTTCACGACAACCTGCTTTCAAACACTTTCCTAGAACTAATAAAATTTTGCATTGTCTAAATGCTAAAAACCCATCACTTCTTGTTCACGGAGAGACACACACGCTACGTTGAATGTTAGATGAAGAATGGAAGGTTAAATAGATGAAGTAAGTGAGATGATGGGTTGTGTATGAGGAGACCCGCATTCTCCTCATACACAACTCATCATAGATGTAGCAAGAGAGATATTTAAGAATCGTAGCAAGTGGAAAGAAGTTATCTCTGTCTTCTTCAGGTCAGGACATGGGCTGTAAATATGTACTAGAAAATATCTCTAATATTTTAGTTATCACCAGAAGCTATAACAAACTTGGTACAGACATACGCCATCAATGTGAACACTTCAATTATCCTCAGCAAGAGCGACAGAGGGCTTCTGAATAGCTGGAATGACATGATTCAGGTTATGAGGATAAATGTAACCACCAAGTACAGGATGCAGATGATCAAGCACAAAGACCACAGCTTTAGGAAGGGAAAACTCGATAAAAAGGTAAGAAAACTTAATATAGAAAGTAACGAAAGAAAACATGATGTAAGACTTTCTTTCTTAGTTAAAGTAATAGTCAAACGGGTATGTATCATAATAACGTCGTTTCGACTATGGTCGAAATAACTACGGTCAAAAGAACTACTGTTCAAAATAACTATTGGTCGTTAAACCTATTTTTAAAATAACTAATGTACGAAATCACTACTGGTCATCTCACCTACGAACAACTCACCTACGGTTATTTCACCTACGGTTGATTGAACTACTGGTCATTTCACCTACGGTCAATAGTGTAGTCAATAAAGCTAGTTGACCCCCACAGTAATTCCTCAGTAAGAAAAAACTTTACAGCATGATAAAGTATCAATTAAAAGTATTGTATAAATTTCCAAAAAATAATAATAATAGAAGGTTACGTATTTTTTAATAAAAGTCTTATTTCATTGATATCTTTTTTAGGAAAAATGCTCCGTCTAAACTTTATTCACAGGACATATTCATGTAACGTATAAAACAATAATATGAAAAATCCAAAAAAATATCCCAGTAGAAACACCAAATTTTAATAAAATAATTGGGGTGACTTGGACTGAAAATGTCTCTGTCGAACTTTTTAACGAAATTATACCATTTTGCCAAGCGCACTCATGTTTGAAAAACGTTTTGGATTTTTATCAAGTATCACAAACTAGTATAAATAACTCGTTTGGTAAAATAAATTTGGACGGAGACATTACTCGGTTCAATATATAAACAGATTTGTATATGTACGTATAAAAGCATAACTTCCGTGTGAAGTTTTTTTTGGATAAACATTTAAAAGTTTATGGCTCATGCTATTTTATAACCCAGCAAAGTTTCATCGACTGAGGAATTAATGTATGGGTCTCCATACAAAGAATCTGTTCATTGCCTACACTACAACTCACCTACACATTTTATTAAGTTTAAAAATAGTGACTCATGTACAGACACGAGCAATAATATTATGAACATACCGCGCGAGCCGAGCGAGCGAAGCGAGTGTGCCGCGGCAGCGGCCGGCGAAGCGCCAGAAGCGACTTTAGACATATTCCCATTTCCTATTAAACTGAAGTAGGGGGTAGGGGGGGTGTATGAAATCAGTTCTGGCGCTTCGCCGGCCGCTGCCGCGGCACGCTCGCTACGCTCGCTCGGCTCGCGGCGTTTTGGTCACTGTTCTAACCTAACCTAACCTGAAACGTCTGTTACATTTTGTTGGGTGGCGGGGGGCTTTGCCCCTCGTCCCCCCTTCTGTTTTTCCCAAAATATATAAAAAAACTTAAAATTTTTTGAGCAAAAAAAAAAAAATTTTTTTTATATGTCCATCGAATGCCTCCTTGGTATCTCCGGGGCCAAAAAGAAATAAATTTTGTTAGATTACAGCTATGACGCACCGTTTTCGAGATATTTTCATTTTTATAAAATTCACTCTTGAAAATTTTACAAGTCCCCGCTCAAAACAGTCAAAAATTTTATGATTGCGACACCCTAACCAAAAAAATAATCCAACGCACCCAAATCCATTTAATAAACTTTCCAATTAATAAGCTTGTTGTAGGCGAGTTGTTCATAGTTGAAACAACCAGTAGATGAAATGAACATTAGGCCAATCGTTCGTTAGTTGAATCAACTGTAGTTCAATCAACCGTAGGTGAAATGAACAGTAGTTGAGTCGTTCAATAGTCATTATGAAAATATGTGAATCGTTCGTAGTTATTTCGACCATAGTCGTAATGACCGTAGTTATTATGATACATACCCAGTCAAACAGTTAATACTTATATAGAACAGGAAACTTATCAGCAGAATCTTAATCAGAAATCTTAAATAGAAATCTTAATAAAATTGTAGAACAGAATTTTCGCGGAAACTCAATAAAACAGAAATTTGCATACCTATTTGAGGACGTTCGTTATATTACAAGTGCCATTAGCTTTTTTCTTCTTTAGACAACGGTATAGCACTTCCTTCATCACTTTCATCGCCTTCATCACACCACACCTGTTGTTAAATGCTGATAAGGCTGAATGTGGAAGCGCACTACTCCCCAAATCCTTAATCACAGAGGATCTGGCTATCTTATCTCTTAACTGCTGGAACACAATAATGCTAAAAGTTTGGTAAAGCAAAATTACATGATTGAGTATCACGATACATATTTTATTTGATAATTTACAGAAACACACGTCTAAGCTTAAACAATTGATGGTGTGCTATCGCACATAAGAGTCTTCATGATGCACCTTTTAAAATGTCTAACTTTTTTCAGTGGGTAAAGTGTACGGACGTGTACGCAAATCAAATAGGTACTTCAGAAACTACGTATTATGAAAATGAAAGCGCTTGCCTTAGAGCTGTTAACGAGGAAAGTAAAGAGAAACGGAAAGCATCTGACCAAATTGAAAAAGAAGTAAGTTTACAGAATGTTATTCCGTTTCATGCTTTTTTAAAGGTGTGTAAGTATAGGTATCTAAATAAGTCTAATTTGCTTGTAGATAAAGCGTTGGCGTAAAAGCTACAAGTACTTACTACACCTATGCGATGTTAACCACCCGAATGATAAAACTAGTACTGATGCTTGTCTGGTGGAATATGTATGTATGTTCATAAGTTTCTACTTATCTTTAAGCTAGTCAATACTTAGCTGTACCTACTATAAGCAATACAAATTGACACTTTCATACGTTAGCAAAATTTAAAATTTGGACATAGCATGCTACTCTGTCCCAATAATTATACGAGCTGTCTTAAATCTCGTACAGCTAGAGTTATAATAAAACGGACTATAACGTCTTATAAAGAGAAATGGTATAAAAACACTGCGAATTAATTTTGTAGTGGCTTAAAACCAGCAATGGTCTTGCGTATTATAATTATCAATGATATAGCACAGCTAAATCAATTCTTTTATACTGATACTGAACGAATTGGATTGCTTTTCCTTTTGTAGATAGAGAAAGACGGATACAACAACACTCTTCAGAGGCTAATTAGGTTGAAATTGGATGCAATGGCTGAACTCTACCTGGCGCTGATTACGTCTATAGCAGACTTGGAGGACTGTTTGAAAATCAACCTGTCACTGTATTTGGAAACCGTCAGGTCGATTATGGAGTCGTTGAACAGATGCTACAGTGGGAAAAGTGCAAATAATTTGTAAATCTGTAATTGGCCCAAATGTCTCTAGTAGGTATATGAATTATCGAACACAAGGACAATGTACGTACATGAATATGGACAGTGCTTATAGTAATTAGAGGGAAAGGATATAGTGTTGAGCTGTTACAGCAGCTCAAGACTCTATACCCATTCCTTAGTTAGCATTAGAATGATAACTATACGTTGAATCTATGATGTTATAATATGGTTTAAAAGGTGAAGATAAAATATTGCTAAACAT
Source organism: Crambus lathoniellus (assembly GCA_949710035.1). Classification (NCBI taxonomy): domain Eukaryota; kingdom Metazoa; phylum Arthropoda; class Insecta; order Lepidoptera; family Crambidae; genus Crambus; species Crambus lathoniellus. The sequence goes on along the minus strand of OX453307.1, from coordinate 2,257,948 downwards.
TAGGTGGCCAAACAAAAAAAAACAGATAATTGTATCAAAATATCTGTATTTATTTCACATATTTAAATTATACTTTAATACTTTTAGGTATAAAAATTCAAGAGTATATGTACAAAATATAACGAACTTCTATTATTACTGACTATTTTTTAACGTAGTTACAAAGTCCATCGAATGAATATTTCAAGTCTTAATAATCCCTTAGTAAATTCCGATTTACACTTATGCTTAAGTATCAAATACAATTTGTACACAAAATTGTACAATTTACAAATATGGCAATAGTAGCAATAGGAGGAGTGAAGAGGAGGGAATTATTAGCCATAATTTATTATTATTCATAAATAACTTACATTTTAATAACGTAAAATCTCGACACCATAATAAATCGATTGCGACTAGAGATGGGCATTTCTTCCTATTTATTCCTAATCACGTATTTTTCCCATTGATTCCCATTTTACCGGGAAAAAAATTAAAACAATTTGATTTCAACAACAAATTAATGACGTTTATGATATTTTAAACTACTTTCTGTTGTTAACGAAAGTTTGTAACAAATAAAGTAAGTTTATGTAAGTAGTAAAAGCGACCCTTTCGTCTTCTAACGATAAATAAATGATATAGAGAACAACAGTTGTTGTTGAAACCAAATTGTTTTAATTTTTTCCCGGTAAAAATGGGAATTAATGGGAAAAATACGTGATTGGGAATAAATAGGAAAAAATGCCCATCTCAATTTGCAATGCCACGCAACCTATCCACAATCATTATAAATAGATAATGCTATTTATACACAAAAGTATTTTTATGATAAAGTTATATAAACTCATAGGTCCATTTAAAATGGGACCACATGGGATGGACAGTTTTAAATTATTAAGTAAAACTAAACAAGAAATTGGCTAAGATCACATAAACGATATATAAAAAGAAGAAATAATTCTTCTCCTTGAAGTGTATACGTTTAAAGTTAGACTTAAAGTAATGGACGTTGTCAATGTATCACAAGAGAACATCTAAATATATTTTAATTTTTAGTTTTTTGCATTCACAATGCAATTTTTATTACAAAAAAATGGAAAATGAAGTATTTAGAAAAAATCGACCCGTCTCACAACTAGCTCCGATGGGACCCATATAGTTAGACCCGATAGTCCCATCGGAGCTAGTTGTGAGACGGGTCGATTTTTTCTAAATACTTCATTTTCCATTTATCTAAATATATGGTAACAGTAGTATTTAACCCAGTCTTGTTCGGAATGCCTTTGTCGATGATTCAAAACTAACATAATACATTGTCAACATGCAAGATTCTGTAAGAGGAAGCGAAAACTAACTAATTAATTTACTTACAAATATAACATCTGACTCTCAAAATATATTTGTATAAAGCTGTCAGTTATGAGATTCAACAGGGAAACATTGTCTTTACACGTCTCTAACACAAAACCTAATTTAAATATTATAATCCTTTAGAGATAGTTTACTGACAGGATAGGTGTTCCGCAAGGGTACATTCTAAGCTCACAAGCTTTTTAAACGTATGAAATGGAAATACTTAGTGTAGAGTCTTTTTACAAAACATGGAATGACTTTTGAAGCTTTCTTTAGTTATCATAGTTGTCCTAATCCTGCTGTAGGCCTGGGTGGCGGCTCTGGAGTATCTGGTGACGGCGGTTTGAAAGTACTTCCCTGAAAAATACTGTTATTTAAAAAAACTACACGTTTTGACTAATTTTGAATGAAGTTTTAGTCTTATTCAATGTATTTACAGCAAAATTGGCGAGAATGCATTATCTGTTTACTAGAATTTAGAAATCCCATCCCATTCTGATAACTGAAATTTCCATTATTCTCTTACCTGAAAGCCTAGGGCTGCTTCCAAAGGAGTGGGCGAATCGCCGCCAAGCGTGGCGTAGTCACCAAACCTTTCAGTGGTGCGACTACCTTGGATCGTCGCATATGTGTTGTCACCCTGTAATATGATAATAATGTTACATACATACATACATATACTCACGCCTATTTCCCACGGGGGTAGGCAGAGACTATGGACCGCCACTGCCACCTGCTACATTTCTTGCACACTTCTTTCAATCAATCTTTTCATATTTCAATCTTTTCATGAATAATAATGACTTCAAAAAAGAAACTGCTTCCAGAACATGTATTATTTTACCGAGTTAACACGTTTCCAGTACACAGTTAACAGTTTGAGGGGTATATAGAGTAAAAAAAAAACAAAGTTAAATATTTTTTATTCAATTTAGGTTGAGGTACGAGCGAGCTTCTTGTAGGTTCTTCTTGTTACAAGGCCTCCCGCTGTAGGATTTGCGAACCGATAGCGTAGCTTCATTGACGTTCACAAGTGCTGTATCAGCCTAAAATGATCTAAATTATGGATTACCTGAGGTGGTTCAACAGTCTGTTCCACCTGGTCTCCGAACACGTTCATTGTGAGCTCCTGTTCCTCGTACGGCCTCAACTTTGTCTCCAGCCACAGAGGGTTCTCTGTTGTGCTCAGTTCTTCCAATATCCGTCTGCGAGCGAGACTGTCTCCCTTGCTAGACTGCATTGATGGCGGAGGGATCACCCTGTTAAAAATTAGAGCGATCAAGTTTAAGTATAATAAAACATTATTTTTTCTTCGCGTTTACAATGCAATTTTCATTATTGAACATGAAATCTATACTAATATTATAAAGCTGAAGAGTTTGTTTGTTTGTATAAACGCGTCGGTTTGTATAATGTCGGAAACTACTGGACCGAATTGAAAAATTCTTTTTGTGTTGGATAGCCCATTTATCTAGGAATGCTACAGGCTATATTATTTTAACCCGGTATTCCTACGGGAACGGGTACCACGCGGATAAATCCGCGAGGATCCGCTAGTATTAGCACAGAATATAATTAGTACGTATGTATTAGAAATCTACCCATCTCACAACTAGCTCGAACTGAAGAACTAGAGCATTGGCCTGGACAGTGAAAGGTCGGGACGGGTAGATTTTTTCTAATATGTCATTTTCTATCATAAAAGAGTTATAATTTAGCTAGTGTTTCCTACTCTTCGATCAACAATAACACTTAGGTCTAGATACATAGTTGGAGTGGCAAACACGGCTGAGCAAATATAGGTACGCCCACTTGAGCCAGCGTATATTTATAAGTAGTTCCTGTCATTTATGACGTAAGATCAGAACATTATTAACCTTTTTCTCCATTTAAAGTTGCCATAAAAAGTTTTGATTTAGTTCGTGAGCCTTCATCTACTACTATTTGTTGACAAAATTTCATACTTCGCCGTTTTGCTGATTGTCTGGTAGATTACAAAAACTTACCAATGTTTAAGGCATGCGCACACCACAACGAATGTGACAATGCCAGTAAAAAGTACTATAAGAAGAGCGATCAGTGCTGCTAATGCAGGATCGAAGCTATCTGGAGCTGCAATAAAAAATATTTTATGTTTAAGTACAATCCGAAGGTCCATTAATAACCGATTTCATAAAAGCAATTTGTTTTTTATGTTAAGTAAATATAAAAAAATAAGTTATTAAAAATTCAGTTGACTGAACTGGCAAACTTTACAATGTATCATAATTTTTTACCTATAACACTTTAGCTGCTACTAACACAATAATTAATGGCCGATTTCAATTACCCACTCCCCGGTAAAGACAGGCTTACTGCCGCAATTAGAGGCCAATTAACATCTCTATCTGTCTCTTTTTTATGTCCAGTATTGAATAAAGTAGGAATGATAATTTAATGCTAATTTAATTTAATTGACGTCTCTGAGTGCGGCAGTTAGTTGCCTGATCATCATCATCATCATTTCAGCCGTACGACGCTCACTGCTGGGCATAGGCCTCCCCCAAGGATCTCCACAACGATCGGTCCTGCGCTGCCCGCATCCAGCGGCGCACCGCGACCGCCACCAGATCGTCGATCCACCTTGTAGGGGGCCTGCCCACGGAACGTCGTCCGGTTCGCGGTCGCCATTCAAGAACCTTTCCGCCCCAACGGCCATCGGTTCTCCGCGCTATGTGTCCCGCCCACTGCCACTTCAACTGAGCAATCCTTCGAGCGATGTCGGTCGTTTTAGTTCTCCTGCGGATCTCATCATTTCTGATTCGATCGAGCAGGGAAATACCAAGCATCGCTCTCTCCATTGCTCGCTGGGTAACCTTGAGCCTTCTTATGAGACCCATAGTAAAAGACCACGTCTCGCTTCCATAAGTTTTAGTTACCGGGTTAGTTGCCTAGATATTTTAATTTGTTAATCAGTGTCAAGTAACAAAAGAGGTTATTACACCATTCGAAATAACGGACCCTATTAAGCGTACATTGCTTTCTTTGAGCTCTTTTTAGCAAGGGATGCAATCAAAACAAGCAATGTATTCTGAATTAGGGTCCTAACTAGGATAAGTAATATTTGCCCTTAACGGCACAGGGATAAGCTTACTTTTACCGGGAGATAGGTAATATTTTCTACTGTTTGTATTTCACCAAGTTACCTTTGGACGAAGCACTGGCAGCGATAAGAGTTTCCACGCCGTACTCTTGGTAAATGTCTTTGAGATCATCAAACTTGGAATCAATGGTTTCTAGCACTCGTTCAACAGGAAGCACCTGATAGGTCTTTGGGTCTACTGCTAATAGGTGTATTTCGCACCTGAGAAACAAATAAAGAAATTATTAAAATATTGGAAACCATCATATACATTGTTCCAATACCAAATTATAGTAGCATTAGGGAAATGGGGAACTTGCATTAAAATTATTTTGAGAAATTATATTAATAATCCAATGATGATAGCCATTAAAAGTGCATTCGTGGAAGATTTATTCCAAAATTATTATTATTTTGCAAAATATTTTAATGTAAAGTTACGTAAATTGAAACGTGATTTGAAACACCAATCAGCGCGCAGTGACGTCATTCCATTAGTCACTTAAGCTGAGTTCAAAAACATATAGGTGATCATACATTCAAATCATGTCATAAAACATTAAAAATATCTACAAAATGGAAAAAGGCTTGACTAAATTCGACTCGCGAGATTTGCTTAAGGTTTATATGGACATAGTGCGGTGGTTATTTATGGAAAATTCAAATTTTTCAAGTGTAGAGATTGCTGTTTACTTTATACACTGTTGATGCAAGATCTAACGAGGTTATAATTTTTACGAATACAACGTACTTACATCAAAATGATCTTCACAACATTGCAAGGCAGATTTTGAAGAGGGTGAATGTTGTCTTATATAGCTTCTTTCATCCACTTTTCTCTAAGTTTAGGCTCTTGAGGCACAGTTAAAACTGCACACTCTATTTTGTGAGATTTAGCTTTACTTGTAAAAGAATTATCCATTGTAGTAGTAATAAAGTATCGTTTACTGACTTTTTTGTATGTCAAATAAAACTGAAATAAATTAATTCTGTCTTACAAAAATAATATTGTACGCGCCATGAAAAGTTATGTGCATCTGAAAGGAGTGACCACTGACCACGAAAAAAGAAACAGGTTGAGAGCCTATCAGAGAATCTTTACGCGACATGAAAAGTTATGTGCATCTGAAAGGAGTGACCACTAAAAGAAAAACAGCTTGAGACCCTGTCAGAGAATCTAGTAAAAAAATTGTTGATTCCTAAGCAAAACTCCAAATAATTCGTATTAATTCTGAGTTGGACACTCAGTTCAGCAACTGTTAAAAATTTACTGTCACCTGTCAAAGTAATTAAGCATTGTGTGTTAATTATTTTTAAATTCGAATCTAGTAAAGAATTTAGCTTGGTCACTGAGTTCATACAATTTGTGCATTATTGAATCTCTCAAATTTTGCAAGTAAACTAAAGAAATACATAAAATTACTTTAAATATCTAATTGTTTAGCACCTTATGAAGAAACAATGGTACAAGCGTTAATAGTTTAATAATAAATGATATTTATCTATTTTGACAACTAACGACAAACGTTTGAACTGAGTGACCAACGTTTTCGGTTTTAATGACTAGGCTTCGCCACTTAAATAAATGAAAGTAAGCTTAAGTTTTTTTACTCGACTGCGGCGGGCGAAGTCAAAAATTACCTGACTGCGGCGGGCGAAGCCCAAAAAGTGATACGTTTTTGACCTGAATGTATGTGTTTCTGTTCCTATGTTCCCTCGTAACTACTAAACGGATAAACTGATTTTGTTAATTGATACGTCATCAGATTCGTCTTAATAGCCCGAGTGAAAATAGTACATCAATATTAACAAAAAACAAAATGGCGGCTTTTAGGCGGCATATTATTCTGTGCATTGTAAAAGAAATATTTTTAAATCTCATCGAGTGGGGTAGGTATTAAATGAAGAGTTTTAAATAGCGATTCCATAAACATCTATAACTTGCAGTTTTGTAAATCTCTCCGTATTAATTTATCTAAAAAAGAAAAGAATTTACGAATTTTTAAATTAGTAAGTTCTTACTTAAAAAAGATGATTTATTGACAATGAACTAAAAAGTCTAAAATAAAAACGTAGGTAATATTTAAAAAACTAAAAACACGACTGCAAAAATTTACCATTAAAAATGAAAAAAAACCAGCTCTTTACTTCTCGGGTTTTTTTGTTTTTTATTAATTATTACGAAATCTTTACTAGAAGTTGGCATATCATCCGTTTCTCTGAGGGTGCCATACTTTTGAATTTTTATTTTTTGTTAAAACCAAATTGACAGATGGTTACCCTCATTTATTACTTTTTTTTAAGGATTTTAAATGCCGCTATAACGTTGTTTTCCATCCTGTCATGCGACAAATATTGGAATGTGAAGCACAGCGGTAAACTTCGCGAGTGCACAAGTGTGTGGACACTATGAAAATATTTACGAGAAAGTTCAAGGCAATACGAATGCGGTCGCAAGTATAAAGGATGCAATGCAATGCAACCGACAATCAGTCCACCTGCAGGCAATGGCCTGTCATTGGCCACATTCGCCCACACACCCACAGTTTTACATTAAGGGCCCGCTATATGCCAACGAAAATTAGATTGCTTTACATGATCGTCTGTAATATCAACATTAATGAAAAACTGAATTTCAAATTAAGATGCAGCAAACTTCAGGACTAGCACTAGTGACTATGTTACTCAAAATCACGATTACATAAAATTTTGTCAATAGAAAGAAATTGCGAAGTTGCCTCCAAATCGCTATAATTAACACGATAAACAGCTAGTATTAATAATACATTTAAATAAAGCTTCAAACTTTTTAGTATAATTACACTATATAGATAAGGCAGGGCTTATGTTATATAAGTTCCTTCTTAAATAGTGCACATAATTTTAAGGGGTCAATGTACTCATGCATACAAGCAACTTTTACTATGGTATCAACATTGAAATCGCAAAAAAAATATCAGCTGTTCCATACATTTTAATCTATTCGATTTAATAGTTTCTTTGAAACAGCTGATTTCTTTTTCACGTTTTCAATGTTGCATGGTACTATAGTAAAAGTTATATATTTTTGTAAATAACCTTTAAATATCCTTTAAAAAAAAGAATTTCCTTTATTTCTTTATTGCGTACCGGCCGAACAGTGCCGGAGAATTATATAGAAATAAGGCAGCATTTACTTTGCAGTTGGCCGCTGCAGTTATTACTTTTGCAAGTGGCCTAGTGCGCGCACTTAAAAACCGAATATCAGGTGGCCTGTTCGACTAAGGACTGCAGGCGGCCTGCCTGCTGACTGATACATATACATATGTAGTAAATATACCTCAGTACTTATATTTTCTACCAACATTAACATCTTCATTTAAACAATATATTTATAACAATGTAACAGTATATTAACTCCAGTGTGCAGCAGAAATAAATCAAGTATCAATATAATCAATCAAGCAACAACAAGTATTTTTGCCTTTGTCAATGTTAGAGTTCACAATATTTTAGACTAATGCAAAATAGGCATATTTTCAATACTTATATGTTAGTGCTAGTAAAGATTTCGCTAAAAAACATAAGTTTTCTTTCATTTACCTATCTGGCGAAGCCTAGTCAGTAAAACTGAAATCTTTGGTCACTCACTTTTAGCGTTTGTCGTTAGTTGTCAAAATTTCTTTGTCACTCCTTTCAGATGCACATTGAAAAGTTTGACGTCCTAAGAAATGACGTCACGTCCGGCCATTGAGCGTTTACGCGCGGACTTTGAAATGTTAATTTTTGATTTGCATTAAATAAATAATTTAAGCATATTTCAACTTTTTCGCTTGTGATATCTTCATGCAATCCTTAAATCTTTCAGATAGACTACATTTATGAAATAATGCAAGTTCCCTATTGGAAACAACGACGGGTATTACCACACCATATACAGGGTAAATTTTTAATCAGTGCACAAATTTTTAAGATCGACTCAGAATCGGTAAGTGAACAACTTTCTCCTAGAAACATAGGTCGAAATATGACAAAATTTTTTTTGACTCTTCATACAAATCGGACTGATCACGTGATCGGTTTAGTATGGGAAGTCCAAAAATTTTTGTCGTATTTCGACCCATGTTTCTAGAAGAAAGTTGTTCACTTACCGATTCTGAGTTGTTCCTAAAAATTTGTGCACTGGTCAAAAAATTTTCCTGTATACCCAGACCCGAGGAAATATTGAAAAGTTCGTTTTCATTATTTACCCGACCGGTGATCAAACCCGGGACCTCTAGAGACAGCGGCAACTTGAAAACCGGTGCTTACACCACTCGGCCACGGAGGTCGTCAAGAAACAAAATGTGGGATACAAATATGGAATCATTGATTTAAACTAGTGTATGAAATAGATAAGCTGATAATGATTGCATTGAAGACTGATGCTAATAAAATTAAGTATTCGATGTTGCTGTATATCAAAATCAAAAATCAAAATCAAAAATCATTTATTCATTTTAGGCTGATACAGCACTTGTGAACGTCAATGAAGCTACGCTATCGGTTCGCAAATCCTACGGCGGGAGGCCTTGTAACGAGAAGAACCGGCAAGAAACTCGCCAAGGGCTATTTTTTTCTCCCTGTCATATTTCATACAGAGTCGTCAAATTGAAAAGTGACTTTAACATAATATAATATGTAAAGTCACTTTCCATCACAAATTAATCTCAAGTTTAAAAACAAAATAAAAAACCCGGTAATCATAGCAGTAAATAATTTTCAATAACTAAGAAATAGACATCCAAAAGGTAGTTTCTTTAAAATACACACCAACCAAAAACGTAGCAAATAAAATAATAAATATAAATGCCAAACAAGGGTAATAAAACTTTGAATAGTTTACGAACATAGAGTCAATAATAAACAGTGCCATACAAGCCACGATAAAATAAAACTAATAACAATAAAACATTAAAAATCTGCATATTTTGAGACAAGAAGCCAGGAGCAGACCCATCCCACTGGTGGCACCCGTTCACGAGCATGACGCATGAACCAGCCATCGCTTTGCTCAACCATATTTTAGGGAACGTAACGACCCGCCTCACACAACACCACCGCAGAAATGTTTACAGAGAGTATAAGTATATTCACATTTAACCGCCTCTGTGGTCTAGAGTTACACACCACTGGTATCAGACCCAGAAGTCCCGGGTTCTGATTTCCAGGATGAGTACACATATTGTATTCGGTTTTGTTGGTGGTAGGACTTGTTCTTAGTCCGCCTGGCTAGCTACCACCATCTTATCTGAGTTTGACGCTATAACAACGATTTTTTCAGCGTTGTTGTGTTCCAGCAGTTATAGATAAGATAGCCAGTTCCTCAGTAATTGAGGATTCCGGGAGTAGCGCGCTTCCACCTTCGCCTTAATGTACTGACAAACGTATTAAGAAAAGCATGCTAATATGCTCGCTAAAAAGTAGCATACTCTGCTACTGTTCACATTTGCTACTAATGAGCGTGCTGGTGTATTGATAAAAGCATGCTTAAAATGTCGTCGGTTGATTTTTAAAAGCATGCCCATTACTAGCAATGTTCTTACACACGTGCTACTAATAAGCACTTGCTCAATAAAGCTTGCTTTCGTGCTAGTAATGAGCAATTCTGTCCGTACCTTTATGATAAAGGCTTTATCAACACTTAATATCAGGTGTGATGAAGGCTAAGTGCTACCCCGTTGCGGATAAAAAAACGACTTCTACTACTAACCAGTCATCGTATCGCCTGTCGGCTTGCACCAAAGGCACCCTTCTCCCGGGCACTAGCAGTATGTCCCCGGCTGCAGCCAGCCGCTTCTGGACTCCGGACATGGGCGCGGAGCAGCTCCGAGATACCACCATGCGGATCAGAGCTGATCGGTCTATTATCCATAACTATAATCATAATGAAGATATTTTTTATGGGTTAAAAAATGAACATTGTGGTACAGAAAATAGATACAGGATAATCAAAATTACTAAAATGCCTTTTTGTATAAAATTGCCTAAACTTACCTAGCCAAAATTCCACTACTTATCATTTTTCGACGGCAAATATAACTTTGTTTTTCATAGTGTTTTTGTATGAATGACAAAGTTACATTTGCGTTTTTTGGAAATTTATTATGTTTCTAAAAGTGCTTACTATAATTATCTTGTTCAAATCAATTTTCGTTGAAAGTTTTTATTACGATCTACAGCATATATTTTTTCTAGATTTTCACTCTTTTATTTCAAAAGTAGAGGAGGGGGGGATATACATTTTGTTATTTTTTTTTTTTACATTTTACCACTTTGGAAGATTCTATCTTTCAAAAGATTGACTTTGAGAAAAAATGGTTTGAGAAACCTTTCATGTCATTTTTAAAGACCTATCTATAGACACTACACACGAATATGTGTGATGAAAAAAATATTTTTCTCTTTCAGTTGTATGTATTGGGAGCCCCCCTTAATCTCTTATTTATTTATATTTGTACCTAGGTATTGTGTTACGTGGTCTGTTTACTTTTATGTTCAGACTATAGCAAAAGTAGTGAGTAGAGAGATGAACATACGTGCAGATGAGCGGCGGCGGCGCGGTGTGGCGGCGCGACCTCCTGAGCTAGTATATCCAGCACGAACCGGTCCTGGTTGTACTCTGACATGTATTGGGCTGTCATCACAACGCCTGCGGGAAGAAAACCGGATCGTTTATTTCTCTATGCAAATACTGACAACTGAACTAAACTGAACAAGGCAAAACTCGGCCGTCTCGCCGATACGTTCTGATTGTCCAAATATGTATTTTAAAGCTGAGGAATTTGTTTCAATGTCACTTCCACTAGTTGGATATCAAAATATCGAATCAAAACCCTTAAGCAGCTTCAAAGCAAGAGAAGGCGAGGGCGATTACAGTACTTAGGAGGCATCCAAAAAGTAGCGATAAGAAGCAATATTTAACGTTTAATGTATTTCAGTAAAGTTAGGAAGCAACTTTCGACATGACAGACAAAATAAAAATAAATTGAAATTCTATAATTTTTTATTCAATTTAGGTTGAGGTACCAACACTTATTAACGTCAAAGAAGCTACGCCATCGGTTCGCAAATCCTACGGCGGGAGACCTTGCGAGAAGAACCGGCAAGAAACTCGTCAAGGGCAATCTTTTTCGCCCTGTCCCTCCCTTTCTCCTCAAAAAAATGAATACTTGGAAAATTTTGAACTCTTCGGAAGGCACGTTGTACAGACGCTAGTCTAGACTGGATGCTTAGTCTGGAAACCTACAAATGTAGATAACCATTTTTGTCAATAGGCTTACCATCTTGACTGATGTTAAACGGCGAGGGCACCACGCTGCCGCTGGACTCGGAGGCGCCGAATTTGTATAGGTTGGACGCAGCCACGATGTAGATCAAGGTTCCGTTCTCTTCGAGGTCCGGGTCTTCTGCCACCATTGATATGATCGGCTCGTTCACTCGGGCTGTGTGCTTTATTACTAAACATGGACAAAGTATTGATGTACTAGAAACCATTGTTAGTGTTCTTTTAACCTGCAACTATCCTTGAAAAAGGACAAAATACGCAAAAGAAAGTGTTTAGTGTTTTCAATTTTTATCGGCTAAGCAACGGCGACCATCTATTGGGAAGTCATCTCTGTTGCCCTTTACACTGTGGTTGTCTTATTCCTTCAGACGCAAAATATCTAATTCTCGTAATGTCTACCGGTCGCAAAAGGTCTCTTTCGCAGATATGTCCCTCACACAAAATGTCCCTTTTACAGAAAGTGCTCTTCGCAAAATGTCCTTTTCGTTTGCATATTGTCCCTCTTTTGATATTTAACAGCACACATATATGTTTGACATACGTTACTACCACGCCTTACTTCCCAAAGAAATAAAAAACCACTTTTTACTTTCAAACTTTTGAACTAAAGATAAAGAATTCTAGCGCCAGTTCTAAGAAGATTTCGAAAATTTAATGAATCATGCGTCGATTTCTCTACTTACCGGCGTAATATACGTCCTTATGGAACTTCGGCTCATTGTCGTTCTCGTCAAGCACCTTAACTCTGGCGACGGTGATGTGGTCCTGGCCCTCAGTACTGTTATCCACGGAGTTGAGTATCGCCGCCGCGTGCTCTAGTAGAGGGTTGTTGCTCGCGTATATTGTTAACGAGTATTCTGACTGCTTCTCTCTGGAAGAATCGGAATGTTTAAAGGTTGAGAGATAATGAGAAATTACTGTAGTGGATATAGCGTTAATGGTTGGGGTGAAAGAGGAAGACACACACAATGATGTGAATATAAAGAAGTAAATAAGTTGATAAAAGACTACAGACGAGAATGGAAGTTGCTATTTTTTATAGTTCTTAACAAAAAGCTTCGACTATGAAAGCCAAATAAAATGTCTAAAAATATTCAACTTGAAGGTAGTGTATGAAATAAGTTGGAGAAGCAAGACAAAGATTCTTTGTAGTTTTTTTGTTACAATAACTTTGGCGATGATATTTACCTGTCAAAACTAATGTTAGCCCTGATGATGCCCTGCGTCCGGTCTATAGTGAATGCCCCGTCTTGGTTACCTTCCAGTATGTGATAGTATACTTTGCCGTGTTCTCCAGAATCTTTGTCAGTTGCTTTCACAGTTCCTGAGAAACGCAAAATAATATACACTGAGAATTTAGCATTAAAAAAATAAACTATCAAAGGTATCAAAGATACACACGAAAGAACAGCCCATTGAATGATTTGACTTATATGAGCTTCATGGTATAGAATCTCTAATATACATTATACTTGTAAGTGACATCTTTATTTGTTTTGTGCTAAAAAAGTGTACGTATTTGAAAGAGCTAGACTTGGGTATTATTACCGTAAGATCAAAATATGCTCCGAATGCTATGAGATTTGTTCCGATTGCGATTTATTTAATTGTAGTATTCCTGCCTTAAAAATTCACTAATGACACTACTGCATTCCGATTAAATAATTTCTTCGTGGTACGTTTATGCCTGTGTGTTATTGTTCATGTTGTGTTTTAATTTTTTCGTTTTTCTTTTGTTTTGTTATGTACTTAAATTTTAATAAACTTAAAATTGTATTGCGGAAAGATAACTGATAAAACTGTGCACATTTGTAATAAAATTGGGCACAGGTAGGATTGTAGTTTTGTTTTTATTTTTAGTGTTGTTATTTCACGTGTATTATACCTGTTGTCTGTTGATGAAATAAATAAAAATGCCCAGTTTTGAAAGGTTAACTGACCGACAATGATGCCTGGAGGTAGATTCTCCCTGATGCTGAACTGGTGCAGCGGCGATTGGAAGCGCGGCGCGTTGTCATCGTCATCAGCCAACACTACTGACAGGAGTTGGAGGGTTTCGAACTGAGCCGGGGTGCCGTTGTCTACCGCTGCTATTACCAACTGTGAATAAAGGAAGGAGCGTTTGAAGTAGCTTGTGCTGTTCCGCAATTGGATATACTGTTTTAATCTTGACACCTTTATCAATGAGTATACGAAAAACTATGTGGAACGACTCTACTTTAAGGATTCGCCTTTTTGATCTAGTGGTACACAACACCGGTATCTGACCCAAAACGATAGTATGTAATATTTAGTATTTTTTTTATAATAGAAGAAGACCGGGGTCTCCTAGGACAGGTTTTACACCTAAAGGGAGATCTCAATTCGGTTTAGCTGTTTTGTAAAGTTATTGTTACTGCCTGAGTAAATATTTATGTATTTGTATAGAGCTCAAAGCTTCGTTTGCCTGTGGGGGATCTTTAGCCTTATCACCAGGTGTGTTAACCTGACGATTAGGCTAAGCGCTGTCCCGTACTGAAAAATAAATTTATATCTAGCATAGGTACCTATTAGTGAAGTAAGGTTTCGACGCTTAAACTTCTGGTACAATATTTAAAAAAATGTAGTTAACTTGGCTATCACAAATAAAAATATACCTTATACTCAAGCATATCTGTTCCGGCGATAAATCTTTGAAACTAAAACAGTTTTCATACAACAGTCCAATTTGACAGCTAATTTCGTATTGCACGTGGCTCCTCTGTTTGTCACCGGAGCAAAGAGGAGTGTGGGACGATAAAAATCTGACCTGGTACTCTCGCTTGTGCTCCCGGTCGAGGAAGGTCTTGGTCCTGAGCTCTCCGGAGTCAGCGTCGAGGCTGAACTCGGCCGTCTCGCCGACGTTCTGGTTGTCAACCTTCAGGTAGGTAGTAGGACACGCGCCCGTTCTCGCCACTATCCTCGTCAATGGCTTTTATGGCGATATTACCCTGATGGCGAGGGAAGCCCAAACAGGCACCGACACTGTTTCCGCGTGGAGCTGGTGGTCGGAAGGTCAACACGGCGACAGTCGCCAGGGACGCGGCCTGTCTGCAGTGTGGCTAGATGGGTCACGACCTACTGCAATGCAGAGACTGGCAGAGGTTGCCAGTAGCGGAAAGGCGCCGCATGGTAAAGCGGCACGAGTTGTGCTTTTATTGCCTGGGCAGTCACTATGCACGTGACTGCCGCAGAGCCACATTATGCAGTGCATGCCGTGGGCTGCACCATGTGCGGCTCTGCATGAATCAGAACAGGGCTGGTTCCCCGGAATTGAGGCAGGGCCCCCTATGGGCGGGGGTGCTCCTGCGCGAAGCCCTCCACCGTCGGCCGGAGGACGTGGCTATGCACGTGTTATGCAGGATTGTAAACAAAAATACCCTGTATACCTATACTACAAATCTGACCTGGTACTCTGGCTTGTGCTCCCGGTCGAGGAAGGTCTTGGTCCTGAGCTCTCCGGAGTCAGCGTCAAGGCTGAACTCGGCCGTCTCGCCGACGTTCATACATCTTCAGGTAGCAAGACACGCGCCCGTTCTCGCCACTGTCCTCGTCCGTGGCTTTTATGGCGATATTACCCTGATGGCGAGGGAAGCCCAAACAAGCACCGACACCGTTTCCGCGTGGAGCTGGTGGTTGGTACGTCAACACGGCGACAGTCGCCAGGGACGCGGACTGTCTGCAGTGTGGCTAGATAGGTAATGACCTACTGCAATGCAGAGACTGGCAGAGGTTGCCAGTAGCGGAAAGACGCCGCATGGTTGTGCTTGTGCTTTTATTGCCTGGGCAGTCACTATGCACGTGACTGCCGCAGAGCCACACTATGCAGTGCATGCCGTGGGCTGCACCATGTGCGGCTCTGCATGAATCAGAACAGGGTGCGTACCATCAACTCTTATTGCGGTTTTGTTTAGGACCTTAACTGATCTGCTTCGCTTATTCGTACCACGACAGCTTAATATCAATGACAGCGATTCAGTGATCATTTAATGACATTTCACAGCCGCTAAGCTGTCATGTACTCTTATTTGACTTATAACTCGGCCAAGCTAACATGACACCTGCAGGTTATACTCGTCCCTCTCAATCTCCGGGCATGACAGAATCGAGTGAAAGAGACGGGTAGAAAAAATAAGGACACAAATCGTTCGGTCATTCACATTTAGCAATTCATTTGCGATCCATTTTTTAGAAGGTCATAGTACGAAAGAAAGCAATTCATTTTAGGAACCTATTCTGCATCGCGCTATTTTTGAATCGCTGTCTTAAAGTTGATGGTAGGCACCCCTATGGGCGGGGGTGCTCCTGCTGGAAGCCCTCCACCGTCGGACGGAGGACGTGGCTTTGCACGTGTTATGTCGGATTGTAAAAAAAAATACCCGGTATACCTATACTAGAAGGCTGACCTGGTATTCTGGTTTGTGCTCCCGGTCGAGGAAGGTCTTGGTCCTGAGCTCTCCGGAGTCAGCGTCGAGGCTGAACTCGGCCGTCTCGCCGACGTTCTGGTTGTCCACCTTCAGGTAGTAGGACACGCGACCGTTCTCGCCACTGTCCTCATCCGTGGCTTTTATGGTAGTGATCAGGTAGTCCGCTTGAGCTGCGTTCTGGGATAAAAAAAGTAAATAAGTTTTAAGTAAAAATTTCATTTTTATGAAAAGATTTTTTGCTGATTGTACTTTAATATTGTATTGTCATCTAAACCAAAACTGTATACAAAATTTCAGCTCCATCGGACACTGGGAAGTAGGTCAAATTAAGCTTGCAAGATTTGCCTCCACTAACTCACTAACAAAAATGGCACGTTAATAAAAAGCTTGTAAAAAGAAAGAGTGTTTGCGTGTTTGTTTGTCTTTTACGTACTGATCGACGTGACTTTTGGTATAGGGATAATCTGGGAGCTGGATAGTGACATAGGCTACTCTTCATCCCGGAAAAATATCACATTTCCGCGGGATAACGTCGTGTAGGTAGTCCACGTGGGAGAAGTTGAACTTATTTTTACACGAAAACTATTTTTAAGTATTTTATCTATCCATCTGCACTGACTCCAAAACATCAAATGAAACTACATATAATAATTGTCAATAACATGAAAATCAAGTGTATCTTGTGCCAGTAGGTAAGGTTCAACCTCGGATTTATATTCTATTTAAGCACACTGTTCGGAAAAGATCGACGTTTCTGAACGCAACTCTAATGTCACGTCAAATTGACATTAGCTGTCACTTGAAGTTGACAGGGACTTGATTGAAATTCTTCTTGGAAAAATGTCGGAATAATTTTGCTGAATTTGTTAAAGGTCGCTCGCGTTGAATGTGCCTGGCATATCGAGTTTGAATCCATCTAAAATTATCTATGTGATCCCGTTTTGTACGACCAAGGTTTTGATGCCATCTCTGGAGTGGCCGGTCGCGGATGCTTTGAAAGATAACCTTTTCTACCACACGCGCTTGTTGTTGGGACTGTAAATCATAATAAAAGAGGCTCCCCCGTGTGTGTCTTTGTGTATCTATTGTTGAAACGCCCAGTGTCTTGTGAACGCTGTTATTTGTGTTGTGAGTGAGGTCACTAATCGGTAAGGTCTGCAGAAGAAGAAGATACCTGGGGCGCGCGCCCCGTCTCGCCGCAGCCGAGGAGATTTTCGACACCACAGAACCGTATGTGAAATCACCTTACTTAACATTCTCTCCACTGTGTATCGCAGTCCTATTGTTCAGTTACATCCCGGCTGAAACCAAGATTTGTCCGGAGTCTATACTCATGATAGCCTTCCACTGCGCCAATGCTGACTCCGCGGTCTAGGCAGGGGTGTACTGAACATTTCTTGGTAGCCAAGAGCGTAGCTTGAAGGCCTGAGAGGCCCACGCCAAAACTTTGTATTAATCAGTGCCGTTTGATGACCCAGTCTGGTCCGGACTAGATTAATTTGTACTTGTAAATGGTAATTAACTTGCATTTGAAAAGTAAAGGGCATTCCTTTGTTATTGGTTCCATGTCTTGTAATTAATTGTCATGTATTGAAGTTCCAAAATGTAAACAGATACCTTTCTTTGTTCATAATAATTATTATTTAGTTTTGTCAGCAAACTTGAGTTGTGAATATTGACAAGTTTGTTGCTAAAATAATAGCTAATAAAAGGTTAGCTAATGAGTTTGCACTCAATACTTAGTGAAACTTAAATGATTTGGGACATTGTTTACACATTGAAACTCATTGAAACTTGTGCTTTGAAATAATTGAAATTAACTTGTTGTTGTGTAACAGTATGTTGTGTTGATATCCAAGTGAATTTCAATAGTCAGTGAGTTTTGTTGTTTTCTGATAACCTCCAGATATTTAAGAGTTTGTGTCATTATAAATACTTTGTTGTTGTAATATTGGAATTTTGTGGTTAGTAATAACCTCCAAATATTGGAGATTTTGTGTTATAGTGAATATTTTGAATTTGTTGTTTTTGTTGATAAATTTGTGACGTTACAATGACGGCCTCCTCTGCTAAAGCCAAAATACGTTCTGAGTTACGGTGGTTAGCGTCTGCAGTCGCATTGTTGGATCGACCTGATAGGACGGAGGCCTTGTTGAACAGATACGTAGATCTGCCCGTACGTTTGGCTGTTGTTGATGAACAGTATGCCTTATTTTTGGAAAGGACTGTTGAGGCCGATGTGGAAATGCGACAAGAAGTCGATTTGGATGTGGACCAGTGTTATGATTTTGCGGACAGAATTACCCAGGTGGCTCGGCCTTTGCAAGTGGCAAGAGAGAATGAACCGAGCCCGTCCCCGGTCACATCTAAAAGTATGCCCCCTCTCTTTGCTAGATTGGCCCCCTTAGACTTAAGGCGTTTTGCTGGTCGTCTAGAGGACTGGGAGGGCTTTATTAATATTTTTGATAGTCTGGTACATGCCCGGGATGATTTGACCCAGGGCCAGAAGTTAGCTTATTTATTATCCGTGTTGGAAGGGGAGGCCCTTGAATCGGTTCAACATTTGGCCCCCTCGGATGAAAACTACCCTATTGCCAGGGATTTGATTGCCCGTCGGTACCAGAACGTACGACGTCTGGCGGACAACCATGTTGCCGCCATTTTGAATTTACCCCGCGTTGCCAGCGTGATGCACTTGAGAGTGGCTTTGTTGAATCCGCTGTTGGTTGCCTACAACGCATTGAAAAACTTAAAACTCCCAGTGGAGCAGTGGTCGTTTTTGTTACTGCACATTGTCCTGGGAAAGTTGCCGGACTCTGTTAAGGTCCGTTTTGAGCAGCAGTATGGTGGGGATAGTGCGACTTATCTGCCACCCTTCTCGGACCTCTTGACGTTCCTGGAAGGAGAAAGTAGACTGGCAGATAATTCCTCTCTGGCCGGTCCTATGGGACCCGAACGACCTGTGCCACAGAGTAGATCCCCCACCGGACCCCCCCGTAGGGGGCGTATGGCCCCTCGCGCGCCCGGCCGCTATGCCGCCGTCCAGGAGACCGCCCGCTGCTTGTACTGTCGGGAACCGGGTCACAGCACGACCCGTTGTGATAAGTTCCTCGACCAGCGCGTCCAAGGCCGTCGAGCGATCGCGCGACAACGGACATGGTGCTACTCGTGCTTGGGCCTGCACATGCAGCGCGAATGTACCCAAGCGCACCCATGCCGCTTTTGTAAGGGCAACCACCATCCCCTCCTCTGCATGAACAGCCCAGAGGGCGGCGGAGCGCCGCAGCGCGTCGCTGCAGGATCACCTCGTATGGGTGGGGGGCTCGGACCCCCCGCGGTGTTTGCATCCCGCAGCAGTTCTAGTGGCCACCAGAGTGGCCCCAGACGCTCTCCGCCACGTTTTGAGCCTCAAACGGGCGGGGGTCCCAGGGACCCCCCAATGGGAAACCGATCCCCAAGGATGGGGATGAGTTATGCGGGCGTTGCCGGAGGTCGTAGAGGCCCCCCGCGACGTTTTGAGCCTCGCACGGGCGGGGGTCCCACGGACCCCCCAATGGGAAATCGGTCCCCAACTAGGGGGTTCGATTTTGCGAGCGTTGCGGGAGGTCGTAGAAGCCCCCCGCAACGTGTTGAGCCTCGCACAGCCGGGGGTCCCCGGGACCCCCCCTCTGAAAATCGGTCACCGTGCCCCCGCGACTATGGGGCGACGTACACGGTGGATGATAGGCACCGATTCTCGCCGCCGCTCGCCGAATACCCGCGTTTGGAGCGGCGCCCGCCCCGTCTTCAAGGGGCCGGGAGATATAACCCGCCTGATACCGGGCGAATTGGACGTAGGCAGTATGCGGGAGATTGGGACCCACTGGATCGCTATGAGCGACCCCCTTACCATGGGGGGACGTCTGGGGACCCCACATACTAGCAATCAACGTGTTTACGGTCGATTGTAGCCACCCCTCCAGAGACCGTTTTGTTGCCCACGGCCTCTGTGCTTGTCAGGGGATTGAATGGCGACCTTGTGGAAGTTCGCGCCTTGTTGGATTCCGGTGCTCAGGGGTGTGTTGTGTCATCTTGGTTAGTTAGGCGGTTGGGCCTCAAGGTGCACCCCCACACGGAAGGCGTGAGAGGTGTTGGCGATGTGAAAGTCCCCGGGTTGTTAGGGCATGTTGACTTCACATTTACATCACGTAATAAGTCCACGCCAGGCATTAAGACCTCGGCGATTGTGTTGGACACAGTTGTTGGCCGTCAACCTTCAGTTGACTTGGGACCGAGTATGTTGTCTTTGGTGTCTGATTCCCCACTCGCCGATCCAAATTTCTTCCGCCCAGGCCCGATTGATGCTCTCCTTGGAGCCGATGTCCTGGGGCGAGTTTTGTTGACGGGGAAGCGAGTTTTGCAGCCAGATGGCTTGGTAGCTCTGCAGACGACACTCGGTACAGTTGTGATGGGCCCTGCTCGCCGCGTTTTGGATTCCCTTGATGAGGATCGCGGCCTTGTTTTTAATGTGTCTCTCTCCGAAGTGGTGCAGAAGTTTTGGGAGGTTGAGGAACCTCCACCAGCCCCGCGGGTTGACCCAGTAGCGGATGAATGCGAGTTGTATTACCAGAATAACACTGGTCGCCTCCGCTCTGGTCGTTTGATCACCCGTCTCCCCTTTCGTGCCGGCCGACCTCCTCTGGGCGAATCCCGACCGCTAGCGGAACGTAGGCTAGTGGCGATGGAGCGTCGCATGAGCAAGGATCCGGTCTTCCGCCAGAAGTATGTTGAATTCATGCGGGAGTATGAGGAGTTAGGGCACATGTCCGTGAGCGATTTGGATTGGCGCTCCGTTGAGCACTTCTTTTTGCCGCACCACGCCGTTTTGAAATCCGGAAAGATTCGGGTGGTCTTTGACGGTTCGGCTCCCACCTCTACTGGAGCGTCCTTGAACCAGTGTCTGCATGTAGGTCCCAAGCTGCACACGGAGATCTCAGACATTTTGACCAACTTCCGGCGGCACCAAATTGTATTTATGACTGACATCCGGATGATGTTCAGACAAACGGTCATCCATCCAGAGGATAGGAGGTACCAATTGATTTTGTGGAGAGAGAGTCCTAGGGACCCCTTGTTGATTTATGAATTGAATACGAATACGTACGGTTTGGCTTCGAGCCCGTTTGTTGCGATTCGTTCTTTGTTGGAGTTGGCCGAGAAGGAGCGCTTGAGATACCCTCGCGCCTCCGCCATTTTGGCCAGTGACGTCTATGTGGATGACATTTGCACGGGCGCCTCATCTGTCTCAGAGGCGATTGTCCTGAGAGACGAACTCACCGCCCTTTTGAAGTCGGGAGGTTACGAGTTGAGGAAATGGATATCCAACTCGCCTGATGTACTGGTAGGTTTGCCCGAAGAGCACCAGCAGGACCCCCACCTATTCGAAAATGTTGATAATCCCCATGTGGTGACCGTCCTTGGCGTACAGTACAAACCGGTCTCTGACACGTTCACTTATTGTGTGGATTTACGACCACCGAAAGTCTGGACCAAGCGTTTAGTATTGTCTACTGTCGCACGTACCTTTGACCCCAATGGGTGGATTTGCCCCGTGATTTTTATGGCCAAGTGTTTCTTGCAACGGTTATGGGCTTCGGGTGTGTCGTGGGATGAACCCCTCTCGGACGAGTTACTCCGAGATTGGTCGAGCTTCGTTTCATCCCTCCCCGAGATTAATGAAGTGCATTTGCCGAGGCTATTCCTCCCTTCTGAAAATTGTAAAGTTACTCTTCACGGCTTTTCCGATGCCTCCGAACGTGGATTTGCTGCGGCCGTGTACCTCCGCACCGTTACTGTTGACGGAGTTGTTGCTGTGCATCTGGTGATAGCGAAAAGCAAAGTCGCTCCCCTTCGGACTCGTCATACGATCCCGAGGTTGGAATTGTGCGGAGCTGCCCTCCTAATGCGTTTGTTGAACCACGTATGGCTCACATTAGGTCGATCTATTAAGATACAAGAGGTTTATGCTTGGACGGACAGTCAGGTCGTCCTTTTTTGGTTGAAGGCTCCGGCGCACACCTTGGACGTGTTTGTGGCCAATCGAGTGTCGCAGATTTGTAATTCCGACATCGAGTTGATTTGGAGACACGTGCCGGGAACCATGAATCCCGCGGATTGTGCGTCTCGGGGTTGTGTAGCCCCAACCCTAATTAACCACCCCCTCTGGTGGGGCCCCCAGTGGTTGATGCGGCCTGAGTCGGAGTGGCCGCCCTCTCCAGCGTTGTCGAACGTAGCCGTTCCTGATATGCGGGCATGCGTCCTGGAGACTAACCCCGCCGGGGAAAAGGATTTGTTGTTGGATCGGTACAGCTCCTTACAGAAGCTGCTTGGTGTTACCGCTTGGATCAGACGTTTTGTGTACAATTGCAGAAACCCACGCGCGAGGCGTGATTCGTCGGTTCTCACTCCGGACGAGCGTAGGGACGCGCTCTTGTTTTGGGTCCGGAGAGTACAAGCTGATAGTTTTGAGTCCGAGATTGAAATTTTGCGTTTAGGCCGTCGCAAGTTGAAGGGCGCGGTATCGCGATTGAATCCCTTCCTGGACGAGAGTGGGCTTTTGCGAGTCGGCGGAAGACTTCGAAATGCGAACCTGCCGTATGGAGCTCGTCACCCCCTTTTGTTACCTAAAGCCGGACATTTGACTCAACTGATAATAACAGATCGCCATGTGAATGCACAACATGCTGGCTGTAATGCTTTGTTGGCCATTTTGCAGCGTGAATTTTGGATTTTGTCTGCTCGTCGAGCCATTCGCACTGTGGTTTTCCGTTGCCTGCCTTGTTATCGATTGAAGGCCGCGACCATGCAGCCCCAGATGGGTGATTTGCCTGCTGATCGCGTCACGGAATGTAGAGCTTTTGCCGGAGTCGCCACCGACTTCGCCGGTCCCTTTACTGTAAAGGCTTCGAGACTGCGTAATGCTAAAACCTATAAGGCGTACTTGTGCGTGTTTGTGTGTTTGTCCACCAAGGCTGTCCACTTGGAAATTGTCTCGGAATTGTCTACCGAAGCCTTTGTCGCCGCCTTGAGCAGATTTGTTTCCCGTAGAGGACTGCCGTCATTGATACGTTCCGATTGTGGTACTAATTATAAGGGAACGTGTAATTATCTTAAGGAAGTAGTTAAGTTTTTTGTTGATAATAAAATAGACATTGGAACCACCCTCTCCCGGCGTGGGATAATCTGGAAGTTTAGCCCTCCAGCTTGTCCGACCTGGGGAGGAATTTTTGAAGCTTGTGTAAAGGCTGCCAAGACACACTTGCGTCGCGTGATTGGAGAAACTATTCTCACGTTTGAGGAACTTGATACGGTATTTTGTAAAATTGAGGCCGTCCTCAACTCGCGACCCTTGTGCCCGTTGTCTTCGGACCCGAATGACCTGGAAGCGTTGACGCCAGGTCATTTCTTGATCGGACAGCCCCTTTTGGCGTTGCCTGAATATCCGATTCAGGATGTAGGATCCCATCGTTTGTCGCGATACCAACTTTTGAAACAGAT
Source organism: Crambus lathoniellus (assembly GCA_949710035.1). NCBI lineage: Eukaryota > Metazoa > Arthropoda > Insecta > Lepidoptera > Crambidae > Crambus > Crambus lathoniellus. The sequence goes on along the minus strand of OX453307.1, from coordinate 2,234,202 downwards.
GTCCCAAAACTTCTGGGCACGTTGGTCGATGGAGTATTTGCATATCCTGCAACAGCGCGTGAAGTGGACAGATAAAACCACCCCACCCCAGACTGGCGACCTCGTGTTGATTAAGGATGCTAACCTGCCGCCCCTATGTTGGCGAAGGGGGCGCATTGTTAAACTCTACCCCGGAACTGACGGAGTTCCTCGTTTTGCTGAGGTTTTGGTTCGGGATTCGGTTTTGAAGAGAGCAGTTAGTGGGCTCTCCCGATTACCCGTAGATTGACGTACCGTTCTTAACGGTCCGGGGCGGGGGGATGTTCGGAAAAGATCGACGTTTCTGAACGCAACTCTAATGTCACGTCAAATTGACATTAGCTGTCACTTGAAGTTGACAGGGACTTGATTGAAATTCTTCTTGGAAAAATGTCGGAATAATTTTGCTGAATTTGTTAAAGGTCGCTCGCGTTGAATGTGCCTGGCATATCGAGTTTGAATCCATCTAAAATTATCTATGTGATCCCGTTTTGTACGACCAAGGTTTTGATGCCATCTCTGGAGTGGCCGGTCGCGGATGCTTTGAAAGATAACCTTTTCTACCACACGCGCTTGTTGTTGGGACTGTAAATCATAATAAAAGAGGCTCCCCCGTGTGTGTCTTTGTGTATCTATTGTTGAAACGCCCAGTGTCTTGTGAACGCTGTTATTTGTGTTGTGAGTGAGGTCACTAATCGGTAAGGTCTGCAGAAGAAGAAGATACCTGGGGCGCGCGCCCCGTCTCGCCGCAGCCGAGGAGATTTTCGACACCACAGAACCGTATGTGAAATCACCTTACTTAACATTCTCTCCACTGTGTATCGCAGTCCTATTGTTCAGTTACATCCCGGCTGAAACCAAGATTTGTCCGGAGTCTATACTCATGATAGCCTTCCACTGCGCCAATGCTGACTCCGCGGTCTAGGCAGGGGTGTACTGAACACACACTATTTTATATCACGCTTTTTCACTTTGAGTGAAGATGATTAGTCACATGCCCCCTTATTCCAAAACGTGAACTACAAATAGTCCTGGTTTAAAACTGGTACTAAACTGGTGCTGTCACTTTCATTTCCCAAATGAAAGACAGAATTAGCATCAGTTTTAAGCCAGTAGGACTAACATGCTACAACGAGATAGCACGAGATAGTTTGTCGCATTACTTTCGACCGATCTGTAGGGCTAACATGACAGCAACGAGATAGCACGAGATAGTTTGTCGCATTACTTTCGACCAATCAGATCGCTCATAGATAGCGCGCGTGACTGCTAATTGGTTGGAAGGCGCGCGACAAACTAACTCGTTGCCGTCATGTTAGCCCTACAGATCGCTCGTAAATAGGGCGCGTGACTGCTGATTGGTTGGAAGGCTCGCGACAAACTATATCGTGCTATCTCGTCGCCGTCATGTTAGCCCTACTGGTCTAATGGAGTTTAAGGTTGGTTCTGCCTTACGCCTTACCTCGGGTATCTCCAGCTGTCTCTGCTCGGGTGGTGGGTGCACGAAGACAGGTTTAGGCTTGTTGACATTTAGCACTGACATTTCGATGCGCGCGGTGGCGGTATGTGTTAAAAATTGGCACCTTACCTATTTTTTTCGCAGGTTTTTGTTTGTTAAAGACAAAGATGGTCATCTAAATATTATCATCAGCGAAACACCTGAGAAATAAGGGAATAAGACCTGAAATAAGTCTTCATGTCTCACCTCAGGTATCTCCAGCTGTCTCTGCGCGGGCTGTGGATGTACGAAGACAGATTTATGCTTGTTGACACTCAGTATTGAGATGTTGACGCGCGCGGTGTCTGTGTTGAATCTTGGCTTCTTACCTATTTATTTCTCCTCAGTCCGGGTTTCTTCAAGAGTATCTGTTTCGCTGGCAGGTTTTGTTTGTTAAACCCGAGTATGGAGCTCATCTAAATATTAGCGTCAGCGATACACTTGCCCCCTCGACAAGTGGCTTTCTATTATCGATATCGCCAGTAGAATAGAAAGAAAATGTATTGGATTGACATAAGCGATTGAAATGTCACGTGACCGCTAATCACTTGTCACTTGTCAGTCACTTGTCTAGACCCCCTAAGCAATAAGTAGCATTGCCATACTCAATGCCTTGATCGACTTGAAATAAGTCTTCCTGTCTCACCTCAGGTATCTCCAGCTGCCTCTGCTCCGGAGGCGGATGCACAAACACAGGTTTGTGCTTGTTGACGCTCAGCACTGAGATGTCGACTCGCGCAGTGTCGGTGTGGGTACCGTGGCCAGCTCCGTCGGTGGCCGCCACCACGAGACGGTGGGTGGTGTTGCCGGCCACCGGCTTGGCCGGGTAGATGATGCCGGTGTTGGGATCCACTCGGAACACGCCTGGAGTTGAGAATGTTTTTATAATCTTTATGATTGTACCATTTTGTCTAGAAACTACAGAGTTATTTTGTAAATGCGTGGCTTCTTTTAAGGCTGATGAGTTTTTTTCACCCGTTTTTCTAGTCAGTTAAATTATGTCAACGGGTGGTAGGTAGGTAAAAAGATGTTGGACGATTAATAAGCATTAATTTTATTTAACTATGTAAATAAATAGTAGATTGTATTACAAGGGAGCAAAATAATATATTTACGGCGAGGGCGCTATTTTGAATCCAGAGCGCAGTGAAGGATTCTAGAGTAGAATCTCGAGCGCAGCGAGGGATTCTAAAGTAGAATCCTGAACGCAGCGAGGGATTCAATATACGCCGCCCGAGGTGAAAATAATTTTGCGGCCGAGTAATACACTCTGCTTTTCATCCCCCTCTATAAGAAAAGCAGTAAAGACAACTCAAACTACCTACCTTTTATTTGTCGTTCGGATACATCATAGCGCTAGTCGGGCAAGAAAAAAATTTAAGTTTCGAAATTAAAAAAAAAAAAAATATGTCCTTCAGATTCCTTCTAAGTATCTCCGGGGATGCCGTAGGGGGGGTTGAAAATTTTGTTAGATTTTAGCTACGAACCACCGTTTACGAGATATTCTCAATTTTATAAAATTCCGTTTTTGATAATTTGTCTGTCCCGAAAAAAGTCCCGGCCCCATACAAAATCAGTTGTTTTTTTTTAAGTACTGCATACCCTTTGCTACACTCCAACCAATGCTTCTTTAATTATGTTCTAAATTCAAATCTCATCGTTTTGGATTCAAATCTCATTTATACCCTCTTGTCATAACAGGTAAACAATGAATCGTTTTGGACCCTGTTATTAGATAAACAATCATCGCTTTTCGAATCGATGGGATGAAAAAGTTTTTGACTTTGACTTTGTAGCTTTGTAGCTAGCAATAAATCTTTTATATGCCAGTACCCTTTGTTCGCTGGATATCAGATTAGCAAAATTTCAGATTTTAAAGAATACAATATGATCACCATTAATGTAAAATGACATGTGTCCTTATTTAGGAAGAGTTTCTTTACACAAAATGAAGATTCCACCTTAATTAATATTCATGGTTTTTATGGTTAGCAACATCTAATAATTCAGATACGACAACTGTAATAATTTCTAAAGACTTCAGTATCTGAAATTCGTGCCTACCAGGTTCACTCTGCTCGACAATGCTGTACTCGATCTTCCCGTTAACTCCTTCGTCTTTGTCTTCAGCCAGGACTTGCAGGATAGCTGACGGGGGATCCAGGCGGATGTTCTCCGCCACTGTGCTCTTGTACACTTGTTGGGAAAATACTGGAGCGTGGTCGTTTATGTCCAGGACTTTGATGTGGACCTGGTGGGGAGAATTGAGTTGTATGTCACAAATAAACCAGTAAGAGCATGACCTGAAGCTTGATTAACAGGAGCATCTTTGAACTATCGAAACATTGACGAATAAAGAGATAAAAACATGATCACAATTTTGCCAGATTTCCTGACCCTAGTAATAAACATTCGGCAAAATTGCGGGTCTACTGTACCTATTTAAAAACAATGTCAAATGTCTGGATTTTGATATAGTTCAATTAAAATTTATTAAAATTGTTATTGCCGAGCAGTTTTGAGTTTGCGTTTGGTCAAACCAGACTTTAAAAGGCACCACCCACACACACATACACACACGCTGTTAACGCCATCTATCTGATACCCAAGGCAACAATATCTGTCATTGCCTTTCCTGTCAAACCAATAGTACCTTGGCTTTCGGATGGATGGCGCTAGCTCTTTGTCGATAAAGCAGTAGTAGAGTGCTCGTCAGATAAGTCTGCGCGCGGTAAAAATCGAATACTAATCTTTTCTATAACATTAGAACAAAAAATGCACTGTAACTAGCGCCAAAAACGCGCCAAGCACATGCAGAGTTATCTGACACACACTCTACCACTTTACCTATCACGTCACATGACATCTTTCGACACTCTGCCATTTTGTATTATATTCTCAAGCGCAACGCGCAACGCTAACAATTGTACCTACCTAATATTGTAATAAAGACAATTTAAAACCTTTTTGGGGCGTTCACCTTTTCCTAAACACACGCACTCACTCACGCAGTCACACGTGCACACATGATAAGACACAACTCACAATGCAAATTGTATACCTCATCATCATCATCAGCCATTTAATGTCCCCACTGCTGGGGCACTGGCCTTCCTTATGGATGAATAAGGCGAATGAGCCATGACCCACCACGCGGGCTCAGTGCGGATTGGTGGGTATTAACGAATGCAAGTGCAGCCGGGACCAACGGCTTAACGTGCCTTCCGAAGCACGGAGGAGCTCGAGATGAAAAGTTTTTGGTCACCCATCCCGTGACCGACCATTGCGAACGTTGCTTAACCTCAACGATCGCAGGCCGAGCGCGCTATCCACTGCGCCACGGGCTCCTCATTGTATACCTACCTCAGTAATATTGTACCTTTACAAACTGTTATTTTACTATAGATAAGTAAGGCATTGTTATGGAAAAGCGGGGCCTCCTGACACGGGCAATCTAACTTAAAAAGGGACTCCAACCATTCTTGTAACGTATGAACATTAAATTATTATTATTTTCACTTACCGGTACGCTAGTACTCCTCCTTAGTTGCGCAGGCGCGCTGTCACTGGCTGTCGCACGCAACCACACGTCAGCAGTCTGTTCCCGGTCGATGTCGCCCGCCACTGTCACCACGCCAGTGGTGGGGTCGATGGAGAATAAGGACGACAGGTTGCCCGTCAAGCTGTAGGTTACTTCGCCGTATTCTCCTACGAGGAATTCAAGTTGTGAGTTTAGTTTTCTGGATAATTTGGATCAACACAGAAACTAAAAGATTCAATTTTGACTGAAAAAATATTGTTCTGCACTAAAAGTGCATAGTTAGGTCACACCGACTTTGAGCCGAAAATTGAAGTTTCAAGAAAACTTATTCATGCTGAAATAAGCTATTGAAAAATGGAATTTATATCAATAACACTAATACAAGTATCAGAAGTAACTACTTGATCTTAAGTTAATATTTAACAATGACGTTTTCAGCATTATTATGTCCCGGCAGTTACCTAAGAGATAACATAGCCAATTAGCCAGTTTCTTAGTGATTGAGGATTCTGGAAGTAGTGCGCTTCCACCTTTAGCCTTATCACCGCTTATAACATCTGCCGGCCTAGCATGAACGGCTTTTATCGCGCGATATGATATGGTACGGCAAGTTGTCTTGCTTACTCCACTAAGGTGTAAGCAAGATGGCATGCCGTATGAATAAAATGAAATGAATGAAAAACATTTATTGACACATTACAAAAACATACAAGGGTAAAATACAATAATAACATTAAATTAAAAAAGACAGTGACGTTTTTTTTACCCTGTGGTGACGTGCCAATCAAGACCCTGCCTCAGCATAAGTTGTTTCAGGGTGAAAGGTCACCCCGCAACAACGCTGGTATCGTATCATATCATATCGCGTGATAAAAGCCGCTCATGCTAGGCCGGCAGGTGTGAGGAGGGCTAAGTGCTACCCCGTAATGATGTCGATAAAAATAAAAAATTAAAGCATCATCATGAAAAAAGTAGAATTTTGTAGATACTCAGATGAAATTACCACTGAAACTCGATTAAAAGTGACAAATATTTACAGAACTGACTCACCTTCATCTTTGTCCACGGCAGTGACCGTAACAACTTTAGTCCCGGGCGCGGAATGCTCAGCCACAGCGGCGTCGTAAGCTTCGGCCGCGAACACCGGTTCTTCGTCATTCACGTTCAGGATGTCCACCACCACTGATGCTGAAGTGGACAACTGCGGCACGCCTGAGTCGAGTGCGACCAGGGTGAAGTTGATGCTGTGAAGCTTCTCGTAGTCTATTCGCTGCGACGTTTTTACTACGCCTGTAAAACGATGACTAATGTTGTTTATGCAATAAATCATTTTGAGGAATCCGTGATGCAGTGGTTAGTGAGCTAGGCCTGCGATCGTTGAAGTTAAGCAACTTTCGCAATGGTCGATCACGAGATGGGTGACCAATAAGATATTATCTCGAGCTCCTCCGTGCTTCGGAAGGCACGTTAAGCCGTTGGTCCCGGCTGCGTTTGCAGTCGTTAAAACCCACCAATCCACATTGGGCAAGCGTGGTAGGTAGTAGATCATGGCCCATAATCATATCCATCTATAAGGTAAGACCCAGCAGCGGGGTCTTATAATGGCTGATGATAATGATGCAATAAAAGCCCCTTTTTTATTTAAGACTAGCTTTCCGCCCGCGGCTTCGCCCGCGTGAACTACACGACGTTATCCCGCGGGAATGTAATATTTTTCCGGGATAAAAAGTAGCCTATGTTCCTCTCCAGGCTACAAAGTATCTATGTTCCAAATTTCAGCCAAATCCGTTCAGCCGTTTTCGCGTGATTGAGTAACAAACATCCAAACATCCAAACATCCAAACATCCAAACATCTAAACTTTCACATTTATAATATTAGTAGGATGACCGCACAAAATCGACCACTTGTCCAATGTCATCAGTATCATTCTCTTGCCTTTCTCATGTATTTGAGGTCGGCGCAGTACATCTTTTTTTTTATACATCTTTATCAGCCGTCTTTTTTGAAAACACCAGTTACTTCACACAATATCTTCACGCAATCTAACAGCCTTATATTTGGCCGTCTTTTACCAACATACCCAATATCATTCAAATTCTTTAGTCGCTCACTTTCTCTCACTTTTTTACCATAAATTTATTACATAAGTTTACTTATTTTACGAATATTTAATTTCACGCCTGGCATTGGGGTCCAAAACTGTAAGAGAGCGATTAATGTGCGCTGTGTACCACACAAATCTTATATTACAACATAATAAATCTGTTCTGCCATTGTTATTGCTATTTAAACTAAACTCACCCGTGACATTATTGATCTCGAAGAACGGATTAGGCGGTTGTATGACGATGGCAGCTATAGGTGATTCCTTGTCGGTAGCGGTGAAGGTGTCCAGAACTGTGCCTAGAGGTTGTTCTTCCGCCATGTTGAGGTGGTAGGCAGGCTGGCCAAACGCGGGAGAGTGGCGGTTCACGTCTACTATGTTTATTATGAGTTCCCCTAAAATATTAAAAAGAGGTTGTAATGTAACAGAATTGCTGAAAAATTCTTCCAATATTTGGCCACTTGTGGTTGCATTTTAAGCAAGGCAAACACGACTGAGCTGGGTGCCTACCATCAACTCTTATTGCGGTTTTGTTTAGGAACCTAAACTGATCTGCTTCGCTTATTCGTACCACGACAGCTTAATATCAATGACAGCGATTCAGTGATCATTCAATGACATTTCACAGCCGCTGAGCTGTCATCAACTCTTATTTGACGTATAACTTGGCCAAGTTAACATGTCACCTGCAGGTTATACCCGTCCCTTTCACTCTCCTGGCATGACAGAATCGAGTGAAAGAGACGGGGAGAAGAAATAAGGACACAAATCGTTCGGTCATTTACATTTAGCAATTCATTTGCGATCCAGTTTTTAGAAGGTCATGGTACGAAAGAAAGCAATTCATTTTAGGAACCTATTCTGCATCGCGCTATTTTTGAATCGCTGTCTTAAAGTTGATGGTATGCACCCTGTTCTTTCAATTATTTGTATAGAGAAAACAAAAGACGTGTTCTCTAGCGACATCACTGCACTTCAAAATGTCATTTGAGTAATATAAAACTTGTCAGACAGATGGCCATCATAGATTTCTGGAACTTTGATATTGACCATTTTTCGTTTTTCCATTTCTTGTTCTTTATTATTATAGAGTCAGTATGTTTTTAGATTACCTTCAGTCTGCTGCAAGGTCAAAGCAGACGCATCAGTAACAGCTACAGGTAGGGTCAAAACGGCTGCCCTACCACGATCGAGCCTCTGCGCTACCACCACTGACCCGTTTGGTTGCACGGAAAACCAAGAACCAAAGATGCCTTCATCAGATACCTAGAGAAAGAAATCAGGTATGTTTGTTGGTTCTAGATATGTACAGGAAATCTTGGATTGATAATAAATTGTACATATTGTACCGACAAATTACAACATTTTCAGTACATTATATAACTCTACTTTAAATTCTCGGCTAGTTGGCATGGCTAACCTAATGGTTATGGTTAACTAAAGCAAGAGTTAGTTCTTACAAAAACATTTTTAAAGTTTTAAAATCTTTGAAAAAAAAACGGCTACAAAAACTGATATTCGTTTTCATAAAAAATACTTAAGTACAATCTTACCTCTTTTCCATTCTTATCGACAGCTTTAATAACCCTGTCCTGAAGTAGCTCGTAGACTAACAATCCATTATCCGTGATGTCTGGATCTACAGCTATCAGATTGTGAACCAGAGTACCGACTTCAGCGTCTGCGGACACTTCAGCCCGCTGTATGGGCGGAGTAAAGGATGGTTTCTTGTCGTTCACGTTGATCACGTGGACTGTCAGCTCAGCGGTGCCAGTTAGGCTGGGCATACCTGAAGGGAATTACTTTCGTTATTTGTTGGATGGAACATGAAAATGATTTTTGATATATTCGATTAGCCTACAAAATTGTTTTTGTCTCAGAATTCTTAAAATAAACATGTGTTTCGAATTGAATAGAAGAAATAAATAGAATCGACCAAATTCTGATAAGTATGGCGTATTCAAAATTAATTGTAACTCTACTTTGCCGTCCCATTGAGAGTTAGGAATAAGTCGTAGTGTGATGTTGTCGATGCAGTACTTGTTAAAATGTGGTGATGATGAAACTTACCAAGATCAGATGCGATGATTTGGATCCGGTACGTGTTCCTCTTGTCATAGTCCAGTGCGGCGGCGATCGTGACAACACCAGTGACGTTGTCGATGACGAATGCTTCTTGCGCACCCTTCTGGATGCCATACTTGATCTCTGCGTTGACGCCGCTGTCCAAGTCTGTAGCTCTTACGGCTGCTACTTCAGTACCTGTTTTGGAAGAGTAACAAGAAATGCTAGAAAACAACAGTACCTGTAGTACTATCGAAGGGTGATTGTGCATAAGCTTCAAAAAACTATAATAATTATAGGCAAAGAAACGAAAGGCTATTTTTAGGGTCACAATTATTTGTAAATTTTGAGTAAATAATATCAATTAATGCCAATAACTGTGTTTAACTAGTGTTATCTTTTCTAACCCAGTGAGTTGTCCTACTAATCCTACTAATATTATAAATGTGAAAGTTTAGATGTTTGGATGTTTGGATGTTTGGATGTTTGTTACTCAATCACGCCAAAACGGCTGAACGGATTTGGCTGAAATTTGGGACACAGATACTATGAAGCCTGGAGAGGAACATAGGCTACTTTTTATCCCGGAAAAACATCACATTCCCGCGGGATAACGTCGTGTAGTCCACGCGGGCGAAGCCGCGGGCGGAAAGCTAGTTGGATATAAAATATCATATTGAGGATTTTTTTTCTACTGTACTCGTTGTTCAGTACACCCCCGCCTAGACCGCGGAATCAGCATGGCGCAGTGGAAGATTATCATGAGTATAGACTCCGGACAAAAACTAGGTTTCAGCCGGGATGTAACTGAACAATTGGACTGCGATACACAGCGACTTATTGTTAAGTAAGGTGATTTTACATACGGTCTGTGCTGTAGAAAGTCCCTGGGCAGCGTGGGGAGAGGGGGGGGGGCCCCCCTGTGGCTCCGTCTTCTTCTGCAGACCTTACCAATTCGTCACCTTACTCACAACACAAATAACAGCGTTCCCAAGACACTGGGCGCTTCAGCAATACACAACGACACACGCGGGGGAGCTTGTTTATTAATATATATTTTCCCGAAAACAACGCGTGGGGTGGCACTCTTTATTTCAAAACTCCGCGACCGGCCCGATCGTCACGATGGCGTCAAAATCTTGGTCGTACAAAACGGGATCACATAGATAATTTAAGATTCAATTCAAACTCGATATGCCAGGCATATTCAACGCGAGCGATTTTTAACAATTCAGCAAAATTAATCCGACATTTTCTTACAAGAATTCCAATCAAGTGCGCTGTCAACTTCAAGTGACAGCTAAATGTCAATTTGACGTGACATTAAAGATGCGTTCAGAAACGTCGATCTTTTCCGAACATCCCCCCGCCCCGGACCGTTAAGAACGGTACGTCAATCTACGGGTAATCGGGAGAGCCCACTAACTGCTCTCTTCAAAACCGAATCTCGAACCAAAACCTCAGCAAAACGAGGAACTTCGTCAGTTCCGGGGTAGAGTTTAACAATGCGCCCTCTTCGCCAACATAGGGGCGGCAGGTTAGCATCCTTAATCAACACGAGGTCGCCAGTCTGGGGTGGGGTGGTTTTATCTGTCCACTTCACGCGCTGTTGTAGGATATGCAAATACTCCATCGACCAACGTGCCCAGAAGTTTTGGGACATCTGTTTCAAAAGTTGGTATCGCGACAAACGATGGGATCCTACATCCTGAATCGGATATTCAGGCAAAGCCAAAAGGGGCTGTCCGATCAAGAAATGACCTGGGGTCAACGCTTCCAGGTCATTCGGGTCCGAAGACAACGGGCACAAGGGTCGCGAGTTGAGGACGGCCTCAATTTTACAAAATACCGTATCAAGTTCCTCAAACGTGAGAATAGTTTCTCCAATCACGCGACGCAAGTGTGTCTTGGCAGCCTTTACACAAGCTTCAAAATTTCCTCCCCAGGTCGGACAAGCTGGAGGGCTAAACTTCCAGATTATCCCACGCCGGGAGAGGGTGGTTCCAATGTCTATTTTATTATCAACAAAAAACTTAACTACTTCCTTAAGATAATTACACGTTCCCTTATAATTAGTACCACAATCGGAACGTATCAATGTCGGCAGTCCTCTACGGGAAACAAATCTGCTCAAGGCGGCGACAAAGGCTTCGGTAGACAATTCCGAGACAATTTCCAAATGGACAGCCTTGGTGGACAAACACACAAACACGCACAAGTACGCCTTATAGGTTTTAGCATTACGCAGTCTCGAAGCCTTTACAGTAAAGGGACCGGCGAAGTCGGTGGCGACTCCGGCAAAAGCTCTACATTCCGTGACGCGATCAGCAGGCAAATCACCCATCTGGGGCTGCATGGTCGCGGCCTTCAATCGATAACAAGGCAGGCAACGGAAAACCACAGTGCGAATGGCTCGACGAGCAGACAAAATCCAAAATTCACGCTGCAAAATGGCCAACAAAGCATTACAGCCAGCATGTTGTGCATTCACATGGCGATCTGTTATTATCAGTTGAGTCAAATGTCCGGCTTTAGGTAACAAAAGGGGGTGACGAGCTCCATACGGCAGGTTCGCATTTCGAAGTCTTCCGCCGACTCGCAAAAGCCCACTCTCGTCCAGGAAGGGATTCAATCGCGATCCCGCGCCCTTCAACTTGCGACGGCCTAAACGCAAAATTTCAATCTCGGACTCAAAACTATCAGCTTGTACTCTCCGGACCCAAAACAAGAGCGCGTCCCTACGCTCGTCCGGAGTGAGAACCGACGAATCACGCCTCGCGCGTAGGTTTCTGCAATTGTACACAAAACGTCTGATCCAAGCGGTAACACCAAGCAGCTTCTGTAAGGAGCTGTACCGATCCAACAACAAATCCTTTTCCCCGGCGGGGTTAGTCTCCAGGACGCATGCCCGCATATCAGGAACGGCTACGTTCGACAACGCTGGAGAGGGCGGCCACTCCGACTCAGGCCGCATCAACCACTGTGGGCCCCACCAGAGGGGGTGGTTAATTAGGGTTGGGGCTACACAACCCCGAGACGCACAATCCGCGGGATTCATGGTTCCCGGCACGTGTCTCCAAATCAACTCGATGTCGGAATTACAAATCTGCGACACTCGATTGGCCACAAACACGTCCAAGGTGTGCGCCGGAGCCTTCAACCAACAAAGGACGACCTGACTGTCCGTCCAAGCATAAACCTCTTGTATCTTAATAGATCGACCTAATGTGAGCCATACGTGGTTCAACAAACGCATTAGGAGGGCAGCTCCACACAATTCCAACCTCGGGATCGTATGACGAGTCCGAAGGGGAGCGACTTTGCTTTTCGCTATCACCAGATGCACAGCAACAACTCCGTCAACAGTAACGGTGCGGAGGTACACGGCCACAGCAAATCCACGTTCGGAGGCATCGGAGAAGCCGTGAAGAGTAACTTTACAATTTTCAGAATGGAGGAATAGCCTCGGCAAATGCACTTCATTAATCTCGGGGAGGGATGAAACGAAGCTCGACCAATCTCGGAGTAACTCGTCCGAGAGGGGTTCATCCCACGACACACCCGAAGCCCATAACCGTTGCAAGAAACACTTGGCCATAAACAGCACGGGGCAAATCCACCCATTGGGGTCAAAGGTACGTGCGACAGTAGACAATACTAAACGCTTGGTCCAGACTTTCGGTGGTCGTAAATCCACACAATAAGTGAACGTGTCAGAGACCGGTTTGTACTGTACGCCAAGGACGGTCACCACATGGGGATTATCAACATTTTCGAATAGGTGGGGGTCCTGCTGGTGCTCTTCGGGCAAACCTACCAGTACATCAGGCGAGTTGGATATCCATTTCCTCAACTCGTAACCTCCCGACTTCAAAAGGGCGGTGAGTTCGTCTCTCAGGACAATCGCCTCTGAGACAGATGAGGCGCCCGTGCAAATGTCATCCACATAGACGTCACTGGCCAAAATGGCGGAGGCGCGAGGGTATCTCAAGAGCTCCTTCTCGGCCAACTCCAACAAAGAACGAATCGCAACAAACGGGCTCGAAGCCAAACCGTACGTATTCGTATTCAATTCATAAATCAACAAGGGGTCCCTAGGACTCTCTCTCCACAAAATCAATTGGTACCTCCTATCCTCTGGATGGATGACCGTTTGTCTGAACATCATCCGGATGTCAGTCATAAATACAATTTGGTGCCGCCGGAAGTTGGTCAAAATGTCTGAGATCTCCGTGTGCAGCTTGGGACCTACATGCAGACACTGGTTCAAGGACGCTCCAGTAGAGGTGGGAGCCGAACCGTCAAAGACCACCCGAATCTTTCCGGATTTCAAAACGGCGTGGTGCGGCAGAAAGAAGTGCTCAACGGAGCGCCAATCCAAATCGCTCACGGACATGTGCCCTAACTCCTCATACTCCCGCATGAATTCAACATACTTCTGGCGGAAGACCGGATCCTTGCTCATGCGACGCTCCATCGCCACTAGCCTACGTTCCGCTAGCGGTCGGGATTCGCCCAGAGGAGGTCGGCCGGCACGAAAGGGGAGACGGGTGATCAAACGACCAGAGCGGAGGCGACCAGTGTTATTCTGGTAATACAACTCGCATTCATCCGCTACTGGGTCGACCCGCGGGGCTGGTGGAGGTTCCTCAACCTCCCAAAACTTCTGCACCACTTCGGAGAGAGACACATTAAAAACAAGACCGCGATCCTCATCAAGGGAATCCAAAACGCGGCGAGCAGGGCCCATCACAACTGTACCGAGTGTCGTCTGCAGAGCTACCAAGCCATCTGGCTGCAAAACTCGCTTCCCCGTCAACAAAACTCGCCCCAGGACATCGGCTCCAAGGAGAGCATCAATCGGGCCTGGGCGGAAGAAATTTGGATCGGCGAGTGGGGAATCAGACACCAAAGACAACATACTCGGTCCCAAGTCAACTGAAGGTTGACGGCCAACAACTGTGTCCAACACAATCGCCGAGGTCTTAATGCCTGGCGTGGACTTATTACGTGATGTAAATGTGAAGTCAACATGCCCTAACAACCCGGGGACTTTCACATCGCCAACACCTCTCACGCCTTCCGTGTGGGGGTGCACCTTGAGGGCCAACCGCCTAACTAACCAAGATGACACAACACACCCCTGAGCACCGGAATCCAACAAGGCGCGAACTTCCACAAGGTCGCCATTCAATCCCCTGACAAGCACAGAGGCCGTGGGCAACAAAACGGTCTCTGGAGGGGTGGCTACAATCGACCGTAAACACGTTGATTGCTAGTATGTGGGGTCCCCAGACGTCCCCCCATGGTAAGGGGGTCGCTCATAGCGATCCAGTGGGTCCCATTCTCCCACATACTGCCTACGTCCAATTCGCCCGGTATCAGGTGGGTTATATCTCCCGGCCCCTTGAAGACGGGGCGGGCGCCGCTCCAAACGCGGGTATTCGGCGAGCGGCGGCGAGAATCGGTGCCTAGCACCCACCGTGTACGTCGCCCCATAGTCGAGGGGGCACGGTGACCGATTTTCAGAAGGGGGGTCCCTAGGACCCCCGGCTGTGCGAGGCTCAACACGTTGCGGGGGGCTTCTACGACCTCCCGCAACGCTCGCAAAATCGAACCCCCTAGTTGGGGACCGATTTTCCATGGGGGGTCCGTGGGACCCCCGCCCGTGCGAGGCTCAAAACGTCGCGGGGGGCCTCTACGACCTCCGGCAACGCTCGCATAACTCATCCCCATCCTTGGGGATCGGTTTCCCATGGGGGGTCCCTGGGACCCCCGCCCGTTTGAGGCTCCAAACGTGGCGGAGAGCGTCTGGGGCCACTCTGGTGGCCACTAGAACTGCTGCGGGATGCAAACACCGCGGGGGGTCCGAGCCCCCCACCCATACGAGGTGATCCTGCAGCGACGCGCTGCGGCGCTCCGCCGCCTTCTGGGCTGTTCATGCAGAGGAGGGGATGGTGGTTGCCCTTACAAAAGCGGCATGGGTGCGCTTGGGTACATTCGCGCTGCATGTGCAGGCCCAAGCACGAGTAGCACCATGTCCGTTGTCGCGCGATCGCTCGACGGCCTTGGACGCGCTGGTCGAGGAACTTATCACAACGGGTCGTGCTGTGACCCGGTTCCCGACAGTACAAGCAGCGGGCGGTCTCCTGGACGGCGGCATAGCGGCCGGGCGCGCGAGGGGCCATACGCCCCCTACGGGGGGGTCCGGTGGGGGACCTACTCTGTGGCACAGGTCGTTCGGGTCCCATAGGACCGGCCAGAGAGGAATTATCTGCCAGTCTACTCTCTCCTTCCAGGAACGTCAAGAGGTCCGAGAAGGGTGGCAGATAAGTCGCACTATCCCCACCATACTGCTGCTCAAAACGGACCTTAACAGAGTCCGGCAACTTTCCCAGGACAATGTGCAGTAACAAAAACGACCACTGCTCCACTGGGAGTTTTAAGTTTTTTAATGCGTTGTAGGCAACCAACAGCGGATTCAACAAAGCCACTCTCAAGTGCATCACGCTGGCAACGCGGGGTAAATTCAAAATGGCGGCAACATGGTTGTCCGCCAGACGCCGTACGTTCTGGTACCGACGGGCAATCAAATCCCTAGCAATAGGGTAGTTTTCATCCGAGGGGGCCAAATGTTGAACCGATTCAAGGGCCTCCCCTTCCAACACGGATAACAAGTACGCTAACTTCTGGCCCTGGGTCAAATCATCCCGGGCATGTACCAGACTATCAAAAATATTAATAAAGCCCTCCCAGTCCTCTAGACGACCAGCAAAACGCCTTAAGTCTAAGGGGCCCAATCTAGCAAATAGCGGGGGCATACTCTTAGATGTGACCGGGGACGGGCTCGGTTCATTCTCTCTTGCCACTTGCAAAGGTCGAGCTACCTGGGTAATTCTGTCCGCAAAATCATAACACTGGTCCACATCCAAACCGACTTCTTGTCGCATTTCCACCTCGGCCTCAACAGTCTTTTCCAAAAATAAGGCATACTGTTCATCAACAACAGCCAAACGTATGGGCAGATCTACGTATCTGTTCAACAAGGCCTCCGGCCTCCTATCCGGTCGATCCAACAATGCGACCGCAGAAGCTAACCACCGTAACTCAGAACGTATTTTGGCTTTAGCAGAGGAGGCCGTCATTGTAACGTCACAAATTTATCAACAAAAACAACAAATTCAAAACATTCACCATAACACAAAATCTCCAATACTTGGAGGTTATTAATAACCACAAAATTCCAATATTACAACAACAAAGTATTTATAATGACACAAACTCTTAAATATTTGGAGGTTATCAGAAAACAACAAAACTCACTGACTATTGAAATTCACTTCATTGAAATTCACTCAAAATCACTGACTATTGAAATTCACTTGGATATCAACACAACAACAAGTTAATTTTAATTATTTCAAAGCACAAGTTTCAATGAGTTTTAATGTGTAAACAATGTCCCAAATCATTTAAGTTTCACTAAGTATTGAGTGCAAACTTATTAGCTAACCTTTTATTAGCTATTATTTAGCAACAAACTTGTCAATATTCACAACTCAAATTTGCTAACAAACTAAATAACAATTATTATGAACAAAGAAAGGCATCTGTTTACATTTTGGAACTTCAATACATGACAATTAATTACAAGACATGGAACCAACAACAAAAGGAATGCCCTTTACTTTTCAAATGCAAGTTAATTACCATTTACAAGTACAAATTAATCTAGTCCGGACCAGATGGTCATCAAAACGGCACTGATTAATCGACAAAGTTTTGGCGTGGGCCTGTCAGGCCTTCAAACTACGCTCTGCTACCAAGTAATGTTCAGTACACCCCCGCCTAGACCGCGGAATCAGCATGGCGCAGTGGAAGATTATCATGAGTATAGACTCCGGACAAAAACTAGGTTTCAGCCGGGATGTAACTGAACAATTGGACTGCGATACACAGCGACTTATTGTTAAGTAAGGTGATTTTACATACGGTATGTGCTGTAGAAAGTCCCTGGGCAGCGTGGGGAGAGGGGGGGGGCCCCCCTGTGGCTCCGTCTTCTTCTGCAGACCTTACCAATTCGTCACCTTACTCACAACACAAATAACAGCGTTCCCAAGACACTGGGCGCTTCAGCAATACACAACGACACACGCGGGGGAGCTTGTTTATTAATATATATTTTCCCGACAACAACGCGTGGGGTGGCACTCTTTATTTCAAAACTCCGCGACCGGCCCGATCGTCACGATGGCGTCAAAATCTTGGTCGTACAAAACGGGATCACATAGATAATTTAAGATTCAATTCAAACTCGATATGCCAGGCATATTCAACGCGAGCGATTTTTAACAATTCAGCAAAATTAATCCGACATTTTCTTACAAGAATTCCAATCAAGTGCGCTGTCAACTTCAAGTGACAGCTAAATGTCAATTTGACGTGACATTAAAGATGCGTTCAGAAACGTCGATCTTTTCCGAACACTCGTACTAGACAAAGGTGTCAGAGTACGAGCAACAGTTACGAATACATATAAGTTGGGCAAAGTAAATGATAATCTACCTATTGGTGCATCTTCGGGTACATCAGCGTCGTATTTGTCGATGTCAAAGATAGGGGCGTGGTTGTTCACATCGCGGACGGCGATCTCTACCTTGCACGTCGCATTGTGGACGCCATCTGTCGCCTGTGGAAATAAAACAAGTTATATTTTTAACTTATGAAGAACCATAATTATTTATTTTGGTTCAATTAACACAGCCCTTTGCACCGTATTAACTTTAAGTGCCTGTACACACAGGGCACTAGCGTTTGCGTTGGCGTTGCATTTTGTATGCAAATCTGTACAGCGCCTCTAGTGGGCAGTAGCAGAACTACAGATTCTCATACAAAAATGTAACGCTAACGCTCGCCGAGCGCCCAGTGTGTACGGCTACTAGTAACTCAGACTAAGAGCTGGTACACACTGGGCGTTAGCGTTAGCGTTGGCGTTGCATTTTGTATGCAAATCTGTATAGCGCCTCTAGCGGGCCGTAGCAGAACTACAGATTCTCATACAAAATATCTCGCGTACGCTCACCAAACGCTCGCCGAGCGCCCAGTGTGTACAGGGGGTAAGGCCCGTATTCTAGATCTCTTCTCAAGTATAATAAGAAAAGAATACTAATACATGCAATTCACCCCTTGCTAACTATACTTGAGAAGAGATCTCCATTTGAGAGTCATTTTAGAATACCGGCTTAAATGTCCATTAACGTTGATCCATCTGAACTCTGATCCAAGTAGTAGTACACAGTTTTTGACAAATGATTTTAGGCTTGAACAACAAGTGCGCCAACCACTTTCTTAAAAAAAATCCTATTTTGCGATTTTATTTCCAGTCAACCACTTTATTACCTAAATAAATTTATTGTAGATATGATTAGGTACATGATTACTTACTAGAACAGTGAGTATGATCTTATTGTCTTCTCCATTCTGAGTGACTCCTCCAGTTTCGGGTCGCACACCTATCCTTCCGGTGAGGGGGTCTATCCAGAACGGGTGCACAACGGGTTCGATGATCGAATAGCGGATTTCGGATGACACGTCCACGTCACGGGCTTGTACCTTTGTGAATCAATTAGTACATTACAGCCGAGAACGGGAAGCTAAAAATTTGCATTGTCGAGGATGGGTTTGAAGCCCAAGCCGCAAGCGAGGGCTTTAATCATTCGAGGCAATGCAAATAGCTTCCAGTACATGGCTTAAACTTGTTTTACGAAATGCGAGGAAATACAATTTTTGGTTAACATGGAATGTTAACTTTTGAGAGCATGACATGAGTGAGAAAAAAATTATTAGGTACTTCTAAAAAATAAGCCACCAGGTAAATGCTTTATAAGTAAGTACCTACCTACTTTTATTTAGCAGGTACTTTTCATTTCCCATACAAAAAGTAGCTGCTAAAGTAATCTGAAGTGCTGGGCCTGTGATAGTTTTCGTTATGATACTCTGGTCTGGTTAGTCACGAGATGGGTGACCAAAACTTATTATCTCGAGCTCCTCCGAGCTTCAGAATGTCCGTTAAGACATAGGTTAGGCAGTCGTTAATACCAATCCGCATTGGGCTCGCATAGTGGGTCATGACGCATTTTCCTTATATATATTCTGTGTCCACGCTTAAAGAAGGCCAGTGCCCCAGCAGTGGGGTTATTAAAAAGGCTGATGATGATAATGAAATTAATTCTGATGCCATAACAACGATGTTTTCAGCATTTTTGTGTTCCGGCAGTTATAGATAAGATAGCCAGTTCCTCAGTAATTGAGGATTTTGGGAGTAGTGCGCTTCCACCTTTACCATTTAACATAAGGTGTGATGAAGGATAAGTGCTACCCCGTTATGGATAAAAAAACACAACTTTATTCAGCCACTTACTTGCAGCTCCGGTTCAAACTTCACTGCATCTTCGTCGATGGCTACTCGGTAGATGGGCGTGGCGAACGTTGGCGGATTGTCGTTTGAGTCATCCAGGGAGATCTGCAGCGACACAACCGTCATCTGACCGGAGCCGTCGTCATCCGTCGCCTGGGGAATGTAAACGTTAGATATGGTATTGTTACAAATTTGAGGTATAATAATAATCTTGAAAGGCATCCGATGTGAAGGCATTCGTAGTTGAACTGGGATGGTTGGAGTAGGTAGTTCAGAATTTCTGGTGCAAAAATAGGCGCAAAAGGTCGTCGACTTGCAGTAATCAATCACATCGTAAAGAAGAAGATGAATGATTATGTCCATGAACATTAGGCACAAGTCAACATTAGGCTGCATTGAGGCAAGACAAGCTTAAGACAAGACTCTGACCTGAATGAGGTCTAATCTGAGTAGTTCATAAAATACTCGCTGGGGCAGCGCCACTTTCCGTAGAGACCTGTCCAGATCCAGATTAGACCGCATTGCTGTGTAAACATACTCTGGATAATTCAATTATTAGTTACTACCTTGTACTGGAGGAAGTAGTCCTTCCTAGTCTCATAGTCCAGGCAAGGAGCGACCCCTGGGGTTAGGCAGGGCGCCACCGTAATGAGGCCGGTCCTATTGTCCACTCGGAATAATTCGGCCCCGTTGCCGGATAGCTGATACACGATGCCGTCGGTGCCAAACCTTTAATATAAAAGTACTAATTAATATCAAATGATAAAATAGTGATCAAGTTCAAGAGCAAGTGTAATTTTATTACTCAGTGATTATTTGATAGAGTTTCTAGTTAAATCGGCTATTGGATGTCAGTACATACTTACAGCAGTTTTATCTCACGAGCGCGGTCCGTTTTTTGTTTTGTGCACCCGTGTATATACACGGTTTGACAGACAGTTTGTATGACAATAGGGGGCTGCGGGATACACACACAAGCGTGGCTCACCCGCGCTCGTGAAATAAAACAACTGTAGCTTTACATGATTCATCATAATCAGCCATATGGCGATATAACATAATTGCGACACTTGGCAAGCGGGTTGGCGATCACAGTAAGGCCTGCTGTTTCAGGGAGCTGCTGCTGCCCATCTCCTGATGGCGGTTTCCCCTCTGTCGCCTCTTACGACGCCCACCGGGTAGTGCTCTTCTTTTATTATTCTTTATGGTTTTTACACAAAATTAGAATTAAGCTCAAATGCTTGGAATGATCTTCCACAAAAATACTTTTTGATTGATTAACTGGTTCTAACCTCCCAGTATCCCTGTCAGTTGCCTTGACAACAGCCACTTTAGTGCCGGCTGGTGCAGCCTCAGCGACGGTGGCGGAGTAAGGTTCGTCGGCGAATTGAGACGCGTTGTCGTTCATGTCCAGTAAGGACACGGTGACGCTCACAAATTACTTCTTGATTGATTAACTGGTCCTTACCTCCCAGTATCCCTGTCAGTTGCCTTGACAACAGCCACTTTAGTGCCGGCTGGTGCCGCCTCAGCGACGGTGGCGGAGTAAGGTTCGTCGGCGAATTGAGGCGCGTTGTCGTTCATGTCCAGTAAGGACACGGTGACGCTCACAAATTATTTCTTGATAAATTAACTGGTCCTTACCTCCCAGTATCCCTGTCAGTTGCCTTGACAACAGCCACTTTAGTGCCGGCTGGTGCCGCCTCAGCGACGGTGGCGGAGTAAGGTTCGTCGGCGAACTGAGGCGCGTTGTCGTTCATGTCCAGTAAGGACACGGTGACGCTCACAAATTACTTCTTGATTGATCAGCTGGTTCTTACCTGCCAGTATCTCTATCAGTTGCCTTGACAACAGCCACTTTAGTGCCGGCTGGTGCCGCCTCAGCGACGGTGGCGGAGTAAGGTTCGTCGGCGAATTGAGGCGCGTTGTCGTTCATGTCCAGTAAGGACACGGTGACGCTCACAAATGACTTCTTGATTGATTAACTGGTTCTTACCTCCCAGTATCCCTGTCAGTTGCCTTGACAACAGCCACTTTAGTGCCGGCTGGTGCCGCCTCAGCGACGGTGGCGGAGTAAGGTTCGTCGGCGAACTGAGGCGCGTTGTCGTTCATGTCCAGTAAGGACACGGTGACGCTCACAAATTACTTCTTGATTGATTAACTGGTCCTTACCTCCCAGTATCCCTGTCAGTTGCCTTGACAACAGCCACTTTAGTGCCGGCTGGTGCCGCCTCAGCGACGGTGGCGGAGTAAGGTTCGTCGGCGAACTGAGGCGCGTTGTCGTTCATGTCCAGTAAGGACACGGTGACGCTCACAAATTACTTCTTGATTGATCAGCTGGTTCTTACCTGCCAGTATCTCTATCAGTTGCCTTGACAACAGCCACTTTAGTGCCGGCTGGTGCCGCCTCAGCGACGGTGGCGGAGTAAGGTTCGTCGGCGAACTGAGGCGCGTTATCGTTCACGTCCAGTAAGGACACGGTGACGCTGGCCTTGGAAGATAGGTGGGGAGACGTGTGCAACTCTTCGGCTATCACCTGGTTATAGAGTGAGATAGGTATTGATAACACGACAAGATAACAGGGACTGAGCCAAAACAATTGCATTTTATTTTTACTTTTATGCATTCACGATGCAATTTTTATTATTGAAAATATGGAAAATGAAGTATTAGAAAAAATAAAACCGTCTCACAACTAGCTCCGATGGGACTCAAACCCATGACCTTTCTTTCACTGGCAGGTTGAATGCTCTGGATTTTGCAATTATGGTGAACTACGTAGTACTTAAACGTAAGAACGTAGACATAAAGGAACCTACCGCTATCTGTTTAGTTAACCTCGTATCCAGTTTGCTTTATAAACTGAAACGATTTTTGTTCGATACAAAAGCGATGACAACGATAATTTACCAACTCGATAGTAATTCATCGCGAGAACACTATATTTGACAATAGTTTCAATAGCATACGTAAAATCTGCATCTAACACCCAACCCAATACAATAGACCAAAAGACCAATTTACCTCCAAGATGAACTTCCTCTGGTTGGGGTCTTCATAGTCGAGGCTGGAGTTGAGCCTCAAGGTCACGGAAGCGCTGCCAGTGGCCGTCGCCGGTTCCACTATAAACGCTCCCATTTCATCCGATAGGCGCAATGAGAACACTGAATTGAGGCCCTGTAAGAAGACAATAGCATCAACATTAAGACAAAATGATTATGAGTAAGTGTTATTTTGTGTGTTTAAAACTGAACGTTTTTAACTTGACTTTAAAATAAGAACATGGCTACGCAGGCCCATATGCTTTGACAATCTCCACGAAATACTTCCAGGGCAGTTGAATCAGCAACTGAACTGCGATGGCTTAACCGTGGCGACTCGTCATTAATTACCGAGTTTTACTTAAGCTCTATCAATTAGGTAACTTACTAGATCATTGTCAGTGACGGTCATATTCAGACTGGACAGTTGCATCCCAACGGGCAGACTCTCAGGGATCTCCACAAAGTATTCGTGGTGGTCGAACCATGTCGACTTAACCGCAGAGACTTTTTGCAGTTCTCTGGCACACTCAAAGTGTATTCTATAAAAAACCGATAGACACGCAACTTTGCGACGGTGACGCAAAGTCACCGAGGCTCTGAAGCCTCAGAGGTCAAGAGGCTCTGAAGTTCCGCCGCAGCCAACGCTGAGTTTCCAATGAGCTTCCTGACTCTTCGTCCTCGTCCTATTACTGTAGTTATTAGGTTACTCATCAGATCAGTATCGGTCAGTAATGGTCATATCAAGATTGGGCAGTGGTACCCCAACCAGCAGACTCTCTGAGATCTTCAAGCAGTATTAATGGCGATTGAACAGCGTCGACAAAGCCGCAGAGAAACGTCGGTCACGTCCTAGTACTGTAATTACTAGGTAACTCACCAGATTAGTATCAGTGACGGTCATAACTAGATAGGGCAGTGGTGTCCCGACCGGCAGAACCTCAGAGATCTCCAAGCAGTATTCGCGGCGGTTGAATCGTGTCGACTTAACCTCAGAGGCTCTTCATTCTTGTCCTAGTACTGTAGTTATTAGGTAACTTACCAGATCAGTGCCAGTGACGGTCATATCCAAACTTGGAAGCGAGGTCTCAACCGGCACAATCTCAGGGATCTCCAGCTGTATTCATGGGAGTTGAACCGCGTCGACTTAACCGTAGACGAACGTTGGTCACGTCCTAGTACTGTAGTTATTAGGTAACTTACCAGATCAGTGTCAGTGACGGTCATATCCAAACTTGGAAGCGAGGTCTCAACCGGCACAATCTCAGGGATCTCCAAGCTGTATTCATGGGAGTTGAACCGCGTCGACTTAACCGTAGAGGAACTTCGGTCACGTCCTAGTACTGCAGTTATTAGGTAACTTACCAGATCAGTGCCAGTGACGGTCAAATCCAGACTTGGAAGCGAGGTCTCAAACGGCACAATCTCAGGGATCTCCAAGCTGTATTCATGGGAGTTGAACCGCGTCGACTTAACCGTAGAGGAACGTCGGTCACGTCCTAGTACTGCAGTTATTAGGTAACTTACCAGATCAGTGCCAGTGACGGTCAAATCCAGACTTGGAAGCGAGGTCTCAAACGGCACAATCTCAGGGATCTCCAAGCTGTATTCATGGGAGTTGAACCGCGTCGACTTAACCGTAGAGGAACGTCGGTCACGTCCTAGTACTGCAGTTATTAGGTAACTTACCAGATCAGTGCCAGTGACGGTCAAATCCAGACTTGGAAGCGAGGTCTCAAACGGCACAATCTCAGGGATCTCCAAGCTGTATTCATGGGAGTTGAACCGCGTCGACTTAACAGTAGAGGAACGTCGGTCACGTCCTAGTACTGTAGTTATTAGGTAACTTACCAGATCAGTGCCAGTGACGGTCATATCCAAACTTGGAAGCGAGGTCTCAACCGGCACAATCTCAGGGATCTCCAAGCAGTATTCGCGGTGGTTGAATCGCGTCGACTTAACCGCAGAGGCTCTACATTCTTGTCCTAGTACTATAGTAATTAGGTAACTTACCAGATCAGTGTCAGTGACGGTCATATCCAGATTTGGAAGCGGAGTCCCCACGGGAAGGCTTTCGGGGATCTCCACGAAGTACTCGCGGTGGTTAAACCGTGGCGGCTCATCGTTCACGTCCTTAATGGTGACTGTGACAGTCGCCACCGTTGATGTTAAGTCGGAGTAGAGGGGAGAGCCGTTTACTATTTCTGTAGCCTACAACAGAAGAGATGGTTACTAAGGAATGCGACATCGGAATCTTACGCAACATGATCTTTTGCTTCGGATATTTTAAGAATAGGTAAGTAAGTAGTTCAATAAATATCTGGTAAAAACAGTCGAAGTAAAGATTTCTGCATTGATGTAGCAATCTAGAGTTTTAAAGTTTTAAAACCTTCGTAATGCCTACTACCCTGTAGTTAGACAATCAAGATACACATCTTTAAATTTCCGTTCATTAGTCTGCTTCCACGACTACAAACAAGATTTTATACCTACTTAAGTACTAATATTTTGTAGTGGGTTATCTTGACAAAGGTTTTTGCTAAATGATTAAATCAAATATACTTACTCTAACTGTCAGATTCAGAGGTGAAGAAGGATCGGCTAAGGCTTCCCGGTCCAATGGTTTCGCTGTCCTTAGTTCACCGGTCGAACTGTCTAGTACGAAGAAATCTAGTGTATCTGTAAACAAAACGCCTATTAGTATCAACTTATTATTTGATTGACTCTTCTTGATATGAAGTGCCATTCTACACACTAGAGAATTGACTTAATATTTTGTAATAGATTGCCACAGCAATATATCTTTAAAAAATTGAGAATTTTAGTAACTTTATTTAGGTTTACCTAATCGCGGAACTTGGCGGTAGTCCGCTTTCAAGCATCATTCTGCTTACAAATCTTTGACAATCGTATAGGCTTCTCCCACGGAAGAGAGAGAGAGCAATCTATTCCACGAACTCGCAGTATAGCGCTCTGCCTGAATGGTCTTCCCAGGCTACCGTACAAACGAATCCAAACTTACTTGTTACCAGTTCCAACATAACATCTCGAGGTTGCGCCCTATCTGCATCCCTAGCTTTGATTGTAAGAGCGAGGGTTCCGACAGGAGCATCTTCCGCTAGAGCTCCGGTTAGGGCTCCACTGAACACTGGCGGAGAGTTTTGGACATCGACTACTTTGACTTCTACGTGCGCTGACGAGTTTAGGGTACCGTCCTGAAAGAGATAGTATAATTTCAATGGGCATGATGGCGTAAGAGTTACAAATGAAGAAAAAACATGACAAACCGCTAACTTAAACCAATTAAGCCCGTTAAAAATATTGAAATAGCATAAAACCAGAATTAACTTCATAACTAAAGGCATAATAGAAAAGAACTTAAATAAAAATAGATTTCAAAAGCCATTCCTAATAAAAAGCTGTTTATACGTGTGCTGTGTCATGTTTATCAAGGTATACAACGAATCAAATATGATTGAGAGTACGAGGTACGAGGGTAATGCTAGGACTATTTTTCGAGCTATCGGGCTTATTATCTACTTACGGTAGCATACAGTTGGAATTGGTAGAATTGTTTGTTGTTGTAATTCAACGTCTTCCTCAGTACAAGTGCACCAGTGTAGTGGTTTGCGGATGAATTCAGGGAAACCACTTCAAATGCTTCACATGCTTCTGGCCACTGAAATAAAATAGCACGACAATCTATAAGTTAGTAACTTTTAGATTTCATAAGTGAACAATATGAAATACCTATTGAAAGATATTAAGGAAAAATGTAGAATGTTGTTGATCAAAAAATTTTGAGGAAAAAATCAGTTAAGTATTTGTTTCTTAAAATCAAATCATTGAAGGTGATTACAAGTTTCAATAATTCTGACTGATCACTAAAGATTATTCGTGAGAAATGCATACTTACTTGTTCACTCAAACAGCCAACTTCAAGACTATCACCAACAGAGTCGATGTCTTCAACCTGGATATTCGTTAGGATGGTTTTTCCTATTTCTTCATTTTCTGGCACATCCACTTCGTAAGGACTCTAGAAAAGTAACAATATACAATTTAGTTTTTTTAGTTTGACTTGTACATGTGTTGCACAAAGCTATTGGTATTGCTCTTGGACTAAAACTCGAGTCTGCCATTGAGCTTCTAATAATCCACCTGAGCTACCGAAAAGCGTTAAATTACTATCGTGTAGTCCGGTTATACTTACATTTTTAAAAGTAGGCGGATTATCGTTTTCGTCAAGCACTATGACTGTGACGGGTTGAAGTTGCACTAAATTCTGCGATGGGTCCGGGTTTTGGTCTTCTATCGAAACTAGGAACTTTATTGTATCTTCAGTCTGAAAAACCATATAAAACATTATTGCAAACAAACAATATCAAAATAAATATTTGACCTAGAAAGTGATACTTATTGGTTAAGCTGTTTTACAATGGGTAAATCAATAAATATCTGATAAAAAGTCACCATTAGGTCTTTGTTTGGTATACCCGTAGATTCATAGAAATAACAAGATGAATCGTGATTTGAAGAAACTTACCTCTCTATCTAAAGGTCGGTTTAATGTGACTTCTCCTGTGAAGGAGTTCACTGTGAACTTGTCTGTTCCCACTAAATTATATTGTATCTGAAATAAAATGATAAAGTTAGAGGCTTATATTAAATTGCTGACATCGCGTCTACTACACTGGCGTCATCTACATTTTCCATAACTAGGCTTAGATACTATACTATGTTTGACCGGACACCGGCATCTGCCGATGTTCCGTAGGCAGGCCCAGTATAAGGTGGACCGACTATTTGGCAAAAATCACAGGAAGCTGCCGGATGCGGGGAACAGATTCGGGAACCGATCGTATAGTAGATACCCCTGCGGGCATAAGCCCAGCAGCAACTTTGCAGAGTGTGCACAGGAACTGCACGATCTTGTTCCTCCAGCCCCTTTCTACCATCGGGGTACCAGACGCAGGTTAGCTTACCATCCATATATCGTAGACCTGCCGTACTAAGCGCTTTGCCAGTTCATTTTTAATGCCGACCATTATATAACCTTGGCCTTTTTAAAGCAAGAGTTAATGGGCATCTTCTGGGTAAGCATGCAACACCCTATAGACTGCATCCTGTCAGCTAAGCTGGATGGTGGTCAAATGCAAACCCAGTATAAGTATAAAAAAGTGGTCGCTATATGGCAGTCGATGACAAGCATGATGGTGAATCTTACCGGTAATCCCTCAGGATCCACTCCCTGCAGCGTGTAAACGACGGACCCGACTGGAGTGCTTTCTGATAGCGCCAAGTTGTTCATGTCCTGTGTGAACACTGGCAGCATGTTGCCCAGGACTGGAAACAGGAATGGAGACTTTTTAAACCTTGAAAACATTATTTTTTTCGAATACGTACTTGGATAGGTACTCGTGTATAGTACGAGTAACATTTGTGGCAAACTCAGTACCTGATGGGCAGCGTTTGGGACGTTTTACTCATAGAAACATTTTACCGCAATGCAATCTTAGGCGATTATGACACTGCTGCGGTCACCGCTTCGGTAGCCGAAGATGCGGCGTGAGTTTGTTATACACTGCGGGTTTTGTATGCTCATCAAGATTCTACAGCCATAGTTAAGAAGCGCACTAGGTAAATATTTTTGCACTTTTGTATGGAACAGCTGATTTTTTTTCGCGATTTCAGTGTTGGTCCCATAATAAAAGTTGTTTGTTTTCATGAGTAGAATAATCCCTACAATTATTCGGGGAAATAAAAAAATACCATGTATACTTAAATAGGTGCCTTTTGTTTGTAAATACATACTTAATACACATAGAAAATACCCAGACCAAGACAAATAGACATGTTCATGCACACCAATATTTTGCCTTGATTGGCGATCGAACCATATACCTTTTAGCGCAGACAGCAGGCATATACCCCTGCGCCAAATCGGTCGCCAAAAGTTAATTTGAACTAAACCGATATTATTTCAAGTATTTAGAAACAAACAGATATTTCTCAATAGTCAGTAGACACACCGTTGCGTGCCGACCGCGTTCATGTTTAAACATGAACATTTGCTAAATGTTCTAATTTGATGTAACAGTTCACTTTCTTACAATACGAAGAATTAAGGCCTCACTCAGTTCAGATGAGAACGTCGCAAAACAAAACTGGTTCATTTTCAGCGAAGCCGATACAATTTAGCACTTTTCACTTACACAAGTAGGAGCTGCACTTACTACTAAAAACTATACTACGTTATGAAAATTCAGATATAGGACTGCTAAATTTCATAAAATTATGGGTCGCATATTTTATATTAAAATTATCAGTACGCAGTGTAATAAACAATGTACGTGATGCTCTGCAGCGGGACCACCATAATCTAAGTTAATGTAATAAGCATCAAAAAATTAATTATAATTTGTATAAGTACTCAATTAAAAAGTTGTATAGCTATCTTTGATCAACAATAGTACTAGATGAAGGCTCACGAACTAAATGAAAACTTTACATGGCATATACTGACTTTTTTTAAACGGAGAAAAAAGGTTAAGAATGTTACGATCTTACATTATAAATGACAAGAACCGTTCCAACACTGTCAAAGTAATCTACTTATAATTTATACTCTCAAGTGGGAGTATACGCTCGGCCATATCTGTCACTCAAACTATGTATCTAGAACTAGGTGTTATTGTTGATCGAAGATCGAAGATACCAATGGATAGTTTCGTTGTAAAAATGAAATCAATGTGAGTCCGCTGCTGGTCCGAAACAATAAATCACTAATCTGACACAATAAATTACACGACAAGAGAAAAGATTTTTGAATAAAAAAAATATACCTGTGGAAATGCAACATAGAGCCCATAGCGTGAAAACGCGCCACCGCAACTCCATTTTGGCGTTCTGAAACAATAGAAAAACAAATTATTATTTTAAATAATAGAATTGAAAAAAGATAGCTACTGAACACGTTTCTTGTGTTGTGTTTTATTCTTGTGTTATTATCTGTGGTTATAAGAACAAAATGCGTGCTTTGCTTCGCATATTACGTACTAGCGGATCCTCGCGGTTTTACCCGCGTGGTACCCGTTCCCGTAGAAATATCTTGATAAAATATAGTCTAGTTATTTCAATTTTTAGTTTTTTGCATTCACAATGCAATTTTTATTATTGAAAAATGGAAAATGAAGTTTTTAGAAAAAATCGACCCGTCTCCCAACCAGGGACCGTACTCTGAAATGCAAATCCGAAACTTCGGTTAGCCCCGCCCCTATCACTTGATTCCGTCATGACTCGAGAGTGAGAGGGACGGGGCTAACCGAAGTTTCGGATTTACGTTTCAGAGTAGGCCCTCAGCTCCGATGGGACTCGAACTGATGGGATGGTGTAGCGAAAGGTCGTGGGTTCGAGTCCCATCAGAGCTGGTTGTGAGACGGGTCGATTTTTTCGAAATACTTCATTTTCCATTTTTTTAAATATAGTCTATGTCACTCGGGAAGAATGTAGCTTTCTAATGGTTAAAGGATTTTCTATATCGGTCCAGTAGTTCCTGAGATTAGGACGTTCAACCAAACAAACAAACTCTTTTTGATTTTGTTCTGAATGATGCGTGGAATGAAAGACGTGGCTCGTTGCCATGACAACCTAAAGAAATTCAAAATGAATGGAAGTTCAAGTTTGCTGTTTTAGACAGAAGTTTTTCCACGCCAACGTCATAAAAACGAAGTTTTTACAAAAACTTATATTCCTAATATAATTTACATAACTAGTTATCTTTTGAGATGGTAAAGGCAACATTTTATTTCAGGAATGTTTGTGAATTAGAATACATGTAGTTGCCTGGCTTGGAAAGAATGGCTTGCGTCATCCTGTTCTGATATTTGTATACCTAGCATAAGGTGGAAATGTAGTGATACTAACAAATGTTCTTCCATTATTGTAAACTAACCTACATTTCACAAATAAATTATTCTGATTCTGATTCTGATTCTGGTGCAAATAAATAATATAAAAAATCTATGTGCCTAAGTACCTACTCCTTCGAATGTGCTTGACTGATTTTTATGTTTTTTTGTGTAAATTTGGTCGGCCTGAGAAAAAGATTGCCCTTAACGAGTTTCTTCCCGGCTCTTCTCGCATGGTCTCCCGTCGTAGGATTTGCGAACCGATGGCGTAGCTTCTTTGACGTTCATAAGTGTTGTTACCTCAACCTAAACTGAATAAATAAAGATTGAATTTTGAATTTTTGAATGAATAGGTCGTTGGCTATATTTAGGCTTTTTTTATCCCGAAATTCCACCAGACCGTAGCTAGCCCTAGAGCGTAGCCTAGCTAGTAGTAAGATATAAATTTTACCAAACCAGTGACTCGATAGGCCCGTGTTAATCCGAGGCGAGGTCGGAGTCAAACGGTTCAAGGTCCAGCTACAAATATTGCACGAGTCGATTGAAAGTTAAATGGTATCAATAGCTATGAGACTTGGTAAATGTTGTACACATTTATATTATAGATCCGAAAGTAACTCTACCTGTCCGCAACTTTTTTCAGGCATAAACCACTGAACCAATTTCAATCAGTTTCGCCATAGAAATATAAATATAATGGATACGACAAAGATTAAATTTTTGTCGTGAAAGAAGTAAGCCCTAAAGAACGTGATAAAAGTCTTGAATGGACGGTAGGAAAATGTTGACGATTCATCATAAGTACATACCAACTTACCTATTTACTAATTTTGTCTAAGTAAATAAATATATTTTAATATTTTGTTTCGTTGTTTATACAACTGCATTGCATGCGTATGAAGTCGCGAGCAGCCGCTTGTAATAATAAAAAAACACCTGAGTTATTCATAAACTTGTGTTTTGTAAATAAAAGCGTATTGTAATATTGTACGGTCTATACGGTCCTCAGATCATATCGATACCTCCCGGCTCAAAGGGCGTAACCACCATTTTGGCCAAAATGAGTTTTGAATGCCATCTTATTCAGTTTTTTCTGCGCTATCGAACTGTATTTTTAAAGTTCTCAAATTCTGAAAACAATGGTGAATACGACCTCAAATTTTAAGGCTGGTAATGCTGTTTTTTTTGTATTTTTGGACGTAAAAGCGTAAACGACACACTCAAATAAAATTGTAGGGCGTATATCCGTATGACTTAAAGCCATAAAGAATATACGCCCAAGATTTATTAAATTTTATCATAACATTGGTGTTTACGCCCAAAAAGTTTTTGTGTTTTGAAATTGATAGAATCTTACGCCCCAGTCAGTTTGATTTGATTCAAGTAAAATGGTATTTACTCCCATAATTCTTTTATATTTGAAAATATGTTATGATTTTACGCCCGAATAAAGTATTCTTGCAACTAGAACGTATAGAGTTAAATGGAATGTCAACACATAACACGCGGGATAGCAGTGGGGCGCGGTGCGGATAGCGGGGGTTACGCCCACGTGTGGTGTAGTCAGTGCAGTGACGATTAGTTTATAGAGTATAACATAAATAAATTGGTTTGAAAACAATCATTGTACGAAGTGCGCGCATTAATATCTAACATCTATGTGTTTTTTTTACTTTGAAAATCTATATGGTAGGTAATACAAATTTGATTACAAAGTGCTGAATGTGTTATCAAATAGTCATCATCATCATTTCAGCCGTAGCTCGACGCTCACTGCTAGGCATAGGCCTCCCACCCCCAAGGATCTCCACAACGATCGGTCTTGTGCTGCCCACACCCAGCGGCTTCACGACTTGACCAGATCGTCATTCCACATTGTAGGGGGCCTGCCCACGGAACGTCATCCAGTTCGCGGTTCGGCTAACCTTTCCGCTCCAACGGCTATGGCTATCGGTTCCCCGCGCTATGTGTCTCGCCCACTGCCACTTCAACTGAGCAATCCTTAGAGCGATGTCGGTTGTTTTAGTTCTCCTGTGGATCTCATTAATTCGATCGAGCAGGGAAATACCAAGCATCGCTTTCTCCATTGCTCGCTGGGTGACCTTGAGCCTTCTTATAAGACCCATAGTAAAAGACCACGTCTCGCTTTCATAAGTCATAACTGGCATAGCATCACACACTGGTCAAAGACCTTAGTCTTGAAACATTGAAGAATTTTGGATGCAAATATATGCCGAAGCTTCCCGAACGCTGCCCATCCGAACTGGATTCGACGAGAGATCTCTTTCTCTGGTCGAATCTAGCTCGAATTCGGACTCCAACTCGAAGTTGAACTTCCTAATTGGACTGTCTGTCCCAGGTAGACATAGTGGTCAACAACTTCGAGTATAATGTTCCCAACATTAACAGGAGCGGATGCAACATGGGCATTGGACATGATTTTCGTCTTATCCATTTTCATCTCCAGATTCATTCTTTGAGAAGCATTACTGAGATCTTCGAGCATTGTGTTCAGGTTTCCCAAGGTCTCAGCCAGGAGAACTACATAATCGGCAAACCGTAGGTGTGTTAGGTACTCGCCATTGATGTTGATGCCGCATCCTTTCCAGTCCAGGAGTTTAAAATATCCTCCAACGCAGCTGTGAACAGTTTCAGAGAAATATTGCTCCCTGTCGCACACCTCGCTGTAGTTAGATAAGATTAGAGCTCTGGTTCTGTAATCGGACCGAGACGTGGTGGCGTTTTGGTATAGTACCTCAGCACCTCGATGTACCTGTAGTCTATATGGCACCTCTAGAGAGACTGCAGTACTACCCATGCAAATCTATCAAATCAAAGGCTTTCTCATAGTCCACGAACGCCAAGCATAGTGGCAAGTTATATTCTTCAGTCTTCTGTATAACTTGCCGCAGCGTATAAATGTGGTCTATAGCCTTTTCGGAACCCGGCTTGTTCTGGAGGTTAGAAGTCGTCGAACCTGCGAGCGAGACGATTTGTAATGACTCTCGAAAAAAGATATTATTGTAGATATGGCCAAAAAGCGAGATTGGTTCTCCAAGACAGTCTTATCACCCTTCTTGAAGAAAAGCATCACATCGCTTCTGCCCTATGCCTTTGGCTTTTTGCCCTCGAGGATGACAGAGTTCATCTTTGCTGTAATGTGCCTTACATTTGACAATGCTATGAAGCTTTGCAAATTTTGTACCTTATGGTTAGTTAAATTTTCGGGAGGTGGGAAGTCATCGAACCTATGATCGAGACGATTCGTAATGACCCTTGAAAACAGCTTGTAGATATGGCTCAGAAGTGCGATTGGTTGGTAGTTCTTCAAGAGAGCCTTATCACCCTTCTTAAAGAATAGCATCGCATCGCTTCTGCCCCATGCCTTTGGCATTTTGCCCTCGAGGATAACAGAGTTCATCATTGCTGTAATGTGGCTTACATTTGACAAAGTTATGAAGCTCGCAAATTTTGTAGGTTATGGTTAGTTAAATCTTACTGTGTAGAATATAAATAATTTGTAGTTAAACAATTATTTTTTTTTTAACTTATTTTAATTTTTAGTTTTTTGCATTCACAATGCAATTTTTATTACAGAAAAACGCTGACTTTACAGCGTGTAAGAAGTATTGGATAAATTCGACGCTTCTCGTAACGACTCCGTAGCTCAGTGGTTAGAGCAGTCGCCCGGAAAGCGAAAGGTCGTGGGTTCGAGTCCCATCGGAGCTAGTTGTGAGACGGGTCGATTTTTTCTAAATACTTCATTTTCCATTTTTCTGCAATTATTTTTTCTTATTATTCTTTCCTTCCTTAGGACCAACCTTCTTTAGGACTTGCTAACAATCAAGATTGTTTTGCAATATGAAAAAGTTTAGCCTTTTACTCCTAACTTTTTTCTAGTAAATAACTATAAATTACCAAATTTATTTTGCCATAACTAAAATCCAAAAATAAAAATCTTCACTAGTTATAAATATCAGTATAGAATACAAGCCTCTGATGGACTAAGGGTTGCCAAATTGACCTATTTTACTTATATAATTGTAATATAAACCCAAACAATTTAATAACTCATAACAGAACGATAAAAACTACAGTTTTAATTTTGAAAGTTGGTGGTTACACCCTGCGTTACTAACGCAGCAGTCTTTTTTTGGGCGTAAAAGACAGCGTTACTAACGCAGCAGTCATTTTATGGGGCATAAAAGACATACATGCTTGATTTTGTGCGGCGTATCCACCAGCGAACTTTTAAATTATAAATATTTCTTAAAACATTATGTTTTGATATTATGCATCACAAAAATTAACGACTTTTGGTGTAAGAATCTTTTTTATAGGATCAATAACAGCAAAGTTGTGACAAATACAAAATTTTAATTTTAGTTTTTTGGCTCTCCTGAAAAGTCGTGTTTTGGTGATTACGCCCTTTGAGCCGGAAGGTATCGATATAATACTATACGGTCTATATACCCATCAATGAAGTTTGTCTGTTATTAAAAGAATGAACCCGACGTATTTTAAACAGCAAGCACAAGTACAATGGATTTTCCTGTGCTATGCATCGAATCATTGTTGTACTTTCATAAGTTTACGTAAACATAAGTGTGCGATGATAATCAAAAGGTTTTTCAAAGGAAACTTTGCTCATACAACTTTAGCCCTCCATCTTTAAGGGTACAGTCCACAGCACATTAAGGATTACCAAGTATTATGTAGAAATACATTCGAGAGTAAAATAAATAGAAGAATCCGGCTGGGATGGGCAGCCTTCGGAAAACTTCGTCGAGTCTTTTTTTTATACACAATGGGGTAGCATTTAGCCTTCAACGCACCTCACGTTGTTTCTTATAATATTTATCATAGATTTAGAAATATTTGCACTTTAGTGACAAAACAAAAAAGTGCCAATATTTTCAAATCTACAATGAATATTAAAAAAAAAACAAAACGTACAGCCCTATTTCTTATACATTTCAACAACATACCGAAAATTCATTGCTGTATGTTAAGGTTTAGAGGGTGGAAAACGTTATCGCCGTTTGTATGGAATAGAGACCGTTTGCTACACAGTCCTCTTCATCTTTTTACAAGCTTTTTATTAACTTGCCATGTTAGTTAGTTAGTTAGTGGGGGACAAATCTTGCAGCAAGCTTAATTTGACCCACTTCCCAGTGTCTGATAGAGCTGAAATTTTGTATACCGGTTTGGTTCAGATGACAATACAATATTTAAAAACAGTCAGCATAAAAGCTTGTCTAAAAATTTAATTTTTACTAAAAACTTATGATCTTTAAAGCCTAAAGTCTCTCGAAAGGCGTTTTCCGTAGAGGGAATGTACGCATAACGCTCGACATTATTTTGACTGTAGGTACCTATAGAGATATCAGTAATTAAAAGTCATACCTAGCCTCCAGACAACATCGGATGCAGCCAATCTAGACGTAGACTTGGGTCAATTAGAGGTCAAGATAATGGACCTTACACCTGAATCGTCGTTTATAAACCCGCAAATCTATCTATTGTCCCTATTAATAACCGTTTTATACGGTTACCAGTTGTCACCTACTCGTAGGTAACGGAAATTAGTAAGAACAACATGTAGTTTTTTGGCTGCTTACGACTCCGTTACAGCACTTACAGCTCAGTGGTTAGAGCATTCGTCCGGACAGCGAAAGGTCGTGAGTTCGTGTCCCATTGGAGTTAGTTGTAATAAGACGGGTTTTCTAATACTTCACTTTCAATCTATATGCCAAACTTCATAAGTGTATGATGTTTGTCCTCGAATTTCTCGAAAAATAAATTTGATTTATGTCAGGTGTATTTTAATTTAGAGAACAGTTTTTATCAAAATTTGTTTAGTAGTTTTTCAGATATGGGTATTTATGGTACACTAAAAAAACGAAATACTTAAAAAAGTAAAATTAAAAAGTATAAACCGAACTCAAAAATTAAATTGGGGTTATTATTAAACTGAGTTGATCGATTATTCGGCCCGTAGCGCAGTAGTTAGCTAGTTTGGCCTGCGATCGTACAAGTTAAGGCGCCGATTCCCGAAAATAGGGT
Source organism: Crambus lathoniellus (assembly GCA_949710035.1). NCBI lineage: Eukaryota > Metazoa > Arthropoda > Insecta > Lepidoptera > Crambidae > Crambus > Crambus lathoniellus. Next base: position 2,197,541 of record OX453307.1, on the reverse strand, counting down.
ATTTTAAATTATGGATTACTCGCAAAGCACAAGTACTCAAAATTTGGAAAAAATATATTTTATTTTACAGTTATTTATCTAGTGCTTCCGGCCGTTTTTTTTCGATTGGTGGTATTTAACTGTGTCAAATAAAATCCCAAACATCCGTCTAATCGTAATCCAAATATCCTTTTACTTGCAGTATACTTGGTTTTAGTTAATGAAAAATTTACGAAAATAATTGTCTTTGAATAGCCGAGGGATTCCGGCCGTCAAAAGTTGAAATTTATGTTTATTTAATTAACTTAAATTTAAGTGATTTTCGATTCGCGGGCCGCTCGCGAGTTTACAGTTCACTGCCGGCTGCCGATGCGTCCGCGTGAAGTGTATCGCGCGCGGCCGAGCAAGCGTTAGCGTGCCTATTTCGGTCAGGAATCCTCGCCTTAAGCAACTTTCGCAATGGTCGGTCACGGGATGGGCGACCAAAAACATTTCATCTCGAGCTTCGGAAGGCACGTTGAGTCGATAGTCCCGGCAGCGTTTGCAATCGTTAATACCCACCAATCCGCATGGCGGGTCATGGCCCATTCCTCTGTGACTAAAAATGATGATGATAAATCGATTATTCCAAAGAGTTAATTAAAATCAATCAATATGCAAGGCTGTAATAACTAAACGCGAAAATTGACGCGAAACAATAATATACCGAAAAGTTATTACGAAATTGGAGACTCACGGTTCACTTCCATGCTAATATTGTAAGCGCGAAAATATGTCTCGTCTTTCTGTCTGTCTGTATTTTAATCTGTCTGTGTTTTTGACTGTCGGTCTGTTAAATTTTTACACTTAAACTACTGAACTGATATTGATAGAAATTGGCTTAGATATAAAAAAAATTAAGAAAGCACATCTTAGATTTCTGCGCGAATTGTTTATTTAAATAAAATAACTTTTTTACTAAAAATAACACTACCAATTACAAAAAAAATTGTTAAATAAAGCGTGAAAATATCCGTGAAAAAGTTATTTTATTTAAACATTGGAGAAAGACAAGGCTATTCTTTGTCGCGATATTTTAATGATCCCCAAGGAAAACGATTTTTTTAAATAAACGAATTCCATGCGGACAAAGTCGCAAGCGGCCACTAGCCTTACTAAATATTATGTTTGTCACTCAATTAGGGCGTTTGTGCACTACACTGAATTTTACCGATCCGGAAAAAAACGGATGCTTGTATTTTAATAATTAATCATTTATAATAGTAATTAATTAAATACAAGCATCCGTTTTTTCCGGATTGGTAAAATTCAGTGGTAGTGAAAAAAAGCCCTTACGGTGAAATAGCCGAACGGATGAAGTTTGGCACAGAAATAGATTTTGGTCAAGAATAGCATAAGTAAGCCTAAGCTTTTAACCCAGGGAAGTAGTCTCCTTCCTAAGGGAAACATCACTTAGTTCATGTAAGCAAAGCCGCGGGCGAAAAGCTTGTATAAAATAAGTCACGAAATGTGCAAATACGTGTTTATCTTGTGGGCAATTATTAGAATCATAAGCGGTCGTTCACTCGCGATTGTCACGTAATACTGTGAGTTGATTGCACGCAATAGTGTTACTAAGAGTTTGAAGTAAACTGATGGCGAAATCACGAAAATATTTCCAAAACACATTAATATTATTGAAAAATAAATATTAGAAAAAAACGACTAATCCTCCAAGTAGCTCTGCCAGGAATCGAGCCCAGGACCTTTTAGGCAGGCATATTACTCTGTAAACGAGTTCTTGAGTGACAAAACCGTGGATAGATAGTGACATTGTAAAAGTCGATTCAATAAAATTATTTGACATTTTTTGACATTGTATAAATAATATATATTTAGAAATATTGACATAATAATTTATCTGACTTGAGTATTTATTTAATTTCTTTGAATTTAATGTCCAATTAACGTGTTTTTTTATATACTTATTTAATTCTTTGTTTGATTAATTTATTGTACAAAGTTATTTTGATTGTTAATTATTTTTATTGTTGAATAACTTACATGAATACTTTAATCTTTAATCCATAAAATCTAAATACTAATTATACTCTGTATTTTTCGCTATTTCTTTTATCATTGATGACAATGTTCCTGACATCTTTTGTACCTGTGTGCACAGATTAAATGAATATGAATATGAATATGAATATGAATATAGAGTCAACACAGATGGTCTGCATTTGAGCTGCACACCAGCTGCAAAATAGCAGTTTGAATGCAGTTTTCGTGCAGTCGGCAAGACTGCATCGAAACTGCGCTAGAAATGCACGCTGGCTGCAAGTGGACTGCGACGAACTGCGCAGTCGGACAGTCCTTGCTGCCGCTGCCGTGCAGTTCTAGCGCAGTTGGTTTGCAGTTCCATTGCTATCATACTAACTGCATTCAAACTGCAATTTTCCAGCTGGTGTGCAGTCGAATGCAGTCCGTCTGTCTAGAGCCTTACTGTCCCGGCGAGTTCGACTTCTTTTCGAAAACTTTTCAATAAAAAATTGCAATGTGAATGCGAAAAAGTAAAAGCAACATAATTTCTTGCTAATATAATAATTACTTAATCTTATGTTAATAAATAAGTTCTTTTGCTTTTTATGCTGATAAAACAATTGAATTTTATTGTTTGCCTGGCAAAACTTGGCCAACACACATTTTCATACAAAACGTGCTCACTTTAACATCTCTTATTGTATAGGCCTATTTGCATCTCTACAATGATTATTTCATCAATGGAGAGGCCAACAATTTTTGAAACTGTTCAGTGTACAATAAAAATTAAATTGTTTTATCAAATGACGCAAGCCTAAGAACTTTTAATTATTAACATAAGGTTAATTATAAGCATAAGAGCTTGAACTAATACAGCATCTTATGGTGCTCTTACTCAAATATATAAAGCTATAATAATATCTTGATAAAATAATTTATTTGAAATTTTTACTTTTTAGCATTCATAATGAAATTTTTAGTATTGAAAAATTTAAAATGAAGTTTTTTAGAAAAAATCGGAGCTGGAGTTGTGAGACGAGTCGATTTTTTCTAAAATACTTCATTTTAAATTTTTTGAAATATAATTTATTTCAGCAAAGAGTTTTTTCATATATTCTAAATACTATACTATACCGTCACCTATTATCGCAATATCTCTTTTATAATCTTAATTTGACATTGCTTTAACAGCTCATAGTAAGGCCTCAGGTGCAAGATAATATTTTCAACTATCATTTAAAAAAAATTGTATCGTTCATATAGATTGGCTGGCACATTATAGTTGGGTTTTTCACCAACTCGACACTTTATAACACCCAGTAAAAATATTTTTTAATCATGTATTAAATATGTCATTGAAACTAGCAGTATTATTAAACAACTTGAACCTTGTTTTAATCGAGAATCTTAAGGTTAACCGCGAACAATGCAAATTAAACCCAAACAAGCGTGTAATATCTTTATTGTTATATACTTAATTAAAAATGAACACATTTTTATTGTTACGATACATTGAAAAAATTATGGAAGCTCTGTAAAAAAAAAAGTTGTATTTGTATAAATAAAAGTACTAAGTATTCAGTTTAAATTGACTTAACACAAAAATTTATAAAATGTAGGCACTTGGAGCTTTGCAAATTATCAAATTTTGTTCCAATTTGTCATTGAAAATGATTTTTAGATCGCTGGGTACTAGCATATTTTTTTCCTCTGTGGTACTAGGTCCCATTTGGAAGTTTAGTGCGACACGACGATTGTATGGAAGCTATTGGTAGTTCATAGATAAATAGGGTGTCAAAGGACGCTGATTGACGAGATCTATCAGACGGTGAAAGAATAAAAAAAAAAAAACTAAAAAAGTTATGGTTGAAAATTTTAGAATTTTTGACTTTGAGACCGGTCCTATGGTATTTAGTTGGCGGTCGAATGAGATCAAAATTTTGAAAATAAAAAAAAAATACGGGGTGTCGGTGCGCCCTCAAAAAAGTACTTCGGCGAGTGAGTTGTAGCGCATCATGGTTATACAGTAACTGTGGTATGGAAGTTGGGTGTAAGAGTTTATATTGTAGTAGGCACAGAGAAAAAATTTTTTCCGTGTTTTGTGGTTGTAGGTGGTGATTGGGGGATTTTTGGAATATTTTGAACTTTATCGATTTTTTTTTAATTTTTTGGATTCTGTAATATTTTTAATTAATGAGTACGGGGTATGGGGAGTTAGGTAAAAAAACGAATTGTTTGTGGATAGTGTGATGATGTTTGGGATAAACAATTGTATCTTCATTTCTTTTCGCATTATTCGCATTATATCTTACAATTTCGTGTATTTCTGATTAACATTTTATTTTTAAGATTGATATAAGCATTATATCTTACAATTTCGTGTATTTCTGATTAACATTTTATTTTTAAGTGTTCATTTCATTTATTTCCTTATGCCTGAATTTCATTTTCAATGACCTACTTAGTTAGTAGTTCGTGCTATGCAGGGAATCTCTGCATTTTTTTATTGCTGCTGTATCTTTATGTTTGTTTTCTACGGTGTTTATAGGTTGATGTGAGGGAATCGTTGAATTACAAGTTAAAAGTAAACTTAGTTATAATGAATGTAGACGGAACTCCACTTTTGTTGAAAAGAGAATGAGTAACGGCTTCTTAATCAACAAGAACATTTAAAGTGTTTGCTACGGTAGATGTTTAGTTTTAAGACTTTGCTTAGCACAATTCCAATTTCAAAGTAGACGACTTAATTTTATATAGCAAAAGTGATTTGATGTCGGAGGTCGGAATAATCTATACTAATTATTATAAAGCTGAAGAGTTTGTTTGTTTGTTTGAAGTTGAAACTAGTGGACTGAATCGAAACATTCTTTTTGTGTTGAATACCCCATTTATCGAGGAAGGCTATAGGCTATATTACATCACGCTACGACTAGCAGAAGCGGAGCATTAATGAAAAATGTTGCGAAAACGGGAATAAATATTTCTTTTTAGTTGGTTTTTCCTTTTTTTTATCCAAAACGGGGTAGCACTTAGCCTTCATCACACCTGATGTTAAGTGGTGATAAGGCTGAAGGTGGAAGCGCACTACTCCCGGAATCCTCAATCACTGAGGAACTGGCTATCTTATCTCTAACTGCCGGAACACAATAATGATGAAAACATCATTGTTATGGCGTCAGACTTAGATAAGATGGTGGTAGCTAGCCAGGCGGACTAAGAACAAGTCCTACCACCAACCAAACCGAATACCATATTTTCCCCCCACTGGGAATCGAACCCGGGACCTCTTGGTCTGAAATCGGTGGTGTGAACCACTAGACCACAGAGGCGGTATATGGTCTAATGTCCAATTCATGCTTCTATTCTTCTATTCCAGTACATATACTATACCATCACATCAGTCCATTGTAACACCAACACCCATGCACCTAGAGTAACAATTAGAAATAAACCAGAGTGTAACAATAGTTGCACAACGGCATTGCATCACACCGACACACTTCTGCTGATCCCGTGTGAGTTAGCTTTGTTTTTGTGAACTTTTGAGTCGTTACAGTATGGTGCAACTGACAGCGGTGCAATCAGCCGTTGGATTTGTGCGATTTTATAATTTTGAGAAGCCGTGGATTGTTGTATTTTGTAATTGTGTGACATAATACTAAAGAAATAAAAAAAGCTGAGCTCAGACGCTGGTAATTTCTACATTGATTTTCCCATGGAAATGTTTATAGCTGTCGATTTTAACATCTGGTTTTTGTTTTCTGCATGTAGTTCCTAATATACTTATGATGCTATTGATAGTATATGCGGATAAATACATAATGATAAGTGCAAGTTTCCGAAAGTCGGGAAACTTTAAATGTTAACAGCAATTTTTTAACCGACTTCAAAAAAAGGAGGAGGTTCTCAGTTCGGTTGAATTTTTTTTTTTTTTTTTTTTTTTTTTTAATGTTTGTTACCTCATAACTTTGTCAATTATAAACCGATTTTAGAAATTCTTTTTTGGTTTGAAAGCATATAGTTACGAATTGGTCCCATTGTTATACGGTCAGGATCTGATGATGGCATCCTGGAGAAATCAAGGGAACTCTTAAAATATTATAGGCACACCTATAGCGATTTTGGTATTTTCTTAAGTAACTCGTGCATTTGCTTTCGGTAAGCACCATTTGGTGAAGAGTAACTGATGATGAAGACCACATATGGCCATCGAAAACATTAATTAAATATTAAATATGTTACGGGCGCAATACGATTCCTTTAAGGTTCATAAGTAATTTTCAAGTATTTGCGACTGGTAGTCATCATCTCACGATGATGAGCTGGTGATGGAAGGTACAACTCCTCAATAGTTAGGAGTTGGAGGATAATTCTTTAAATATCGTTGATACGTAAATATTTGTAGTTGTTACCTTTCAGGTTATTTAGTTAAGCTGATGATGGAAAGTAAAACTCTTTAACGCTTAGGAGTTAAAGTATGTTATTAAGTACTACAAGCGCAAATAGAACTTTAGGTTGTATTCTTTCAAGTCATTTAGGTTAGCTGATGGTGGAAGGAAACTGCATAACAGTTAAGAGTTGGAGGGTGGTTCTTGTCTGAGTGTTCTAATTTGGGCTATAGTCGTTGCACATTGAGCTACCCTTGCTCATTATGGGGTTTCTTATAGTAGATTTCTTACACTAAAAAAGGAAAAATAAACAAAATTTTTTCAAAAAAATTAAACCGCCTTCAAAACAAAACTGCAAACAAAAACTCATTTCCCAAAAAACACGTAAAAGTGAAAAATAAATTGAATCATTCAATTCAAAGTACGAAAGTGCGGGACTTTTTCTAATTAATCTTGAACTTACTGATCTGATTGAAGTCGGTGTCAAGCCGAAAGTAACAAGAACGAATACTTAAAATTCAATTTCAAAATTCATTTTCATTTCATTTCATTTCAAAATAGTGAAACAATAACACACAATATCTCATGCGCAGAGTGGTGTAAATTGTAACCTATCAAATACATATTAATATTAATATCTATTTGGCTTGACACCGACTTCAATCAGATCAGTAAGTTCAAGATTAATTAGAAAAAGTCCCGCACTTTCGTACTTTGAATTGAATGATTCAATTTATTTTTCACTTTTACGTGTTTTTTGGGAAATGAGTTTTTGTTTGCAGTTTTTTAAGTTAACTCTCTAGGTAAATTGTCATAAATTATGACGGAACCAGTCCAGTCATAACCAATTCCCAGGGCATTTTTGTAATTCACCTGATCGAAAGGTAACTAACACCTCAAAGATTATCTAAAAGACTACAATGCTTGGTTATGAAATGAACCTTTACCTATAACTTTATTTAATACTTGGGTATGAGATTTTTTTTCATTTAATTATTATTTAATAATATTGTATCTGTGCTTATGCTTTATGCAATTGTTCTAATATGTAACGATATGTTTTTTTTTGTAGATGTCATACATAACCCAAGAAACGCAAGCAAGTTTATTGCGCCTGTTCTTCTTGTCAGTTAAAAAAGTCTTGAATGAGCGGTAGGAAAATGATGAAAATTCATAAGTAGGTACATGTTCATTATCACTACATAGTATAAAACAAAGTCGCTTTCTCTGTCCCTATGTCCCTTTGTATGCTTAAATCTTTGAAACTACGCAACGGATTTTGATGCGTTTTTTTTAAATAGATAGAGTAATTCAAGAGGAAGGTTTATATGTACTTTTTATCCCGATATTCCTACGGGAACGGGAACCACGCGGGTGAAACCGCGGGCGGCCGCTAGTGTCTATATAAAAAAAAATGATTTTGATTTTGACAATTAAGTTAAAATTGCTCTGTCGCTGTTAGTGTAACCACACACGGGTTGCGATAAGGATGCATAAAATGCGTTTATATTTTATAACACAAAGACACAGGCAGCCACAGAATGTTTTTGTTGTGATAATAATATGTCGTGGCTCACTTATAGTCGTAAACTCGTAAATGTCTGTTAATTGACATTGAGATTTTTATCACCTTCCATAACCACTTTTTTAAAGTTGCGTAGTCATAAGTAGTAGTAATAGGTAGTTGGTGTTTACGAAACATCACGTGTTTCACCTATGAGCTATGTAAGGAATTAATTACTCTCTATAATACTGTAAAAGTCTTATAAATATGCACTACTAGCGGCCGCCCGCAGCTGCGCCCGCGTGGACTATACGACGTTATCCCGCGAGAATGTGATATGTTTCCGGGATAAAAAGTAGCCTATGTTCCTCTCCAGGTTTCAAAGTATCTGTGTCCCAAATTTCAGCCAAATCTGTTCAGCAGTTTTGGCGTGATTGAGTAACAAACATCCAAACATCTAAACATCTAAACTTTCACATTTATAATATTAAAGTAGGATTATGTAGGTATTAATTTTAAACCATTTCACTTACAGAATTGCATGTCAATGCATAATTTAAAATATCTTTTTATTCAGAGTAGTATAGGATACTTTATATCTCGATATTGCGACGGAAATAGGAAACACGCGGGTCAGACGGCAAAACGCACTTTAATAAATAACAGATACTTACACTTTTTTTTCTACTGAAAAATTATTGGAATCGTTAGGGTAAATAGATAGATCGCTGGGAAGTGGGTCAAATTAAGCTTGCAAGATTTGTCCCCCACTAACTAACATTGTAAAACAACAAAAATTGTACAATTAACTAGATATTAGCTCGCCAAACTTTGCTTGGCGTTCGTGGACTATGAGAAAGCCTTTGATTCGATTGAGACTTGGGCGGTGCTGCAGTCTCTCCAGAGGTGCCAAATAGACTACAGGTACATCGAGGTGCTGAGGTACTTATACCAAAACGCCACCATGTCGGTCCGATTAGAGCTCTAATCCTATCCAACTACAGCGAGGTGTGAGACAGGGAAATGTCATCTCTCCCAAACTGTTCACAGCTGCGTTGGAGGACTTTTTTAAGCTGCTGGACTGGAAAGGATGCGGCATCAACATTAATGGCGAGTACCTAACACACCTACGGTTTGCCGATGATGTAGTTCTTATGGCTGAGACCTTGGAAGACCTGAACACAATGCTTGAAGATCTCGGTAATGCTTCGCAAAGAGTGGGTCTTAAGATGAACATGGACAAGACGAAAATCATGTTCAATGCCCATGTTGCACCCGCTCCAGTTAATATTGGGAACATGACACTCGTAGTTGTTGACCACTATGTTTACCTAGGACAGACGGTCCAGTTAGGTAAGTCCAACTTTGAGAAAGAGATCTCTCGTCGAATCCAGCTTGGATGGGCAGCGTTTGGGAAGCTCCGACATATATTCGCGTCCGAAATACCTCAATGTCTCAAGACGAAAGTCTTTGACCAGTGTGTGTTGCCAGTAATGACCTATGGAAGTGAGACGTGGTCTTTTACTATGCGTCTCATAAGAAGGCTCAAAGTCACCCAGCGAGCAATGGAGAGAGCGATGCTTGGTATTTCCCTGCTCGATCGAATCAGAAATGATGAGATCCGCAGGAGAACTATAACGCCCGACATCGCTCGAAGGATTGCATCATTGAAGTGGCAGTGGGCGGGACACATAGCGCGGAGAACCGATGGCCGTTGGGGCGGAAAGGTTCTCGAATGGCGACCGCGAACCGGACGACGTTCCGTGGGCAGGCCCCCTTCAAGGTGGACCGACGATCTGGTCAAGATCGCGGGAAGCCGCTGGATGCGGACAGCGCAGGACCGATCGTTGTGGAGATCCTTGGGGGAGGCCTATGCCCAGCAGTGGGCGTCGTTCGGCTGACATGATGATGATGATGATGATAGCTCGCAGTCGCCCGAGCAATGACAAACTTGACAAATGACTGTAAATTCCAATATTAATTGATTCTACAAACTACTAATTAGCTTCATTATGAATATAAACTAACAAGCAAATTGGAAAATGACTAATTTTACCACAAAACAGTTTGTTTAGGTAATAGTTTAATGACTAGCTTCCCACCCGCGGCTTCGCCCGCGTCTACGACGTTATCCCACTGGAATGTGATATTTTTCCGTGATGAAAATTAGCCTATGTTCGTCTCCAGGCTACAAAGTATCTGTGCCCCAAATTTGAGCCAATTCCGTTCAGCCGTTTTAGCGTGATTGAGTAACAAACATACAAACATCCATACGTCCAAACATCTAAACTTTCAGATTTATGTAGGAAGTAGGATGGTAATTCTCTTAATCGTAAATTATACGAACGGATAGCTTTAGCTGATGTTGATGTTTTAAGCTATTGTAAAAACATGATTTAATAAAAAAAACTATACATCAGTACAAACAGCTTGCCTCGTCATCGTCATGGCAAAACAGAAAACCAATATTTGTAAAGAGAAACTATAACAGTACACATGAACTTTCTTTAATAACTACAACCATCACTTTTAGGCATTTCTCATTTCCTTCAGACTCATCATAACAGAAATTGTATGAAATTTTATTCGTTTGGTATGTGGGAATGTGACCTTTATTGCAAGTAGCTTAAGGTAGTGTCTGCTCACCCCAAGTGAGCAGTGAAGCGGAAACGGGTGAATTACCGACCGGTAGTTGTGCGTAACTGTACGTAATGCGGGGTAAGGTAACGGTAGCGAGAGGTCGCGGTAGGGCTGCCAACCATTTTAAATTTGGTCTTATGTATTAAATTTATTTTTTAATTTTTTGCATTCACAATACAAAAAATATTATATTGCTTTAGTTTTTTTTTGTTTCATGTTTCTTGAATTTTTGGAATATTTCCAGAGCCACCGTCTGCGGTCATCCCGAAACCATAGCATCTGGAAAGTGCCGAAATCATAGAAACCATAAAATCAAAGAAGGCCAAACTGAACAACACAGAAGAGAATCAACGTATTATAACTGGACTGAAATGAACAGGTGCGAGCAGGTAAAACTCCTCTGGAGAACCCTCTCCAGAAACCAGTCAGTGTGTGTTGGAGGAAGATTTAAATAAGATTACAGCACTTCATATTTTGCATGTTGAAATGACAGAATTATGGAATTAAATCAATATTATAAAAATAAAAAATCTTTATTTCATTCAGATTACCATACATCAATACTATCTTCTTAACCTGATTATAAATTAAGTTTTAGCAACATAAGCACTTATGCCCGAATACTCGTACGCTACTTATCTTTGGGAGCGTCTCAAACATCGCCCTGTCACTTTAAATGCCAAACGTATGAAAGAGATGCCATGATGTTTGAGACGCTCCCAAAGATGATTTGCGTACGAGAATTCGGGCGTTAGAGGTTTACGTTGGCAGCTTTACTGGTAGGTATAGACCGTGTCACAGCCGCCAGCTTTTGTAGTTATTTAACCGATAGAGGTCTCAAAATTATAATAAATTAAAAAAGAGTTTATAAAACAAACATTTTGTGTAAAGATGTAATATTTTTAATTCTAAACTTTCTCTTAAGGTAACGTAAAACCTTCGGAAAGTTCTTCTTCTTCTGTGTAAAATGTGAGATTGGTACACAGCACAGCCCTAATTGACAAATGCAATAAAAGTTATCAGGTGTTAATGCCTCTATTGATAGTGATTGTACCTATAAGTCCTATAACTATTGAAAAAACTACGTCTAAAGCAAATTGTACCAATAGAATAAATAAGTAAGTAAATTTTCTTACAATGAAATGAAACTGTGTTATGGAAACTAGATAACGTATAAATACTTGTATTCCGTTTTTGTAAATACATACTTAATATACTTCTACATCGATAACACCCAGACCAAGACAAATAGACATGTTCATGCTCACAAATATATGTCTTGTTCGGGAATCGAACCCGAGACCACTGGCGCAGAAGGCAGGCTGGCGCCCCGCGCCAAATCGGTCGCCAAATAAGCATTCGTTTTTTTTGGATGCGATGTTAATAACTATTAAGTCTTCCTACTTACAACTTGAAACTTGATATTCGTAAGTCTTCGTTTAATGATTTGGTGAGCTGTAGTTCGAAACTATGTTTTCTGTGTACGTAATAAAGTTAAGTATTCTTATCTGGAAAATGCGATAAAAGCCTTTGTCTAGAGAAAAGACATGGTGGGTATGTATGGCAAACATTACACAATGTATGTAAACCCTGTCAACTTACAATAGAGACTCGTCGAATGAAACTTTATTCAAGAGTTACCTAGTAACCCGAGTTTTTGCTGGATTTTTCAGATTATAGTATGGAAATACTGTCGCCACTGTACAAGACGTTGGGTATGTATTGCAATCATAACACATGTAGGTAGGTGAATCCTGTTGACTTACAATAGAGACTCGTCGAATGAAACTTTGTTCAAGAGTTAGTAACCCGAGTTTTTGCTGGATTTTTCGGATTATAACATGGAAGTACTGTCGCCACCTTACAAGACGTTGGGTATGTATGGCAAACATAACACATGATCCTGTCGACTTACAAAAGAGACTCGAGAACTTTGTTCAAGAGTTAGTAACCCGAGTTTTTGCTGGATTAAGTCGGGATTTTCAGGTTATATGGAAGTACTGTCGCTACTGTACAAGTGTACAAGACGTGAGATTAAGGAAAACTGCAGTAACTATTACGTTTTCTCACGCAGTAGTATCGTTTGCCGATATGTGATCCAGACTAGTATGAATCTGCATGCACCTGACAAGTAATTCAATATTTTCTATGGTAGTGACTAGCGTGAGAGCTGGCTCTGTATGGCAATTCTGCAAAATCAACTCGAATCAGGTTTTGTTTATGGACAAGCACATCTTAGGTTTGAGCTGTTCATTGAAATAAACTTTATTTATAATATTGAGCATTTTTCACCTTATCCATCTATGAAGACGGCTTTTTCCCCAGCCAAAGGTCATAAAAAAGCTGAAGGTGTAACATAAACCCAGAGGTCTATGGTTGAATGAAGCAACCTGCAACTTTGTCTGCTTAGAATTTTGTATTTTGATGGATCACTTCAAATTTTTACTCCACAGTCTTAATCTATTTAAATGCAAAAATCATCAAGATTGGTTAAGTGGTTTTAACGTTAAAGGTAAAGGTAAAAGAAAGAGAGACATACAGAGTTATTTTAGCATTTATATAATATACCTAGGTAAGTATTGAATAAATTTATCGATATGCACAATGTTCTATGCATTAATGTTGCCTGACTACTCTTAATCTTTAATGTCTGATTGTGCCCGGGATATGCCTCAATCGTATGTGACGACTTTAATATCTCAACGTGACTATAGTGAGCAAGCTATAAATACGTCGTAATTTATTCATTTATATGTATTCATCTGACAGCAAACATTATTAATCGAACCAGAGCAACAAAAGATAGCAGAGATGAGCTTGTACTCACATCTCGGAGACAATGCAGTTTTATTCAAAACAGAAGTACAAAATATGTAGTACGTCTATATTGGACAATAAGCTATTCATTCTTCAGAAGGAGGAGAAAATTTTATATATAAAAAAATACTTCAAACAAAAATATAATATTAGTTCAGACAGACTTTTAGTTAACAAAAGTTGCAAGCTATTCAAACATTTTAAAGTTTGTAATGTTCGTCAAACCAATCGATCCAATACACTTTTTCCGTTGGTAGACTGTGCCTTTTAGAAATAGAAATAGTAGGTAGACGTGACGAAGCCAAAGCGCAAAAGTGCAAACAAAACTGCCGTTAGAATTGCTAAAAAAATAACATCAAAGCCGAAAGTTGTAACTATTGCTGGTTAAAGTTTTGTTTAACAGCATCAAATCTTCCGAATAAACACGAAACAAAAAACTAAGTAAGAAGAATTAGAATATTATTAATACTTATCACTATGATTTTGCTATGTTTAGGTTTCATTAACTATACCTACCTCAAAACAAACGAGCATGTAAGGGAAAAGTCAAAGGTAGCTGTTTCATCAGGTCATAAAATTTGATAGATATCCATCAAAGAAGAGGAACGCAAAATAATTCATAAATTGTATACGTTATAATATCCATAACAGTGTTGGAAGAGAATGAGAAGAATACAAGTGACCGAGTGGAGTGAAAAAGGGGGAAGCACTTAACCAGAACCAGATAAGGATGACTTCCAACTCTTGTAAGCAACAATTAACACTCCACAAACGCTAATAAACGTCAAAAACATCTGACGATCCTAACCTTGACTTTAAACTTTAAGATTTGTCGTAGGCATGCGATATATTTCCTTAGCCAATTGCGCCTGTTTTGTAGAGGTTTCAAGATGCAATCCCGATACACAATCGATGGTGTATCGCCCGCGAGCACAGAGGACAGAGAGTCGCAACAATCATGGGAATCGGGTTACCTACAACGCGCAACCTTCGCCGTCCGTGTGAATTCAATTATTATCAGCCACTTTAGCTGCGAGTGACATTCGGAGTATGTAAGTTTTGTTTTGATTGTAAAAATTTGTAGAAACTCAAAGATTCGTAAAGGTCAGAACCTAGTATAGTATTATATGATCTGAGGTCAGACAGAACCCACAGACACTGTAAAGGCAAGATCGCATAGTGATGCCGGCCGGACTAGATTGTATACTTTTACACTACTATATCAGATTTTTTTGTTATTGCATTCGGATTCGTGTTCAATTATTGAATTAGATCGACTACATCAATGTTTCGTATACAAAAGACAGTGTTTACAAAAACGCGAATCGATATCGACTTGCGATCAAGCCTTACCAAATAACTTTTAAGCGGCTTCGAGAATATGAGTATTGAATTCAAAAACCTTTTCAAATCCGATTAAACCCTAAAGGAATTTACGTTCAAATTAGATAAGCAAATAAAGTCTTCAACTTTATGATTATTTGAACACTTCAGATGCGTGTGGGCTGCAGATAGAATAGATCATTCCTTTATGTAAATTCTCTAAGTACCTATCCGATTATTTCGCTGTTGGACAAGCACTTACACACTCTGGAATTCAATTGCGCTAACTTCCAGATTTACATTTAAATTAAAATAGTAAATAATTTCAATTTCAACTTCAACAACAAACGTTTTGGATTTTATTTTTCGAAATTAGTGCGATGAGAGATTGTCGTTGATTACGAAGGAAACCAGAATTCAGTTACCCTAGTAAACATATACCCAGGCACACCGGTCAAGCATATCCTAGAGCCTAAGGTGTGCCGGCGCAGTTTGCACTGCACCATAAACTGGGCGTGTATGATGCAAAACTGCACAGATTTAGTTATATGAGATGAGATAGACAATAACATCCCTAATTTTCAGGTAGAACTGAGCATGGCTTTGGCTTTATTGTATATTTGTAGAAAGATATATTATTATGTCTTGTGGTCTTACAGAGCTTAGTTGCCTAGTTATTATTTTTCCAGAACATACTAGCTCAGAACCACCAACCGACCATTTCGCGCAGGGGTACCTACCTACGTATACCTGCCTATTGCGCCAGAAGAGGTCTCATTCCCGAGCTAGAAAAATATTTGTGTACATGAACATGTCTATTTGTCTAGGTCTGGGTCTTCTCTATGTATATTAAGTATTTACAAACAAAGATAATATACGATTTTGCGATGTATGCGTAGTCAAGTTTCTATAGTTAGTTATTATTTATTTACTAGCTGACCCAGCGCGACTTCGTTCCCGTGGCCCTACCCCCTACTCCACCCTACCCTACCCCACCCCTACCCTACCCTACCCCTACCTACCCCTACCCTACCCCTATCCTACCCCTACCCTACCTCTACCCCTACCTTATCCTACCCCTACTCTACCCCTACCCTACTTCTACTCTACCCCTACTTACCCCTCCTTCCCCTATTTTCTCACCGCTAAAACCTTCCTTGGACTTCCACGAACAATTCAAGACCAAAATTAGCCAAATCGGTCCAGCCGTTCACGCGTGATGCCGTGACCAAGGGAAATAGGGATTAATTTTTATATATATAGATAGGGGGGGTGATCAGTCACCTAGGTCGGGACCATTTCTAAAGTTAGTTAGTTTATAACTCAGTTTCCTAATGTTATTTACTATGTCCTAGATAAATTTGGTATGATGAGAAATTTATTAATTTTATTGTTACTTACATTCAATACGGTATTTTACTGTTTTTTTTTATTTCTTTAAAATGTTTTTCGAAATATTAGCTACACAAAACAAGTTTTCATTTTGAATTATCTTGAATATTTTCAAAGATATAGGACTTCAAACTTTATAATTAGACAAGGACAGGACGCTATCTTAGTGACGTCAGTGGGTTAGTAGCGTCATAGTCACGCCATAGAAGATTTCGTTTTAGAAAGAGACAGCTATAGTCAAAATCAAACAGACTATAATTCTTTTATTATAAAACAGATTCAAATTATTTTTTCACATTTGGTATTCTTAATTGCAATATTTTTTAACGTCATCATTAAATATCTACATTTCAACAACAGTAAAATACCCTATTCAGAGTGGAATTACCTAATAATCAAATTCGACATAGGTTATAGAAACCCAATTACACAATTAGGTAACTGGAGGTTTTGTTGTCGTGACGTGTGTTCGTCGCTATTCGATCAGCATGACACACAATAGGTACCAGTTTTTTTTAAAAAGGTCTCGTCCATTTCACTGTTGGTTGCATAAACGGGCGCGGACGCGGCTGCATTGTTTCCGAAAACCTTTGAAAATGGACAAAAACGAAAGCTTTCTTGTTTGGCACTTCAATTGAACGATTGTGCGCACATTTTCTAAGTTGCGCAACACGTTTTTGTGTACCTTGTCAATTATAAATGGTCTAGTAGTAGAAACGTCGATTCATCTGTCTAAAAATTCCAGTATAGGAGTGATATTACTACGCCTCTGCCAACCTCTCTTCAGTAAAATAGCTACAATATGAATAGCATAACTTAAACAGGGTTAAATTAAATAAATTGAGCGTAAGGAACAATCACTTTTCATAGATCTATATCATATTTATTACTCAAGTACCAATAAACACAATATTTTTACTCCGTTCAGGGGCTTATTCTGATTTCTAGGTATGTGATGAATGATTTTTTGCTTTCAGTCAGACAAAACGCATTTAGGAGCTTAGAAGTTGTAACATAAGTATAATAAATAAGCAATTATGCTAATTAGGATCCAATAACTTCCTGTAAGCTATTCGATTTCACTTAATTCTTATTTAGGAAGATTTAATAAACCCTTATTATGAAAATCATAAACTTAAGTCAGTACAGTAGTGAGATTTTATATTATTTTTATGCATTCACAATGCAATTTTGTAAGTATAGGAAAAATGTGATAGTAAAAAACCACGAGCCCTATAAGTAGCTTTCAGACGGGATGAAATAAGCTACTTAAAGGGCTCGTGGTTTTTTACTATCACATTTTTCCTATCAGTACAGTAGTGTTAAACACCACAATCCATGACATCATAAATATTATTTTGGTATTTATTAATCATGCACGATCAAACCAAGATCTTATAAAAAAATGCAATGTTCTGCTGATGCAACGAACGTGGAAGAGCTGCGAAAAGCAATTCGCATAAGTTTATAGAAATTATATAATTTGCTAATTCAAACTGCATGTAAAATTATCATTAAATAAATTTTACGAGTATCTCTCCTTTTGTGAAATAAAGTGAATCAGACTTTACTTGTAAGGCTTTTCACGGTACCTAAATCAGTTCAAATTTTAGAGATTCTATCGCTTATATTGGTTTAATCAAATGTCTAGTACGATCTTAAATCTTATCTGTAGATGCAGCGAACGTGATTGAATTTAATATTCAATCTTCTGTGATAAATGATATAAATACGAGATTACAAATACTAGAAGGAACATCTCAATTTAACAAAATCCTCCGATAGTATACCCAAACCCAATAAATAAATAAATAGCGTCTAACATTCACACCAATTATCTAAGCCCATTTTAATTTCATTATGAAACTGTATCATGGAAAACTTGATAACGGATAAATATATACCTAAATACTTTTTGTTTGTAAATACATACTTAATATACATAGTAAACACCCAGACCAAGACAAATAGACATGTTCATGCACACAAATATTTGTCTTGTTCGGGAATCGAACCCGAGACCACTGGCGCAGAAGGTAGGTAGCCTTACCCTGCGCCAAATCGGTCGTCAAATGTTTGAGTAAAATAAATTCTGTGTTACTTTCTGGCCTGTAGGTAATGTCGATGAATAAATAATTACAGAAATCTCGATTTATTTCTTCCCTATAAAGTTTTCCTAGCATGTCAGCTTATTGGATAACGTAGTAGTGCTTACGTAAGCAGAAAGTGGTTCAGACCATAGATAGATCTAGAATTCTTGGACTGACCTGCGCCTGCGCTGGCTACGTTATGGTAGCTCAGGAAGTAGATACACTTCCTTATTCAGTACCGACTGATTCGATTCGATAAAGTGGTACTTTATTTGATGTTTGTGGTTAAACCAATGGATGGAAAGTCAAACGATGGATTTTTTATTATTATTATTTACAACGGGGTATAGCACTAAGCCTTCATTACACCGATGTTAAATTGGTGATAAGGTGGTAAAGTCATGGGCGTAACTTTTGAAATCTGTTTTCGGGATTTATTTATCAAGAGCCTTTCTTTTATTTTAAGTAGGTACCTACTTCTTCTTACCCTTGTGATTATGATGTATTGTGAGTAATACACATTTAAGAAGAGTATATAAAAATGATTTACCAATCATAAACAAATATAATTATGAAAACCTTTTTCTTAAACCACTAGCAACTTTAGTTTGCTCATCTCATTTGTATTTAGTGACAAAGTTGGAGTAAATAAGCACCTACTTTTAGTTCTTATCCACGTAACTATATCTCCTAAATTGGCTAAACTAGTTCTCTGGCATTGTAGAATACGACAACTCAGTATAAAGATAATGATTGCGCGCTTGATAAATTAATCAATAAACTGACAACATTTTGTCAGTCGCGTAAAATACATTACCAAGCATCAGGTTCTATAAAACTGGTTCTGCGGCATGCATGTAAAGGGAATCTAGCCCATGCTTTAATGTCTGCACGATGCATAGCAAGTGTTCGCAGCTGGGCTCGAATGTGTTGCATTTAATTACGAAGTGCAATTATCTGCATCGAATACGAATACGGTTTAAGTGTACAGTCCATCTTGGTGAAGATCGTGTTGAACGTTGTTTAAAAGTATTAGGCTTATATAGGTTGTATGTAGGCTTTCTACCACAGGGTGGATGATGTAGGTTTTCTAGGGAGCCAGAAACGCCACCACTTGAAGCTAACCGTCTCTGTGGTTGATCTTTTCTCATGTCATTTTCTTTCTTTTTTATATTTATTTTTTTAAATATTTCTTAATTGCTATTACATTTCTTTTTCATTTCTTATTACTAATACAGCTGGCGTCCCTCAAGGGTCCGTGTTATCGCCTACCCTGTTCATTCTGCATATCAATGATATGTTACTTACTAGTAACATGCATTGTTATGCAGATGACAGCACATGTGATGCACGTTACTCAGGTCGCGCAAATATACCTTCCGAACAGGTTAAACTGTACAGGGAACAAATAGTGTCGGAAATAGAGGCTTCCTTGGAGCGAGTCTCGGAGTGGGGTAGACAAAATCTTGTCCTCTTTAACCCCACAAAGACGCAAGTATGCGCTTTCTCCGCAAAGAAAACTCCATTCGTCTTAGCGCCTACATTCCAGGACATTCCCCTCACCACCTCTAAAAGTATCGGAATACTTGGCGTTGACATCACGAGCGAAGTCCAATTTCGGGGTCATTTGGAAAACAAAGCAAAGTTGGCTTCGAAAAAGCTAGGAGTGCTCAATAGGGCGAAGAAATTCTTTACTCCACGTCACCTGCTTTTATTATATAAAGCTCAGGTTCGACCCCACCTTGAGTACTGCTCGCACTTATGGACGGGAGCTCCTGAATACCAGCTCCTTCCACTTGACTCCATTCAGCGCCGTGCGGTTCGTATTGTCGACGATCCGAGACTCACGGACGGTTTAGAACCACTAAGTCACCGCAGAGATATAAGCTCTCTGTGTGTGTTCTACCGTCTATACAATGGGGAATGTTCTGAGGAGCTTTTTGAACTGGTGCCACCGTCACACTTCCGCCACCGCACCGCACGCCAAGTGAGTAGAACTCATCCTAAACACCCCCACATTCTTGACACCTGGAAATCAACAACTGTTCGGGCATCACGTTCGTTCCTACCTCGAACTTGTAAGATGTGGAATGAGCTTCCTCCAGAGGTGTTCCCTTTGTGCTATGACATGGAGTTCTTCAAAAAGCGTGTAAATAGGACCCTTAAACACAAAGGCTGGCAACGCATATGCAACCCTTCTGGTGTTGTAAATGTCCATGGGCGACGATGACTACTTCCCATCACGTGGCTCGTCTGCTCGTTTGCCCCTTTTTAATATAAAAAAAAAAAATAAAAAAAATACAGTTGCTTTTCTCGTTATGGTAACAATCTTTATTTCTTAGTCGGTATACATTTTGTTTCTATTTCTGTACATTCCATAATTATTCTTCTTATTACTATTATAGCTTCAATTGCTAACTATTTCGTCATTTTCTTAAATAATCATATAAATATCCTTATTATTAGTTACAGTATATTTATATAAGTTTTGGCTGTATCTTTTATGGAGATGTAGTTGCGCCACCAACAAAATGGATTCCCACAGTTGCATAGAAGGTACCTCACCTTTCGTGCTAGGAGTTAGCACGTAAAACTGTCGTTATGGTATCCGTTAATGTGATCGAATTATTTTATATGAAAACCAGAGTAGGGGCCGTACCGGCGAACGCTCCGAACTTCGGAAATCTGCTGGGCTTCAAATTAAAACAGATAAATCGAGCCCCAATCAGGCCAAAATGGCAAACAACGATTCATGATGTCCTAGAAACATCGATATCTTCCATATAACTTAGTACAATGAGAAATCACGTACTTCTATATAACTGTTTTATGTTGAAGCCCGGCAGATTTCCGAAGTTCGGAAAGTTCTTTCAATGTGCCTTTTTTTGGTCGAATAAGGAACTGAAATTCAATACATACAGCAGCAATTTGAGGAACGGTATAGTTTACTATTCGAAGGACATATTACCATAACGATAGTTTTTTGTGCTAGGGTTACTGCACTCCAAGCATGAATAACTATCGTATGGTAAATGGTTATAAGTACTGGGTGCTTACCATCAACTCTTATTACGGTTTTGTTTAGGAACCTAAACTGATCTGCTTCGCTTATTCGTACCACGACAGCTTAATATCAATGACAGCGATTCAGTGAACATTCAATGACATTTCACAGCCGCTGAGCTGTCATCAACTCTTATTTGACCTATAACTCGGCCAAGTTAACATGACGCCTGCAGGGTATACCCGTCCCTTTCACTCTTGGTGCCTACCATCAACTTTATGACAGCGATTCAAAAATAGCGCGATACAGAATAGGTTCCTAAAATGAATCGCTTTCTTTCGTACTCTGACCTTCTAAAAACTGGATCGCAAATGAATTGCTAAATGTTAATGACCGAACGATTTGTGTCCTTTTTCTTCTACCCGTCTCTTTCACTCCATTCTGTCATGCCCGGAGAGTGAGAGGGACGGGTATAACCTGCAGGTGACATGTTAAATCGACCGGGTTATAAGTCAAATAAGAGTTTCTGACAGCTTAGCGGCTGTGAAATGTCATTGATCGATCACTAAATCGCTGTCATTGATATTAAGCTGTCGTGGTACGAATAAGCGAAGCAGATCAGGGTGCCTACCATCAACTTTAAGACAGCGATTCAAAAATAGCGCGATTCAGAATAGGTTCCTAAAATGAATCGCTTTCTTTCGTACTCTGACCTTCTAAAAACTGGATCGCAAATGAATTGCTAAATGTTAATGACCGAACGATTTGTGTCCTTTTTCTTCTACCCGTCTCTTTCACTCGATTCTGTCATGCCCGGAGAGTGAGAGGGACGGGTATAACCTGCAGGTGACATGTTAAATCGACCGGGTTATAAGTCAAATAAGAGTTTCTGACAGCTTAGCGGCTGTGAAATGTCATTGATCGATCACTGAATCGCTGTCATTGATATTAAGCTGTCGTGGTACGAATAAGCGAAGCAGATCAGTTTAGGTTCCTAAACAAAACCGTAATAAGAGTTGATGGTAAGCACCCTGATCGTAATATTTAAGGGTACAGGCAGGGGGGTGTCACTCCGCAGTTTAAGTACGTTCGGACGGCGCGCCTGCCGGGCAGGCGTACGGCATAGAAATTAGGTCCGCAAAAGAGCTAGAATATATGCGATAGAAAGAGATGCAACGACAACAAGTGGCCGTTCGTAATTTGCTGCGCCGTACAAGCTGAATTCTACTTTATTGCGTTATAGTTAGAGTTGCTATTTATTTAAATGACTTAGCGGAGTGAACTATCTGTTACATAGTAACTATTTAGTAATCTGTGGTACAGGGGCAAAACAAGGAATGTCACTAAAACCAGTTTCTGTATGCTCGGTCTGTTGAAAGCCGGAATCCGCCCAAAATTTTCAAAATGAAAAGTTGTTTTTTTAATTTTATTTAATAAATAAAACGTGTGTTTTGTTTTAATCAAAAAAACAATATGTAAAGTATAATATAGGCTGTATGTTCAATGATTATATGATTGCCATTTGAAAATAAAATAAAGAGCGCGCTAAAACCTTGTCTGTTAATTGCCGGATTCCGGCATCCACAGTGTGGGGATTTCGAAAATGACAGTTTAACAAACAAGTGGTTAAGATAACCTGAGCAGCGCCTTTTTCGGTCGTATACGGAATTAAAATTCTAATTCTAAGTTCTACGGCTTTTGTAGCCCCACGAAAAGTATTACGTTAATTGTAGCAGTAAACTATACCATACCCTATTCAATAAAACTTACAATTCTAACTACAAAAGGCATCGAACCTTATTGGTATAAGTAACTAAGTTGCTATCGCGTCCCGTCCCCCCCCCCCACCCCACGCCCGGGGATACGAGAGGATTAATGAAACATGCCCCATTCAACGGAGAAAATAATTACAAGTTGACAAAATGTCGCCAGGCAGGCCGTAGCATGAAAAAATACTATACCGTTTTTCAAAAGCTGTCAAGTTTATGAATCAGGGGCACAGGGTAAAAAAAAATACTACTATTTTACTTATTCAGGGGGCTGACTGGTGTCATAATGAGATATGGCTCTACCTGTCTTAGCGCTTTAGATGTGACCGTCAATTAATTAAGGAAATTAATTTGCTTAGAACTTTTTGTTTGTATGATTGCAGAAGTAGGTTAAAAAATTTCATGCATATTTGTTGCGAAATTATCATCCGATCAGAGTCAGATAAAACCCAAATCAAGAATGAGGCGTGATGCGTGAAGATCCAAAAACCAGTCTTGTTTGCATTGCCAAACGTAGAGCATTTGTATCAAAGCTTTTTTTGATTGGAATTAAACTCGAATCGTATAGAAGTTTTAATACACTCGTTTGATTTATCTAAGTATACTAATATTATAAAAAGGAAAAATTTGATTGTTTGTTTGTTTGCATCGAATAGGCTCCGAAACTATTGGGCCGATTTCGAAAATTCTTTGACCATTAGAAAGCTACATTCTTCCTGAGTGATATAGGCTATATTTTATCTCGATATGCCCACGGTAACGGGTACCACGCGAGTAAAACCGCGAGGATCCGCTAGTTCGTGGTAAAGAAGGGGGAGGTGGGGGCACACGGCTCCTCCGAGGACTGACCCGTTATTTATCACAAAACATCTTGGGGCAGTAGCCCCATGTGAAGAAGCCCGAGGAAGGGGCAGAAGCTAACACAGAGACAAAATAAATTACTTTGATGGAGTCCTCGAGAGTGCAAAAACAATACGCTAATTTTTTTTTTCACAACGGGATAGCACTTACTTCACTACGCCTTCACTGATGTTAAGTGGTGATAAGGCTGAAGGTGGAAGCGCAATACTTCCGGAATCCTCAATTCCTAAGGAACTGGCTATTTTATCTCTAACTGCCGGGAACACAATAATGCTGAAAACATAATTGTTAAGGCGTCAAACTTAGATAGGACCTTACTTTTTCTTATAAATACTAGCTTTCTGCTACTACTACTACACGACGTTATCCCGCGGGAATGTGAATTTTTTCGGGATAAAAAGTTAGCTAATAATATGTTCCTTTCTAGGCTACAAAGTATCTGTGTCCCAAATACGTTCAACCGTTTTAGCGTGATTCAGTGACAAACATTCAAACATCTACACTGTCACATTTATAATATTAGTAGGATACGTTACGTCATATATTTTTAAGTATCGACTAATGTTTTAAAGTACTAATTATTCGTAATGTCTGATCGTGCTCAGAGTCAGACAGACAGCATTTCACAATGCCTTCGTTATGTGTAAGAGACATTGCTAATCTGGTTCTGTGGTTTCCAATACTATGTTGCAACCTAGTAGGCACGTTAAATGGTGACGCAGATTTTGATAGGAGAATAGATTTCTCTCATTCTACTGATCAAAATAATGGGCAATATGAGGACTATAAGTTTTTTGAAACTGTGATTTGTGTAGTCTATTCAGTAATCTTAGATAAGTAAGTTTTTTATTTTATTTTCTCTTTTAATTAAGTAATATAATAAGTTCTTGCTAAATGTATCAGGTACTATAGGGTTGGCATATCCAAAGTGATAAAACCTTTTACAAAATTAAAAAAAAAAAAAAGAAGAAATTGCGATTCAACTTCGGGCTCTACACTGATGTAAATTCATTGCAAAGATGGAAATAGGTACATAGTTTTCCACCATTAAGACGTTTAACTAAGCATGTTTGTACGAAAATTTTACCTCTACCTCAACCGCCTCTGTGTACTAGTGGTTAACACCACCGATTTCAGACCAAGAGGTCCCGGGTTCGATTCCCAGTGGGGGTACACGTTACATTCGGTTTGGTTGGTAGTAGGACTTGTCTTAGTCCGGCTAGCTACCACCATCTTATCTAAGTCTGACGCCATAACAATGATGTTTTAGCACTATTGTGTTCCGGCAGTTAGAAATAAGATAGCCAGTTCCTCAGTGATTGAAGATTCCTAGAGTAGTACGCTTCCACCTTTAGCCTTATTACCACTTAACGTCGCGTGATAAAGGCTAGTGCTACCCCGTTGTGGATAAAAAAAAATTGTTCGCTTATAGTTTCAGCACGTTTCAGTGCCGGTCAGTGTTTTTCCAGACCATAATACATAGGTATTTCTATAGATCAATCTTACATCTACTTTTTTAAACGTGGCCAAACCTTACTCTACATCTTTTCTTTCTTATTCTAGTAAAATAAGATACGAGTGTTTGTATGCTTAATCTATTCCAAATATTTTTGCATTCATTCTTATGCTCGCGTAATTTGATAAAACATTTTTTTTTTGTTTGTCCGTCTTTCACATCAACACGGTGCAACCACAGCCATCTCTATCGTCTTCTACAAGCCATGCGCATAAAGTTGGCAACGTAGTTTTAAGTGAACCGATTTGACACTTTTTGCACCGTTTGACAGGTAAACAGCGAGTAAACCTCGAGTACTGAATCCTATGGAGATGGCATATCTTCTATACATCTATACAAATAAATAAAATTGGAGTGTCTGTTTGTAACATTAAATAAACGCTTTTTACTACGTGCATATGATTAAATATACGGTACATATACCAAAATGACATGTTTTACAATTTTTGTCTGTATGTCTGTTTGTTCCGGTTAATCTCTGAAACGGCTGGACCGATTTTGACGGACCGATTAATACGACAAGTAGAAGTAGTTTAAAATTGAATTCCAAGATTTTCTTACATTGTGACTTAGTAACACCTCACTTTTTCGTAGGTATGCCACCTCCATAGGATTTAGTACTCAGAGGAGTAAACCGGTTCACAGCAATGTTGCCGTTCCGTATCATAGCATGGCTTGTAGAAGACGATAGAGACGGTAGAAGACGATAGAGACGGCTGTGGTGCAACGGATTGACGTGATTTTTGGTAAGGGAAGAGTTTGCTGGAGAGTGACATATCGTGCGCCAAGCTTTTCTGTTCCGGTGATTATCTTTGGAACTAAAACAGTTTTCATACGACAGTCCATTTTGACAGCTAATTTCGTATTGCAAGTGGCTCTTCTGTCACGGCTGTCACCGGAGCAGAAAAGCTTGTGGCACAATAGGTACTTTTTATCCATGAAAAATATGACATTACCGCGAGATAACGTGTTGTGTTGTCCACGCGGGCGAAGCTTCGGGCTAAAGTCTATAAGTGTCATAATGTTTTTTTATTAATGTTATAAGACTATATAACGCTAGCTAGGTATAAGATTACTTTGATTTCGGTTCCTTGCATTTACTTTTAGTTTTAAACCCATGATGCTTAACTTGGATTGCTAATGTTCAAGTTATATTTAGATATTATGCAGCTAATGTTAATTTCCCGCATTCTAATTCGATTTTAATGAGTAGTACATGGTAATTAAGTTTAAAAATATCAAAGAATGTCAGTTCATTAAAACATTTTAGTTTATAAGTCTTAGGGGAAAAAAGAATTAACCAACTTTATTGATTACCCGACTGCGACTGAAAGAGGGTTATAATACCTTACCTTGTTCCTAGGTTCATTAACGAACTACCTCCCGAATTACGCGAAAATATTAATGATCAGAACTTAAAATCCAAATTAAAAGCATTTTTTTTAACCATATAATTTATAATCTTATTTTTCTGTTGGCATTTCAATGATATCTCGATGTTAACAACAAGTAACACTTAGGTTATATCTTTGTGGTTTTTTAGTGTTATTTAAGTAAATAATTCTGTTATATATTTTGTAATATGTTAAATGAATAAATAATAATAATAATAATAAATCTTGTACTTATGTCATAACTAGCGGCCGCCCGCGGTTTCACCCGCGTGGTACCCGTTCCCGTAGGAATATCGGGATAAACTATAGCCTATGTCACTCGGGAAGACTGTAGCTTCCTAACGGTGAAAGAATTTTCTAAATCGGTCCAGTACCTTTTTGAGTTTATTCTATACATACAAAAATACAAATCTTTCCTCTTTATAATATTAGTATAGAAGTATATATAAGGGATGAGTATGGTTTTTATTAAAAACACATTTTTTTTTAATTTCGGGGTATCTTGTAATTTTGTACTTACCTCTACCTATATTTTTAACAAAAAAGAGTTGTCTTTTTACCGTAAATACTTATGTCCGTGGGGACTGGGGACACTATTATTACCTAGGTAGGTACTTCTTATTCATTTGCCGAAAAAAAACCCTTTTATCTTGCTTGCTTATTATAGCTATTGAAAGGAACTTGTTTGTACATACAAATCAGTGGTTTTACATAGAAATAACTACAAAACTATTTCTCTTTTCTTACCAATTTGTAAAAGAGTGATCTTTCTCTCCAATTACGTACTATTGTTAGCTAATGTCCTGGCCGTAACTGAACAGGACATGGGCGATGTTTCATTCATCACACAACTTTATGAATAGTTTTCAGTTGTCACAGGAGAAAGTGGCACTTGTCCTATTCATATTCAACGCGAACACAAAGGTTTCAAACTTGTTACAGCATGCATTTATGTCTAGAACTCTTGACCATAACGCAAAAAAAGTGAAACAGTTTTTAATCTGTGGTTTTCCATATCTTTATTTTTCGTTTTTCATCATCATCATCATCAGCCGTTATAAGTCCCCACTGCTGGGGCTCAAGCCTTCCTTATGGATGGATAAGGAGAATGGGTCATAACATAACCCACGCTGGTCCAATGCGGATTGGTGGGTTTTAAATTATTGACTGCAAGCGCAGCCGAGACAAACGGCTTAACCCTTCACCTACCAGGGTCCTTTTTAATGGCCCATTTTTTATGTAAACAAAGCACTTGAGTGCGCGGCTATCGCTATCCCGAACATCTGGTTATACTAAGGCCGTCTTTGGTTACATTTATGATAAGCTGTATAACAAAGGCGATAAACTAAAACTGTTTCGACAGTTTTACGATATGTTTTGTTTTTATAATGGTCGTTAGAACTCGACCTTTGAGTAAACAAAAGGCAATAGTGCGGTCCATGCGATATTGTTTTTTTTTACATAGTTATCGATAAAATAACATATAAGAAGTATAAATATTTAGAATCTACATGAAAAAAACCTATCTGATAAAAATATAATATAGGTACGGAAAACATTTTTTTACTTTATTTTTTGAAATTTTCAAAAACTAATTAAGTAGTTCCGGTTTCAAAAAAATCGAAATTCAAATATTTTTTTCTTCAGGATCACATATTGTAGTGTATTTTTACAGTACGACGAGTTTATCTCACTTTTGAACATCGAAAACCGCATTCAAAAAATCAAAAAATTGCAAAAGTTACAAAAAAAATCATGGGGGTAGTTGTAAGAGCATCAGGTGATACTAGCGGTCGGTCATTAGCTCGAGATAATAAATTTTTGGTCGCCATCTCGCGACCGACCATTACGATAGTTGCTTAACTTCAACGATCGCAGGCCGAGCGCGCTAACCAATGCGCCACGGGCTTCTTTCGTTTTTATTAAAACGCAAACTAGGTGGTGCTATAAAAATAGTAGATTGTATTACAAGGGAGCAAAATAACATATTTACGGCGAGGGGGCTATTTTAAATCCAGAGCGCAGTGAAGGATACTAGAGTCCCGGCTCCATACAAAATCAGTAGAAAACTTTTTCATTGCCTATGAGGTAACTCTATGGTTGACTGTAACCAAATTCAGTTCTATTTTCAATAGTAGATTGTATTACAAGGGAGCAAAATAATATATTTACGGCGAGGGCGCTATTTTGAATCCAGAGCGCAGTGAAGGATTCTACTCTTCAATCATCGCTTTTCGAATCGATGGGATGAAAAAGATTTTTGTTACTTTATGTTACTGCTTTGATACATGAAATAAGTGGTTTAACTAGATACCAGCAAAACTATTGCCTAGTAAAATGAAATGAAAACGGCGGAACTTTTAACTTATTTTATTATAATTATGCAATTACGATGCAACTATTTTCTTCAGTTCTTAGAGGTGCACCCACACAGCGGTTAATTAGTGTTAGATAACTTTTGCTATTAAATGATTTCAACACTAATCGTTCACGGATTATTATTCGTAAGCCAATTAATGTTCCATGTTGTTCTTTTAATCATGATTAAGAAATTAAAAGTTATAGTTTCTAATCTAAGTATTCTATCGAACTAAACGTACCGTATCGAACCTATCACAAGTATTTATCCTCAACGTGATAGCCTTTATCACACCGGTGATAAGGCTGAAGGTGGAAGGGCACTGCTTCTGGAATCCTCAAGCACTGAGGAACTGGCTATCTTATCTCTAACTGCCGGAACACAATGCTCCCGGATGTAAAGCAAACGTTACACAAATTTATATGGCTTTTGCCATTGTATTCACTTATTTATTATATGGTTTTACTCTGAGTTTTTTAATGATGGTGTGAATCACTAGACCACAGAGGCGGTTAAAGAATTCTTCCAGAAAATCAGCCGTTTCGCCGTGATTGAGCAAAAAGCACCAAAACTTTCGCATTTATAATAATAGTTAGATGTTCACCGCTACCGACGGTTTGACGACCGATTTAGCGCAGGGGTATACTACCCGCCTTCTGCGCCAGAGGTCTCGGGTTCGATTCCCGAACAAGACAAATATTTGTGTGCATGAACATGTCTATTTGTCTTGGTCTGGGTGTTTTCTATGTATATTAAGTACATATTTACAAACAAAAAGTATTTAAGTATATATTTATCCGTTATCAAGTTCACGTAGACACAGTTTCTTAAGAAATTAACTACCGGCTAAGATAATTGGTGTGATTGTAAGAAAATATTTATTTATTATTATTTATTATATTTAATGCCTACCTACCTACCTACCAGTTAGTTGAATGACAAGATTGACCCACAGTAGAGCCAATGCATTGGTAAATATTCTTGACTCTTGTGGTAAGTGTCAGGGATGTGGCGAATATTTGCATCCGCATCCGCATATGCGGAACATCCGCATCGATTTTTTTTTTTTTTTTTTAGCTACTACGGGGTAGCACTTAGCCTTCATCACACCTGATGTTAAGTGGTGATAAGGCTGAAGGTGGAAGCGCACTACTCCCGGAATCCTCACTGAGGAACTGGCTATCTTATCTTTAACTGCCGGAACACAATAATGCTGAAAACATCATTGTTATGGCGTCAGACTTAGATAAGATGGTGGTAGCTAGCCAGGCGGACTAAGAACAAGTCCTACCACCAACCAAACCAAATACAATATGTACCCCCTCTGGGAATCGAACCCGGGACCTCTGGGTCTGAAGTCGGTGGTGTGAACCACTAGACCACAGAGGCGGTTAAAAGATTTAGATTTAGAGATTAATAACAATTACTAAGTGTTATTAATATCTCTTTGGAGCAGGTTTTACTTTAGGGTCAACATTTTAAATAGCTGCAGTAAGTAGGTTGATTACCTCGTGGTATTAAATAGTGTAGAGTTTTAAAATGGCGTTAGTTATAATTGTTTTTATGTGCGATATTTTTGTTATGATACTACGAACCCTATGTGCCTATGTTGTAATTGTTGTATGTGAGATTTTAAATGATAAGACACGTTATTGCAAAAATATATTTTTTCATTAATTATTGATAGCTACCAATTATGCCAGCCTTTATGTTGTCATTTTAACTTAGAAGTTGTTTGCAACTTAAAAGCTGTTGCTTGTAGTGGTTGCCATGGAAACAAGTTATTTTAATTAACTTGGGGAGCAAGTTACTAGGATCGGTCATCACTACTTTTACATTTACTTGTTAGGTAAAAATGTCTGGAAAAACGTAATAGGAATTATTTTGGCACCAATTTATAATAAAAGAAAAATAAAAAGACTTATTTTTTTATTACAATCAGTTACACGTTACGAAATAGACTTTTTACAATCAGTTTAAGACACGTTGCTTGAAATCGTTATGGAATATAATAAAATATGAGTCACAAGTATTTCCTTGAAAACTTAACTGCGCTTTAGAGAGGAATGGCAGACCTTTATGGCAAGGTCGTTTGAAACTTACTTACCTGCTCATTTTAGTCACCACTGCTATTCAAAAATTGTTTACAGACGTAAGAGTTTCATATCAAACCTATTAATTAAATAAATGGGTTAGTAAAAGCAATAAAAGCGATCAATTAAGCATTATTGCAAATATTTCTTAAGCCTTTTTAATGCAAATGACTTAAGTCGTTTTCGTCATACTCACATAAGATCTTAAGGTTCAAAATAACACGTGACGCATCCTGTTCTTATTCAAAAACAGGCTTCCATTCACATAGGTGTAACTTCGAATTCGTCAAGACAAACTAAAGTTCATGAACTACACAATACCGTTAACTAAACGAATTGCGAACATCACAAGAGAACTTAATACGGGAACATTGGCACTATTGTTTCACTAAACACTTAACAACTACATGATTTTTGCACTTTATACACTCACGAGTATTTCGGTAAGTTATGTTATACAGAAAGTATGTTCAACTTAGCCCGCACCCGCCACCGTGGAATTTAGTTCACAACTGACAATTTACATGTTTACGTTACGTTACATTGACACGGGTATGTCTATCTCTTTCTAGCGCCCTCAATTATCTGCTGAAAGAAAAAGATAGAGGCATTGTTCCGTAATAACTTGTCAGAGGGTCAACCAGCAGCGCCTCACGCGGAAAATTTTGGAACTAATGAACGTAAACGTAAAGTTATTACGATGTGAGTTCGCAGGAAGACACTAGGTGGCGCTATGAACGCATTCAATCAATATTTAGGAAGGTTGTGTTTTATCCAAAGTTCTAATATGAAACTATAGATGGCGCTTAATTACATTGAATAACATAATTAGTAAATAATACAGTACCATGTACACGCATGTATTACAACTGCATACAAAAATGAAATTAAAGAGTTTGAAAGTTGGAAATATAAAAAATCTTTGTATTATTTACGAGCTTATAGCCCGCGGTTTCCCCTGGTTATCGTCCCCGGGATATCCGTGTGAATTTTGGAATAAAAAAACGCCAAAAAAGTAAAAAAAAATAAGGACTACAAAAATAGAAGTACTAAAAGGGTATATTATACGTTGGGGGTCCCCCGACCGAGAGAGAAATTCATGAACTGAACTGAACTGAACAGATTTCATGAAACATGAGTAAGAACACTTGGGATAAAATTATGTAAGAAACAAAAAAAACTAAAAGAAAATCGGTTCATCCGTTTGGGAGCTACGATACGACAGATAGATACGTAGATACACAGACAGACACGTTAAACTTATAACACCTCTCTCTTTTTGGGCCAGGGGTTAAAAAGCCTATCTGGGTCAGGCCGTAGATTTTGCCACATTTGAGGGTACAAAAGTCTCCGCCTCATATAATTTTAAATATAGTACTCTTAGAAATGTCTCAATCTTATCATCGTGTTTCCTAAGAAATAGCAAACCAAGGCAGATATAGATATTTGGATAAGTTTATATATTTGGAAAACTATTTGACATTTCCCTACCAAAAGTGACGGATTTTTTATAAAAACTGCGAATCCGCATTGGTAGGTGTACAGCTTAAACATCGATAAAATTATCATTTTTTAACTTATTGATGAGCTGTTTGATTTGACGTTATAAAATAATAATAAGGTTGCCATTCCTTTAATATCTTTGCGTCTTTCCTAAGAAAAAAGATAAGTTTTCGGCAATAAGATTTTTTTTTGAAAAACCATTTCTTTGCGCTACTTATATTGCGTAACCATTTTCACCCATTTTATGGTTTTAAAACATTTATTAAGATTTTGTTTGAGTGCTGGCATCACCAAAGTATCGTATTCTATGGTCAATGCAGCGTTGACGACCATATTTTTTGACATTTCGGTGTCAACTCCGATCAAAGTGAAAAGTGTCGCCTACTTTGCAGAGTGCATTTTTTGAGATTTCAAGGTAAGTTTTTGATTAAAACATAAAATTTTTGTTGCGCATGGTTTAATTAGATGTGTGTGATCTGTATATGTTAAACTAGCCTTGTAATATAGTATATTTTAAGAGTTATAATCGATTTCATTTGCGCCTCGGTTCCGCAAAACTGTCTTTATGTCACTTTGCGATACCGGTTGCGTAGAAATTGCGCCACTTATTTTACGCTATTGAATAATAGTGCATGCACACAAGGTTTTCAAGTTTTTTATTATTTTGAAATTACTTTTAGCTGTAATTCCGCTAAAAACATGACTAGCATTACTATTAATTGATTTGTTAGCTTTTATTAATATTCTATAAGTACAGGGTGTTCGGCAGAACGTTAAACATACGAAAATAGGGGTAGGTGCGGTGGTCTGCTACCTAACCAGCCTCAAAGATTTTACCTAGGTCCAAAGTTTTTTTTATTTTGTATTTTATAAGTTTTGGAATTTCGTCACTTTCATACTAACTTACCCATGTAACTTTTTTTTTATTTTTATTTTTTGGCATCCTAATGGTTGGCAGGTCCTTTTAAAAGTGATACTTCAAGCAGGTTGTTGCTAGAGTTAAAGTAATGGACTCTCAAACATTGAAAAGAGTTGAAATAAATTTTAAAGTTGTATTATATTTATATAATTAATAATGAATAATACCAAATACCTCCATCTAACAAATTAAATGTATTTTTTTTGTAAATTGAACAAATCATACATAGGTACTTACTAGTTTTTGTCATCCTGTTTAACTTTTCATTGTGCGCAATATATAAAAAAGAATTACTCATAGGTACATTATTGTTAATTATTAATTAAACATACTTACATACCAACATCGTGTTTCTTTTTCTAGTTTGATGCAATACCTCTTGTTAGTACATGTTTGTTAAATAAAATCACATTAATGTACGTGCTCCTTAATAATTTTGCGCTACCATTTTGCACCACTTTGTGCGACCGACTCGTAGAAAATTTGCGTCACCATTGCGCTATTTGTGGCAAAATCTACGGCCTGACCCATCTACTATTCTAGTCTATAAAAAAAGATCCTGATCTTACTCTTGAAACAAATTCCAATGGCCAATTATTATACAGGGTGTTAGGGGCACCGTTGCAAAACTTTAACCATGGCTTCAGGCCATCATGCTGAACAACGCACAGCAAGATCCCGATCAGTTGTTAAATTTGTATGAAAAGTCGATTTTTTTTTCATTTCCGGAAAAAATTCTTGCTATACGTTGTTCAGCATGATAGTCTGTAGCCATGGTTAAAGTTTTTGCAAAGGTGCCCCTAACACCCTGTATTAATGTCAAACATTGAAATCGCCTTGCATTAAAATCATATGAGTAAATAAAAACTTTGTGTTAAAATCCTACTTCTGACGTTGGACTTTAGTTCAATCTAATGCCCATACATATTGCACATTATGTTATTTCGTTCAACAGTAAAGTTCATGAGATATCAAATGCTTGGAAGCCTTAACGCTATACTCAAATATATCACATACAAACAGTCAAACTGATAATCTCCTTTTTAAGTCGGTTAAAAGCACACATCGACTTGAGTCGACATCGAATGCATTATGTTTTCATTGTTTTCCTTTCATTGAATTTGTGACGTCATAAAAGTACAGGCTGTTGTTTTTTCGAATTTTAGCCGGTTCGATTCCTGGCTGTAGCAAGCTTATTTTTAAAACTCTTTGAATGCAGTTTTGTTTCATTTCAAAATTAAAGGAATCACTTGTTTCCTTTCCCTTTCCTTCATTTAATAATTCCACCCTGTATATTATTTGTGTAACTCGATTTGGTTGAATTGAGATTTCACGAGAATGAAACTGAAAAATTAAGGATGTATACAAACAATGTATACGATATGTAAGTGGGAGAGCCCGTGGCGCAGTGGTCAGCGCACTCGGGCGATCGTTTAGGTTAAGCAACTTTCGCAATGGTCTGTCACGAGATGGATTGCCAAATATTGACTATCTCGAGCTCGTCTTTGCTTCGGAAGGCCATTTAAGGCGTTAGCCCCGGATGTACTTGCAGTTATTTTTAAGTGGTGGGTCATGTGCACATTCTCCTTATTCATCGATAAGTAAGACCTGTGCTCCCAGCAGTGGGACATTTAATGGCTGATGATGATCATGGTCATAAACCACTGTTACCCAATAGCCCCATAATAGGGGATCGGTCTGATTTTTTTAATTTGCTTAAAAAGTTTTTATTTTTATCAGAAACACGAAACAGGTAGGTATTTATTTTCAAATATTATCCATATTTTCGGAGATATACCTCGAAAAACTTCCAATAACAGCTCCCGCCATACAAAATTTCGTTTTAGAAAGAGATAGCTAGAGACACAGTTTTTCACAATTCAGTAGCTCATTACTTGCTTATTAATCAACATTTTGAATATCTTTTTTCTCTTTTGCTATCTTCAATATTATTTTTTGAATGTTATATTTAAATATTTACATATAACAGTCCGCTATTCCATGCGTTTGCGCTGACGGTCGGCCAGCGACTGCGAGCGCCGCTGTTTCCCTGCGCACGCGCCGCTAATGCCTCATTTCACTCTCTATAGACAGGGGTCGGCAACGTTTTGAAGTGAACTTATTGATATTATATAACGGAAGTAGAGTCATACAAGGAGCTTTAAAATTGATAGAGGTACACGTGTTTTATATCAATAATATGATATTTTTCCAATATTTCAAAAATTTTAAACATTATTAATTTTACATTAATTGAAAAATTGCTGTTTTATACACCTTTTGTTTTATTTAAATTATTCAATTAATTGTTTAGTAATTATACATTAATTTGATTTCGGGTAAAATGTCTTTATACGAAACTAGCTGCTCCGCGCGGTTTTAGCCGCGTGGTACTATTATCGTGGGAATAATGGTATAAAATATACCCTATGCTACTCGCTGAAAATGTAGCTTTGTATTATTCTAAGAGTTTTTTAAAAAAGGTCTAATAGTTTTTGCTTCAATCAAGTAAAAAACTAAAACTCAAACGTTTCTCTCTGAAATATTATATGAGTGGAGACGTAGAGTAGACTAAATAATATCTACTTGGAGTTAAAAAGATCATGAAGACATAGCAACATAAATTTCCTTACATTCAAATCATCATAAAACTCGAACAAAATGTTCCGCGCCCCTCCGATGCAACCGCACATTTTCCAGTGGGGGATTCAAGCGCCGGCGCACGGAAAAAAGTAAAAACACCGATCGCTAGTCAATAATAACACCGCGCGAGTTACAACCTTTTTCCGGACATTTCTAATTCGGACACCGCTCGGGTCGGACGCGGCGTCCACGCTACTGAAGAAAAAAAACAAAATAATAAATGACTGTTATCTTTTTCTGTAAACGATAAAGATCGCGATTCGCGGTAGTAATGTGCAGTGTTCGTGATTCTTGATTGACATTGACTATGGCACTTAAACGCCGATGTGTTTTGGCGCTTTGCTTGCTGACTGTGCTTTTGGAGATTGGAGCTTATAGCCCAAGAGGTAAGTTTTGGTACCTAACTAAAAAAGTACAACCACGAAAGGTAAAACGAGGACGATATTTTTCAAAAGCTTACCTAATTATTTTTTTTTAAACCACAATTATTCAGAAACAAATAATTATAGTGCGTTAATACGTTTTATTAAATAAAAAATCATAAGAATCTTTATTACATAACAACAATTACATAGCTAGGCAGTAATTCATAGCATAGGTATTACATGATGATTTAAGGCTGCGATTCCCCAAAATAGGGTGTTTTAAATTATGGATTACTCGCAAATCACAAGTACTTAAAATTTGGAAAAAATATATGCTACAGTTATTTATCTAGTGCTTCCGGCCGTATTTTTTCGATTAGTGATATTTTACTGTGTCAAATAAAATCTCGAAAACATCCGTCTAATCGTAATCCAAATATCGTATTACTTGCAGTATACTTGGTTTTAGATAATGAAAAATATACGAAAATGATTGTCTTTGATTAGCCGAGGGATTCCGGCGGTCATAATTTTTTTTTTTATTAGTTGATTCTTAATTAAGTGATTTTCGATTCGCCGGGCGCTCGCGAGTTCACAGTTCACTGCCGGCTGCCGCTGCGTCCGCGTGAAGTGTATCGAGCACGGCCGAGCAAGCGTTAGCGTGCCTATTTCGGTCGGGAATCCTCGCCTTAAGTTAACATTGCACCGACAAACGATTCGGAGTAAGTACAGTGATATCTCCACTAGGCTAGGCCTGTCATGTAGACAATCATTAAATTGTCAGTATTTTTTGTTAGTTTTAAGGTTTTTAACTGATTTAAATGTCCATAAATCGCTTTCCATCTTCTCGCAATAGAGCTTTTAGTGCTCAAGCCCCTAAAGCTTAGAATAATTTGAAATTATTTTAAGGTAATTATTTTTGATTTTGAATAAATTGTACGCTCAATTAGATTATTAAATTATAGGTACCGGTATGGTACAGTTTATAATAATATTTTATAGAGTCGGAACCTCAATAACATACCCGAAAATTATCCTATATTTATGTAGGTGGGTCGTGTGGGTAAACAGGTGTAAAAAAAATATAACTGACTGCGACCAAAGGAGCGCACTCGAGTAAAAATTTTAACAGCAGTTATGGGACAATGTCAAGTTTGTTTGTACATTAAATTATGTCAAAATTAACATATTGTAAATTTTATTGCATGACTTGCATCCATTGAAAATACTTTCTGCCTGGATTTGATTTATTTTTTGATAAATTATTAATGATTAAAATAATCAAATGGAGGCCTCAAGTCTTGCAGCTGAAAAAAATAATCCATTTTTGATACAAAAATAATTACTTAACATATTATTGAAAGTATTATAACCTATTTTTACTTGATCAATCATTGAGTTATTGTTCTTCTTTCTAATCACATTGATTATGTCCAATATCAACTTTAAGCAAAGAGCTAGTTACGAATAAAAATACTGTGATTTTATTTATTATTTTTTATGACTCATTATTTTCCCATAATACTTCAATTACTTAACTTAAAAGCTTAGCTTGCTTCCAAGTTAGAGCTTTACTTTCGTAAAAGTTTCACTTTTATCGGATTACAACAATTCGCCGGAATCCGTAATAGCCCAGAGTTTCCAACTAAATAAGACGTTTTCACAAAGTGCATCTTACTTTAGTCCTTAGTAGGGCTGCCTCAAGTTATCGTAAACGTTGTATTTTTCTACAAATTACCTACAAGGAAAATCTGTTCGAAACTTTTGGGTTTTTAAAAAAGATATCATATACAGTTACGTTTAAATTTCAGATTCTTGGTCCAATTTAGTAGTTTTTAAATGGTTATTTCTTTTTTTTTTGAGAAATAGTGGAATTTTATATTACTTTTATGCATTCACAATGCAATCCTGTAAGTATAGGAAAAATGTGACAATAAAAACCACGAGCCCCATAAGCAGCCTTCAGGCGGGATTCGAACCCGCGCCTCCGGGAATCCGGCCCGATGCTCTGACCAACTAAGCTACCGAAAGGCTTACACGACTCGTCGAATTTTGCTATCGCTTGTTACGCTGTAGGCCAGCGTTGCTTCATCAATTGTCATTGGTTTTTTATTGTCACATTTTTCCTATACTTACAGGATTGCATTGTGAATGCATAAAAGTAATATAAAATCTCAATATGGCTGTTTCATCTTAATCGATTGTTAAACATTTGTAAAAATGTTTCTTTCGGATGCGAGGGTTTCCTCACATTGATGAAGCAACGCTGGCCTACAGCGTGACAAGTGATAGCAAAATTCGACGAGTCGTGTAAGCCTTTCGGTAGCTTAGTTGGTCAGAGCATCGGGCCGGATTCCCGGAGGCGCGGGTTTGAATCCCGCCTGAAGGCTGCTTATGGGGCTCGTGGTTTTTTATTGTCACGTTTTTTATTGTCACATTTTTCCTATACTTACAGGATTGCATTGTGAATGCATAAAAGTAATATAAAATCTCAAAATGGCTGTTTCATCTTAATCGATTGTTAAACATTTGTAAAAATGTTTCTTTCGGATGCGAGGGTTTCCTCACATTGATGAAGCAATGCTGGCCTACAGCGTAACAAGTGATAGCAAAATTCGACGAGTCGTGTAAGCCTTTCGGTAGCTTAGTTGGTCAGAGCATCGGGCCGGATTCCCGGAGGCGCGGGTTCGAATCCCGCCTGAAGGCTGCTTATGGGGCTCGTGGTTTTTTATTGTCACATTTTTCCTATAAATAGTGGAATATTGGTTTTATTGAACAAGCATCAATGAATAAGACCGTTATTTCTTGGTACTCGGTGCTTGTCATCTCTTATATCCCGGGTTTTGTCGCAAGACCAAGTAGAAAACCTTATTTTTTATACATTAGTATATTAGTAGTTTTTTCATAGAATTTAGTTTTTTTTTAATATATAAAGATTTTTTTGTTTATTATAATTGTAGCATCTTTGTTTTGTGTTTAGCTTTACACATCTAATAGGCCACTTATATTTTTTAAATATTATTTGCATGTTGTGCGCAGTTGTTATAGAGGTGCAAATTTAACTATTTTATTTTGTAATTTATTTGTATAACGTTTTGTAGTTTGTATCTTGTAACTGTGCCAAATAAAATAAAATAAAATAAATAAAATTCCGTGGTCTACGTTAACGATACCACCATTCTAAACTACAAGAAACCACCTTAGCTACAGCTGTTTATTTTTATATTATTATTATCATGACCATTTATTTTGTAGAAAGGTACTGTTAGAATTTTGGTTTACAATTCAGTAGCATTTGGCAACCCTACCAAACAATATACTGTCTCCCAGATAGCAGTGATTGTGTCAAAGTGTTAAATCGCAACATTTCACAACTGCGACACTCACGATCCATATAACTGCAGTAATTACTGTGTCATCGACAGATGATTTACTATTCCCATTTTCCGCTATATTTGCGTTTTTTTTACATTCATGTAATTTATCACCGACGGAAACAAAAATCGACACTGAAGACATCATTAGCGTATCAGCAATGTAAATTTTATTTCATAGATCGTTTTATAGATATTGATATTGATAACTTGTCCGAAACGTTAGTTGCCACTGTTCATGTTCATGTTCAACTAGCTAAATAGCGTTGTTTTAGTTATTCTACCTACTGTTATGAGGGCACAGAATAATATAAAGGTTGAGGGGTCGTGTGTTCATTTTTGATCGAGAACAAAACATTTATTTGACCATTGATTTCTGTTGGTTTTTTGTTGTTCTTTTCTGTTATCATCTTCTTTTTCCAATCTTAGTTTTCCATAAGTTTTGTTGGGTCTGATGATATTGCATAAGCTTTAATAGGTACCTATATCACAATGTCAGATTAATTCAGTACTTTTAGTTTTCCATAGGTTTGTTGGGTCTGATGATATTTCAAAAGCTATACCTATATCCCAATGTCAGATCAATTTAGTACTTATATCTAGTTTTAACTGGTATTTGTTATTCTCTTTTTAGCAAGCAAAACGTGGTTACACCTGTTCGCCAAGCTTTAAAAGAACCATTGTTATATTATCTCCAATCCTAAGTTATCGGCGATGCAGTAACTTACAAAGCGCTTCGTTACGGGCGGTTACGGAACAGTTTTTTGCGAAGAAAGCCGGTAGTAAACAAATAAACAACAACAGTTTACGGTCGATTCGGTGGTGTGACGTCACAGTTTCGATCTTTGACGATTTTCCTGATCCGCTACGGTCTCGCGGTTAGAGCCTTTTCGGTGAATTCGCTATAAATTGTGTGCTGCGCTTCACCGACCTTCAATTCAATGGTCATTTATTTTGATAAAATTAAACATCTCTTGTTTTAGTGAAACCATATTTTTGATGAAAGGCCCATCACATGAAATAATGTTTCTTTTCTTTTTGTTTAGTATCTTTTCGCTTGTTGTGTCGTAACAAATTTATAGGCTTTTCATTTAATTAACTAAATTATTTTTTTTCATAAGTATGTAATTGTTTTTATTTCTGTGATATACAGGATAATTTTTTTATCAGTGCACAAATTTTTTGGATCGACTCAGAATCGGTAAGTGAACAACTTTCTCCTAGAAACATAGGTCGAAATATGACAAAAAAAATTTGACCTTTCATACAAATCGGACTGATCACGTGATGGAATTAGTATGGGAAGTCCAAAAATTTTTGTCGTATTTCGACCCATGTTTCTAGGAGAAAGTAGTTCAGTTATCGATTCTGAGTCGATCCTAAAAATTTGTGCACTGATAAAAAAATTATCCTGTATAATAATATGAAACTAAGTAATTGTTAAAAGACAACTTGGGAATTCCTTTTTAATTGTCACATTTTTCTGAAATTATCATAAAAATCTGTAAACACAGCTTAAACTTATTAGGATATTGATTTATTTAAGTAAATTATCGTACGTAATTATGCTGTTCAAATGTATAGGTAAGAACTTCAATAAATTCAAGCTCTTGTTATAACGAGAAAGTTGGTTTTAAATTAAACAAAAGACCTCATAAATTACGTTACATAAAATTGCAATTTAGAAATCTACAATCATTTTATTATTCAGTAACAAAATAACGATACTGTTTACGCACTTAATTTCGCAGCCATAAAGAAATAAAAGCTAAGTATAAAAATATTGTTAGGTAAGTTATACCGATTTAGCGATTTGCGGTTTTCAATTCGCCAAATTATTTTGCAATGAATTTAGCCAAAGTGGCACATGATAGTCATTCGTTCCGCTCGCCAATGTCGAATTTGAGACGTTTTGCCGAGTTTCTAACATTGTGATCGAGTATTGAATTTGATTCACTTTCACGATATTTAAAGATAATAGATCCGAAACTGCGAGTATTGGATGCTCGGGGTTGCCTTGACTTGCGTTTGTTTTTGTTCAGATTTCGGCAGGCTTTCGTGGAAATGAAGAAATTAGGTTTTTGCGTCGTCTGACTACAATACGCATGTTTGGCTTTTATTTTAACTTCTTAACGGATCAGCAGCTAACTCGTTTATTTAAGCAAGAAACAGTTTATTTTAATTTTTAGTTTTTTGCATTCACAATGCAATTTTTATAATAGAAAAATGGAAAATGAAGTATTTAGAAAAAATCGACCCGTCTCACAACTAGCTCCGATGGGACTCGAACCCACGACCTTTCGCTTTCCGGGCGACTGCTCTAACCACTGAGCTACGGAGTCGTTACGAGAAGCGTCGAATTTATCCAATACTTCTTACTCGCTGTATAGTCAGCGTTTATTTCATCAATGTGGAGATATTACTACCCTCACACGCGAAAGAAATACCTTTCCAGGTATTTGGCAATCGCTAAAGATGAAATTACTATTGCAAGTTATTTTAATTTTTAGTTAAACAGTTTACTTGGAAAGAAAAATATTTTTCACGTTACTTAATTTTATGTAAGTAAGTAATATTATTTTCGAACAAATATAGGTACGGGTGTATTATCTTTTTATTAATGTATATTTATTTGCATAAAACAAGCAAAAGAAGTAGTTAGCTTTAGTTCTCGAAATTCTAAAAACAAGAAACAAAGTCTAGAGTATTGAGCATTATGTGCTATACCTACCTATCTGGTAGGACAGACTTACCTAAACTTGTAATAAATAATTGTAACTTCTTATAGTCACATATCTAATTCCTTGTTTTAATTTTCACATAGACAAGAACTGCATGTAACTCGCCAACTGAAAGAATCTGTTTCCTTTTAACTTCGCTTAACATGAAGTATGGAGTATGGTATGGACATGAGGTATGGACTTGCATTTTATTTTCAATAACAAACATTCGTCATTAATAACAGATAAAAGCAATTTCTTCGATAAGTTTTCACTTAACAGACTCACATTTCACAGGCGGCTCATTTCCCTGACAACCTAGCATAGGAAAGCCTTTGTATACCACCGGAAAAGTTATTTTTTGTCAGAGCGGTACTGTTCTAACGCACTTTCAATACGATTGATTGAGACAATCGATTGTGAACGCATTATGGTACAGTCGTAAACAAAGTGTTTATTTGCGTTAAGGCAGTACCCAGACCGAAAGTGGCGCCGCGTTGAATTTTATTTAATATTGCAATTCACACAATTTTAATGAATTTTACCATAAATTAATAAATTTATTATAAATTTCTTACAATCACACCAATTATCTACATGGAGTTTTTAGGGGCCATAGTCCGGTAGTTTTAGACGATTATCATTACATTCCCTCGTAGTCACTGCTAGAAGTAGATAGCAAAACTGCTAAAAGTGGCCGTTTTTGACTAATTTGCTATCTACTTCTATGCATGACTTTAAGGGAATGTAGCGATACCTTCTAAAAATATATGACTTTGGGTCCTAAAAATCCATGTCAAGTTTTATTAAAATTCTATTCTATTAGCAATTTATAAATAAAAACCTCTGAGGGCGCCACTTTCGGTCAAAGATACAAAATAATTTGTCAACATTATAAGAAAGTAGCTCTAGATACCTGTGATCTAGATAATATTATGGTGTTATGCCCTTTCTCACGCTTGCTTTATTATAATTTTTTTTATCTATCCTAATATTATAAAGAGAAAAGATTTGATTGTTTGTTTGTTTGTTTGCATCGACTAGGCTCCGAAACTACTGGACCAATTTCAAAAATAACAAGTACATCTAAATATGGCCTGCACCAAGTGCAGCAGCACGAGTTAGAGCAAA
Source organism: Crambus lathoniellus (assembly GCA_949710035.1). Classification (NCBI taxonomy): domain Eukaryota; kingdom Metazoa; phylum Arthropoda; class Insecta; order Lepidoptera; family Crambidae; genus Crambus; species Crambus lathoniellus. Next base: position 2,153,735 of record OX453307.1, on the reverse strand, counting down.
TAAAATTGTACGTGAATAAGCCGCTAGTTTTATAGACATAAAAACTTGTCTTTATGGCGTTAACAAATTTACATATTAAGGTACTTAAACTTAAATTAGAGACATTACTTTTATAGCTCAGTGAGCTAATTATTGTATTTTGTATTCACTTTGTCTGAAGGTTAAGATGCAAGTTCCTTCTCATTTCTGTGTCCGATGTTACCGGATAGTGGGATGTTTCCATTAATTCACTTCTTAGATTTTCTTTTGATAAACTTTTAAGTATATAGATAACAGGTGTTTTGTTTATCATCATTACAGTTAATAAACGCAGTTTGCATAGGCCCATAAGACTTTCTTATTTATTTTGGTAGTAGTGTAATACTTAAAACAACTTGTATGAAGCTATAAATCTAATTGATAAAAAACTAACTCCTCCGAAACGGCTTGTCACATATTCTTATGTTTTTTTGTTTGGTAGGTCTGCGAATCAGCTGCTGTATTCATATAAATATTTAAGCTATGATTAACTTAAAAATTGTTTTGTCTTTGTTACACAAATGTCATTTCTAATTTGAGCAAAAAAGACAAAACAATGTTTCAGTTAAACATAGCTCAAATACTTTTATGAATAAGGCAGTAGGTGTTAGACTATTTTTATCCCGAAATTCCACAAAAGCGAGGCCGTGGGATGCAGCTAGTTATATACACCGCTAAATTTTAATTAGTGCAAAGATTTTAGTAGATGATAGTGTCCAACAATACGAACAAATTTTACTATGGGGCCAACCACATAATCGCGAAGAAAAATCAGCTGTTCCATACAAAAGTACAACATCGACTCGACTGAAATGTATATGGATTCCGTGAATAGCCCCATAGTAAGAACTGTTCGTATTGATGGACATTATCAGAAAAGTATTTGTAAGATTTTAGGGGTAAAATCTTACAAACATTTATCTAAGCAAACATTTACAAACATTAATCTCTTTTAAAGAAACTATCTTTTGGATGTCTATTTCTTAGTTATTGAAAATTATTTACTGCTATGATTACCGGGTTTTTTGTTTTGTTTTTAAATTTAAGATTAATTTGTGATGGAAAGTGACTTTACATATTATATTATGTTACAGTCACTTTTCAATTTGACGACTCTGTATGAAATATGACAGGGAGAAAAAAATAGCCCTTGGCGAGTTTCTTGCCGGTTCTTCTCGTTACAAGGCCTCCCGCCGTAGGATTTGTGGGTGTCGTAAGAGGCGACAAAGGGAAAATTGCCATCAGGAGATGGGCAGCAGCGTCTCCAGGTTACAACAGGCCATACTGCGATCGCCAACCCGCCTGCCAAGCGTGGCGATTATGGCAAACCCCCCCGAAAAAATGGATCAAGGTCGCGGTGCGCCGCTGGATGCGGGCAGCGCAGGACCGATCGTTGTGGAGATCCTTGGGGGAGGCCTATGCCCAGCAGTGGGCGTCGTTCGCCTGACATGATGATGATGATGATGATGAATTAAAATTTAGAGGTGTGATAAATAAATAAATATTTTCTTACAATCACACCAATTATCTAAGCCCGTAGTTAATTTCTTAAGAAACTGTGTCTACGTGAACTTGATAACGGATAAATATATACCTAGTTAAATACTTTTTGTTTGTAAATACATACTTAATATACATAGAAAACACCCAGACCAAGACAAATAGACATGTTCATGCACACAAATATTTGTCTTGTTCGGGAATCGAACCCGAGACCTCTGCTGCCGTCTATAATCTTAAAGGCCGCTAAATGACAAAACCAAGTTTTGAGCTAGAGCCGAATAAAGCTGCAAATTTTTTAACCCGATGCTTCTCATTTTTTATAAACATTTAGTCATGTTGCCGTATACCAAAAGAAAGGATTTTTTTTACTACTTTCCCATGAAATTGGTTGATTTTGTTAAATATTAATGTTCATGTAACTAAATACATATTTTCCTTTCTAACCTTGTAAAATTTTAAAGATCGTTACAAGTGTGCAGAACTTAATGGCGGCTAAAGGTTCATAACTGCTTTATAGTTATGGATTTATCGATAACTGCCAAAAGTATTTTTTGAGACAGGAAGTTGTCAACATTTACATACCTACAAAGCAGTTTTTCGCAGCTGAACTATAACAATAAAGCGGCTTACTACACTAAGCCGCCTTTTAGCCAAGTATGTATCGCTTAACTTCACTTCCATTTTTTTTTTTACAACTTTTAATACAACTGTGCATATCTTAAAAGCAGTTAATTATTAAACCTTTTCATAAAACTGCGTTTTAGACTAGAATTATCCGCATTAGTTTTTTACGAATCCTGCAAAATCATTATGTTTACTTCAAAAATAAAACAAAGTTTTTGCAATGACAAGCAATTTATTGCCACAATACTATCCCATACATCAGGCACGAGACATTAAAAAATAAAAATCATAACCTATTTCAAACAAATTAAATAAGTACCAAATAATTCTTTTTAAAAACTAACATTAACAATTATTTCACCAAAAACTCACTTTTTATGGCAAGTCACAGAATATTCCTGAAACTAAAATTTCAGTTATTAGGTAGGAAATTCCGATAGGTTAGGTTAGAACGGTGACCAAAACGCCGCTCAAGCCGAGCGAGCGTGCCATGGCAGCAGCGGCCGGCGAAGCGACAAAAAAGTTTTTTTATTTTTATTTCACAGACCTAACTTTAAATGGAATAAACGTTTATCTATCAAATACATTTTTAACCGTTTCGCTTCAGCTAATGTGCAGTTTAGCTGGCTAATAATGAAATAACTTGACGCAAATAAACATTTTATCGAACATTAGCCACTCGTCAAACATAAACTTAAGTTTAGCCGGCTAATTTTAAGTTTATATTCACACCCATCTTCAGCTGTAACATCTACGTTCATTGTAATTAGTATGTAACAGAACAATACATACTGCGAGTTCTATAACTAAGTCAAACTTGCAAGAAAATGTATTATTGAAAAATTAAGTAAGTATTTTAAAAAAGAACGACGCGTCTCACAACTAGCTCCGATGGGACTCGAACCCTCAACCTTTCACTGTCCGGGCGTATGCACTAACCACTGAAGACCGTTAAAAAATAACCACCTCCACCACTACTAAAATTCATTAGACATTAGATTATTAAAAAGACCGTTTGTGTTCGCATCAAAAAATATTGTTATCTTAAAATAAAAGCAATGACAGGCATTAAAAGTTACTAGCAAGTAGGTCTCAGAATCAATCGGAAGAAGTCTGAATACCTTCACATGAAGAGATACAAAGACCGCAAATCCAAGCGAGAAGACCATCATGTGAATGGCACCACCTACAAAGGTGCGGAAAATTTTAAATATCTTGGGTGACTATTACATACACTAATCAAAGGGAAAATGAAATTGATATCCGCACAATCAACGCACTAAGATGCTCTGCAGCTCTCCACAAGATATTCGCGTCCAAATTGACATACCGAAACACTAAAATACAGGTCTGCAAAACCGTCATCACGGGTGTGAAACATGGACACTTACGCTAAAGGAAGAGAATAAGCTCTTAGTAGCAGAGCGAAAGATTCTACGAAGGATTCTGGGACCAACAAGAGGAGAGGACGGGGAGTGGAGGCAAAGACACAACCTGAAGATAGAAGAGCTGGTGGCTGAACCAAACACCATCAAGAAATAAAAGCTCCCCGACTTTGTTGGCTTGGTCACGTTGAAAGGATGGGTCAGGATCGCGCTGCAAAAAGAGCATATCTCGGGCAACCAACTGGACGTCTTCGCCCGGTGGGTCACCCGAGGTATCGCTGGAAAGATAAAGTCGCCAAAGATCTGAAAGAGCTTGACGGGCCCAACTGGTCCAACCTGCCACAAAATAGGAGAAAAAAAACAGCGAAGTAAGTAAGTATAAGGTACACATTAAAAAAATCTTTTTTTTTTTGTTTCATACGGCAGAAAATGTCCTGACAATATTGGGAACTTTGTTTTGATACATGAATATATCTAAACGCGGTAGCGTGTAGTGATAAAAAATGATGATATTTGGACGTTTATATCTAAATAACCGTTTGAGATGTGACAATGGAATTTAGAGCAGATATGTATCTCGTAAGTCTTAATATATGAGCCAAATTTGACATGTTTATATATAATAGTTTTAGAGTTATGCAGTGGCTCCAACCAAATGGTTCGTGTAATATTATATTACACACGGTGCTGCTCGCCAGTTCTGTTAGCTTGAACTTGGCTTGACACGGATACATGTGTCAAAATAAAGTTCTCAATATTGTCAAGACATTTTCTGGCGTTTAAAACAAAAATTAATAATAATACAATCTCAATATGGCTGTTTCATCTTAATCGATTATTAAACATTTGTAAAAATGTTTCTTTCGGATGCGAGGGTTTCCTCACATTGATGAAGCAACACTGGCCTACAGCCTTGTATCTTTTTGTAACAAAAATAACCAGCAAGCTAATCAAAACCTTTTGAAAGGAAATAGGTATGGGATTCTGTGCTCTGTTTTGTCTATTCTGAAGTGAGTGACAGTGACATCACATACGTTCCGCTGTTGCGATTAATACTGAGGTAACTGGAGTTCTCACCCTGAATAAAAAAGTGTACCCAGCAAATTTGACATTTATGTATGTAGTGGCTGTCAGTTGTCTCATATGACCATTTAAAGTGTAGGCGAGACGGAAGACAGCATGGAGTTCTCACCCTGAATAAAAAAGTGTACCCAGCGAATTCGACATTTATGTATGTAGTGGCTGTCGTTGTAATATTATATTACACACGGTGCTGCTCGCCAGTTCTGTTAGCTTGAACTTGGCTTGACACAGATACATGTGTCAAAATAAAGTTCTCAATATTGTCAAGACATTTTCTGGCATTTAAAACAAAAATTAAAAAATATATATGTGTTTTAATGCAAGACATTTTCAGGCGTATGAAACAAAATTAAAATATATATACTTAGGTATGCGTTTTAATCTGTCTACGGTTTTAATGCATAGTCGTGGGTCATTACTTTTTTTTAAACAATATTTTTTTGATGAGTTTTTGGTGCGAACCACGACGCCGCGCGCCGTTTTGCCTCGTTGATATTTTGGTTCGCTCGCACTAAACTGCCACCTCGCTGGTCGCCTGCCGTGCCCAGGCGCGCCCACTATAAGCCGAAATAATCCCTTTTAGGGATGAGAGGGGCTTGTGTAGTTTGCCGCTTTTTAGCGATGCATTACTATTTAACGCCTTTTTTGTTATGCAAGACGTAGAAAAAAATATTTATTTTAATTTGCGTACGGACTAACATGGCTTTCTTTAATAGTATTTTTATTGCAAAAGTAGTAACAATACAACGTTGTAAGGCCGCTAAATGATTCTAACTGCTTTATAGTTAAGTAATAGCCTATAACCGCCTTTTAGTTAAGTCTACGTAAGGTATTATACTTCAACACAACCAAGCTAAAAAAGCTACTAAACCAACTTTGCTGCCTTTTAGTTATTTGCAAACTAATAACTGTTTTTTAGCTTAGCATTGATAGTAAAAATGTTCAAGCGATCCAAACGTTAAAGTACTTTAGCTGCCTTCTGATCTAGTAGTGCTGTTTAGCCACCTTTATGCGATGCAAAGTATATTTTTTTTGTATTTAGCGGCTTTTTCTTTTTTGATATCTTGAAAACGGTGAAAGATAGAATTACCGTTCCTGGACAGATCGATTGAGTTTTTTTTTATAAGTACTATGGCATTAAAAAGTGAAAAATGGCCAAATGTCATTTAGCGGCCTTTATGCTTATCGACGGCAGTCTGGCGCAGAAGGCAGGTAGATTAACCCTGCGCCAAATCGGTCGTCTAAAAAATAAAATAATAAATAATTGTATTTAATAGTGGAATTTGGAATGGGTTAAATGGGATAATTCCAATAGGGGGTCATATTATCCCAATTTCAATATTAGGTGATAAACTTCTATGAAAAAATGCCCAAAAAAAGTAATGAATCGAACAATGACTTTAGAACAGCGGACTATCTCGTTGCCAGAACTAATATAGGTTAGCGCACTCGGCCTGCAATCGTCGAGGTTATGCAACTTTTGCAATGGTCAGTCACGGGATGGGTGACCAAAAGCTTATAATCTCGAGCTCCTCCGTGCTTCGGAAGGCACGTTAAACTGTTGGTCCCGGCTGCATTTGCAGTCGTTAATACCCACCAATCCGCCTTTGGTCCGCGTGGTGGGTCATGGCCCACTCTCCTTATCCATCCATAAGGAAGGCCAGTACCCCAGCAGTGGGGACATTAAATGGTTGATGATGATGATGGTGATAAAAGTTATCAACATTACTTTTCCTGCTTAAAGTAAAAGCTTACTTATTATCTAACGGCCAGAATTAATAACCTCTCCACAGATATAACCTAGGAGCATAGGTGCGATCCAGATTAGTTGCTAGGCAACACCTAGCAACACCCTGGCAACCTGTCGTTAATTCTATGTTAATATCAAGCGTTGCATAGCAACTAATCTGGATCGCACCTATGCTCCTAGGTTATATCTGTGGATAGGTTATTAATTCTGGCCGTAAGCAGACTCGAAGGCAATGATCAGAGATTACTTATAAAACGGTAATCCGATAATAATTTTCTAATATAAACACTCGAACTTGTAATCGTATGACGCGGAAAATGAACTAACGCCGATGTAACGCAGTCGGGGTAATTCTAGATGGCATTTTCTCGACTTTTGTGACCACAGAGGCGGTTCAGGCTGTTATTATTGTGTGGGTTGTAATTAATTGATCACCAAACTAACCTAACCTAACCCACAAAAATACTAACTTAGCACCTAAATCAGGCGTCTGTCGCTCGATGTACTTGCGCGCAAATCTCGCCCTCACCGCCGGCGGTGAAAATCCATAGAAATTAGGTCCGCAAAAGAGCTAGAATATATGCGATAGAAAGAGATGCAACGAGCGGCCGTTCGTAATTTGCGTCGTACAAGCTGAATTCCACTTTATTGCGTCATTAGAGTTGCTATTTATTTAAATGGCTTACGCCCGAATTCTCGAACGCAAATCATCCTTAGGAGCGTCTCAAACATCATGGCATCTCTTTCATACGTTTGACATTTAAAGTGACAGGGCGATGTTTGAGGCTCTCCCAAAGATAAGTAGCGTACGAGTATTCGGGCAATAGCGGAGTGCAGTATCTGTTACTAGTAACTATTTAGTTATCTGTGACTAAACCACCACTTTGCGTCCATTTCAGTATTATCAGTGTATAATATAACGGTAATCCGATAATAATTTTCTAATATAAACACTCGAACTTGTAATCGTATGACGCGGAAAATGAACTAACGCCGATGTAATCGCAGCCGGGGTAATTCTAGATGGCATTTTCTCGACTTTCTCCGGGGTCACGGGTTCGCGGCCTGCTCGAGATGATGCGCTATGACGTTTGTTTGTATTGCATCGTAAGTTGCTGAACAATATTTTAACTTGACTTTAGACCGTTTACTTTTATTACTTTTTTTGTGAGCGTTATTGTTTTAAGTTCTTAAAAATTTAAACAGAGTCACGGACGATACGACGAAAATTTACTTTATTACAGTTCACAAGTGCACGTTTATACTGGATTGCATACGTGCATGATGACAGCAAAAAATACTCATTTATGTGGATACAAGGCTTCCACCTGCGGCTACGCGTGGACTACGCACACTTATCCCATGGGAATGTGATATTTTTCCAGGCTAAAAAGTAGAATATGTCACTCTCCAGCTCCCAACCTATCCTTATACCAAAACTAACGTCGATCCGTAGCTCCGTTTTGACGTAAAAGACGGACAAACAAACAAACTTAATATATTTATTTATTGTTAATTTATTTCATAAATCATGCAGGCTTACAGAAAATATATCCAATGCGCCAGCAAGTCATACAATACTTTTTACAATTATGTTAATTTTCACTCTAAACACAATAAAATAAGTTCATTAGGTACTTACTCGGTCAAAAAGAAAGGAAAAACGTCAACATAACATTACAACAATGCGTAGCAAGTACTTACACATTTATAATATTTATTTAAGTGCCTGTTTCCCAATGTCCTAATCGAACTAACATGCACACTTGCACAGTAGATGTCATCTCGATTCCTTCATTTTTAAACCCGTCCCAATATCACAGTTTGCAATGTAGCCTATTACATTGACTGTCAATTGGTTTCCTCACTACTTACCGGCCAATATAACAACAACTGCAGGTTGTCGTTACGTAACCGATAGAAACCATTCTCAAGCTCGCTAGCAATACGTGAAGGAATGCATTTTCACTGCAGGCGCCCTCTTGTGGGTCTTTTTGTGGCAAGTCTGTAGCATAGTGCCCAAACAAAAGATAACCAGGGCCCCGATCGCGGTAATCCTATGACGCATTAGTCAAGTGTACGTGCAGTTGACGTGCGAAACCGTTTTTGATAACGCGCGGCTTTGACAGTGCGACAACGTTTTCTGTTCCGGTGATAATCTTTGGAACTAAAACAGTTTTCATACGACAGTCTATTTTGATAGCTAATTTCGTATTGCAAGTGGTTCCTCTGTCACGGATGACACCGGATCAGAAAGGATTGTAGGACTATAGATGACTATAGGTTTGCGTGACGTGTGCGTCGTTATGTCATTACGGCAATACGAAGTCAAACGTCAAGACGCAAACGTGATCAAGACGCGCTGCATAGAATTACGGCGATCGGCCCGCAGGCCGTCAGACAATCGTCATCATCATTAGCCATTTAATGTCCCCACTGCTGGGGCACTGGCCTTCCTTGTGGATGGATAAGGAGAATGGGCCATCCCACCAAGCAAGCCCAATGCGGATTAGTGGGTTTAACAGCTTAAGAGGTCGGCGACTGGTCAGCGAAAGTAATACCAAAATGATTTGAAATTAGAGCATTATTTTCCGTACGATTAAAAAAGTATTTATCTAGGTTTTGATTCAATAATTATCCTAAATACTTACCCAATTAAAAATAAATAAAAGCAGTTTTGTATGAAAAAAAAATAATTGGCATTATTTTATTATTGGGTAAAGAAGAAATTACTATGGCAAGTTATTTAAATATTTACTTTTTTGCATTCACAATGCAATTTTTATGGTTGAAAAATGGAAAATGAAGTATTTAGAAAAAGTCGACCCGTCTCACAACCAGCTCCGATGGGACTCGAACCCACGACCTTTCGCTATCCGGGCGACTGCTCTAACCACTGAGCTACGGAGTCGTTACGAGAAGCGTCAAATTTATCAAATACATTGATGAAATTAACGCTGGCTATACAGCGTGTAAGAAGTATTTGATAAATTTGACGCTTCTCGTAACGACTCTGTAGCTCAGTGGTTAGAGCAGTCGCCCGGATAGCGAAAGGTCGTGGGTTCGAGTCCCATCGGAGCTGGTTGTGAGACGGGTCGATTTTTTCTAAATACTTCATTTTCCATTTTTCAACCATAAAAATTGCATTGTGAATGCAAAAAAGTAAATATTTATATAACTTGCCATAGTAATTTCTTCTTTAGCGATTGTCAAATATCTGGAAAGGTATTTCTTTCGCGTATGGGGGTAGTAATATTATCTTCAAATTGATGAAATTAACGCTGGCTATACAGCGTGTAAGAAGTATTTGATAAATTCGACGCTTCGCGTAACGACTCTGTAGCTCAGTGGTTAGAGCAGTCGCGGATAGCGAAAAGTCGTGGGTTCGAGTCCCATCGGAGCTGGTTGTGAGACGGGTCGATTTTTTCTAAATACTTCATTTTCCATTTTTCAACCATAAAAATTGCATTGTGAATGCAGAAAAGTAAATATTTAAAATCATATATAAATCATAAATTCTTTATTTGTCGAAACATTTTTGAAAAATAGTTTTTTAATACGAAGTGATTTTGTGTTTTTTTTTGCCTAATCTGCAAAATCGGTCTCGCTCCGCGCGCGTCGTTTTCTCATTGCTATCTCGCTTCAGCACGATTTTTCCGAGTATCGCCTAAATTAGAAATCTTGATAAATACTGTCTTAATCCAAATAACATCACAAGTACAGTCAATCATGCTCTAATTTTAAAATTATTTTGGTATTACGTTTGTATTGGAGACTGACGCGTCACACCTGGATTCTGATACAAGGAGGAGGGGCTCGAGATGAAAAGTTTTATGGTCACCCATCCCGTGACCGACCATTGCGAAACTTGCGTAACCTGAACGATCGCAGGACGAACGAACTAACCACTGCGCCATGGGCTCCTCTACTACGTCAGACATATTACGAACTTGAAACTTAGTAACTTTATTGTAATTTCAATTTGCAAAATGAGGCGAACGAAGCATAAAAGCTCAGTGAGATCGCTTTTCTACAAATCAAAGTTACATCATAATAAGTAATATTACCTAACACGAAGACAATATGCGGCTGTGGCAACCGCAGACGGAGTCAGATCATTCTGCGGTCGGGTAGTCGTAGTAGTTGATTTGCACCAAGCAGTCTGGCAATAAGATAGCCAAAATGAGTTTTCTTTTTATTTCATATACTTAGGAATCACTTGGTACCTATAATCTTACGAGCCGACGTTGTAATGCGTTATTGAATGTCTGAAAACACCTAATAATAATAATGGATCGGGAGTCAGATGCAGTTAAGGCGCTACTCGGAAAAAGTATGGACTCTTTGATATAAAACTATAGGACGGTTAGAGTTGTTACAAATATGGTAATAATATATATAATTTCTTCATACCTTTATCTAGAATCGTATCGTTTCAGAAACACGATTTTATGATTTTGGCTCGACACTTTTTATTTTCGAAAATACCTCTAAAAAATAAGAAATATCAAGATTATTCTTAAATGGGGATACATATACTATTGAAAATTGGTTTAATTATTGGACACCAATAATATATAGGATCGTATAGAAGCATTTTTTAAAAATCGCTATAGTTTTTGAATACGAAGTGATTTTGTGTTTTTTTGCGTAATCGCCAAAATCGGTCTCGCTCCCGCGCGCGTCGTTTTCTCATTGCTATCTCGCTTTAGCATAATTTTTCCGAGTATCGCCTTAAGGTATTACTTCTGGACACGGCCCGTATAGTGAGAAGGTTCCTGTCTCTGGATCCTTAACCGTCAGTAGCCGGGACCCTGATCTTTCAACCGTTGGGGAACTGCATTTTTGTATTTTTAAATGTTATATTTTTTAATGTTTTACGTTCTTGAAATTTAATATTTAGAAATACAATTTTGTATGTATTTTAAATGTAAAAAAGGAGATAATAATAAAATTATTTATTTCTCAAAAAACAGTGACGGTACAAAGGTGATACATTTCTTACATTAAAGTTCCTAAATATAAAGTAAAATAAAATGTTGCATCAAAAACTCTACTAGTACCTAAACTAGGTAAAACCCGTTATAAAGGTACAAGATCCTTCCACATTGACTTTTTATTTTATTACTTCAGCCTAAACAATTTTGAACAGTACCTACCTACAAACTTATTAGACCTACTTAACTATTTAATAAACAATTTAAAACAAATTTTCAACTTCGTCATAATAATATCACAGTGATTTTAGCCAATCAATATTTTTCTATTTACAATCATGGTTATTAACATGTTAATAGTTTTATTGATTTTATTATTTGGAAATATGATGCTGATATAAAAAACATCTCAATTTTCGTCAGATAAATTATAAACCTAGGACAGACGGTCCAGTTAGGTAAGTCCAACTTTGAGAAAGAGATCTCTCGTCGAATCCAGCTCGGATGGGCAGCGTTTGGGAAGCTCCGACATATATTCGCTTCCGAAATACCTCAATGTCTCAAGACGAAAGTCTTTGACCAGTGTGTGTTGCCAGTAATGACCTATGGAAGTGAGACGTGGTCTTTTACTATGGGTCTCATAAGAAGGCTCAAAGTCACCCAGCGAGCAATGGAGAGAGCGGTGCTTGGTATTTCCCTGCTCGATCGAATCAGAAATGATGAGATCCGCAGGAGAACTAAAACAACCGACATAGCTCGAAGGATTGCATCATTGAAGTTGCAGTGGGCGGGACACATAGCGCGGAGAACCGATGGCCGTTGGGGCGGAAAGGTTCTCGAATGACGACCGCGTACCGGACGACGTTCCGTGGGCAGGCCCCCTACAAGGTGGACCGACGATCTGGTCAAGATCGCGGGAAGCCGCTGGATGCGGGCAGCGCAGGACCGATCGTTGTGGAGATCCTTGGGGGAGGCCTATGCCCAGCAGTGGGCGTCGTTCGGCTGACATGATGATGATGATGATGAAATTATAAACAGTGAGCGATTTTTTAATCTATCTAAATTAAAAATACGTGTGAGGAGTTTTTACTTATGTACCTAAGTATATTAAAAAGTAGTCAACAAAAACTAAAAGTCTAGATAACAGGTTTAATTGCCTCTGTGGTCGCCCCACTGGGAATCGAACCCGGACCTCTTGGTATGATAGTAGGTGGTGTATACCACTAGACAAACCGCTAGTATCAGACCAAGAGGTCCCGGTTTCGATTCCCAGTGGGGGTTTATATTGTATTCTGTTTGGTTGGTGGTAAGACTTGTTATAAGTCCGCTTTGCCAGCTACCACCATTTTATTTATTCATTTATTTATTTATTTAGGTACACAAAACAGAGTGACAGCAAATACATGTTTAAACAAATACAAATAGATAGAATTATGATAGGCTGCAACCCCACAAGTATGTGTACACAGCATGACAAGCATTTAACATCAAAATTCGCACGCTACAATATAAAATTGATAATTAAATATAATAAAATAAAAGAATAACATTAATAGTTTAAAAAAAATACAAAAATAAAAGCAGACAGCGAAATATTATAAAAAATTAGAAACAATTAGAAAAATTCTTAATACAATTCTTACGTAAGTAATTCAATTAAATTTAAATAAGTTTTAAATTCACAAATAAATTCATTACAAAAATTAAATAATTCAATTTACACAAATTCAACCAAGATTATGGTTCCAATATTATAAGTTTTTATTTAAGTATGACGCCATAACAACTATGTTTTCACCATTATTGTGTTCCGGCAGTTAGAGATAAGATAGCCAGTTCCTCAATGTTGAGGATTCCGGGAGTAGTGTTCTTCTATCTTCATCCTTATCTTTATTTAACATCAGGTGAGATGAAGAATAAGTAGTTAAAGTACTTACTAGTGGAAAAAAAATGCACGTACGAAGTTCCTCAGATTCTGACTAAAGAAAATTTAATTCAATAAGTGAATCTTATTGAATTTGGACTTTTCCGTGTTTATTTTTCAGTGTAGGCCTCCAGACGCTAGATGCAAAGGTGTGCTATTATGTTATATTCGTATATTATAGCATATCGTTATGCTACATTAAAATATTAGGTTATTTTTAATGCTATAATATAGGTATTAGTATTAAGTACCTAATATAATAAGTAACCTATTAAAACCTATGTTAAACTAAAAGTAGTTATTAATGTTTTTACACTACCTAATGATCAATTACTATTAATAAACCAATTCTTTATTCTTTTTTCCACAATTTTACAAATAACAACACGAATAAATTCATATTACGCTATTAGAAACAGAATTCTTCAGTACTTTTTAAGCCCAGAGCGAGCGTGAGTTCGCGATCAAGAATTCCACAGGACAGCATTAGTAAAATAAATAAATAAATATTTTCTTACAATCACACCAATTATCTAAGCCCGTAGTTAATTTCTTAAGAAACTGTGTCTAATAAATATTCTAATAACAGTAATAAATATTATTGCAGCAAAATAACATGTTCGTTCAAATCGCATGTTGTACGTGATTTATGATATTAGTCCTTATTGATAAGACATTAGAGTCTGTCTCAACTGTTTCAAATATAACGCGTTATTTGGTTTTCCAACTTTCAAAATTCAACTCTATTTCAATTTGATAGAGTTGAATTTTGATAGATTTGATTACCAAGAAAAGAGAGAGAGCAATACTTGCATCGCGTGCGGCTGGAGAACACAGTTCATTCGTTCATTTCTGTCATTTCATTTGTTCATTTCGAATACACTACACTAGATGGCGTGCGGCGCCCTGCTTAATATAATTTAATATAGCAATAGCAGAATAAGTTATATTTTTATATTAGGTGCGATAGTTATATTTTTATAACGTTATGCTATATGCGTTATCGAATTAGATGTAAGAAGTAAACTTTCTTAAACACTGGAGCGGAAAGTTGACAGCAAGGAAATGGGATTTCCTTATAGAACACATTTTAACATGCACGTACCGGTGAATATGTAAATCACGCAAACGATTATCTGCAACAATCGACATTGATGTATGACACTTTGTGAAAACAAACTTTTTATATAAAAAACCGCCTTCAAAAAATCATCAAACAAATAAATAAGTAGATACTTACTAAGTACTCACTTAATAAAAACGTAAAATAAATTGAATAATTTATTTAGTTCGTAACTTTTTTATAGGAGCTACTCTTTTAACTTACTGATCTGTTCGAAATCGGTGCCAAGGCGAAAATAATAAGAACAAATTATAATAATATATGAAATAATAAGGTAAACGGCCCATTACTCGTCAGATTCTGAAAAAAGTTGACTTTGCAGCCCTGCCCTGTAAAAACTAGTTGACTTAGAAAAAAATTAATTTCATGGCGAGGTAAACAATTTATTCGTCTTTTTAGAAAATATTGCATTATTATCGTTGAACCACAGCAAAAAATTAGATATTTAATCAATTAAAAAATGACCCCTATGTACCATTAGTCGACAGATTTGTCCCAATAATCGTCAAAATAGCCTAAAACTCGTCAATTTTAATCACCAATTTGAACTCTATGACTTTAAACTTAAAGTACATATTTTTTGCCTTTTTTAACCGACTTTAAAAAAAGGAGGAGGTTCCTCCTTCTCAATTCGTCGGAATCTATTTTTTAATTTTTTTAATGTATGCTACTCGATTCGATGCTTGGTATTTCCCTACTCGATGGAATCAGAAATGATGAGATCCGCAGGAGAACTAAAACAACCGACATCGCTCGAAGGACTGCATCGTTGAATTGGCAGTGTGCGGGACACAAAGCGCGGAGAACCGATGGCTGGTGGTGCGAATGGGTTCTCGAATGGCGACCGCGTACCGGACGACGTTCCGTGGGCAGACCCCCTACAAGGTGGACCGACGATGTAGTCAAGGTCGCAGGAAGCCGCTGAATGCGGGCGGCGCTAGACCGATCGTTATGGAGATCCTTGGGGGAGGCCTATGCCCAGCAGTGGGCGTCGTTCGGCTGAGTATTGAGTATTGACATGATGACTCGATTACTCAAAGACGGCTTGACCAATTTGAAATATATTTTTTTTGTTTGAAAGGGTGTACTTCCTAGTTGGTCATGTCAGGATCTGATGATGGGATTCTGAAGAAATCAAGGAAACACTTCAAATATTATAGGCACTCCTATAGAGATTTGGGAGTTTTCTTTAGTAACTCATGCATTTGCACTTGGTAAGCACCATTTGGTGAAGTGGAACTGATGATGAAGACCACAGATAGTCTTCGAAAATATTAATTAAATACAAAATATTTGACGGGCGCGATACGTACGATTACCTTAATAATGGTTCATAAGCAATTTTCAAGTATTTGCATCTGGTAGTCATTATCTCACGATGAGGAGCTGGTGATGGAAGGTACAACTCCTCAATGGTGAGGAGTTGGAGGATATTTTTTTTTATTTCGTTGAAAGGTAAACATTTATAGTTCTTATCTTTCAGGTAATTTAGGTAAGCTGCTGATGGAAGGTAAAACTCTTTAACGCTTAGGAGTTAAATATATATACTCCCGGACAATCAAATCGGCCCACTGGACTTTTTCATACAAACATGCTCAGTTTAGCGTCCCGTAGATAGGGAACTATTTGCATCTGTGCGATGATTTTTTACGTCAATAAAGAGGCAAAACGCCCAAATAACGAATCACAGTCTTAAAAAATTACAAAAAGCGCTGAATTTTCACAAAAATGAAAAACAATAAGTCAAACTTTATCTCCTATATAACTGTTCACGCCGCGCGTGATTCGTTCATTCACGTTCATTCGTGGGTTCGGCGCCGCGCGACATCGCGACCAGTAGTTGGCCGTAAGCAGCCGTGAGACAAGTTCGTGTGTTTCTGTAGCGACGTGCCGCGCAAGTTACCTACCCATATTGGGGACCGAGATTTCGTTTTGCACCTACTAGGGCTCCGGTCGGGGTACGGACTTGTAACCCGTGTGTGTTCGCTTTGAAAAGCGCCGGGAAGTTTTAGCAGCCTATTAGGGCATTGTGTAGTATAAGAGTGTTAGCTGTAAGAGTATCCCATCGGGGGTTGTGTGGAGATCGTTTTGCCCGCGCGCGCGCCGGCGAGACAACGTTCAGCCCCCCTGGATTACGGACAGTATCCCTTACCATAAGGTAGGACTAGTTTTAATTTACTTAATTTTGCATGAGAAACCTTCGATTCAATAAACTGTGGAACACAGTAGATGTGGTCATCACAATTGTGCGTGATCATATTTTTGGTAGCAGAGCGTAGTTGATATAATTAATTTTCATATTAAAATTAACTACATAAAATTTCATAGTAAAAATAAAAAGCGTACCTAAAAAGAGTACCTAAAAATTATTTTTTTTTGTTGAAATCTCGAGGGTATTTGAAGATCCCGAGACGATTTGAAGTACTAAGAAATTGTTCTAGTAAATTCTCGAAGCGAATGTTTCTCACTTGGTGGATCCGATAATAGATAGACACTTATATAATTGTTGTCACATACTAGTGTTTTGATACGAGTTTACTCGCCTAGATGTGTATATTTTTTTTTGTGTGTCCGGATTTATTTGACGAATAGTTCGTTCGAAAGTGTGTTTATTAGTATCACATACTAGTGATTTGATACGAGTTTACTCGCCTAGATGTGTATATTTTTTTTTTTTGTTTGTCGGGATTTATTTGACGAATAGTTTCGTTCGAAAGTGTTGTTTATTAGTACCACATACTAGTGTTTGTTCCGAGTCCGCTTGCCTAGTTAAAAAAGTGGAACTAGTTTTAATTATTAGTAGTATTAAATTACGAGTATTATTATTAAAAATAGTTTTGTTTTCGTTTGTTGATAACGGTTTAGTAGTTGATTTGCGAGGTATGCCATACCGTTAATCCTATACGTTTTGTTTATACCGTTATATTGTTAGCCCTTGAAATTGGTAAGTTGCTAATAATTTATGAAACTAGTAGGGTCCGTGTATGTCGTCCGAATTTTAACCCTTGAACCCCGTTGGGGCCAATTCTGACCACGCATATAGCTGTCAACGTTCACTCAAACCCGGGGCGGCCAATATTGACCAGGCGCCGGCCGGCACAGATTACTTGTGTTTTATATTATCGTGACGCGACCTATTTCTATTGTTTTTTTTGTTGATGTTTACCACTTTTATATTTCTTTGTTTGCTTTGTTTATAAAACGGATTATAAATGGCTCCTACGAATCCGACCGCCGTATCCAGGGCTGGCATCCAAGGAGCTTTGCGTTGGCTTGCTTGTGCGGTCACATTAATAGACCGAGCCGACCGGGTAGGCGCGTTGCTAGCTCGGTATGGCGGGCTGGCAGCTCGGCTGCAAGACCTGGAGCGCCACGCCATGGAGTGTCGCGCGCATTATTTGGAGAACCCCCCAGCTGATGATGCCGTGTCGGAACAGCTGGAGCAGGATGTAGCCCAGGCCTATGAGCTGGCTGACCAGTTCACGGAGGCGGCTGAGAGGGCCCTGGCTGTTCGGAAGGGGGAGCCGGTTTTGAGCGGGGAGGTCAAACCTACCCCGACGGCGTTGCTAGGCCGATTGCCTACATTGGAGATTCCCACTTTTAATGGGGATCTGTCAGCCTGGATGGGCTTCATTAACCTGTTTGACAGCCTAGTGGATTCACGACGGGACTTATCCCCTAGTGAGAAGTTGGCCTATTTGCGCTCCTCCCTGCGAGGAGAGGCCAGCGCGGTGATCCAGCACCTGCTCATCAGTGACGACAACTACCAGGTGGCTCGCCAGCTTCTGGTTAGCAGGTACCAGAATGTCCGGTTACTGGCGGACACCCACGTGGCCACGATTTTGGCCCTCCCGCGAATCACGCGGGTACACCTGTTACGGAGGGAGTTGCTGAACCCGCTACTGTCAGCGGTCAACTCCCTAAGGCGATTGGACCTGCCGGTGGATCAGTGGTCCTTTATACTGCTGCACATAGTCCTCGCCAAATTGCCCGCTGAAATGAAGGGGCGTTTCGAGCAGAGGTACGGAGGCGACAGCGCCTCGTATCTCCCGCCCCTCGCGGACCTCCTTCGTTTTTTGGAGGACGAATGTAGGGTGACGGACCACCTGGAGCCCGCCCCGGTTCCAGGTGTTGGTCGTATGGTGGCGGCGAGGGAACAGCCCCGTCGCCCGACCAATCGGTATGCTGCCTTCCAGCAGTCCCCTCCCCCCGCACCGAGTGAGCGGTGCAGGTATTGCAGGGGAGATAGGCATGTGGTGCACGAATGTGCCAAATTTAGAGGCCTCCGCCCAGAGGGACGGAGGGCCGTTGCGAAACAGCGCCAGTGGTGCTATAGGTGTTTGGGGGGACACATGCAGTCGGCGTGTCCCCAGACCGAGGATTGTCGTCTTTGCGGAGGGAGGCATCACCCCCTCCTTTGTTTGGACCGCAAGGACGCCGGGAGCGACCGGGGTTCGAATTCCTCGCGCACGGGCGGGGGCCCGGCAGCCCGGAACCGGTCCCCTAGAGATTCGGCGGGGCTTAGCCCCCCCGTTCAGTCCCCCCCGGAGAGAGGGAACTATAGGAGAGACGCCCCCGCCACGGGCGGGGGTAGGGGGGTACCACAAGAGTACGCCACGGTGGCGATGGGCACGGGCCCTATTTGCTACTCCCCCCCCCTAATGGAGAGGCCTCGATTGGGGTACTATGTACCGAGGCACGCCCCACACGGGTATTACCCTGCACCTAGGAGTGCTGTTGGTCGGGGCCAGTATGTACCCGATTGGGACCCGCTCGCCCGGTACGAGCGTCCCACATTTGGCGCGCCGACTCAGGCGCGAGGGGGACAAGTACCCCCCCCAAAATTTTTAATGGCGCCCCTGTCGGACCCAACCACCCCTCCGGAGCTTGTGCTGTTGCCAACAGCCTCCGTGAATGTTTGGGGACCTAAGGGCAATGTTGTCACGGTGCGTGCCCTTTTGGACTCAGGTGCCCAGGGGTGCATAATGTCCAGGTGGCTTGTCCGACAGCTGGGTCTTTTGCTTGTGCCGCATCACGAAGCGGTACGGGGGGTGGGAGACTCGCGGATTCCTGATCCGATTGGTCGAGTTGAGTTCTCCTTCTCCCCCCACTTCACGCCAAGGCCGAAGATCGGTGCTTCGGCGATAGTCTTTGATAAGGTGGTTGGACCACTCCCGCAAGTGCGAGTGCCGCCATCCACGATTGAGCTGACGTCTGGACTGGCTTTGGCTGATCCTTCCTTCCACCGACCGGGCCCAATACACTTGTTGATTGGTGCGGATGTCCTCGGTCGTGTACTGTGTGGAAGCAAGCGAGTTTTGCAGACAGCCGATCTTGTCGCCTTGTCCTCGTCGCTGGGTCATGTGGTGATGGGAAAGGTACCACAGACACCAGAGACCCCGTCGGTAGACCGCCAGACCATTGTCGGTTCTACTTTGTCCGACGTTCTCCAAAAGTTTTGGGAGGTGGAGGAACCCCCCACTGCCAAGCGGTTGGATCCGTTAGCGGAGGAGTGCGAATTGTTCTACCAGAACAACACTGGGCGCCTCCTCTCGGGTCGCTTGATTACCCGCTTGCCCTTCTTGGCGGTTCGCCCTCCTTTAGGGAGCTCCCGACCGATGGCCGAGAAGAGATTGTTGTCCATGGAGCGTAGGATGGCCAGGGATCCCGCATTCAAGGAGAAGTATATAGACTTCATGCGGGAGTATTTGGACCTTGGGCACATGTCCATCTCGC
Organism: Crambus lathoniellus; assembly: GCA_949710035.1. Taxonomy (NCBI): domain Eukaryota; kingdom Metazoa; phylum Arthropoda; class Insecta; order Lepidoptera; family Crambidae; genus Crambus; species Crambus lathoniellus. Next base: position 2,133,652 of record OX453307.1, on the reverse strand, counting down.
AGTTGGACTGGCGTAATGTGGAACATTACTTCCTGCCACACCACGCTGTTTTGAAGACTTCTAATGGGAAGATCCGCGTGGTCTTTGATGGTTCAGCGCCCACGTCAACCGGAGTGTCGTTGAATCAGTGTCTGCATGCGGGGCCGAAGTTGCATCACGATGTCTGTGATGCTTTGACCAACTTCCGCCGGCACGCTGTCGTCTTTGTGGCCGATATCCGCATGATGTTCAGACAGACCGTGATTCACCCGGAGGATAGACGATACCAGCTCATCCTTTGGCGTGAGGATCCCCAGGATCCGATGTTGGCTTACGAGCTGAACACCAACACTTATGGTTTGCGGTCGAGCCCCTTTGTGGCGATCCGTTCGCTTTTGGAGCTCGCAGAGCGCGAACGGCTACGCTATCCCCGGGCATCTGCTCTTATTGAGGGGGGGGCCTTATTTGTCGACGATATCTGCACGGGGGCCTCGAGCTTAGATGAGGCTCTCGTCTTACGTGATGAGCTGATTGCGCTCTTGAGGGCTGGTGGCTATGAGTTGCGGAAGTGGCTGTCTAACTCACCGGACCTCTTGGCAGATTTGCCTAAGGACCACCAGCAAGAGCCGCTCCTCTTTGAAAATCCGGAGACTCCAGACATGCTGTCTGTTTTGGGAGTCCAGTATCGACCAGTCCCGGATTTGTTCACATATAGATTGGAACTGCCAGACCCAAAGGTCTGGACTAAACGCACGGTGCTGTCCACTGTAGCCCGTACCTTTGATCCGAACGGTTGGCTCAGCCCTGTAGTGTTTTCGATGAAGTGCTTCCTACAGGAGCTCTGGGCTGCGGAATTGTCATGGGACGAGCCCCTCTCTGGTAGCCTTCTACGAGAGTGGGTGAGGTTCGTGTCATCCCTACCCGACGTCAATCGGGTTTGTATACCGAGGCAAATGCTGCCTTCGGGAAAGTTTAAAGCCTCCCTGCACGGCTTTTGTGACGCGTCCGAAAGCGGATACGCGGCAGCCGTTTACATCCGAACGGTGGATGCAGCAGGCGTTGTCGCCGTACACTTAGTTACGGCCAAGAGTAAGGTCGCCCCCCTTCGGACTAGGCTAACCATTCCGAAGTTGGAGTTGTCCGGCGCCACTCTCTTAGTACGGCTACTCAATCATGTTGCCGACACCTTGGGAAACGGTGTCGACTTGGGGTCGACATTTGCGTGGTCTGACAGCCAGGTCGTCCTTTGTTGGCTGAAGAGTTCAGTCCACACCCTTGAGGTTTTTGTGGCCAACCGGGTCTCACAAATTCAGGCTTCAAAGGCCCCGTTGATTTGGCGCCACGTACCGGGCGAATTGAACCCCGCAGATTGTGCCTCCCGCGGCTGCGAGGCGCCTGAGTTAGTGGACCACCACCTATGGTGGAGTCCATCATGGTTGTTACGGCCTGAGCGCTCATGGCCTGCCACCCCGGCTGTGGCCAGAGTCCCAGACCTAGGCATGCGTGTTCACGCCGTGGAGACGGTGGCGGCTCCGCAGATGGAGTTTTTGTTAGACCGCTACAGTTCTCTTGATAAGTTGCTCGGCGTGACTGCTTGGATGAGGCGCTTTGTGCGAAATTGTCGCCAGCCTCAGGAGAAATTGTTGTCTCCGGTCCTCGCCCCACAAGAGCGGCAAGACGCTCTGTTGCATTGGTTGCGAGTGACGCAACAGCGAGAGTTTGAACCGCAGCTGAAAGCCCTGCGCTCAAGTAAGCCCAAGCTGAAGGGACCCTTGGTGCGGTTGAATCCCTTCTTGGACAGTACCGGATTGCTGCGTGTCGGAGGTAGGCTCAGACATGCCAACCTGCCGTACGGATCACGCCACCCTTTGTTGCTCCCCAAGGATGGACCGTTAGTTAGACTGTTGATTACAGACCGACATGTAAAGAATGCTCATGCCGGTTGTAATGCTTTGACCGCGCTCCTCCAACGAGAGTTCTGGATTTTGTCAGCGCGGAGAATAATCCGATCCGTTATTTTTCGTTGTCTCCCGTGTTATCGTTTGCGCGCCGATACGATGCAGCCCCAGATGGGTGATTTGCCTGCCGATCGAGTGAACGAATCGATGCCCTTCTCAGGAGTTGGAACGGATTTTGCGGGGCCATTTACCGTTAAGACATCGCGGCTTCGTAATGCTAGAACGGAAAAGGCTTACTTGTGTGTATTTGTTTGTTTGGCCACTAAAGCGGTCCACCTGGAGGTGGTTAGTGCCCTCACCACAGAAGCCTTTGTAGCCACGTTGAATCGTTTTGTGTCTCGCCGCGGAATGCCGTCGTTAATCAGGTCCGATTGTGGAACCAATTTCAAGGGCACCGATAGGTATTTAAAGGAAGTTTGTGAATTTTTGGATAGGAATAATTTTGAGATCGGATCCACACTCTCTCGCAGAGGGGTACGATGGCAGTACTCCCCGCCATCCTGCCCCCACTGGGGAGGGATTTTTGAAGCAACTGTAAAGGCCGCTAAAACTCACCTTCGTCGCGTTATTGGGGAGACGGTCCTCACGTTTGAGGAACTCGCGACCGTATTTTGTAAGGTTGAGGCGGTCCTCAACTCGCGTCCGTTGTGTCCGTTGTCTTCGGACGCGAATGATTTAGAGGCCCTTACGCCGGGCCATTTTTTGATTGGCAGACCGCTTAACGCCTTGCCGGAATATCCTTATTCCGAAGTGCCCTCCGGACGGCTCTCGCGATTTGAATTGCTCCAGCAGCTTACGCAGAGTTTTTGGCGCCGTTGGCATCTGGAGTATTTGCACATTTTGCAGCAACGCGTTAAGTGGTCGGATAGGACGACCCCACCCAAGACTGGAGACCTCGTGTTGGTAAAGGATCCAAACCTGCCGCCCCTCCGCTGGCGTTTAGGACGCATTGTTCAGCTTCATCCGGGGTCGGATGGTGTGCCCAGGTTTGCCGAGGTCCTGGTGGGGGACTCTGTTTTGAAGCGAGCGATCGCTACCCTCTCTCGCCTGCCCTTAGATTGAGTTGGCGGACAGTTTGCTACTGTCCGGGACGGGGGGATGTTCACGCCGCGCGTGATTCGTTCATTCACGTTCATTCGTGGGTTCGGCGCCGCGCGACATCGCGACCAGTAGTTGGCCGTAAGCAGCCGTGAGACAAGTTCGTGTGTTTCTGTAGCGACGTGCCGCGCAAGTTACCTACCCATATTGGGGACCGAGATTTCGTTTTGCACCTACTAGGGCTCCGGTCGGGGTACGGACTTGTAACCCGTGTGTGTTCGCTTTGAAAAGCGCCGGGAAGTTTTAGCAGCCTATTAGGGCATTGTGTAGTATAAGAGTGTTAGCTGTAAGAGTATCCCATCGGGGGTTGTGTGGAGATCGTTTTGCCCGCGCGCGCGCCGGCGAGACAACGTTCAGCCCCCCTGGATTACGGACAGTATCCCTTACCATAAGGTAGGACTAGTTTTAATTTACTTAATTTTGCATGAGAAACCTTCGATTCAATAAACTGTGGAACACAGTAGATGTGGTCATCACAATTGTGCGTGATCAATAACGTTATATGGAGCGATAAGTTCGATTTATTCTTTTTTCTTTTTCGCAAAATTGAAGACAGTTTGAAGATATTTGAAAATGTGATTCGACAATTAGGCGTTTTGTCTCTTTATTGACGTAAAAATTATAGCACTGATGCAAATAGTTTCCTATCTTTGAGACGCTAAAGTGAGCATGTTTGTATCAAGAAAGTCCAGTGACCCGATATGATTGTCCGGGAGTGTATAATAGTATTTGGATATTTCTTCTGATACAAGTAATGGCCTTTTTCTATCCTGTTCTCATCAGTGACTTCTTACTCGAGCTTCCAAAGCATCGATCGTCCTTTGAGTGAGATTCTTGAAGATACTTTTCTGGACGTTTCTAAGAACTTTAATGTTCTTCATATAAATGCACAAAGCATCCCTGCCCACTTCCCTGCTTTTCTGGCGTCTTGTTTCGAGACTTTCCTTCATCCCAAACTTCCTTCTATCTCATATTCCTTGTCTGGATTCCAATTACTGATCCGAAACGACCATATAAGTTCCTCACATAAGGGGTGGCAGGTTATCTGCGTTCACATATCCCTTTTACTATTCTTAGTCGCTCTCCACAACCACCACCTACCAATAGCGCCGGACATCTCTTCCTTAAGATATCTCTGACCCATTCTAAAGTACTTCTTGGTGTCTACTATAGCCCTTCTCTCCGCGTTGACTTTTTCGAGTCGTTCGAACAGCTCTTAATCAACTTTAGTCCTTATTACTCTAATACCATAATTATGGGTGATTTTAACACTTGCCTCATTAAAGAAGACACTCGTGCTCAAAAACATCTTTAGTTAAATCCGCTAATTTGCACATTTTACCCTAACAGGCAACTCGTCACTTTCCCAACTGCTCTCCTTTCCTTCTTTTTTTTCATTTACAGCGGGTAGCACTTAGCCTTCTTTACACCTGATGTTAAGTGGTGATAAGGCTGAAGCTGGAAGCGCACTACTCCCGAAATCCCCAATCACTGAGGAACTGGCTATCTTATCTCTAACTGCCGGAACAAAATAATGCTGAAAACATAATTTGTATGGCGTCTGACTTAGATAAGACGGTGGTAGCTAGCCAGGCGGACTAAGAACTAGTCCGGTACCAACCAAACCCAATACAATATGTACCCCTACTGGGAATCGAACCCGGGACCTCTTGGTCTGAAATCGGTGGTGTGAACCACTATACCACAGAAGCGGTTAAATTTTTATCGTACAATCGACTCTTCTCCTGTACATGCTGTTACATGGTAAGATTTCTGCAGGTGGTTTATCTCTCATACCGTATTCGCCCCCCCCTAAGTTGAAACCTACTGTGCAGCTTCAGCGTAGCTTTAACCACATTGACCAGGACCAACTACTTGCTGATGCTGCTAAATTGGACTGGTCGGCAATTTATATATCTGATTCTGTGGATGAGCAGATTAAAATTTTTAATAAACTTATTATCGAGCTCTACGACGTACACGCTCCTATTAAACCTGTTTAACTTAAGCATCTTCCAGCGCCATGGTTAACTAGTGAGATACGGGCGCTTATGAACAAAAAGAACAGAACAAAAAGTTTAAACTTGATCCCTCAGAAGGAAATGAAAAAATAAATATGTAGTTTAAAAAACTAAAAAAACACACTTTTATAGGAACAGACTAAAAAGTACAAAATAACCGTCTATTCAGTAACTGAAATTAAAAAGCGTGGTGCGCGTTGTCAATATTAAGTACTTGAATGCATGCTTTGCAAAGGGCGCACCACACTTTTTAATTTCAGTTACTGAATAGACGGTTATTTTGTACTTTTTAGTCTGTTCCTATAAAAGTGTGTTTTTTTAGTTTTTTAAACTACATATTTATTTTTTACTTTTTAGTTAATAAATGGCAAGCTATGGGTGGTTGATAATCGATTTCACAGTCCATTCTGTGTTTGCTCACCCCGTAAACATTATAACTCAAAGGCGTGATTGTATGTATTTAGATTTACAAATTCAAGTGGAGTCTATTAGTTACCAGATGCGCGAGCCGAACCCTTACTTTCTCCTTACTCCATCATCAGACCCTCACCACCAAGTGTAGCGAATAGGTCTCATCAGAACGAAACAAATGAGCCCAAACTCGAGGGGTTTCGTAGTGGTCATTAAGGAGTGCCACTGACTTCCTCCCTGCTCCATCATCAGGCCCTTACCACCAAGTGTAGCACATTGGTCTCATCAGAACGAAACGAATGAGCCCAAACTCAAAGGATTACCTAGTGGTCATTAAGGAGTGCCTCTGACTTCCTCCCTGCTCCATCATCAGACTCTCACCACCAAGTGTAGCAAGTAGGTCTCATCAGAATGAAACAAATGAGCCCACCTCGAGGGGTTTCTTAGTGGTCACTAAGGAGTGCCACTGACTTCCTCCCTGCTCCATCATCAAACCCTTACCACCAAGTGTAGCGGATAGGTCACATCAGAACGAAACAAATGAGGCAGAACTCAAAGGGTTTCCTATTTGCCATTAAGGAGTGCCACTGGCTTTATCCCTGTTCCATCATCAGTCCCTTGCTACCAAGTGTAGCAAATTGGTCTCATCAGAACGAAACAAATGAGCCCAAACTCAAAAGGTTTCGTTGTGGTCATAAAGGGTGCCACTGGCTTCCTCCCAGCTCTATCTTCACATCATCAGACCCTCGCCACCAAGTGTAGCGAATAGGTCTCGTCTGAACGAAACAAATGAGCCCAAACTCGAGAGGTTTCCTAGTGGTCATTAAGAAGTGCCACTGGCTTCCTCCCTGCTCCATTATCAGACTCTACCACCAAGTGAAGCGAATAGGTCTCATCAGAACAAAACAAATGAGCCCAAACTCGAGAGGTTTTCTTGAGGCCATCAAGGAGTTTCACTGGTTTTCTCCCAGCTCCATCATCAGACCCTCACCACCAAGTGTAACGAATAGGTCTTATCAACACGAAGCAAATGAGCCCAAACTCGAGTGGTTTCCTATTGGTCATTAAGGAGTGTCACTGGCTTCCTTCCTGCTCCATCATCAGACCCTAACCACCAAGTGCGACTAAAAAGTCTCATCAGAACGAAACAACGGAGACCAAACTCGAGGGGTTTCCTAGTGGTCATTAAGAAGTGCCACTGACTTCCTCCCTGCTCCATCATCAGACCCTCACCATTAAGTGTAACGAACAGGTCTTATCAGAACAAAAGAAAAGAGCCTAAACTCGAGGGGTTTCCTAGCAGCCATTGAAGAGTTCTATTGCTCACCTCTTGACTCCATCATCAGATCAGCTCGATGGTAGCAAATTATTGTATTGTCATCGGATTCATATAGACTTGCAAAGTTTCAAATCAATACGAGAATTAGAAGTAGGTTAAAATTGATTTACAAGATTTTCTTACATTGTGACTTAGTTACAAGTGAAGCTAATAAAAGTGTGGTAATAATAATAATTCTTTCTCGAAATCGGTGCAATATGGTGATAAAAGACGCTCAAAGACGCTACATTCATAAGTCTATCGAAAGTGGAGATCCAGCAAAAGTAAGGAAATTTTTAAAAACTCTTGGTGTTGGCAAAACTCACATCAATGTCTCCATAAATAACATCGACTTCAACCGACTTATGGCCTACACAGACTAAAACTGGGGTATCCCTTTCGATGCCACGGCATCATTTTAAAGCATAGCAATTTATGTCGTATTTCTATACCGATACGTTTGAATGTCCATTAGTAAAAATTTAAATCCCTTGCCATGCCGTCCCGGTCTGCGTAGGCCTTTAATAGTCATTTCACATCTTCAGTGCCTATCGATGGCACCAAAAAAACTAAAACTTCGGATTATCTTTCTAACCTGCCAACCCATGAATCCTCTTTTTGTTTTAATCTATTTGCAGATTGTAATGTTAAGAGAACTATCACGTCTATCAACTCCAGTGCTGTAGGTGCCAAGACCTAATCACTCCTGTTATTACCCATATCTTAAATACATAGATTTCCTCTTGTACTTTTCCTTTAGCTTGAAGAATGCCAATGTTATTCCTCTTCCTAAAAAATCTAAACCTTGTTTTCAAATTTCCTTCCCATTTCGATCCTCCTTCCTTTTCAGTCCCTGAAAAACTCATTCATCGACTGCATACTGACCATCTCCATGTACATCATCTCCTTAATCCCTTTCAGTCTGGCTTTCGCAAGGGCCACAGCAACTCCACAGTACTTGTGAAAATTACTGATGTCATACGCCTTGCTATGGAAAATCGTCAGCTTACGGTAATGACATTACTTGATTTCAGTAATGCATTCAACTCGGTTGACTTTGACATTCTCCTTAGCCTTTTACCCTCTCTGAACGTATCTCATCTCCAGCTACTATTGATTGGTTTCAAAGTAACCTACTAGGGCGACGGCAGCGTATTCGCACAGGAGATTCTTTCGCCGGGTGGTGTGATATCGTTGCTGGTGTTCCTCAGGGTGGCGTCTTATCTCCACTTCTCTTTTCTATATTTTTAAATTCAATCACACAATCCCTTTCTAGTTACTTTCACCTTTACGCTGATGATTTACAGATATACTCTCACGCACCGTTGTCTGACCGCTCTCGTGCTATCACTACCACAAACTTAGAACTAGCACTAATAACTTAGGTCTAACCTTAAATCCGTTGAAAACACAGTGCATTATCATAGGTATTCCAGTCCTCATTTTATTTCAAGGATCGATCTTGAACAAATTCCTATGGTTTCTTTGGACGAAACCGACATCCCTTTCTCAACAACTGTCAGGAACCTCGGTGATATTCTAGACCAATGTTTATCATGGAGAACCAATGTAGAAAGAGTAAGAAAAAAGGTGTTTGCTGCGTATAGTTCGTTGAATCGACTACGCAATTTCTTGCCGACCAGTACCAAAATCACTCTGGTTCCGTTTATTGTCCATTATTGACTACGCTGATGTCTGCTACACAGATCTGTCTGAGAAGTTACTTGATAAATTAGAGCACCTGCAAACCCTTTGTATCAGGTTTATCTTCATTCTACGTAAATATGACCACGTGTCATCATTCCGTAGTAAACTCAATTGGCTCCCTATTCGCCGGCGCAAGGACTTGCATACTCTTAAACTTCTCTACTCCATACTTTTCCTACCCTCTACTCTTCGTTATCTTAAAAAAATATTTTCTTATCGATCGATAAAGGTAAGAGTAAGCATAGAACACTGCATGGATGAGGGTGAGGATCTGTGTAGCAGATATCAGCGTAGTCAATAATGGACCTTATGGACGTAGTCAATAAAACACTGTGACGATATTAGGTGCAAGTTGTCATGCGTGTCCCAATTACCGTCAAATTAGTAGTAATTTTGACGAGTACTGGGTCAAACAGGGTTTATGAAGAACCAGTAAATGTCACACACAAAATAATAATATCTAACATTAATTCAAGACTTTTATAGATTATAATCGTTAGAAAAATTACTTAACTATTTTACAAAACAATCACACTTACCACACAGCTAATAGTTTCCTAAAATAAGTGAAGTCAAACTGGACCACTGGGTCACACTTTTAGGAGCTGAATTTTGATTATTTACTAAATAAGTTGTCCTCAACTTTTCAAAAATTTTTTGTCGGTCGCTATTGCAGTTTATAGCTAAGTGTTGTCATTTTAATTGTGCATTAGATTACCATGAATATGTTGCCATAAAAAACGTTTAATAATGTGTGGTAGATAAATATTACCAAGCCTTTTAAAAAAAAATGACGAGTATTGGGGCGCTGTCGACATTACCAGCGTTTACCTTATGGGTCTAAAATAATAATGCCGTTCGCAAGAGCGAAAATTGTAAGCTATCGAATACACACTTAGCTTGGCACCGACTTCAGACAGATATTTTATTTAATATTATATTATTCTATAGTTATCAGAAGTATTTATATATACCTCTAATTAATATCATCATCATCATCATCATGTCAGCCGAACGACGCCCACTGCTGGGCATCGGCCTCCCCCAAGGATCTCCACAAAGATTTATTAATATTAATTGAATAATTGAACAAGTTTTTCAATAAAAATAGCGTTTGCGACATTGACGTAAAATTTTAGATGAAGTAGGTTATTGATACCCGGTTCCTAACGTAGGGAAAATAAAAATCAAGGAAATATATGTACTTAGTTCTTAAACATAAAGCTAAAATTGTTGTGTCAACAAAAATGCTGTAGTATATTTTATTTTTTATGATGTAATACTTAAAAGTTTAATCAAATCTGTTATTATAATTACAACACCTCTCGTTAAGTAATAATCTTAGCTGGTTATCTCAAGTTTAATTGCTCGAACACAACATTATTATTAATATAATGTTGTGCATTAAGATGAGATAAAAGCAGCCACACAGAACACATAAAGATTTTTTTCCATGTTCTGTGAGCAGCCACATCAGATCCCATACAAGTACTTTTTTTATCTATATTTTTAATCTACGAAGATTAAGTGCTACCCCGTTGTAGAGGAGTGATGACACTCCTGATGTTAAGTGATGATAAAGCTGAAGGTGGAAGCGTGTTACTCCCGGAATCTCCGACCATTGACGAACTGATCTATTCCTTAAGGCGAGGATTCCCGACCGAAATAAGCACGCTAACGCTTGCTCGGCCGCGCGCGATACACTTCACGAGGACGCATCGGCAGCCGGCAGTGAACTGTGAACTCGCGAGCGCCCGCGAATCGAAAATCACTTAAAATTCAATTAAAAATTAAATAAAAATAAATTTAAACTTTTGACGGCCGGAGGAATCCCTTGGCTATTTAAAGACAATTATTTTCGTATATTTTTCATTAACTAAAACCAAGTATACTGCAAGTAATAGGATATTTGGATTACGATTAGATGGATGTTTGGTATTTTATTTGACACAGTTAAATATCACCAATCGAAAAAATACGGCCGGAAGCACTAGAAAAATAACTGTAAAATAACATATATTTTTTCCAAATTTTGAGTACTTGTGGTTTGCGAGTAATTCATAATTTAAAATACCCTATTTTCGGGAATCGGCGCCTTAACTGGCTATCTCTATCATAACTCTGACTGCCGGAACACAAAAATGTTGAAAACATCGTTGTTATGGCGTTAGACTTAGATAAGAAGGTGGCAGCTAAGCTGCTAGCCAGGCTAGTAACTATTTAGTAATCTGTGGTATGGGTCTTACCACCAAACAAACCAAATACAAAAGTACATTTTGTATTTTGAGGTGTATTTTACTCAGAGGTCCCGGATTGATCTCAATCCGGGACCTCTAGGTCTCATACGGGCGTTTGTGCACTACCACTGAATTTTACCGATCCGGAAAAAAACGGATGCTTGTATTTTAATAATTAATCATTTATATTAGTAATTAATTAAATACAAGCATCCGGTTTTTTCCGGATCGGTAAAATTCAGTGGTAGTGCACAAACGCCCTACCGGTGTGTGTACCACTAGACCACAGAGGAGGTTAAAAGTTGTTTATACCTACATTTTGTGCATGGTTTTGCATTTGTATTAATCGGTCATTAACTGTGTGATGGGCGGGCGGTGCATCTTTTAGTAGTATTTTCCTAGCGTTCCGCCCGCGGCGTCGACCGCGTGGACTACACGACGTTATCCCGAGGGAATGTGATATTTTTCCGGAATAATAAGTAGCCTATATCACTTTTCAGCACCCGAACTATCCCTATATCAATCACGTCGATCAGTTGGTGAAAGGTGGTCTACCAAATTTTGTCCAATTATGTATGACTAGCCTTCCGCCCGCGGCTTCGCCCGCGTGTACTACACGACGTTATCCCGCGGGAAGGTGATATTTTTCAGGAATAAAAAGTAGCCTATGTCCTCTCTCAGGCTCTAGACTATCTCCGTACCAAAATTCATTCAAATCGGTTGAGTAGTTTAGGTGTGATTGTGTAACACACAGACAGACAGAGACGCATTTATGATATACTAGCCTTCCGCCCGCGGCTTCGCCCGCGTGTACTACACGACGTTATCCCGCGGGAAGGTGATATTTTTCAGGAATAAAAAGTAGCCTATGTCCTTTCTCAGGCTCTAGACTATCTCTGTACCAAAATTCATTCAAATCGGTTCAGTAGTTTAGGTGTGATTGTGTAACACACAGACAGACAGAGACGCATTTATAATATAAGTAAGGATTATGTATATTATGTATATTATGTATGATTAAAATGTTAACAAGTATAAGCCGCGCAGATAAAGAAACAATATGGAAATGGCGGCCGTCTGGTCATGCTATCTCGCTCACACATACCATAATGCTGCATGAAGACCACGTGGGTGGGTCATGCTATCGCGCTCACACTTAATGCTTCGCCGCCATTTGCAGATTGTTTCTTTAACTGCGCGAGTTATACATTACAACCTAATAATACTAAATTAATATGTATGAATAAGTTTAAGAATACAAGTTCATAATGTTTATCAGTTGTTTAATATCCCTTTGCAATATTCACAAGCTTTTAATGTTTACTTATATAAATGGGCACTTAACTAATAAACACAGCCGATAGCGTAATAATCCCTTATCCATTAACTTTATTATCGAGACAAGATCTACGATTTCATTTCCACTTCACTTAATAAACCATTTCCTTAGTAATATAGAACTCTTCCTTTCATTAAATGGTACGGAATTTCTAACGAAAGTAAAAGGTGCAAGGTTCTTTAGGGCGGAAGTGCGAGAGAGACGGCGATAGGTTTCCCGCTGCGTTAAGCGCAGGAGTCGTCGAACTGCAATGCGATATCGTAATGCATGTAATTGTGGTGTTATGTGATCGCGTACTGTTGTTCTTGTAATTTAAAAGGTGATAATTACTGTATTTAAATAGCTACATTATACTTAATGTTTACTAGCTACATTAATGTTTATAGCTACTTAATTGTCTGAAGAAGACAATATTTTTCTTCTGTTACTTTTAATACATGTAGGTAAAATCCTACTAATTTATAATCCTACTAATTTTTATTGATATGTTTAGATGTTTGGTTGGATGTTTAGATGTTTGGATGTTTGTTACTCAATCACGCCAAAACGGCTGAACGGATTTGGCTGAAATTTGGGACACAGATACTTTGTCACCTGGAAAACAGCATAGGCTACTTTTTATCCCGGAAAAACATCACATTCCTGTGGGATAGCGTCGTGTAGACCACGCGGGCCAAGTCGCGGGCATGTAAAGCTAGTATGAAATAATAAGTGGAAATGTTATTTATACCAATTGATGTAGAGTCTACGCGATATTAATATAAACATTTTGAATTAGAGTGCGTCTGCTCCTATAATACTTTAAAATGGAAAACAAACACAATCCATACTTTCTACTAATATTATAGATGCGAAAGTTTGTAAGTATGTATGGATGTAAGTATGGATGTTTTTTGCTCTTTCACGCAAAAACTACTAGACGGATTTAGTTTAAATTTGGCACCTCAGATCTTATAATACTAATATGATCTGAGTTTGGTACACAGAAAGTAGATATTAGCCTGGATTAAAACGTAGGATACTTTTTGTTCCAATATTCCCACGGGAACGGGAACCACGCGGGTGAAACCGTAGGCGGCCGCTAGTATGACATTAAATCAGAAAGCAAAGATCAGAAACATCGCAGTTCCGATATTATAGAGAAAAGTACGGTCGCCAGCACGTCGGGTTACTACAAAATTACAAAATGTATTAATTGAAACTGAACTCTATCTGTTGGATATAAGGTTGAATTTTATTTAAAGAAATTTGACAGTTTGTATTAACCTGATGTGCTGGCGCCTGTACATTTAAAAAGTTGTAGGTCTTTTTATTCTACTTGTTCACGAGCCACTCATAACGTAGGTTAGGCATAGGCACTATCATAGCTCGATTGACTTTTGAGGCCTCTGCCCGAAGCAGAGATGAAGAGTGTAGACTTCGCTCAAACCGTAAGGGCGTTTGTGCACTACACTGAATTTTACCGATCCGGAAAAAAAATCGTGTAGTTTAGAATATGAAACATTGAAACTACACGAAATAAATTCTTATTATTATAAATGATTAATAATTAAAATAAAAGCATCCGTTTTTTTTCCGGATCGGTAAAATTCTGTGTAGTGCACAAACGCTCTAAACCTGTATCAGCCTAAAATGAATAAATGGTTTTGAATTTTGAACCATTTCCTGAGGTTTTAAGCCTCTCCCACTTTGAAATGTCTTACTTACTTACCAGCTGCACAACGTTAAACATATAGGTATGGTGAAAGAAACAGTTGAAATTCTATCTTATAGCAAGGGTTTCCAATAAAAAGTTGATCATAGGCACGGCTGTTCTTTTTATCAGCTGCCATCTTAAATTATTTATTTCAACTTCCACAGTTCGCAACGAGCAACATCCGATTTTTTCTACACAACCACATGACAGTCATAATTAATATTCTCAAATCTTTTGTAAACGGCTGTACACAGACACATGGTCGATTTGACAAAGGCCATCGTCACTAATTAGAAAGTCTTAGTTAAGGCAAATGCATTTTAAATGACCTGCAAAGGAGCAGAAAGTGACAACCGTAGTCGGGCGAAGATTCACTTTCTTTGGGCTTATAGGGTAATTTGCAACTAACAGACACATTCATAGTAGGAGTTTTCGAATTGTATTTTTTTTAACAGTCTTATTTGTTTCGATTTTTATTTGTTTCTGATACGCAGTTCAATGATTTTAATCAAATTAAGAAGAGGCGGTGAGTTTTTATATATTTATAGATATTAATTTTTGACGACCGATTTGGCGCAGGGGTAGGCTACCCACCTTCTGCGCCAGAGGTCTCGGGTTCGATTCCCGAACAAGACAAATATTTGTGTGCATGAACATGTCTATTTGTCTTGGTCTGGGTGTTTACTATGTATATTAAGTATGTATTTACAAACAAAAAGTATTTAAGTATATATTTCTCCGTTATCAAGTTTTCCATGATACAGTTTCATAATGAAATTAAAATGGGCTTAGATAATTGGTGTGAATGTTAGAAGTTATTATTATTATTAATATTATATTTATATTAATATTACATATAGGTATATATACTTAATAGATATTGATATTTATTTGATGTGTTTGATAAGGATTTCTAAGTGCGCAGTTTTGTTTATTCTTATGTGTTGTTATATCGCTTTAGGGTGTTAACGATAAACAGCAAGGAGAATAAAATAAGACATGTAACGTGAAAATCCGTTGAAATGGAAAAACGTTAAAATTAAGTATTTTTATGAAAAAATGAGAAAAACTGGAATAACTAAGTGAATAATAATGTGTATAATAAAAAAATTGATAATGAGGGATAAATGTATGTAAAAGGTCCGAATTTTTGACCCAGCCCTGTACAAAAAGACATCAACGCGCATCGACGAAAATGACCTTTGGTAATGACATGGGATATTGAAGTATGGAGAAAATTAAGATATTTAATTACGGAAAAACTATTGTTAACACGTTGAGTGCGAAACCAGGTCTAAACATCTTGTATACGTCTCGCTTACAGTGCGACTAAGAAAAGTATAGACTTCCTTGTCACGCGGAAGGCATAACTTTAACTTGGTTCGGTATAGGAAAGAGATGAATATATATTTAAGATGTATTTTTAAAATAGAATCCAATGGTGTACCTACCTTAATACCAGGTCTTTAGACCTGGCACCGCATGGATGAAATAAAATCTCATCACAGTGCGTTACCAGGTCGTAGCACCTTGTACCCCGCGCACCTGGTACCGCACCCCGCGCTCGCTTCGCGCGTTAGTGTTGGCTGGCATTCATCACGAAACGCACGCGTCGACATGGCGTCAAGACCAACCAAAAGGGGCAAAAAAAATTGTCTACGATGTTTGTGAGGACAGTGATGCAGTAAATATTAAATCTAATTATAGATTGATTTATCAAAGACAGGTGAGTCATCATTACTATTTATTTTATTTACCTAATTACATTTCCCGTGTGTAGGCAGGTTTTTGATATAAATATACACAAACACAAACATATACACATCCACATCCACATCCAATCCACGCACGAAAACGCACACACACACACACACACATACACATAGATATAAAAATAAAATAATAAATTTATCTTTTCAGAACCCGCACGAAAACTTGACAAACACAATTTGGTAAAAGGTGTTAAGAAGAGGAATTGTGTCGGATGTTACGGAAAACTCCGAACCTTTTTAACCAGCCGCCAAGCTGACAAAAAAGGGAACAAAATTTTACTGAATGTGTTCAGTGCAAAAGAAACTTTTGTTACCCATGTTTCATTGAAAAACATTAATTCATGTTTGTTTTATCTTTTTTTCATTACCTATATTAAACTTAAATAAGACTATCGATGTTTTTATTTCACATCCCTAAAATACGCACCAGAAATCCCTTATTCAGTGCGGCATAGGGTGCATAAACCCTGTAATTTAAATATAGCTTTAATTTTTAAACTAAGCAAGCTGTTAACGAACGCCTTCAGGTGTATGTCAATTAGTTCATTGTTATTTACATTCAAAGCAAAAAAATCATAATATCTTTTTGCATGAAGCTAAAAAAGGATTTAAAGTTTCTTAAATATTAC
This sequence comes from Crambus lathoniellus, assembly GCA_949710035.1. Taxonomy (NCBI): domain Eukaryota; kingdom Metazoa; phylum Arthropoda; class Insecta; order Lepidoptera; family Crambidae; genus Crambus; species Crambus lathoniellus. Next base: position 2,117,487 of record OX453307.1, on the reverse strand, counting down.
AGGGTCTATAAGCCTTGTGCCGCCACAATGGAAGTTTAATTACCAGGTGTATAGGCCTTGTACCGAAGGAATGGAAAGTATAGAAAAATCACTGCCGCGGCGAACGTGTTAATAGGTCTATCGGGTAAAAACAAGGAAGTTTGAAAAAAAACTGTCGCATTGGTCACCTATGGTCAGTCACGGGATGGGTGACCAAAACCTTTTCATCTCGAGCTCCTCCGTCCTTCGGAAAGCACGTTAAACCGTTGGTCCCGGCTGAACTTCAATTGTTAATTGCGCCCCACCGCGTTGTGGGTCATGGCCTATTCTCCTTATCCATCCATAAGGAAGACCAGTGCCACAGCAGCCCGGACATTAAATGGCTGCTGATAATGATGAATTTTAATAATGAAATCGACTTGGCTGCTGATAATGATGAATTTTAATAATGAAATCGACTTGCGACCCGGCCTGCGCCCCGATCGCGGTAATCTTATGACGGATTAGTCAGGTGTACCTATCTACGGCAGTTGACGTTCACGCGACGTACAATACCGTTTTTGATGACGCGCGGCGTTGACAGTGCGACAACGTTTTCTGTTCCGGTGATAATCATTGGAACTAAAACAGTTTTCATACGACAGTCTATTTTGACAGCTAATTTCGTATTGCAATGCAAGTGGCTCCTCTGTCACGGAACAGACAGGATTGTGGGACGGATTACGGCAATACGAAGTCAAACGTCATGACGCAAACGTGGTCAAGACGGAGATCGGGGCGCTGCTGGCTCCGCACAGATGCAATGTAGATTTGGAGTTCCCGTATCATAAATCAATGACCCATAGTTTAAGAGGCAATATGACTGAAACGAGAAAGCAATGAGAAAACGACGCGCGTGGGAGCGAGACCGATTTTGCCGATGAGGCAAAAAAAGCACGAAATCACCTCGTAGCAAAAAACTATGGTGATTTAAAAAAATTAAGCTCACAATCCTAAATATTATTGGTGTCCACCAATTAAACCAATTTCCAACAGTATATGTAACCCCATTTGAGAATAATCTTGAATTTTCGTAATTTTAGGGGTATTTTCGAAAAGAAAAAGTGTCGAGGCAAAATCATAAAATCGTGTTTCTGAAACTTTACGAATTTAAATAAAAGTATGAAGAAATATATAAATCTTATATCAGATTTCTAACAACTCTAACCGTCCTATAGTTTCATATCATAAAAGTCCAAAAGTACTTTTTCCGAGTAGACCAGAGTAAAATTTCTGCAGACTTAAAAAAAATATCTTGGGGTGGCGCATATTTTGATAAAACAAAGCAAAAGAATTTCAAAGGGGCTTTCATCAAAAATAATCTATACTAATATTATAAAGAGGAAAGATTTGTATTTTTGTATGTAACGAATAAACTCAAAAAGTACTGGACCGATTTTAAAAAATCTTTCACCATTAGAAAGCTACATTCTTCCCGAGTAACATAGGCTATATTTTATCCCGATATTCCCACGGGAACGGGTATAACGCGGGTAAAACCGCGAGGATCCGCTAGTGGTAAATATAGTGCGAAATGTGTACCAAATAAATAGACTAACTAAGAACTATGAAAAACACGTATAAATATACTTTAGAATCTATTCTATATATAAATTTTTATCACATCAAGATTTAAAAACAAAAAATATCAGTAGATTTTTAAGAGTGTATCTTTCGAAAACTTCCCAAAAGCTCTAAGCTTTTTTCTGCCACGGCCTTCATCCGACCGCGGTCTTAAAGTGGGTAATGTCGTTTTATTTTGTAAAAGTCATTATGTAGATTATGCCGCGGTGTCGTAACCGGCTTTCTTTCGGGCAAAAACCAGATTGCTCGGTGTCGTATTGACCAAATAAATCCATTGCTGAGGTCGCTGTGACTGTGGACTTAGTCAAGTTCAGTAATTTTATTATTTATAAGCCTGGCTTATTTTATAGAAGAATTTTGTATTGGAAAGAAAATCTAACTTTTTGCTCTACGTTAATTGGACTTATTTCTTTTAATGACAGAAATCTTTGAGTTATTTATTTAATATCAAATGGAACACGTTGTATTAGACCAAATATCAGGATGAAACACTGTATTCAGTGATCTATTAGAGCTCAGAGAAAGATAGTGAAAAATTTAATATACAGGGTGTTAGGAGCACCTTTGCAAATCTTAAACCATGGTTTCAGGGTTTCAGACCATCATGCTGAACAACGTACAGCAAGAATTTTTTGTCGGAAATGAAAAAAAAAATCGACTTTTCATACAAATTTAGCAACTAATCGGGACATTTTTTTATTTCCAACAAAAAAATCTTGCTGTGCGTTGTTCAGCATGATGGCCTGAAGCCATGGTTAAAGTTTTTGAAACGGTGCCCCTAGCACCCTGTATGTAGCTTACTTCCGCAAAAAAACACAACATGCAAGATGTACCGCCCGCCATAAATTGCACATGCACACCACGAAACTATCAGTGCACACTACCTGCAGCTAGCAAGACAGCGAGACCCCTTGCACCTTCACCGATTAGACTACTCTACACGTGTTTCACCCCAACCCGGGGCATCCTCAGTGCAGGAGTTAAGGTCATAGCCTACTTATACCGCACCGCTCCCACCCAACTAAAGTATGAACAGCCAAATATGAACTTAATATCGTTCACTGTAGATGCATTTTACAGTAACAATATAAAATAGCAGACATCACGCGGTCCGCGAGCTTACCGCCGTCAGACTGTTCGGTAGTTGACGCCCCGCGCGTGTCTGCCCGCTGACTGCTAGCGGTCGCCGCCGCGCACCTATAGAGGCAATAGCAGTCGACGCGTGGACAGCTGGGAGTCTGCTAGCTGTTGCCGCGTGGACTGCTGGGTGCCTGCTAGCTGTCGCCTTCGTTTAGGGCGGTGTTGGGTGGGAGCGGTGTTGGAGCGTTGCGGTACCTTTAGATCGTACGAAATCCAGCAGCACCGAAACCGATTTGGTGCTGGATCTCGAGCTACGTGCTTCAGAAGGCACGTCGGCTGCATTTGCTATATTAATACCCACATTGGGTCCACGTGGTGGGTCATGGCCCGTTCTCCTTATCCATCCATAAGGTAGGCTTATGCCCAGCAGTAGGGACATTAAATTACTGATGATGATGAACTGGAATAATAATATCTTCCACAATAATATATTTTGACGACCTCCAAGGCCTAGTGCTGTACGCACCGGTTTCAAGGTAAGTACCACTATCTCTAGAAGTCCCGGGTTCGATCCCCGGTCGGGTAAATATTGAAAACAAACTTTTAATATCCTCGGGTCTGGGTGTAGGGTAGAGACACCAAGGAGTACGCGGTACCAAAGAGTACGCAGTGTGTTTAGTCCAAGGAATTTATAAGTACTACGATATAAATTCCTTGGTTTAGTCAGATCGACAAGGATCATTTGGCACTTGGATGACATTTGACAGGAGCGCTAGTTGACTGATTAATTAGCTAGAGGAGGGTTAGTTTCGATTTCGTCAGCTTGCCAAAAGATCCTTTTTAACACAGCGCCATTAGCTTAGCGAAATAATTGGGAACCAAACAAGATAACGTATTGCTGTTAGTGATTTACTCCGATATTTCGCGAGAGGGCGTTGGCTCATGCCTATATGAGGACAATTTCGTGTTGCACTCGCGGCTATTCTAATCTAGCTTCCTGAGTTTAAGTAAATCTATTATAAAAATCATTATATCTTTCATTTGGGCACCTTTCTTTACAATCCTTGCACTGTAAAACTGCTCAACGCACGCGCTGCGTACTCTTTGGTGTCTTTACTATAATATGTGGTAATACCCGTCGTTGTTTCCAATTTCTATGATAAGTACTAGTGCTTAAGCTACACGTCCTATACTTTGGTATTGGGTCAATGTATGTGATGGTGTCTAGTCCAATATTTATTTATTTTATTTACTATAATCATTAGCCGAACTCCACCAGTCTGTGGTCGCCATCGCTCCACAAACGCTAGAACAATATTTGGTCGTCATACGTACATAATCCGAACGCGGTTACGTTATAACGCAAACGCATTACGGAAACGGAACGTTACATCATGTGCTTTGTGTCAGCTTCCTGTAACACTTTGTTGTTGGTTGCGCTTTTTTTACAAGCTTTTTATTAACTTGCCATGTTAGTTAGTTAGTTGTTATAGGTTGTTAAAGCTCGCTGTAGGCTCTGGGAAGAAAAACATCCAACAGCAACTCCGAATACCATCAAGGAAAGTCTGCCCCCCCGGGCATTGGTTACCGTGGCTAACCTGGAAGTCATTGAACAGACTATGGACCCAGGTGGGCCGATGTAACCATAATCTTTGCCGGTGGGGCTATTCCACCAACGAAGGATGTGAATGTGGTGCTTCCTCCCAAACCATGGCACATCTCATGTCCTGCCCCACGTGCCCTTCATCTTGCACGCGCGAAGACCTATATAACGCCACTGAGAACGCAGTACGTGTGGCGCAGTATTGGGCTGAACGGATTTGAAGTCAAGTTGATCGACACGCTAAGAATAAGAAGTTAGTTAGTTAGTTGGTGGGGGACAAATCTTGCAAGCTTAATTTGATCCACTTCTCAGTGCCTGATTGCGCTGAAATTTTGTATACAGGTTTGATTTGGATGACAATACGTACTTTAATATATATTAAAGTACGGCCAACAAAAAGCTTGTCTTAAAAATGAAATTTTTACTAAAAACTTATTTCGTGTCTCGCTCGGAGTAGTAATAGTTCATTAAAATCTAATAAGTATATAAGATTCTCGTGTCACAGTGTTTGTAACCAAGCTCCTCCGAAAGGGCTTGTCCGATTTTTATGTTTATTTTTAGTAGGTCCGAGAATAGGCCTTAAACTATTTTTTATAACCCTGAGTGATAAGGGGGGCGCACGCACACTTAAAAAAATATTTTTGATTTTTTAAGCTTTGGCACTTAAAATACGTAACCCTTAAACTTTACTCTTGTACCACCAATCCCCATTTTTTATTAGCGATTTAGTATCTGTAGAAATCTGTATAAATAAAAAGAAAAGGTGAATGAATGATCTATTAACGCACAGCCCCTCTAGACAAGTGGCTTCCTATAATCGATATCGCCAGTAGAATAGAAAGAAATGTATGGGATTGACATTATCACAGCCGTCTCTATCGTCTTCTACAAGCCATGCTATGATACGGAACGGCAACATTGCTGTGAACCGGTTTACTCCTCTAAGTACTAAATCCTATGGAGGTGGCATACCTACGAAAAAGTGAGGTGTAACTAAGTCACAATGTAAGAAAATCTTGGAATTCAATTTTAAACTACTTCTAATTGTCGTATTAATCGGTCCGTCAAAATCGGTCCAGCCGTTTCAGAGATTAGCCGGAACAAACAGACAGACAGACAAAAATTGTAAAACATGTCATTTTGGTATATGTACCGTATATTTAATCATATGCACGTAGTAAAAAGCGGTTATTTAATGTTACAAACAGACACTCCAATATTATTTATTTGTATAGATGTATAGAAGATATGCCATCTCCATAGGATTCAGTACTCGAGGTTTACTCGCTGTTTACCTGTCAAACGGTGCAAACGGTGTCAAATCGGTTCACTTAAAACTACGTTGCCAACTTTATGCGCATGGCTTGTAGAAGACGATAGAGATGGCTGTGACATTAGCGATTGAAATGTCACTTGACCGCTAATGTCAATCCATGCTACTACAGGTGATCTGTATGTCAATCCCATACATTTTCTTTCTATTCTACTGGAGATTTCGATAATAGAAAGCTACGTGTCTAGGGGGGCAGCTCAAAATACTGGATGGATCCAGCTAAAATTTTCCAGGTAGACTTTTAACGTAGGCTTCCGCTTAGAAAGGATTTTTACGCGGTCGCCATTCGAGAACCTTTCCGCCCCAACGGCCATCGGTCCCACTGCCACTTCAATGATGCAATGCTTCGAGCGATATCGGTTGTTTTACTATTCCTGCAGAGCTCATCATTTATGATTCGATCGAGCAGGGAAATACCAAGCATCGCTCTCTCCATTGCTCGCTGGTTGACTTTGAGCCTTCTTAAGGCATTACATAGGTAAAATTTACTATGAATGATAGAACTTAGTGGCTTTACTAATTTACTTTAAAAAGGTAGGTTTCTTTCACGTAAATATATCAAAAAGTTCAAAATAATTATTGTTTTGTTTATTTACTACACCAAACGCAGCAAGCCCTTTCTCAACTTTCAAAATGAGCTAATTATTTTTTTCACTTGCACATAAAAAAGCGTTATAAATAAAACGCATAATACATTTCGCTTAAGTGCTTATTTTCAATTGTGTCATAAATGTATAGGCCTAATTATAACAATTTTGCCGTTTATGACTTCAATTTAAAACTTTCATGTACTGCACGAAAGTTTAAAACGAAAAGTTTACTTACAAAACTTTTCAGATTTTTACGGGTATCTTTAGAGATGTCTCGAACTAACAGAGTTAGCTCTGTTAGTTCGAGACAGAACCAGTTACAACTTTTTTTACACTAAACTAAGTAAATAACAGTGCTGAAACAAGGGCAAGGCAGATAATCTAAGTTTTACTACTTTTCTTTTTTCGGGTCCTTCCACTTTCTACCGGCGATTTTTCAACCGGTGAATATTTTTTCCACATTCTACCGGTTTCTATTCCACATTCTACCGGCGATTATTAAATTAATATTTAATTCCAGATTCTACCGGCAACCTATTCCTTTTTCAACCGGCAAAAAAAATAGTGAATTTATAGCAAAATTATTATAATGAAACAATAAGAAATTTAAATAATTACACTTTTCTATTAGACTGCTATAGGATCCAACAGTTAGTTTAGTGTTTTGGGTTTACAAGTAAAAAAAGGGTCCTAGGCACAATATAATAAAACTGTAAACATGCCAATTCTGTACAAATAAAAGAAATAGAAAAAAAAAACCTCCAGGGGTTTTCTTTATCGAAACAGATACCAAAAATATGGTTTTTAAATTTTTTGTCTGTCTATCTGTCTGTTGTCCGAGTTGTTTAACTTGTTTAACGCGATGAACATTTTATATGGACGTAAAAATAACGATGGTCTGGTACACCTGATGTGGAACCCTAGCAGACCAGCTATATGTATAGTCAGATATATAGACCAGCCAAATAGTCGGAACATTTCTAAGAAATTTTTTGCACTTGACTCGAGCAGAACAAACTTGGGCAGACACGCACCGGTTCAGCGTATCTGTAATACTACAACAATGTTGCTGTTGCTGATGACTCATTGGACATATTTGCTACAAAATTACCTTATATAAATTAATTATAATAATTTTTTTAAAAACTCTTCTTAGTAAAAATCGTACGGTTGTCTGACTGTTTGTGTGGGATTGGTTTTCATTAACTTTTTTTATATATATTCATTTGTTTAGTTATTATTAATTTTTTAGTACCTATTTTAAGTGCTGCACTTTATAAAAATTGAATGCTGGGTGTACCTGTCATTAAAGTCATGCAAAGGATTTAGGTTAGAAAAATGTATATTTTATGACTGTTTCTGTATGAACTTTGTTGGTATACTAAATAAATAAAATAAAAATAAAATATAATAGTCAGTCTTGTCTTATAAGAGAAGTTGTTCAGCGTGATAAGTATTTTCTATTGAAATACAATAATCTAAAGTCTGGCACATCTGATGTCCCCCAAGAGCCCAGATAAAGCTTAAGATATACGAAAATAGCGCCTTAAGGAAAGTTGTTGAGAGAATGAGCACTATCTGTTTACATATCTGTTTACATATGTGATATCACAACTGCTACTTTTTACAATGTTCTTATAACATCTTGAGCATTCAAATAAAAGATTTTCTTAAGAATTGATTCTCGTACATGACATGGATGAAACTTTTTTTATATAGCTATTGGCCCTCGGCAACATATAGGCTGTAATTTATTTTGAAGATCGAAATAAATGTTTTTATCTTACAAATTTATTTAATAACCCGGGATGACGTCGTGTAGTCCACGCGGGCGAAGCCGGGGGCAGCCGCTAGTCACAATAAAAGAAAAATAAGACTGATTGTTATTTTACCTGAATGACTGAGGATATAGTTTTTTTGTAGTTTAATCTTTTATTATCTATTAAAATTTTAGTCTGTTGCTTGTATACCTACGGTTTTGAGAGAATGATATTTATTTAGTTATCATAAAGTATAGGTCTTAATAAAGAATTGATTACTATTTTTGATCTTTTTATTAATGTTAAACCTACCTATTACACCTATCAATTCATTAAATATAATTTCCTGTATTGTCTATAATACCTAACTTTCTAAGGTGCCGGTTGAAAGTGGAAGAATATTTGTGGGCCGGTAGAAAGTGGAAAAAATATTTGCCGGTAGAAAAATCGCCGGTAGAATGTGGAAGGACCCCTTTTTTCTTCTTCGTTCACGCGAGTTCAAAAAATTATACCATATTTATTACTTGACTAAAGATACACAAGCCAATTTCTCAATTGTGTAGGCATTTTGTTTGGATTAGCCGAGCTATGCAAGAACCATAACGACTTTAAAAAAAATGCATTTGGGTACGATGCAATTTTTATTACTTAGGTACCTATTAAAATATTGAAAATGAAGTTTTAAAGAAAATCGAATGCTCTAACTACCGAACTACGGAGTCATTTGATAGGCGTTAATTACTCCGTAGTTCAGTGGTTAGTGCATTCGCACGGACAGTGAAAGGTCGTATGTTTGAGTCCCATCGGAGCCCATGATAAAAGTTGTTTGTTTTCATGAGTAGAATAATCCCTGAAATTATCCGGGATGATAAAGAAAAATACCATGTATACTCGATCTGATATGGTCTAACTGACGACCGATTTGACGACCGATTTGGCGCAGGGGTAGGCTACCCACCTTCTGCGCCAGTGGTCTCAGGTTCGATTCCCGAGCAAGACAAATATTTGTGTACATGAACATGTCTATTTGTCTTGGTCTGGGTGTTTACTATGTATATTAAGTATGTATTTACAAAGAAAAAGTATTTAAGTATATATTTATCCGTTATCAAGTTTTCCATGATACAGTTTCTTAATGAAATTAAAATGGGCTTAGATAATTGGTGTGAATGTAAGAAGTTATTTATTTATTTATAACTAACCCGCGTCATAGTAAACAACTTAATCCTGTAACAAACAATGGTTACCCAACCGATCTGAGAGATAACGGTGAAAGTGGTCCCCCTGACCTCCGATGCAGCGATACCCTGAGCTTAGTTAAATTATATTGAATTTGATGCTATCTTACCGCCTGTGACTTCGTCTACATTGACTTTGTTAAAATTATGTAAGTTTGAATACTAATTTATTATTAATTTTAATAATCGATTCAAATATTAGGGGTGGCAACACCGGTCAGCCATCTTGAAATCCTTTATTACCCGTGGCACAGCTGTCTCTATCATGAAGCTCGACTTAAGCAGTATTAAGTCGAGCTTCATGCATTTGACCATACGTATTTTTTTAAAGTGTAGGTGAGACGGAAGACAGCCACTGTGTAATTTGTGGTCACAAAAAATTGTTCGTACTGCACTCTCCAGTTACCTCAATATTAAGTCGAGCTTCATGGTCTCTATCGTCTTGATAGAGACGGCTGTGCCCGTGGTCTTCGATCAACAATAGTACTAGATGAAGGCTCACGAACTAAATTAAAACTTTATATGGACAGACTGACTTTTTTAAACGGAGAAAAAAGGTTACGAATGTTACGATCTTACATTATAAATGACAAGAAGCGTTCCAAGTTTGAAATACCTTAGTATTATTGACACTGTCAAAATAATCTACTTATAAATTATGCTCTCAAGTGAGCGTTTGACGCTTGGCCATGTCTGTCATTCCAACTATATTATCTAGAACTAGGTTTTACTGTTGATCGAAGCCCGTGGTACTACCAGTATGACATATTTTTCCCGCGGTCGGCAGATTTTGATTCAGGCTCCGCAGAAATCATTATCAACGGTTCACTTAGAAGTATGGCTCAAAAAATAAAAGGAATACTTTCGTAAGTAATGTCTGGTGTTTTACTTCAGGACCTTTAACAACTTAGTGGTGGTTCCACATCCCCTTATTCTCTACTTTACCTCCTTTAAGCTTATCATCAAATTTAACGTAATCACGCACTTCTCCAAACTTTTATGTAAAATGTAATTCAAGAAGCGCTTTTAACCATAACATCACTATTAATTCCTTCAGAAGACCAGTGACAACTTCGAACGAACAAACACAAGTAGAATTAATATCCTCAAAGTTAGGTACTTACTTATAACTTAACAAATTAATACTTTATATCCCATTAATTTATTAGAAGTGATTGCTAGATGCATAAATCGTGTAGACCGTAATAATAATAAAACTAGTTAGTTGTACTAAGTAGTTTGTCGCAGGAACTTTTGATAAATACGAGAGATGGTATCTCCTTGGGTAGCTTTATTGTAATTATCATTATTACTATGAATTTTATTAGCTTGATTCAAAGCCATATCGAGCTAAAGAGAGTAAGTAAGTACCTAGTTTTCTGGCTTACATTTACAAATTACTTAATTTAAATAAATTCTTTATTTGATCAAAAACATATTTGTTCTTAAATCCAGCATAGAAAAGTCTCAATTCCCAACAAATAAAAACCTTTTTCAATGTACAATTCAAAAACTTAACGCCAAAAATTTATTATAAGTCGACTATAACTATAGAAAAGGTAACTAGGTACCTACTTACTTTATTAATATTGTACGAGAGCAATATCAGAATGATCAGATAGATCAATTTGGAGGTAGATGTTATGAGATATATTAAGATATTGTAAGCGTTCTAGATTAAAGACCCTTCTATGAAATGTAGGACGCTTATAAAGATCATACCCAAAGCAGAATAAGGTTATTTAATTTTGATTTTAATGCCAGTACACTTTCACAGTGGTTGTGTATCTTTTATCCGGTAAGTTATTCAGAACTTCATTACAGGTACGTTTGACTGCAGTCTGCCTGAGCCTTCTTCCGTACCATAGGCTACATAGAAAATCTCATAAAAAATACATAATTATTACGAAAAGTGGGACTTTAACTACTTATGTTTTGATTGTTGTCGAGTCCCCGATATTTCGGCGCAGTTGCAAATCAACTTGAAATAGTTTTAGATCATAGATTAATAACTCTTCGCTTTTAGATGACGTTTGGCCAAATATTTTGCAAATAAGAGATAAATCAATCAAATCAAATCGAATATTTATTTATTTACTTGTATAGACATAATAAGCATGTACTTATGAATCGTCAATATTTTCCTACCACCCATTTAAGACTTTTTTTTTAAATAAAAATAGATAAAAAGTATATTTTTTGCAACAGGACCTGAAAGGGAGTCTTAAAAATTCGAATTTAGGGCATATGGGGTATCATAATAATATGAAAGAGCGCTGCTAGCACATTTTCAATCATTATTTTTTTAGGCCGCATAGGTAGGTTCTCCACTTTTTATGAAAAATGTAAAAAAATTACCGTTCCCCTCGCCCACCCTTATCTCCGAAGTTTGCATAGAGAAAAATTTGAAATTATTTAATGTTATACAAGTTAATGTAAAGATAACAGGAAAAATAAAACGATGTCTCTAAATAGTAAACTTTTTCAGAAATCATCAACAAAAATTAATTTAGTTCCACTATATCGGTCAAGAATGGCGCTGACCTAAAACTGCACTAAGTATAATAATAGTACTACATAGTACTAAGGTCTAACACCAATTTTTTTCGCAGGAGTCTACTTTAACGTTATTCAGTATTCATCCAGTAATTTTTCATGAAAGGAAAAAAAATCAAAACAGATTCTTTTTTCTGGAGTTATACCTAATACATATTCTTTAGATATGCTGTTAACGAAATTCATTGGGGTGACTCATTAAATAAATGATATCTCCTTTTTTTGGTATTTTTAGGCAGTTAGTTTTTATTTTTTATTTATTTTTTGTTTGAAATTTTATATAAGATTTTAAACTTTCGCGTTCCATTATAATTATAAACAAGAGTAACGGGACTCAACGCGACACCACGCGACCACCCGCGCGGCGTCCGCCCGGTCGCCGGCGCCCCCCTGGCGCCGACGACGCCGGTGCCCCCCTGGCGCCGACGACGCCGGTGGTGGGGTTTCGTCGTCGTCGTAGGCGACTCGGTTTTCGTCGGGAATCAAACAATCATTATTTTTACAAGCTTTTTATTAACTTGCCATGTTAGTTTGTTATTTAGTGGGGGACAAATCTTGCAAGCTTAATTTGACCCACTTCCCAGTTTGCGATGGAGCTGAAATTTGTATACAGGTTTGGTTTAGATGACATTACAATATTAAAGTACTTTACAGTCAGCTAAAAAGCTTGTCATAAAAATGAAGTTTTTACTAAAAACTTATTATATGATACAAACTTGTCGGTGATACAAACTCGAGAATAAAGAAAGAAAATTCAGTTTTATTTTTATTACTATTTTTATTAGGATAACCGCGATCAGGGGGCCGATTCTCAGGCAATCGAGAAAAGTTCACATTTATAGCTCGAAATTCAAATATAACACAGTTTTTGTATTGTCAGAAATTCACAATCGAAAAAGTTCGATCGAAAACCAGTCGAACGCTACGAATGATAAAAACCAATAGATGTTCGTATACGAACTTAGCTGTCAAAATGAATTTGTTGACATGTGACACAGCTTAGTTTGTTTGGAACGTTCTAACTTTTCAATAGAAACCACAAACAAAATGTTCGACATACGAATTACCACACTGAAAAAGTTCGAATGCCTGAGAATCGGGCCCCAGGGGGCCAATTCTCAGGCAATCGAGAAAAGTTCACATTTATAGCTCGAAATTCAAATATAACACAGTTTTTGTATTGTCAGAAATTCACAATCGAAAAAGTTCGATCGAAAACCAGTCGAACGCTACGAATGGTAAAAACCAATAGATGTTCGTATACGAACTTAGCTGTCAAAATGAATTTGTTGACATGTGAGACAGCTTAGTTTGTTTGAAACGTTCTAACTTTTCAATAGAAACCACAAACAAAATGTTCGACATACGAATTACCACACTGAAAAAGTTCGAATGCCTGAGAATCGGGCCCCAGGGCCCTGTTCCCTCGCATATTCGAGCTGCGCGAAATGTCACTTGCAGTAAACTTCCGAGCCGCCTAGTAATTTTGCGCCTATTGTACTACTTTAATTTACTACTTGTTAGCCATGGGGATCTCGCAGACGAACGGCACTGATACCATGTCGCAGTCAGAATCGTTGAGTCCGTCGTTTGACCAGTTGTATGTGCCGCATTTCTCTCTGCCTGAAAGGTTGTTCGGCTCGCCGGATCCCCACCGGGCGAATCCTGACTCCTCCAGCCGCTTACCTGTATTCGTTATACACGGTATTTTTTTTATCACCCTGTATAATTTTAGGGATTATTCTACTCATGAAAACAAAAAAATAAAAAATAAAAATCAGCTGTTCCATACAAAAATGCAAATATATTTACTTAAGTACTTAATCAAAATGTATGGAACATTGGTTTTTTTAATATCCTAAAAATTATCCGGGGTGTTAAAAATATTTTTTTAGTTCCATTCCGCGACGCTTTTGGAGCTTGTTATGCTCTGTCAGCTGTGTGTTTACGTGCGAATTAGGTGGCGGCGGGAAATAAATATAGGTTCTCCCTTGTTTGACATAACAACGTTTGATCTAATCTTACTTTGTATAATGTCAGTTGGTATAAAATCTTTTGGCTTAATTATTAATTTGACCTAAACTTTATTTGTCTTTATTGTTTAGCATAAAGATGGCAAGTTTCTTGCGCCCATTCTTCTTGTCAGTTAAAAAAGTCTTGAATGGGTGGTAGGAAAATATTGACGATTCATAAGTACATGCTTATTATGTTTATGTGAATAAATAAATATTTTGATTTGATTTGATTTGATTTGATTTGATAGGATACATATAAATTTGTTTGATACATAATCGTATGTCCTAATATTTATTTGAAAATCTAAGTCGATCGCTTCGAAAAAATTTAAGATTCAAGTCATTATTTTTTTAATTCTAACCTATCACGTGTTCTACAGGTCTTCCGAGGAGTACAGGTATCTTCTACTAAACGTTTTTATACCAAACGATTATTATATCAAATGAATAATATGTCAAGTAAGCGCTAACGTGTTTATAACAAATAAATATTAGGTCAAACAAAAATTATGTTAACCAATTTTATACCAAACGATTATTATGTTAAACGTTGTTAAAAAAAGTGATATTAGACCAAACGTTGTTATATCAAACAAGGTAGAACCATAAAAACACTTATACTTAGAGTAATAGCAGTGAGATAATGCAGAAAATAGAATAAGTGTGTAGCAAAGTGAGTACACGACTTGAAAAAAATGAAAAACACCATATGTGGTGGTCCAAATCAAAAGCGCTCGGCACTTACGCCTTTATTGCTGTTGTTCGATTTTTTTTAATGTATAATGGGCTTGCTCTTGGCTACACACTAAACCTTAGGGTTGAGAAGAAGCCTAAGATGGAGCGAGCTTACCAAGAAGCAGCCTATTCACTCTAGCTTTAAAAATTTTAGGGTTGTAGTCATTCGGGAATATAGACGCAGGCAGGGTATTCCATTCCTTGGCGGTGCGCATCACAAAGGATGAAGAAAAGCGCTTGGTACGCATTCGCGGGATGTTGACCAAGTAAGGATGATAGCCCGCTGTGCGTCTAGATTCTTGGTGGTAGAACGGGGATGGTGGAATGAGATCATGCAGCTCAGAAGCACACTCACTGAAGTACAGCCTGTAAAATACCGACAAGCAAGCCACTTTACGTCGATGGGTTAGACTATGGAGCTTGGCTTGAACCAGCTTATCGTCTCCGATTAGTTCCCTAATCCTAATCTGAATACAAAACAACGACAATAAAGTCGTATTTGCCAGCCGCAAGAAGGTCCCTTTTGATTTGGACTACCACATATAGTCTAGTCAAGTAACATTAGTTTGTTCGAGAAAACCACATTAATAGTTACACTCAAATTAATTTTAATTATTGTTTATAGGTACTCAATTAAGTATCTATTCATTACTTTATTTTTAAATTTCCCAATATTTAAACTGCCCATTGATTAAAATTATGCAACTTTGACGTCTTGTCCTACTTATATTGCACACTTCAGGTCCTAGACCTGATGTGGCGATACAAATTAGAGGCAGATCACTACATAGTATAAAACAAAGTCGCTTTCTCTTTCCCTATGTCCCTTTGTATGCTTAAATCTTTGAAACTACGCAACGGATTTTGATGCGTTTTTTTTTAATAGATAGAGTGATTCAAGAGGAAGGTTTATATGTACTTTTTATCCCGATATTCCCACGGGAACGGGAACCACGCGGGTGAAACCGCGGGCGGCCGCTAGTTTATAATAAAAATAAGCGTTAAAATATGACTTTATATTGAATATTATTATTAACCCCGTGACCCTAAATAACATAAGTTTTTAAAGTGTATTATTAAACTATCGAATTATCACATTCGCGCTCATACTAATAGCAAATCTTTATGAGTAGGACTTCGGGGGGGACGTTTGACCCCTCCAATTGATTTGGCTGCTTACAAATAGTATCGAAATAGCTCTCCGACTGACAAATTAATAAAAGTTATTATTGTTGTCCATTACCTTGAGCGGGATGGTTGGCCTCCCAAGCTAGCGAGTATGCTTAGGGCGTTTGTGCATTACACTGAATTTTACCGATCCGAAAAAAAACGGATGCTTGTATTTTAATAATTAATTATTATAAATAATAGAGCTTATTTATTTCGTGTGGTTTAGGGTTCGAAACATTGAAACTACACGAAATAAATAACTTCTTACTATTATAAATGATTAAATTATTAAAATACAAGCATCCGTTTTTTTCCGGATCGGTAAAATTCAGTGTAGTGCACAAACGCCCTTACTCATAAAAGACGCATACACACTTACCTTATCCAACACCTTTGTAATCAGAAAATTAGTAATGTCTGGCGGCCCTGAGTTCTTGAACTAGAAGTGATTACCCTTCTAATAACGTCACCCAGTTTTCATTAAAAATAGTAGTAAAGTATAGAACGACAGATCTCTTCTCAAGTATAGTTACAAAGGGATGAATGTATTTGTTGCATGTATTATCCCGTTCTTACTGTACTTGAGATCTAGGATACGGGCCTAGACTTCTTAGACACTTGAAAATTATTTATACTCACCATCAACAGTGAACCAGTAGGCTCGATCTGAGTACGGATTGTGTATACCCACGTGGATAAAATTACTCACACCGCAATTGACATGTAACGTCTTGTACCTGCGTCATACATAGAAGAAAAAGACACACACTTAGGGCGTTTGTGCACTACCACTGAATTTTACCGATCCGGAAAAAAACGGATGCTTGTATTTTAATAATTAATCATTTATAATAGTAATTAATTAAATACAAGCATCCGTTTTTTTCCGGATCGGTAAAATTCAGTGGTAGTGCACAAACGCCCTTAAGGCGGTACCCTGACCGAAAGAGGCGTGGCGCCGCCGCCGCCGCCCGCGTTGAATTTTATTTAATGTTGTAATTCTAATACACAATTTTAATGAAACTTTACTAGTCCAAGCGGTACACCCCGAAATTCAGTAAAATTCTGCAAATGGTGTTAAAAATATGAAAATCAGAACGATTGATCTTTAGGTCATAAGAATCAACTTGACCCGTAGCACGGAAAAAAAAAAACAAAAAAAATTGGCCAAGTGCGAGTCGGACTCGCTCATGAAGGGTTCCGTACCCACTTAACGTACCGATTACGTACTTACACTTAGCAAAAATATCTACCACTATCATTTTTTGCTAGAAAAAAAAACTTTGTTTTTCATAGTATTCGTATGAATGACAAAGTTATATAATTGCGGTTTTCGAAAATGTGTTATATCTCAAAAACTTGTAAAGCCTACTTAGCTGTTATAGTTTTTCTTTTAACTTCGTCATATGTACTACTATCGAACGCCTATGCCCAGCAGTGGGCGTCGTACGGCTGAAATGATGACGGGTCAATTGGATTCATCATCATCATCATCATGTCAGCCGAACGACGCCTACTGCTGGGCATAGGCCTCCCCCAAGGATCTCCACAACGATAATGGATTCGTATGGCCTAAATATCAATCGTTACGATTTTCATGCTTTTAACACCATTTGCGTACCGCTAGGACTATACGGGGAATAATTAGGGCCCGAGGTCTAGTATTTTAAGACGGTATCATTACATTCCCTCGTAGTCACTGCTAGAAGTAGATAGCATAACTGCTAAAAGTGGCCGTTTTTTACACATTTGCTATCTACTTCTACGAATGACTATGAGGGAATGTAGCGATACCTTATAAAATACTAGACTATGGACCCTCAAAATTCCCCGTAAAGTTTTATAAAAATCCTTTTCTATTAGCAACTTATTAAATGAAAACCTATGAGGGCGCCACTTTCGGTCAGGGTACCGCCTTAAATAAAAAAACTTTATTAGTTCACAAGAAATTACCTACTTGAAAAAAGGAAATGAAGTAAGTACCTACAAATCACATATGTTATTTATACACACATATGTTCTTTATCTGTCGATGACTACAAGGACAAAAAATAATTAAAAGCAGATTAAATCTTAAATTAGGATCCTTTATAAAATTTGTTAACTCTAGAACACACGCGTGGGCTACATATGTCACCCACCACAATAATTTCATTTGTATTTTTTGTCCAAGTGGATGGAAATGCGCGCCCGTTCGTGTAAGGGCCTAAACTGAGTAAAGCGGGCGCCCGCGACGGGCACACGTCGCGAGTCTCCATCCGTGGACACGCGCGCGGGCTCCGTGGAACCGTATGGGCGTTTGTGCACTACCACTGAATTTTACCGATCCGGAAAAAATCGGATGCTTGTATTTTAATAATTTAATCATTTATAATAGTAAGAATTTATTTATTTCGTGTAATTTCAATGTTTCGAACCCTAAACTACACGAAATAAATAAATTCTATTATTTATAATAATTAATTATTAAAATACAAGCATCCGTTTTTTCCGGATCGGTAAAATTCAGTGTAGTGCACAAACGCCCTATCACATAGCGCTATTGACTGAACAAGCCCGTGCGTGCTACCGCTGGCCCGCTGGCGTGGTCGCGGGGAAACGGGCCACGTGGCGCGGGCGCAGGGCCCGCCTCCCCACGACGACGGTTGCCCGCGCGGGTGCCCGCGACGGAGCACTTTTGTATGGAACCGCGCGGGCGGGCGTCCGCGTGACGCAGTTTAGGCCCTAAGCCTCGAGTGATAGTCCGTGAGCTGCACGGGTAGCATGACGAACTTGAGAAAGGTTTTGTCTATATCGAAACGTCAAAAATGACATTTCATCGTAGACAAACCTATTGTTCAGCTGTCAATTATAGACTTTCGAGGTAGACAAAACTCTTCTCGGGTTCGTCATGCTACGCGTGCTGATTGCCGAATGAAACAATTATAAATTTTAATGTTCGTTTTAACCCTCAATTTTAAAAATAATAAATTTTATTCAGTTTCAAATATTGTGATTTCAGACTTTTAGAAATGCACTGATCGCACGTTAAAAGTGACTGTTTTTTTAAATAGTTTATAATGTTATGTTTTTTTTTTTACGAGGAAATATTTTTATTGTTAAACTGTTGTAATAGTGAAAGTAAAAGCTAAATATTTGATTTAAGGCGCCGATTCCCGAAAATAGGGTATTTTAAAGTATGGATTATTCGCAAACCACAAGTACTCAAAATTTGGAAAAAGTGATTTTCGATTCGCGGGGCGCTCGCGAGTTCACAGTTCACTGCCGGCTGCCGCTGCGTCCGCGTGAAGTGTATCGCGCGCGGCCGAGCATGCGTTAGCGTGCCTATTTCGGTCGGGAATCCTCCCCTTAAGTCCTTTTATTTATTCTAAGTCATTGCGTTCGCCTGTAACATGGCATGGAAAAGGGCTACATTACATATGTAGCCTGCGCGAGTTCTCTTGTAAGTAAAGGGGGCGTGCGCTCTAGTGTTTAAGACCTATCCTATTTAAATAAATAAATAAATAACTTCTTACATTCACACCAATTATCTAAGCCCATTTTAATTTCATTAAGAAACTGTATCATGGAAAACTTGATTACGGATAAATAGATAGTTACTTAAATACTTTTTGTTTGTAAATACCTACATACTTAATATACATAGTAAACACCCAGACCAAGACAAATAGACATGTTCATGCAAACAAATATTTGTCTTGTTCGGGAATCGAACCCGAGACCATTGGCGCAGAAGTTGGGTAGCCTAACCCTGCGCCAAATCGGTTTTGAAGTTAACAGCTTCCTGTGCATACCTCTCGGCGAGCAGAGTGGCTTCTTCCGCGCTGTTGATGACGACCAGATACCCCCCCTCAGAGGAGCAGGCCATGTGCGCGCGCAACCAAGTCACACAGTCCGGGTGGAACTTGTAGCAGCTCCCTGTGCGGCGGTCAAGCGTGTATCCTGAAATATAAGACCGTTATTAATTAGTTTATTAATGTTGTAACTGTAAATTATGTTTCTTTTGCGAATACATGTACTTACATACCTACTTACTACTTATGAATGTGTACCCAGCGCCTTTCTTCATCTTTTGTGATGCGCACCGCCAAGGAATGGAATACCCTACCTGCGTCTATTTTCCCGAATGACTACAACCCTATAATTTTTAAAGCTAGAGTGAATAGGCTGCTTCTGGGTAAGCTCGCTCCATCTTAGGCTTCTTCTTAACCCTTAGGTTCAGTGTGAAGCCAAGAGCAAACCCATTATACATTAAAAAAACATACTTTGCAAATTCATCCGTGCATGGAGTACTGCTGTCACCTTTGGGATGGGTCGGTGAAGTACCAGCTAGCAGTTTTAGACTCGATTGAAAACCTTGCAAAGAAGCTCATTGGAGAGACAACTTTAGATAAAGATAAACTACAAAGTCTCAATCACCGCCGCCGTAAAGTTGCTAGCTTATCTGTGTTCTACAGGATACACTTTGGAGAGTGTTAACAGGAACTTCACGATCTTGTTCCTCCTGCCCCTTTCCACCATCGAGGTACCAGACGCACGCTAGCTTACCATCCTTACATAGTAAACATTCCACCCGTCCGTACGAAGCGCTTTGCTAGTTCTTTCTTGATGCGAGCTGCTAAAGATTGGAATACGCTGCCTGCGCATGTGTTCCCCGATTATTACAACATTGGCCTCTTCAAGACAAGACTGAATGGCCATCTACTTGGTAAGCATGCTACACCCTAGACTGCATCTGCGCTTGTTGATCTAACGGTAGAACACCAATTATTCGTATTTTCGTTCAAAAGGAATCGATTTATAAGTATTGGGCTTAACCCCCTCGATGAATGGATTGGTCATACGTGACAGTGGCTATGATAAATCCACGGGTTAACAGACAAGATAACTAGTATTTATATAAAATACTAGCGGATCCTCGCGGTTTTACCCGCGTGGTACCCGTTCCCGTAGGAAAATCGGAATAAAATATAGCCTTTGTCACTCGGGAAGACTGTAGCTTTCTAACGGTGAAAGAATTTTCGAAATCGGTCCAGTACTTTTTGAGTTTATTCGTTACTTACAAAAATACAAATCTTTCCTCTTTATAATATTAGTATAGAAGATATATATATTATTATATACACTTGTCTTGTGTATTGTAGGCTAAATACAGTAGATCGCTCACCCCTGTCGGAGTTCCCGCACTCGGTTATGGTCTCGTTTCCGGTCTTCTCTTTGTAGCACATGTAGGTGCGCACCTCCTCGCAATCCACATCAGCCACGGCGCCATCAGCCAGGATGGCCAGGCATCGCTCCTTATTGTTCTCGTTGTTAGGTTCCCCTTTCGCCCATTGAATTGGCATTTTGAGTAAGTTGACTCCTGCAATGCGATAAGGATATTTGTCCACAACATCAGTCACAGTCCACAACATCAGTCACAGTCCACAACAGTCACAACAGCAGTTATCTCAACCATGGGAGGAGACGCCTGCAAGCCAGACTTTCTCCCCCTTATTTCAAAATGTGGACTTAAGTTAGACCAGTAGAGCTAGCATAACTTGCACGCGACTCGAGTGAGAAAGAGTCGCGGGCACTTTTGACCAATCAGATCGCTCGTAGATAGCGCGCGTGACTTAAGGCAAGTACTGATTGGTTAGAAGGAGTGCGACAAAGAGTCGCGCTAAGTTGTGCTAGCACTACTGGTTTAAAACTGATGCTAATTTTGTCTTTCATTTGGAAAATGAAAGTGACAACACCAGTTTAGTACCAGTTTTATGCCAGGACTATTTTAGTCACGTCAGTTCACGTTTTGGAATAAGGGGGACCCCCTGGTGGTCAAAAAGGTGGTATAAATGGTGGTGGTGTGGGCTTTTCCCACATATTTTATTTAAATTATCTGTGTTGTCTGTGTTGTGTGCGTCGTCGTCCAGATGTCGCTACATCACTCCCCTCCTAGACCGGAGGTCTAATTCCGGGATAAGTGCGCTTCCAACTTCAGCATTATCACCACTTAATATCATGTGTGATGAAGGCTAAGTCCTACCCCGTTTTGGATAAAAAAAAACATTCTTATTTATCTTTCAAAAATACAAGGGTAATGGTACCTTCGACTGAGAGGTAGTCCCCTGTGGGAGTGAGCGACTGCATCCCGATGAAGGCGGGCTCACTGCGCGAGAGCATCAGGCTTCGCATCACGGCGTACAGCCTGTCGTTGATCGGCGACATCAGCACCGCACCTGCTCGCATGATCAAACAAACCTGAACCGGTGGGCTGATTATGAAAAGAAAGAAAGAAAGAAAAAGAAAGAAAATACATTTATTAGACACACACAGTAACATATAATAGAAAGAAACAGAAGGGGGCCTCTGAGGGCGCCACTTTCGGTCAGGGCACCGCCTTAAGGGGGTCTTACTTAGTTGGAACTGGGCGTCGAGCCGCAAGCAGCAACTGCAAGCGACATGACGGACGCCGCGCCATACTAGTTTCTAGTTGATGTTTCTTTGTTTTGTATGAAATCGAGCGCCGACGCTTGCAGTTGTCGTCTGACGCCCGGTTCGAACCGATACCCTAACCGCCGGTTTCTGAAACGCCAATCAAAATTAAAATTAGCTAACAGACTGTCACAATTAATTCCCAATTAAAAGCACCTTGGGTTTCTGAAACGAAAATTATCTCACAATTAGGTAATTGACTGCTAATTATTGGTTTATTATTAGTTTGGCCACCCTGACTGAAGTCAATCGAATTAGTACCTACTCATCATACATATTGTATCCATTATCTCTGACTGTTTTTTTTTTGTTGGTACTTATTGCAGGACAAATCAACAAAATTATTTGATCCCTAGCGCCACCTAACGTGTAGCCCTAAATAAAATGTTTTTGACACCGTAACGAACCACGGAACGAATTGCGAAAGTAGCAAAAGAAATCGCACGGCGAGCGAAATATTATGAATTATCACTTTTAAAAATCATAATTTAAGGGAACATTCAACTCAATTGACTGGAATAATGTAAATACTTGGTAAATGTATTTGATTCTCAGTTAATTGGCTGAATTTCTACAATTAATTTTTCAAGCGTTGACAGTTTGTAAATCATGTGATTATGCTTTCGGAAACCCAAATCTAGAAATGGTTTGAGATTTGTATGGGCACTGACAGACTGTTAACAGACTGTTGACAGTCTGTTACATTTTTCTTTCAGAAACCCAAACTACAATTAATTGGAGAATTATTGGGAATTAGGTAATTTAATTTCAATTGGCGTTTCGGAAACCGGCCGTTAGTATTGCAATTATTAGTCAACCTTCGTAGTAGCACTTCAGCCGGGCCTCCAACCAGGTAGCAGGCACGCGGTGCGTTTTAATCCAGCCGCGGGCCTCCGTGCTGTACTCGTAGTCGACTCGGAACTCGCCGAGCGCTGCACCCAAAGAGCTTAGACTAAATACTGAGGTAACTGGAGAGAGTACCTACTACTAACACTTTTTTGTGGCACTGTGGCTGTCTTCCGTCTCACCTCGCTTGGAAACAAAACGTATGGTCATATAAGACAACAGACAGCCACTACCATGAAGTTTGACTTAATACTCTGAGGTAACTGGAGCTCTCACCCTGAATAAAAAAGTGTCGCCAGCAAATTTGACATTTATGTATGTAGTGGCTGTCAGCTGTCTCATATGACCATACGTATTTTTTTAAAGTGTAGGTGAGACGGAAGACAGCCACTGTGTTATTTGTGGTATTCAAAAAATTAGTAGTATTAAGTCGAGCTTCATGGCCACTACGTACTAAATGTCAAATTTGCTGGGTACACTTTTTTATTAAGGCTAAAAACTCCAGTTTCCATGTAGAATCTCCTTGGTTGCACCAGTCACGGTCAGAAAAACAAAATTAGACACATTGATGAATACGGTCATAATACCACCCACACTCATATCCCATTGTGAGAATCCTGCTAGGTATTATTTTGAGAGTTAGTTTGAAACAAAGACATAGCGCAATATGATTTAAACTTTGCCTTTTGGCTGTGGCGACCTTGAATGACCCAGCTACTTTCACGGTCAGTTTCAAAAATGAATGTTAAATGACATACAATAAAGTTGTTTCAATGCAAGGAAGCATTATGTCCAATGAAAGAAAAAAACAACGTGTTGCACTACGGCAGTGCCGGCAGAAGTGAAAAGAGCTGCCTAGACTTTTTCTGGCTTCAATGCCGCCCGTTTTCTAACTGAGCTATTACAACTTTGGAAATGGAGGCGTAATTTGCCTTCGTATTCTTATGACATTAAACAGGTCACGTGTCCGTCTTTCGAATTTTCGATCCGTGTCCTGTGGCGAGTTTAACATTTTTTACCCATCACAAAAAGTGCACAACGCCGCTGTTAGAAGTATTCACTTCAAAAACATTCAAATGGTTTTTAAGTTTCTTGCTCTTATAATAAATCAGCTTCAAACAATATTAATTTTAGCCTGAGGGATTTACGCGATGAAAACATTAACTTAAATAGTAGTACCTACCTATTTAATTCTACAGCTCTATTTTGTTTTGAATTGGGTTTTAAATGATTATTAACAAAATGATCGGTTACTGGGTAATTGTTACATTAGAACTCGAATACCATTCCTTACTGGAAAAGGTAATTTATTTGTGAAAAACGAAATATAATGTAGATTACTTCCACAAAAAACACAACATGCAATATGCACCGCTCACCCGCCCGCAAAAAATTGCACATGCACTTACTGCAATAGGTAATTTATTTACCTGAGGAGCCATGGTTAATCAACACATTCCAATTGCACAAAACAAATATTATTGTATGACGACCAGTAACGTTCGCCATTTTGTTATAAAACTGTGTTGTTACCGATCGTCTTACCTTTTATGTTTGCCATCCCAGAACTGTGAGACATCTTACTATGAGTGGGCTGAGCTCGCCAACGCTCTCCAACTTGTATGTAAATGAGCTAATATAGGAACTAAGTAACACCTAAGGGGCTACGGGCTACCGGCTAAAAAACGGGTGGACTCCGGGAGTGCCAGCAGAAGTGAAAAAGGCCCCCTAGACTTTTTCACAAAAAAAAGAATTTCACAAAAAAAAAACGGACTGATGTGAACCGATGTCTTCTAGCTTCAATGCCGCCCGTTTTCTAACTTGACCTATTACAACTTTAGAAACGGTGGCGAAATTTGCCTTCCTATTCTAATGACATTGTACCATGAACCATACCTTCAATGAAGCTACGCCATCGGTATTAGTTTCTTTATATAAGTATTTAATTTTAAATTATTTTGACCTTTTTTTTCGTGGTGACTTATTGGCAGAACAATGATTACTGATGTTATGTGAGTGTTTAAAAAAAAATATCTCGAAACATACATCTATAGTATTGCAATTACAAAACTACGAATTTAACAAGCGTACAATTTTAATCATAACTTCTACCATCAATCAGCAAATCATTATTTCAAATGGTTTCGTCCGAGGCTCCTTATCATCACATCAGCAGCGCAGGCAATTAGCTGTACAGCTTCCGACTACCTGATAAGGATCTGATAACATCTATAGTTACCAGAACTCATAGCGACCTGAATTCCTCTGCGCTCTTATAAAAAATAAGGTAAAAAAATTAGAAGCGCAGTAATAACAAGTGACTAATGACACCATTTTTGTTTTTTAGGGTTCCATACCCAAAGGGTAAAAACGGGACCCTATTACTAAGACTTCACTGTCCGTCTGTCTGTCTGTCTATCACCAGGTTATGTCTCATGAACCGTGATAGCTAGACAGTTGAAATTTTTGCACATGATGTATTTTTTTTATTTAAAAAGGAGAGAACTCCTTTTTTGTGAGATCTTCAAGTAAAATAAACAAATTGATTGTCTCTCCCGACCTCAACTTATTTATTACAAAGCTAAAACTTAAAAAAAAACCTGATCTATTGCATGGTTTGATGATGATTCTCCAAGTCTCCAACAGTTTAGTTATGAATAAGAATTGAGTCACACTGTACTTTTAATGTTCTTTCTTTTTTTTGTTCTATTTAGATACGTTGCTAACATTCTAACTGCTATACTTACTATGTAACGAATGTATCTTGTTATATTAGGTAAGCACTTTGTTTTGTATATGTGGAAACATGTAATTGATGTACAGAATCCAATAATATAGGTATTTCTTTCGTGTGTGAAGGTAGTAGGTACATACATACATATATAGTATCCCTCTCTGTTGAACGAATTTGTGAGATATCATGCGTGGAACTTGAACAAATAATTATAATCTGTGTTTATAGCCCGCCTGGAGCAAATTACACAGTCTTTGAGTCCACTATGGAGGATGTTTTGAAAATATGCTGTCGTAAGAATAAAAAAATTGTAGTTTGTGGAGATTTTAATATAGACATCTTAGATATTAAATTAGCACAACTCTCCAGTAAATTCCTTAATCTTTTTAAATCATTTAATTTGCTTCACACTTTTAATGAACCGACGCGAATTACGCCAACATCGGCTACTTGCTTAGATAACATCTTTTCCAACTGTAACTTAATTGAGAAATCGGTAATTAATATTATTAAATCCGACCACAGTGGACAACTAGCTTCTTTTGAGCACTATAATGTTATTCCTAAACGCGAAGTAATTTGCAGGCCAATACCGCAACGTGGTATTAATAAATTTAGAAATAATGTACAAGATAAAATTCAATGTTTGCCAGCTTCTGCTGACGCTAATAACTCTTATCAATCATTATTTGATATTGTTGAAAAAGAATTTAGTAACAATTTTAAACAAAAAGTTATAAAGTGTAATGAGCGTAAGAAGTTTAGTGACTGGGCCACACCTGGTATTTATAATAGCAGAAGAAAGTTATTTGAACTCTATGCACAAAAAACGACTTCCTGTGATCCTAGCTTCATTGAATATGTCAAGAAATATTCAATAACATTTAGGAAAGTATGTGCTTTGGCAAAATCTAGGTATATTTCAAATAAAATTAAATCATCTGAAAATAAAATAAAAGCTACCTGGAGTATTATAAACCAAGAAACTGGCAAAACAAAAAGCAAAATTAATTCATTTAACTTAAAAATTAGTGATCAGACTTTTGAATCAGATATTGAGGTGGCTAGTGCTTTTGAAGGTTTCTTTGCTCGAATACCGTTAGAAACTACTAGCAGACTTAATTCTTGCCCCAACACCGCTGTCTCTCTTATGGAATCTAGTGTGAACAAGTGCCAGGAAACATTTAGTTTTAGCTATGTCACTACCGAAGATATTATTAAAGCATTCAAAGCAATAAATATTAAGAAAACAGAAGATCTCTGGGGCATATCTACAAGTATCATCAAATCAATAATTGATGTGATAGCTCCATCATTAGCAATAATTTTTAACCAATGTATAAGTGAAGGGGTCTTTCCTAATTTAATGAAGAATAGTAAAATTATTCCTCTGTTTAAAGCTGGTGACAAAAGTGACCCAGCAAATTTTAGACCTATATCCATACTACCAGCAATAAGTAAAATATTTGAGAAATTAATTTATGCTCAACTTTTAGAATATTTTAAATTAAATAGTATACTGCATGAGAAACAGTTTGGTTTTTCAAAAGGTAAAAGTACAACTGATGCTGGGGTTGCATTTCTAAAACATGTACTTGATGCCTGGGAGGACAAGCAGGATGTAATCGCTATTTTTTGTGACCTTTCCAAGGCATTCGATTGTGTTGATCACCAAACACTATTAAGGAAGTTAAAACATTATGGTGTTTCTGAAATGTCAGTAAGCCTTATGCATTCATATCTGTATGAAAGAACTCAGAAGGTAGTTATTAATAAAACTGAGTCTACCGGAGCTCCCATTACTATGGGCGTACCCCAGGGATCAATATTGGGCCCGCTGTTGTTTTTAATATACATAAATGACCTTCCTTACTACGCGAAGAATTTATGTGAGACGGTGCTATTTGCCGATGATACATCTCTAGTCTTTAAAGTAGATAGAGGTGATGACTGTTCTGACGAAGTAAATAGTGCTCTTTCAAAAGTGTCACATTGGTTTAATAGTAATAATTTATCATTAAACTCAAAGAAAACTAAGTGTTTAAAATTTTCGTTACCCAATGTAAGACAAGTTGATTTTCATATTAGACTAGACGGCGATACGGTCGAATTCATTAACAATACAAAATTTCTAGGTATTATATTAGACTCGCGACTACAATGGGATCCTCATATCGAAGCCTTGGCGAGTAGACTCAGTTCGGCTGCATTCGCAGTTAAGAAAATAAGGCTCTTAACCGATATTGAAACGGCTAGAATAGTCTATTTTAGTTACTTTCATAGTGTTATGTCCTACGGCCTTTTGTTGTGGGGCTCAGCCGCTAACATCCAAAGTATATTCGTGCTCCAAAAAAGGGCTATTCGCGCCATTTACAACCTCCGATCGAGAGATTCTTTAAGAGATCTATTTAAAGAAATAAACATTTTAACTGTTGCAGGACATTACATCTATGAAAATATAATTTATGTGAAAAAGCATTATAATACATTTGTAAAGCAGAGCGATATTCATCGCTTTAACACAAGAAATAAAGATAAACTTGTCGTTCCCAAGTTTAGGCTAGAAAAATCCAGAGCCTCATTTCTGGGGAAAAGCATAGCCTTTTTTAATAAAGTTCCACAGCATATAATTGAACTACCATTGCATAAATTTAAATGTTACATTAAAGAGTCGCTGATGAGCAAAGGATACTATAAAGTAGACGATTATTTGAATGACCGCAATGCATGGTCATGATGTAACACATAACATAATCACTGTTTAATATGATGTATTTTTATACTAAGCAATTGTTGTATTAGTAACGATATGTTTTTTTTTTGTAAATGTCGTTACCTAACTAAGAAACGCTGGCAAGTTTCTTGCGCCCATTCTTCTTGTCAGTTAAAAAAGTCTTGAATGGGTGGTAGGAAAATATTGACGATTCATAAGTACATATTTATTATGTCTAAGTGAATAAAGAATATTTTTATCTTATCTTATCTTTACATACGTATCGTCACATTGATGAAATTAACGCTGGCTATACAGCGCGTAAGAAGTATTGGATAAATTTTACGCTTTTCGTAACGACTCCGTAGCTCAGTGGTTAGAGCAGTCGCCTGGATAGCGAAAGGTCGTGGGTTCGAGTCCTATTGGAGCTGGTTGTGATGAGACGGGTCGATTTTTTCTAAATACCTACTTCATTTTCAGTTTTTCAAAAGGAGTTCTGGTTATAATTTGTAGAACAGTGATGAACCTCTAGGTACCCAGGTCGCCTTTCGGTCCTGCTGGGTATTTTGAAGTAGTGTAGCCGAACTATCGATAGGCTTATCGATAGTATCGATCTCCCTTTTAGTGCAATACTATCGGTAAGCAGCAATACTATCGATAGTATCGATCCCTGACGGCGAATAAACTGTCGATAGTATTGATTTCAATCTTAATAAACTATCGATACTATCGATAGTATCGATACTATCGATAGTTTTGTACAATCGATAGTGACCTTTAACTCAATAGTATCGGTTCTACCCATTTGCCAGTGTAAATGCAATCAATACTATTGAAATAAAGGTAACAATCGATTACCTAAAACTATCGATACTATCGATAGTTTATTAATATTGAAAAGCAATACTATCGATACTATCGATAGTTTATTCGTCGTCAGGGATCGATACTATCGATAGTATTGCTGCTTACCGATAGTATTGCACTAAAAGAGAGATCGATACCATCGATACTATCTAAAACTATCGATACTATTGTTTTTGCTTAAACTATCGATAGACTATCGAAATGCTATCGATAGTGGACTATCGATCGGCAACACTATTTTGAAGTTAATTTTTGCAAGCATTTTTGTATGGCCTAGTGTCACAAGGAGACGCTGCTGGCCATCTCCTGATGGCGGTTTTCCCTATGTCGCCTACGACACCCACGGGAAGAGGGAAGGTAGTGCTATTGTTATCTCTCAATTGTTGTGCCTAACCTATAATTTTATGTAACACCTATTTAACACTATTATGGAATGCAATAAAGATATTAAGTAGGTATTATTTTTCTGTGACGGCCTTATACGGCGTACTATTCTGCTACAAACTGGCTACAAATTACAAGATTTTATTTCAAAGTGGTCTATTAAACAAAACGGCACCACAAACGATACCCATATAAATCTATATGACATGACAGGAACAGTGATAGATCACTCGGGCGACATTATGCGACCGATGCCTTCATTACGAACACTTTCACTCCTTCCGCTCGTTACGTAACTCGGTACGGGGGATAGTGGCTTCGATTGCAGGGCTACCACAAGGTTCGCCTGTGCAAATGGACTTGTGAGCTGGGGTTTGTGGTCCCTAAGACCTCGCTTGCATTATTTCAGTAAAAACATTAACCATGAAGTACATTGCCTGACATGTTCGTTGACTTTGAAAGAACGTTAAACACACCACGTAATGCACTTCTACTGGAATAATGTAAAAGTTACCAAATTTTTTATCGGTGTTTAAGAACTCCATCATTGAATTAACAATTTATTTTTGTTTTACGAGGCAGATTTGATAAAAAGAGACCTTTAGCTGTAAAAAAATGTTGTGCTTCAAATAATACAAATATTACCATTGTAGTGAAACGATTAAATACCTAATTTAAAATAAAAGATTTATGGCGGAAATACACGGTTAACTTTTGCCTTTCAATTTGGATGAAGCAATCAAATTGAACAATGTAAACATAAAAGTGAATCATTTCAATGTCAATGTGCGCCTGTATTTCTGCGCCGTTCAACCGAAGTGAATCTATTTGGTTTAACCGTGTAATATTAGCATTAGATAAAAACTCGGTTGTATCCTTCTTATGTTCGTCCTATAGTCTGACACTCCCGTCTATGTGTCTGACACCCCCGTCAGAATAACAGCGCTGCTGGGTCACTTTGCCCATGTTTGAGAGACCCGGCAGCATTATGGTGAGACGGGATTTTTGTTGGCCCACACACGCACATTTACTTTTAATTTTTTAGTTCAAGTTTATTTTTAAGTATTAACTTTTGTTCTCTTTTGTTTATTGTTTGTTTGATTGTTTCTTTTATAAGTGTGTGTGTCCAATAAATGTTTTCTTTCTTTCTTCCTATAGAGCTGTCACACAAAAATTGCAAATGAAAGACTATGAGTGAAAATTGTTAATTTGGCATAGGTACAGAGAATTGAAAACATTATCTAATTTTAATTTTCATAAAACTCTATAAAAAGAATACACTAACAGAGTTCTAAGAAAAACTTATCATTCATTACTAAATTATACAAGGAAAAAAAATTATAGAAAAAGAAATATTTGGAAAAAATCGTCCCATCGGAGCTGGTTGTGATGTGAGACGGGTCGATTTTTTTCTAATAGGTACTTACTTCATTTTCAATAATAAAAATTGCATTATAAACACAAAAAAGTAAAAATACTATGCAAGGAACTTACACCTGCCAACCCTACATAGTTACGAAAGAATCGTAATTCCTAAGAATGTTAATGGTGCACTCTATGGGAGTTTCAATGGGAGCCGTCAGTCGGTACGGTCGATTATAGGATTTAGGCGATAGGTATGTCGCAACATGGTCGGGTGTGATGTAATATAGTGATTGACAAAGGGTTGGACTTACACAAGCATGATCATAAAAAGACGCAATGCAATGAGTAATTTTCGTAACCGGTATGCTTATGGCCTATGATTAAGCTTTAGATATAAGTTCTTAGAAACTTTTTAATTTAAACTTTGCCGGCGGTCGTCTAGTAACTAAAATTGAAATGGTCATATCCTCAATATTAGGTTGAGTATATTGAATATAATTTAACTTCTCTCGGATTTAGGATGTAAAAGGCTGTATAGGTACATGAAGTTCTGTAGGTCGATTTTCTAAGATTCGACCACCAATTCACATTATGAATTCGACGTTCGTTCCCTAACTTTCAATTTTATTGTTTTTTTTGTTTTGAATTTTACATAAAGATTTGTTTTCGAGTGCGGAGCGAAACTGAAGTGACAACGAAATACCGCTTACAGTCACGACTCATTTTCACTTCAGATTTAGTAAGCTAATTTTCCATAAATTAAAACACATTGTTTTTATTTTCATTAAAAGGAAAATCCTGACGTAATTAAAATATAAAAAAATGTATGCGTAATTATGCAAAGTGCTCGAAAATATTTTTTTTATTGCCATCCTATTAGCCCATAATTTGTCAAACACTTTTTTATAAACACTTACTCGTACAACTTACACCAAGCTATCAACAGCTCATTCACTCGCATAATGCCAACCCATCAATCAGACGGTAACAACGTGTCACCGCTCATCATCATCACATCTATCACAAGAACGAGCATTAGGAACTCACGCGCACGCTAATGCTTAGAAACTGCATAATTCATGATACCTCGAGCGTAGAGTAGTGGGACGGGACAGAGGGAAAACTTCAACCTGAAACTGAAAATGAAAAATAATTTATTACTTTTTTGAGGTCATTGCCTTTTTCTGGCCTTTTCTTTAAACTTTATCAGCCTTATTAATAAACAAAGAGTAAGTTTACACCTAGGTTTAACCAAAAATATTGCTTCGCAATATTACTCTTTATGTTTGCCGTTTCGAAACGTCATATTCCTAAGCAAACTTTTTGGTTAAACCTAGGTGTAAGCTTACTCTTCGTTTATTAATAAGGGGGTAAAGATATAATTTTTTCCTTTTCAGTGGACAAGTACTTTTTGCAGTAGGTTTAATTTTTTAATATACTTTTTGTCATATTTTTTTGTGTAGATTGTACCATGGGCTATGTACCTATATCTCAAAACTACTAAACCGATTTTAATGAAACTTGAACTGTTCCTTAAGTTGAAATAAACGTGTTTTAAATCAAATATAATCATTTCGATATAATCTTTAGTTTTCGAGAAATTCGTTGACAAGCACACACACTTTCAAACAAACATATATGCATACACTTACGAAATTTAGCACACGTGCTTGGAAGCCCAAATGTAGCGCTATACTTCAATATTATCTAATTCCAATAATATCCCAAACATACAGATTATACTTACTGAAAACCTCATTAGCTTT
The DNA here is from genome assembly GCA_949710035.1 of Crambus lathoniellus. Lineage (NCBI taxonomy): Eukaryota > Metazoa > Arthropoda > Insecta > Lepidoptera > Crambidae > Crambus > Crambus lathoniellus. Next base: position 2,084,656 of record OX453307.1, on the reverse strand, counting down.
TTAAGTTGACGTTTAAAAATGGTAGAAATATAGTCACCACTGTTATTTAAATTGTTACTTTTTTGCATTCACAATTCAATTTTTATGATACAAAAATGGAAAATGAAGTATTTAGAAAAAAAGTCCTTTTTAGTCCCATCGGAGCTGGTTGTGAGACGGGTCGATTTTTTCTAAATAATTCATTTTCCATTTTCCTATAGTCACCACTGTTAATAATATTGCACATCGCATCACCAAAGTTTACAAACAATACTAAAACAATATAATATATATAAAATAATATAAAACAATATAAAACACTTTGTCTCTGTTCTTCGTTATCTCCTATGCTTTCGACCATAGCTCCAATTTCCTATTTCTCAGGAACTGTCGCTAACATTACACAACGTTACGACATTCGGTGCCTGCTATTTGCAAACGAAACTATGAATATTCATGCGGATACAAATTAGATACAAATGAGTGAGGTATTGATGTTAATTTATGCAAAAAGTGCATAATAGACAATGAGTCTGATATCCATTTTTGTGAAGTCAATATTGTAAAAGTTTGATAATACTGTTTCTGAATATTTTTTCTACAGTTGATTGAAGAAAAGTATAATGATGAAAAACACCGTGTTTCGTTTAAAATGTGCTTGATTTAATAGTAATTTGCCTACAGCTGTGGCTAAGTTAGTTCAACAAAACATTTCAAGGGAATGCTCTCATTTTAACGAATGCACTAATTTTAACGTTTTGGTCATTAATCATTTTAAATTTTTATCTACATTATAGGTTTCTTTATAAATCTACAAGCTGACCCGGCAAACGTTGTTTTACCATATAATAGTGGACCCGGTCACCAACATCTTGTGTGTGTGTTTATACACCAAAAGTTGCCTACACCAGACAACAGATAGCGCTAGTTACACACTACCAATAAAGGGGCCCAAGCTTGGTCTCTATTTCCTACATATAAAAAATTACTCTGTGAAGTAGAGTGAGTGTCAGATAACTCTGCGCGACTGGGGCATTTTTGGCGCTAGTTACAGTACATTTTTTTATTCTAAGCTTATAGTAAAGATTAGTATTCGATTTTGACCGCGCAGACGTCAGTGATTACATACTCTTTGGAAACGGCAATGGAAGAAATGACAGTTTTGTATCGAAGGTACGACAGTTAACCGATTTTTCATAGAAAATTACAATTTTTACTCAATTTTCCGGAATAATAAGTAGCCTATGTTAACCTCCAGCTCCCAAACTATCCCCATACCAAATATCACTTCGATCCGTTGCTCCGTTTTGGCGTGAAAGAAGGACAAACAAACAAACAAACAAACAAATAAACAAACAAACAAACACACTTTCACAATTATAATATTATATATATATATATATATATATATATAGTAATATAGTATATAGTATAGTATAGTATATAGTATAGTATAGTATATAGTATAGTATATAGTATAGTATATAGTATATAGTATATAGTATATAGTATAGTATAGTATAGTATAGTATAGTATATAGTATAGTATATAGTATGGATGTTTCACGCATTTAAACAAGTAGATCTAAGTTCACAGTAACTAAAACCAAGAAGCCCTAACAACTATGTAACACCAACTTTTAAGTTCGCTTAGTTACTTGCAATCTCTCTTGTGAATGGAGCAGATGCTTCACTTGGTTCTGAAGTATAATACTTCTCAAATTGTCAGCTTTTTGTCTTTAATTTCCCATCATAAGTAACTCGGTAAACACCTTAGATCATAGAATAGTAGATTGTATTACAAGGGAGCAAAATAATATATTTACGGCGAGGGCGCTATTTTGAATCCAGAGCGCAGTGAAGGATTCTAGAGTAGAATCTCGAGCGCAGCGAGGGATTCTAAAGTAGAATCCTGAACGCAGCGAGGGATTCAATATACGCCACCCGAGGTGAAAATAATTTTGCGGCCGAGTAATACACTCTGCTTTTCATCCCCCTCTATAAGAAAAGCAGTAAAGACAACTCAAACTACCTACCTTTCTTTGTCGTTCGGATACATCATAGCGCTAGACGGGCAAGAAAAAAAAATCAGTTTTGAAATAAAAATAATAAATAAATAAAATAAAAAAAATATATGTCCATCAGATTTCTTATAAGTATCTCCGGGGATGCCGTAGGGGGTTGAAAATTTTGTTAGATTTTAGCTACGACTCACCGTTTACGAGATATTCTCAATTTTATAAAATTCCGTTTTTGAAAATTTCTCAGTCCCGAAAAAAGTCCCGGCCCCATACAAAATCAGTTGAACTTTTTTTAAGTACTGCACACCCTTTGCTATATACAATACACTCCAACCAATGCTTCTTTTATTATGTTCTAAATTCAAATCTCATTGTTTTGGACCCTGTTATGAAGCTGTTCAAAATTCAAATCTCATTTATACCCTCTTGTCATAACAGGTAACAAATGAATCGTTTTGGACCCTGTTATTAGATAAACAATCATCGCTTTTCGAATCGATGGGATGAAAAAATATTTAAACAGTAGGTATGGAAAGTAATATCGGGTATGGTTCACATTATTCAAAACAGTTGACTACGCCTACGAGGAGGCGAATATTAGCCAGAGACAATATTGACATATTCATTATGGATATGCTCTTTAGTACCTACCTGCCTTTATTGATATTTATAGCGTTTATGCAATAGTCTCCCACGCCGCCTGAGGCACTTGAATTATTGTAAAGTTGTTGAGTCAAAAAGCTCTCGTCAAAGCTTATGAATATTAAATTAGGTACATTTAATGGAGAAATAACATCGTAAACTTTATTTTACTAATGATTGTATAAATAAATTAACTGAAATTGTTGTAAATTGCGAAAAAAGAGATTTAAACTTCCGCATAAAACTTAAAACTCTTTGTTTCACGATGGGTAGGGACTTCCGCTAGGTAACGCCGTAATCAATCAATGTTGTAAATATAAAATACCTGAAATATGTCTGTGTTAGATCTTTTTTCTAAAACATAAAAAAGCCGTTACAGTATCGTATGTAACAGTATGCATCTAAATATAAAGTAAAGAATGTTTAGACCTAATGAAACAAAATAATCTGAAATATTGTGGTTTACGATTGCCATTAAGAACGGTATAACATTACGAACAGTGATGATGATGATCCTTTAGACCGGTTTCGGCCATGGCGACTACCTCATTGTGTTCGCTGATTAGCGGTCCTATCGTGCACTTTCCTACGGCCACAGTATCCTATCTGTAGTTGGTTATCATCGTGATGCCCGGAAATTTTTAAATTGCTATTTTGAGATTCAACAATTATCACCTGTATCCTCAAGAACTGCGTTCAGCCAGTAAAACCAGGCGTCCGTCACTCGCTCAAGAACGCGAGATAAGTGCCTACCGCTTCGCGTATATCTCGGGATACAATTTACCTTACAGCGGGCCGAGAGCGCGATATGCGATAGAAAGAGATGCAACGTCTAGCCGTTCGTAATTAGAGCCATACAAGGTGAATTTTACTTTATCGTGTTGAAGTTAGAGTTGCTATTTGTTTAAATGGTTTCGCGGAGTGCAGCTTCTGGTACTATTATTTATTCTGTGGTAAAACCTTTAATTCTTTATTCCAGAGTGCGGCGTTCCGCTCCGGAGGCACACGCGGCAGCCACGCGAGCGCTCCGCTGGCCAGCTGCGGATCATCAGAGGGCGAGAGTCCAAGCGGGGAGCATGGCCATGGCAGGTACACAAAGTCATCATAAAAGTCAAAGTAACTAAAACTTATCAGAAGAGAATTGGATAGTGGCAAATTTTCTTCTGTAAAGTTCTACTAAAATGCGTCTCCAACTGCTTAAACGGCAACAGAGTCTAACATTTCAATCCATTTTATGTAAGGGGGCTGTGGCTGTGCCATCGCCATAAAAGGCTAGTCTAGAAGAAACAAAAATGCGTTTGCGCGTCATTTTTATTATAAAAACGTTTGTATTTTATGCTTTGAAATCAAGACAAATTCTTGAAACGTGATTTAACATCACCTAGGCCTAGTTTATGCGATAGAAGTTTCCCTCTCAGAGTACCAGGTTTGTATGGTTCCGTGTCGCACCAGCTGCTGCATCTCAACTACGGGGTGGTTGGGCCGGTGATATGATTATTTTTGCGTTATTTCTGTTACAAAGTCTGCACATTTGTCTTTTATGCCAGAAATCGAGACAAATTCTGAAATGTGTAGTTCTAAGTCGGGCTACGACTACGAACGCAAACTACTAATGTAAATATATGTAACAAGCTCATGTGTCAGCCTCCCACTGTTTCCTGGTGTCACTGCAATTTCTTCACCCGAATTACGAGATCTGATGGTGAGACTGGTGCGGCGACTTAATTCTTACCACGTACTTCAAACAAAGATCGTGCTTCTATATTTAATGCCCAGAAATCACGCCATATTCTTGGACGAGTATAAACATCACCAAGTCCTAGTTTCTTTGTTACAAGCTCATCTTTCAGCGTACCGCCGTTGTTTCCAGGTGTCCCTGCAACTGTTGCACCCGAACTACGGCCTGATTGGGCATTGGTGCGGTGGAGTGCTGGTGCATCCCATGTGGCTGCTCACCACCGCGCACTGCATCCATAAGTATTCAACACTTTTCATTGTTAGTGCTCACAAATGTAAAGCAGTTTAATCTTATTATATGGCGGATCTCTTAATGAAAAATTCGCTACAATAGCAGAGTTACACGCAAAACAAAAAGTTAAGTACATCCAAATGCAAGTCCAGAAACGCCCATCGGAATCTGGTAGCGTAAATGTAGTTACCATTTCTATTTTTATTTCCAATTCAAGTATAATTGGAAATTTATTTTTTTCGCCAGTCTTTACCAAGTCTGGTAAATCTTTACTAATTTTCTTCTGCCCTGCCAAAGTTTAACTTGTGTAAACCTCATGTTCCAGTGAGCTGTTCAACCTACCGGTGCCGGCGCTGTGGACGGCCGTCCTCGGGGAGTGGGACCGCGCGGAGCAGCGTGGGGCGTACGTCCCCATCGAGAGGATTGTGCTCCACCATCGGTTCCACAACTACCAACATGATATAGGTAACAATTACAAATCTTAAATAATGATAATACTCTCAGATACAAATATTGGGAACTTTACATTAATCACGATCTTTTTTACTATTAACTAGCGGTCGCCCGCGGTTTCACCCGCGTGGTTCTCGTTCCCGTGGGAATATCGGGATAAAAAGTAGCCTAGTTACTCCTTATTACATTAGCTACCTGCCAGTGAAAATCCCGTCAAAATCGGTCCAGCCGTTTCAGAGATTAGCCGGAACAAACAGACAGACAGACAGACAGAGAGACAAAAATTGTAAAAAATATCATTTTGGTATGTGTACCGTATATTAATCTTATGCATGTAGTAAAAAGCGGTTATTTTAATGTTACAAACAGACACTCCAATTTTATTTATTTGTATAGATATGTACCGTATAAATAATGACATGCATGTAGTAAAAAGCGGTTTTAATATTACAAACAGACACTCCAATTTTATTTATTTGTATAGATGAATTTGTACAACCTATTGCTGCAATAATAAAAAATTTATTTTTTACTTTCTTTAACAACATGTGACTCAAATCACACATTTGTCAGAGCGATCGTGATCTAGCCTTCGCCAAACTAATAAGTTTGTATATTCATATTCATTCATTCGTAAAATGTTAACCCATTCCTTGTGTATATTATAAAAACATCGAAATACTATAACTTGTATTTTTCCATTTGTATTAAAAAAAAGCATAATTTCATTTCAGCTTTAATGAAAATGACAAAACCAGCCGACGTGAGTGCCGGAAGCAAGATTCGCACCATTTGTCTACCTCCCTTCGAGCCTGCTGCTAACCTTGACCAAGAGAAGATGTCGGGATTCTATTCACGGCCAGCACCAAGTGAACCATCAAGAAGAAGAGTACCAAAGCCTTCCAAACCAAACCCGGATACTGCTGTGAAATATCTGGAAAAACTTAACAATTTAACTAAAAACGTATTTCCTGGTTTCAGTAACAAAAAGCACAAAAACTTGCGATACAACGTTAGAGTATCCAACGACTCAAACAAGCATACAGACAAGGATACCGATGAAGATTTGGAAACAAGTGATGATGATAGGACTAAAAGTGACTTAGTGTATGACAGTGCAACTCTAGATAGTGTAGTGAAATTGATACGGAATCAATTGTCGAGAGAAATGCGTGCGAGTGTAAATGATAGGAGTGATAAAAAGTTAATGTTCGGTGAAGAAATAGATCCATTTATTGACAGTTACAACGGTATTGACTTCAAAGACGAGTGTTACGCTACTGGTTGGGGGAGAGAACAGACAAATGGGACACTTACCGATGTTCTGTTGGAAGCTGAAGTGCCAATTCTACCGTTGAGGATTTGTAGGGATAAGTATTCCCTCACTTTGCCGCTGAACGAGGGACATTTGTGCGCTGGAAGTACAGATGGCAGCACTGGCGCTTGTGTGGTAAGTTCATATCAAAGACATTTTGTATGATTTAAGTTCCAATCAACAATAACACCTAGTTTAAGTAATTTAAGTTATATTTTATGATCGATGATAGTTCCTTACAAAATAAGGCAGAGTAAAACGTATCGACTTATTGAATGCAGATATTTTATTGGTGTTGTTATTGTTATCAGAATGTTTCTTTTTTCATGAAAATGTTAGATAATCAATGCCAATAAAGCAAAGCGACCAAATCAAATCATTAACAAAGTGAGTCAGTAATATTTTTGAACATATTTCGTTGTTATTTTATTTATTGTATCTTCTGTATAAAACGGAAACAAACAAGTGACTCATAATGAAAGTTATAAGCTATTCAAAATTGTAATAAGAATATTATTATGATTGACGTGCCTCCAAGGAACTGCGGCATTTTATCTTCGATCTGATGGATCAGACAGGTGAAGGAATCCAATATGATCTGATAAACATTATTGACACGACTATTAGAAACTCGAGTTTTTATTTTGTTCCATTGTTTGTTACATAAATCTTGAATAAGTAGCTGATGGTGATGTTTTGGCTGAATCTCAGGAATGCGAATAAGATTTTGTACGATTGTAATACATAAGCTATAAGAGAACTATTTAAATGATGGTTCTGATATCTAATTACTAGCACCACGTAGGTGATTTAAGTCGTCTTTTGGGCGCTTTAAAGGGACAAGAGTATTATAGGGCCCTTTCATATTGCGTCCATTGCGACTTTTTGCATCGATATGAACTAAGGTACGCTCTTATTTCCTGTCACTTTTGACGTAAGATCGTAACATTCCTAACATTTTTCTCCGTTTATAAAAAGTCATTCGTTGCCATCATAGATATAGTATATGTTGCCATATTTGCCTTGTGTTTTAGTTCGTGAGGCGTCATTTAGTGCTATTGTTGATTGAAGAATGAAGTTTACAGAAACATCGTTTAAGACTCGTTATTTACTTATAATTTTGTATGTAAATATACTTCTCAAAAGAAAATAGGGGCCACTGTGCTTTTTTTCATACAAACGTACTCACTTAAGCGTCCCATAGATGAGTAACTCTTTGCATATCTGCAATGATTTTCACGTCAATGGAGAGACCAAACGCCCACTTGTCACATGTCGTTTTCAAAAATTGCCAAAAACCGTTAAATTTTCTCAAAAAGGAAAAACAAGTCATAACCGAACTCCACGCTCCATATATCGTTATATTACAATATGAAGATTGACTTATTGTTTTTCCTTTTTGAGAAAATTAAGCGGTTTTTAGCAATTTTTGAAAAAGAGATTTGACAATTGGGCGTTTGTTCTCTCCATTAACGTAAAAATCATTGCAGAGATGCAAAAAGTTACTCATCTGAGTAATGCTAAAATGAGCACGTTTGTATGAAAAAAGCCCAGTGGCGCCTACTTTACAAGTTTTTTATTAACTTGCCATGTTAGTAAGTTAGTTAGTTTGTTAGTTAGTGGGGGACAAATCTTGCAAGCTTAATTTGACCCACTTTCCAGTGTCCGATGGAGCTGAAATTTTGTATACAGATTTGGTTCAGATGACAATACAATTTAAATACAATCAGCAAAAATGCTTGTCATAAAAATGAAATTTTTACTAAAAACTTATTCTTTTGAGTTAAGTAGTATATAATTAACGCAATTATTTGGTATTTCAGGGCGACAGCGGGGGCCCTCTACAATGCCGTTCAGGAGGGCGCTGGGAGCTGCGCGGGCTGACGTCATTCGGCTCCGGCTGCGCCAGGAGAGGAGTGCCTGATGTGTACACTAATGTAGCGCACTACGTCTCCTGGATCTACGCGCATGTCTATGCTACGTAGAGGGTTCAGTCTTTGCATCTAAACTATAGTAGCGAGATACCGGGAACGTTCTGCCCGATCTGTAGACTACCGTGACCTGAGAATATTCCTACTGCGTATAAATACTAGTGTAGCAGCTTGAAATGTCATATAGTATTGAGAAAACAGGTATTAAACGCGTTTAAAACTAAACATAGGTGTTTAACACCTACCTTTTCCCGACGTTTTTAAACGCGTTTAATACCTGTTTTCTCAATACTATATAATGCAACGTGAAAGTTTAAAAGTGTATTTGAAATGTCATGTTATTTCGCCTGGATGGGGCAAAGGGCATCCATAGTAGATCTCCGACGCGGTTGGTCTTAAGCATCGCGTTTCAATTCGTTCCACGTCTTCCCAATGCTTATCGCTTCTGCCATTACGGTGCGACGCCACATTTTTCGAGGACGGCCACTTCTTCTATGCAGCTAACTCTTTCCAAAATCAATAAATACCACCTAAGAAATATGATAAATATCCACTAAACAGTGCCGGGAGCTATATACAGGTGATCTGTGGCCGGGAGAAGGAGCTATGCCAGTGTCCACCAACGTTGCTTGCTTCGACTTTTAGATCTAATGCATGTCTATGCTTCGTTATGAAATCATAGACCTCACTGAGGTGGTAACAGCACCAGGCGTGGTGAGAGGTGTCGTGACGTGAGGTTCTAAATTCATGAACACGATAATGCCTGTGGCAAGAGAGTAGGGAGCTTCACCAGTGGTAAAAATTATACCGAAGTAGCACACAACGTTTCTTGAATCTATGCCACGTCAGAAGTCTGCTCGATGTGTATCTTGTTTACATAAACTCCAAAATGATTTGTTATTATCTGAATAGTTCTAAACTGACTGCGTTCCAAAATTAGCAGGGCTTTCTTTAATCTTAATAGTGATTGATTATCATTATTTCATATCAATCAAAAAGTCAAGCTTTATGATGGACGACCGCTCAAGAGTCATACTAATAGCTTGTAAAAAGTTTTCTGAAAATATTTTCTGAAGGTACCAAGGACCACCCAAGTTAGCGTCCCTACCTACCAACAGAATTCAAATTTATCTAAGTTCATGCATCTGGGCACGCAGATGATTTTTTTACATGGCGTAATTTACCGCAGTATTTTTCCACTCCTTTGATTTGATTGATACTTTTGCTGATTCAAATTGATTTTTACTTCTTATAAAATTCATACCTAAATGACATTTAAAAAAATACCAACGTGTAGGTATATAATTACCTCCATACTAACCACCTGTTTTTTAATTCGATTTGTGTGAAATCGACATTCCTGCTATGGTTGATGCGCCATACCAAAATAGTGATCAGCGTGGCAAGACACATTAAATGAGATACGTCTGAAGCCTGGTGATGGGTGGGGAGGGGATACTCCATACACCATAGTGTGATTTGCGTGGTCTTTTGTTTCTTACGTAATTCTATACTTCCTAGTTACTAATGTTTTCAATGAAATGAATTTGCCAATATAAAAATAATTGTGTAGTTACCACTCCCATAATACAAAATAATATTGATGGATATAACAAAGCGTCATAACCACAAATTTATACCATGATTACCAATGTGTAAATATGTCATCTAGTCTTTTTTATTCTTATAATTAGTTAAAATAAGTTTCAGAGTAAATGTAAATAAATTAGATGTAATTTGATTTCAGTTCTATAAATTCCAATCCATGACCACTCAAAGATCTGTGATTAAATTATTTTTAGATGTATATTTTTAGGTTATTTAGTTCGACGTAAGTTTTTGCTTTAAGTAATTATGTAAATCGAGTTCTTAAACAATAGAAATAGACCTGAAATAAAAATATTTTTACAGCGATTCCATTTCTTTAATTTTGTTTATTTATTTATTGCTTTATCTTTACTATACCTACAAAGTATGTATGTACATAGTATAGTAGGTACAAGGAGGAGGGCTTAACGATATTATCACTTAAAATCAAATGTTCAAAGCAAGTATTTTACAACATAGACATTGCTCTAAGATATTTACTACTTTAGCTGATCTGCCGACTCAACGGCATAGACAGGAAGTCTCCAAAGTACCTTAACTTTGAACAATGTTTCTTCCATTTAAATGCCTGTAGATGTATGATGATGTATGTGCACACTGTATGATGTGTTTATTATGTAGATTGATACATCAATTGCGGAGGGGTTGCTGTCTGTTGTGTGCACATAGATGATAGCCACAGTTAGCAATTACTTCAGTTATATTAGATGTGTATAACGCGAACAGTAAAGGACCCAGAATAGAACCCTGAATCACCCCCCTCGCGATAGATATCGGGGTTGAGAACTTCATGGTACCGTCGTCTGTTAGCATTAGTAATGAGTCTGAACGATTCGAGAAGTACGAGTTAAACCAGTTACAGGCAGCTTGTCTTCAAAGAACTGAAGCTTCCCCGAGCAGTAATTCTTAATTAACAGGATCAGACGCACGACGGAAGTCCAGCAAAACCAAAATAGGGCCAAAGCCACGATTACACGCAGAAAGCACATCGTCATCTGCAAATCATCGTCCAGTAAGAACTTCTTTACAATGGATTATAACGCCGGCATACAGTAGGGTAGAGTTAACTGTATCATCAGCATTGAGATACCGTCACTTCGATAGTATAAATGTTTGCACACCTAATGCGATAGTAATGTTTGTACACTAGCAAACTTACACTAGGAGTACGTACAGTAGACTAAACTTGGCTATTTAGACATTTTTTTGATAACCTAACGTCTTTACTTAGCAAAAAGCATTAATCGTCAACGAGTGCCATCGCAAACCACAATCGTTGAGTCACTTGTCACTTAATATAGCCGTGCAATGCAAAGGCGTACTACGGTTGATACACGTATCGCGGTTCGTTGTGGTATATTGGTTTTGAGATGAGTACCAAATACACAAATTTTAAAACGTATGATTATCGCTTGCTCAATAATTTGACAAAGTACCTAATTAATCAAATCAATGGTGATTAAAATAAACCAAAGACCTAAGTTGTTGTAAAGTTAGTAAATTTTTTTGCCCAATTATTGTAGGTACATATACGCATCACTCATATGATTACATATTTGAGTTTCGAGATAAGAGATATTCCGATGTTTCTCCTTATCCATCTGAAATGCCAATTTACTAGCAGTTAAACTAGGACATTCTAGAGACTAAATTATGACGATGATGATGATGATTACGCAATAAAACGATGGTTTTTTAATAATTTATATTAAAGTATGAAAAATAATATGATCTTTATTTCCGCTTCATAAAATATTTACAAAAGCTTAATAAATTAACGTTAATTTAAAAAAGTCTATTAGGTCTAGTATCACAATCGTATTCAAAATAGTAGCCTATGTACAGTAAGTACTTACCTACTTAACTTTAATTTCAAAACTTTTGCCGTAGGTATTTAGATTAAATATTTAATAGTAAAACAACATCCCCACAATAATATACTTAAACAAATTAATAAATTCAAAATCTTGATATAATATAAAATTAAGACATTTTTAGCTTTATTTCTTCTATACACACTATCTTTAATAATATAATACAAAATATACTGGCAATAAATCTCTTCAGAAGTTCAGAGGAATATCTTAAGACATTACTATGACTTTCTACACCTTAACAATCAAATTGAATAAAAGATTTTTTACGGAGTACAATAATTTCGTTCCATTATGTGGCAATAACGAAACTCCAAAGTAAAACCGCAATGTTTTTTTCCAAAACAACATTAAATTATGGTCTTGATAATGGTAACAATGACCTTGCTCAGAGGTCTCCATGATTTAATTTTTTTGACACCTCGTAAGTGAAAAAGGCCATCAAATATGGCTCAATAGGTTTCTAATTCTAACTTATTATGGTTTCCTTGAAAGTGACAAATACCTTGAACAATCTAGTTACGATATTGCGTAGTTATTGGAATTAGAAAACCCTTTAATAAGCTTACGTCAAATACAAGGTTATCGTCATTTTATAGTCTATTATAAAGACTTTAAAAAGAAACATTAAAGTTTGTAATAAATAAATTATTAACTAGACAATTTAACCCACTAATTATACAGACGAGTTAACTAGATATAAACTATTATTTTAATGAATCAGATTTGATTTTTCATAATATCAAAATATCATATTACCTATTAAATTATGAAAACGGCTTTCAGATGATTCGAAAACACTTACAACTTCAATAGTTACACAATAAAATAAAAAAACTACCCTTAACAAAATAAACCCGTAAACCAAAATACAAAAATTCTGGATTATTTCCTTTTTACAAAATTAGACATGCAATGTAATCAATATTATAAACTAATAGTAGGTCCGTGATGTCATCACAAATGCAGAATACTTAAAACTACTAGTCAACAAAGCTATACAATAGCTAACATATTTTAATACATGGCAAAATACAGCATTAGACGGTCAAAATCCTACTTAGAATCAACTGATCATACTTTGTCACATCAATCGAACTATTAACGTGGCCTATTTAAAGCACTCATTACCAATCATATAAAAAGCTTTAACTTCCATGACCCTTCTTAGCATTTTCATAACTCTTTTCATCCTTAACTTATTCCTGACCTGCTCACGTTTCAATACAAACACTAGAAATTTCATCTTCTTTAATTGATAACAGTAAAACAGCTTCTCTAGCCAAACTTCCATCTTCACTGTAAGCTATATCATCAGCCATTATGTGTCTACTACTAATGTGATGTTTTTTATCATCGATGACGTCAACAACTTTGTAAACCGGTCTCAGAAACCGGTAGAAACCGGTGGCACCGATGATGAAACCAACGACGAACAGGAATACTTCTATGGTGATGACGAGGGGAGGTGCGATGACGAGGCGAAGGTGGAGTAGATTCAGAATTTCTGGTGGAGGCTCCTTGCAGTACTGCGGAATAAATAATAATCTGAGTTATGTATTTTTAACTTTTGGGTTTATTTTAAAAGTGTGAGGGTAGTAATATCTCCACATTGATGAAATTAACGCTGACTATACAGCGCGTAAGAAGTATTGGATAAATTCGACGCTTCTCGTAACGACTCCGTAGCTCAGTGGTTAGAGCAGTCGCCCGGAAAGCGAAAGGTCGTGGGTTCGAGTCCCATCGGAGCTAGTTGTGAGACGGGTCGATTTTTTCTAAATACTTCATTTTCCAACTTTTGGGTTGTATGTGCGTTTACAAACTTGACTTGTGCTGACTCGTTAGTCGAATTACTGTAGAATATGAACAAAGAACAATTTGAGGTATCATAATGTTCATAAAATAACAGAGCTAAAATGAGAACCTATTTATTAAAAAATCGTTTAAGTATATTTTATGTAATGAATTTTGACTCACCAGAGACAACCAAAGCATAGGAACGACCTTATCCTTCAAGGGTTTCGTGATGGGGTTTCCTGCAGACATCCTAACAGCCAAGTTCACTTGCATTTTAGATGCTAACGCCAAAGGTATGCCCATGGTCTACGGAAAACAAAAAGTTTCGTTAATCATAAATTACTTATCATTTTTTTTCTGATGTTGTAAAAAGAGACTACAAGAGAGTTTGTTGACGTTCCGAATTCTCGAACGCAAATCATCTTTGAGAGCGTCTCAAACATCATGTCATCTCTTTCATACGTTTGAAATTTAAAGTGACAGGGCGATGTTTGAGACGCTCCCAAAGATAAGTAGCGTACGAGTATTCGGGCATATGTAAGGTCGCTTTATTGGAGGTTTTATGATAAAACTTTACTCTTGCAATTAAGTGAGAAGAAGATAGGTATATTAAAATACCACATTGAAGTGCGAAGATTAGTGGAAGACATACATACACATATACTAACGCCTATTTCCCACGGGGGGTAGGCAGAGACTATGGATCGCCACCTGCTACGATCCTTGCACACTTCATTCGCTTCATTCACATCCATCAATCTTTTCATACATGCCCGGTCATTAGTGGAACACCATCAAATCCTACTTAATATTATAAATGTGAAAGTTTAGATGTTTGGATGTTTAGATGTTTGGATGTTTGTTACTCAATCACGCCAAAACGGCTGAACGGATTTGGCTGAAATTTGGGGCATAGATACTTAGTAGCCTGGAGAGGAACATAGGCTACTTTTTATCCCGGAAAAATATCATATTCCCGCGGGATAACGTCGTGTAGTCCACGAGGGCGAAGCCGCGGGCGGAAAGCTAGTATAACATAAAACAAAACTCACAGGCTCAACATCAAGAATGGACGAGTGTTTCTCGGGATCCGGGTTCATGCCCTCGTAGTAGCTCCTCTGCTGCGGGTCGGCGTCCATGAAGTGAGGTTTGGACAGCGTGATGGGGAACCCTAAAAAGCATGGACAATAAGAAATACTTAAAATAAAAAAAAAATTACAGTTTCCAGTAAAGAGCATGTCACGCACTCATATGAAAACAGTCTTGTTGCTAGCTTGTTATAAGGTTGTGAGACGGGTCGATTTTTTCTCAATACTTCATTTTCCATTTTTCTATATTGAAAAGGATGATTACGTTTGACGACTTCCGTGGCCGAGTGGTGTGCGCACCGGTTTCAAGGTGCCGATATCTCTAGATGTTCCGGGTTCGATTCCCGGTTGGGTAAATATTGAAAACGAACTTTTCAATATTTCTTCGGGTCTGGGTGTGTCCTAATACCAGTCGTTGTTTCCGATTTCCATAATACTAGTGCTCAAGCTACTATAGTTTGGTATTGTGGAACAATGTGTGATGGTGACCCATATTTATTTATTTAATTAAATTGAAGCATAACATAGTTGGAAACTGTTTTCGTGTTAAACTTTTTAATGGAGTGGAATCTGGAATATCGAGCACAATTTCTTTCTTCCTGCATGTGAAGTCTTTACTGATAGTAGAAATTCATCTCAATATCAAAGACATCACATAAATCTTAACAGTTGTACCTATATCTTAATTTTATTACGTATGCCATAGCTTGTAATTTTTTTTATTTTCGAATTGGGTATTTGACAGAATTTTTTTATTGACTTAAAATGTTCATTAAATTAGTAGCAACACAACATAGGTATATATTTTCAAACATCTTTAATATTTTCAGCGATATAGAGCATCAAACTTTCTAATTAGACAAGGAGAGCGCTATAGAAATGTGACGTCACATTTATATAGCGCCATACTTTAGCCATAGTAAATTTCGTTTTAGAAAGAAATAGCTAGAGTCACAATTAACTAGCTCATAATTCGCTTGTTATAATACAGATTGAATTTGTTTTTTCACATTTGTTATTCAATAATGTTATATTTCTGAATGTCATAGTTAAATATCTACATTTCAACAACAGTCAAATACCCAATTAATTTCTAATTTAATACTCAATGTCTTACCATAGTAGCAACTAGATACATCGACGAAACCGTCAGGAAGACAGTTAGATTTGCAGTTGCAGGCGTACCTCGATGACTGATTGAAAGCTGAAATTTCCATCATGTACCTGTAACACGAATAGACGATGATCTTCAAAATACAGATTTTTTTTGTAAAACAGTCTATTGTCAGTTTGATTCAACAGAAATCTAGATAGTCTAGATAAAGTTTAAAAACATATTGTCCTGGCTGTCACACAAACCCTACATCCTGAAGAAAGTTCGAAATTTTGACATACAATTCATTAGGTATTTGATTCGTATTTTTATTTTCTGCAGGTTACATTAATCATAATAAATCATACTAAACCTCCAGAAAATCAGTGCAAGGTATGAGCGATAAAGAAGAAAAATTACTGTCAATAACATAATTGCACCAATAAAATACTACAAGTACTTATGACATATACTTAAATCAGTTCAGCTATACATGAATTATTACCTATAATATTCAAAACCATAGACATCATTCCTTGCCTCGGTGTAAGTGAAGGGATAGACCCTGCAGGCTTGCCTCCTGAAGATGGGGATGGTGCCGTTCTTCTGCAACTGGTTGTTCAACATGATGCCCTCGTAAGTGCCCCTAGCGCGGTTGCACGGAATGCTTGAAGAGAAAATAATTTCAATTTAGAAACGATTGTTAAGACTTAACGACACTTATGCCCGAATACTCGTACGCTACTTATCTTTGGGAGCGTCTCAAACATCGCCCTGTCACTTTAAATGTCAAACGTATGAAAGAGATGCCATGATGTTTGAGACGCTCCCAAAGATGATTTGCGTTCGAGAATTCGGGCGTTAGGCCCGTATTCTAGAACGACACTCAAGTGGAGATCTCTTCTCGAGTATAGTTAGCAAGGGATGAATGTATTCGTTGCATGTATTTGCATCCCTTTCTAATTCTTGAGAAGAGATCTCCACTTGAGTGTCGTTCTAAAATACGATGGCATACCAGAAATAGTGGACAGAATTTCAGGAACAACTATTGTCACAGAACTGTGTCTGAGCTTGACTTGTTACCGTGTCGGCATTGATGTTTATATATAAGACTAGTGACTCTACGCGGCTTCACCCGCATAGTACCCGTTCCCGGGGGAATATCGAGATCAAATATAGCCTATGTTACTCAGGAAGAATGTAGCTTTCTAACAGTGAATAAGTTTTTAAAATCTGTAGTTTTGAGTTAATTCCTTACAAAAGAAAAACAAATCTTTTCTCTAATATTATATGTAGTATGGATACACTTTTTTATATGATTCATGTTTACCAAAGTTTTATAGAACTTCTTGGTGCACGTATAAGCCTTTTTGAAGGCACGAGTTTATTTTTACTCGTAGAATACAAAAACGTTATTTTTTTTTCTTTTGTATATTTGTTTGTACAAAGGGCATCTTATATAAAATAAGTATACATGTTCTGTGTTCTTACCTAGTATTGAGATCTTTGAAACCTTGCTCTACGATCCCTGGAGAGTCATTCCAGTTGAGAATGGAATATTTGCTCTTCTCGTCTCCGATTTCTACTTCAACTCTCTCTTCTCTTTGCGCGTAGAACTGATCACAAAAAGTACAACTTGAAAATGTAATACTGCTATTAAAAATAACTAGTTTTTGTAGAATACTGGACAACTGAATTTAATACTAAATATATTTTTTATAGTCATTACATATAAGTTCGTGCAAATAACGAGTGTGCATTGTCATCCGTTAAAGTTCGTGTATTATTTCAGTAATAATCAGTATACCTGACATGACAATAAAATTTAGCTAGTGGTTAAAGGTAAAAAAATAGTGGAATCTAAATGCACGAGTCATAAGAATGAAATTACTGACCCTGTCCAAAATCCCGATCTTCTGGAAGTCGATCCAGCCCGGAAGCAAACTGCTAGCGATGGTGACGATGGGGTCCTCGTACCCCCACAGCAGCTCCTCGACCGTCAGATTCCGGAATAGCTCGGACCCCAGCGCAGTGATCGAGTAGTAGGCGCCAGCGTTCGCGAAGTACCCCAGCTTGTCAGCTAGCAGGGTGCTGATCGCCTGGAAAACATACATCACGATGTGAAAACATTAACAGTTTTTTTTCTAAAGCTGTCCACAACCATTTTTTTGTAGATAGAAGTTGCATTGCAATATAAAATTCTGCATGTGTCATTTTCATCGTCAAAATAATTGGTCGTTTTTGGATTGCCTAAATTAACTACGTTTTTAGCGACACTTTAATTTGTCCTGTGAACTTCGAGCCGAGATCTTTAGCGATAAATGTATGCGTCATTTAAGACGTGTTGTATTGTTGATAGAACTAAAGTTAGAACTCTTAATAGAATCCTCAAACAATGACGAAGTTTTAAATGACTCGAAAGAACAAAAATAAAAATAGACTGAGTAGGTACGACAGCATAAGATTGAAATTTTGTTCGTCACCCGTGCAATTTTACTATCTATATTGTATATACAGTCTTGTGTAATGTATTAAAACACATTATTTTCAAGAAATACACCACTATCGTAACAATTCTTGCTCTAAACAGTACATCATCGCATCTGAATACGTTGTAATGGTCTACTTTTCTTAATCGCAACCGAATGCGTCGTAATGTTCTATTTTCTTAGGTACTTCATGGTTATGCATTAATTCCATCTGGTCAACCCAAGACACCTAATTTACGGTCAACGCACCTGCACTTTGAAGGTCCTTCGTCTATCTAATGCAGTTTGCCTTGCCCCTTCAATATTATTTGTCTAAACAACATAATAACCTAGTCTTGTTATATAGTCTTGTTATATTCTGGCAATCTCGTTTAACCTTGACGCAAAACTAGGATTTCTTACTATCGCTAATGATACAGTTACAGAATGACAGGTAATTAGTGAAGGATAATATATGGCTAGATTTTAAGGTAGCATAAAAACGATCAGCTCTTTTTCATAAAAACAACGGTTGATATACAGATAAAGAGGATAATAACTGTCATTCGTATGACATGCCACTTGCTTCGTTAAATTGTGATTTATTAAAGTTAAATAGCTTATTATGTATGAACACATACTAAAGACGTCCAGTTTTTTTAACTTTTCATTGAAGATGACCGTTACCAAAGCTTTCATCTATATTCAAAAGTAACTAGTGAATAATATTTAGATACACTTTTTTATGCAAGCTTTTTTGCCTATTCACACTGAGAGTATACCAGGCATTTCTTGGCATTAAGGAAGTTGAGTGATCGATCAATCCCACCACGCGATCAATTATTGCAAATAGGTCTTCCATAGTACGGGGAGCAGCTCAAGATAACCAAAATTACCAAAGTTACTAACTCATCCCAAGACCATAGCGAAAATTAAATGCCAATAGTTAAATTCTTTGCCATAATGAGTTTCACAACAGTGAATTAACTTCAACTTCGGTAGTTTATAAGTAAGAAAAAGCTGCTGCAGACCACTGCAGCTGGTATTATTTTATTGTACACTCGGCAGCACATCAAGTTAAACAGTTGAACTGCGATAACAGCTTTTATTACGTGGGGCATAAAGGCGGTCTCAAGGTCAACATGTATAGCCTGATGTGCCGCCGTGTGTACTACCGAAAACATGTTGTTTTAAGGCTTCAACTTTTTTTGCATTATCGTTATTATTCTCTTACCAGCAACGCGATATTGGGCACGTAGATAAAGACGTCATTGGTGTTGGCCAGTGACTGGTCTTCAACGAATTTCAGCTTGATGTTAGGGATCATCGTCATCACACCCCGCTCCTTGTCCAGCGTGATGTTGCTGTTGGTACGGAACTCCCTGCAAACAAGACGGAGACGTGAGACCTGTTTTGGGATCCTGTATTTGGGGTTTGGAATTTAGAAGGTTATCAAATCGACTTGGCGATCGAAACTAAAGAAGAGAGATGCCAGGAACGCAAATTCAATGATCAAAATATTTGATATTTCATCTAAATGATAGTCAGAATATTTAGTTTAGAGGGAAATTCAGAGGGAGAGAAATGAACCGGATACGTTTCACTTCGACCCCATTGTTAATTAGACAGATTAATTTGAACCACTTGAATGTAAAAATGATATGGAGTAGTATCATTCCTTGAGTGCAGTGTCCTCCCCATTTAGGAACGCAGGTAAGAGGAATTGGTTCCTCTCGGACCAACCTTCTAGCTGTACGGGTGGTACGTGAGTTTTCTGATACAAAGTGTGACACTTATGCCCGAATACTCGAACGCTACTTATCTTTGGGAGCGTCTCACACATCGCCCTGACACTTTAATGCCCGAATACTCGTACGCTACTTATCTTTGGGAGCGTCTCACACATCGCCCTGTCACTTTTAATGTCAAACGTATGAAAGAGATGCCATGATGTTTGAGACGCTCCCAAAGATAATTAGCGTTCGAGAATTCGGGCGTTAATGTCAAACGTAAGAAAGAGATGCCATGATGTTTGAGACGCTCCCAAAGATGATTTGCGTTCGAGAATTCAGGCGTCACTCATACAAAAGTGGCCCGATTTCTGCAACTTTTAACACATTATCCCTTCCGTCGAGCTACTCGGGTGTATATAGTTGTACAACCACATCTCCACGTACAATTGGTACGGGAGCTATTAGTAAATAATGGATGAACTGCAGACAGTCTAAGATCTTCATCAAATCAGTTGACAAAAAGAAAACTAGAGAGTTGTTGAAACGTAGCAGGCGAACCATAAGAACGATTGTAGGAGTACTGACTGGACACTGTCCACTAAACAGACACCTATCAGTGATCAAACGGACAGAGGACACAATCTGTCCGCAATTTAAAGAAAGAGAAGAAACAAGCTACCACTTCATAGCAGAATGGCCGATGTACGCATCACTGCGCTGGAAGCTCTTTGGAGCGGACAAGCTTAAGGAAGAGGATTAAACAGTTAACGATGAGTCAACTCAGCAGGTACAGTAAGCGTACAGGTAGGTTCGAGGGTCCGACGGCGGTAGGATAAACGATAACCCGCCTCCCCCTGCTCTCAGCTTTCAGGGGACTTGAGAAATTGGGTGAAATGGTTCCTAACAAGGTGACTGATAACTCGTCCGGCTTTGCTGGCGTCTCCCCTTCTAAATAATAATAAATAATTGTACATAAGGTGAGACACTTACTCGTACAGAAATGGTCCGACTTCTTCAACTTTTAGTACAGTCTCGTTTCCGTCGAGATATTCGGGAACATTGGTGTAGTTGTACACCCACACCTCTGCGTGCAATTGGTATGGGAGCTCCTCCCATGTTTTGTAAATGAATGAACCTTCTTTTAATTCAAACCACTGCGAACAAAAACAAATAAGTGTTAAAAGTTTTGTATACCTACCTACCCTTCTTTCTAGCAACAGGTCACAACGTTGAAATAATAACAAGAAAAAAACTTAAAGATCTTTTGTTAGTAAGTGCGCAGAACGGTTACGTAGTTTGATTTTTTTTATTATTATTTTCATTCAATGTGTGTAACGTTTCCGATGTTTATTCATTTATTGTTAATACTAGCCTTCCGCCCGCGGTTTCACCCGTGTTAACTAGGCGACGTTATCCCGCGCAAAACTGATATTTGTATGGGAAACAAATTACAAAGTAGCCTTATGTCACTCTCCAGGGTGCCTACCATCAACTCTAACTGCGGTTTTGTTTAGGACCTAAAGTGATCTACTTCGCTTATTCGTATCACGATAGCTTAATATCAATGACAGCGATTCAGAGATCATTCAATGACATTTCACAGCCGCTGAGCTGTCATCGATTCTTAATTGACTTATAACTCGGCCAAGCTAACATGACACCTGCAGGTTATACCCGTCCCTTTCACTCTCCGGGCATGCCAGAATCGAGTGAAAGAGACGGGTAGAAGAAATAAGGACACAAATCCTTCGGTCATTCACATTTAGCAATTCATTTGCGATCCAGTTTTTAGACGGTCATAGTACGAAAGAAAGCAATTCATTTTAGGAGCCTATTCTGCATCGCGCTATTTTTGAATCGCTCTCTTAAAGTTGATGGTGGCACCGTTATCCCGCGCAAAACTGATATTTGTATGGGAAACAAATTACAAAGTAGCCTTATGTCACTCTCCAGGGTGCCTACCATCAACTCTAACTGCGGTTTTGTTTAGGACCTAAAGTGATCTACTTCGCTTATTCGTATCACGATAGCTTAATATCAATGACAGCGATTCAGAGATCATTCAATGACATTTCACAGCCGCTGAGCTGTCATCGATTCTTAATTGACTTATAACTCGGCCAAGCTAACATGACACCTGCAGGTTATACCCGTCCCTTTCACTCTCCGGGCATGCCAGAATCGAGTGAAAGAGACGGGTAGAAGAAATAAGGACACAAATCCTTCGGTCATTCACATTTAGCAATTCATTTGCGATCCAGTTTTTAGACGGTCATAGTACGAAAGAAAGCAATTCATTTTAGGAGCCTATTCTGCATCGCGCTATTTTTGAATCGCTCTCTTAAAGTTGATGGTGGCACCCTGGTCTCAAATACCAAAAGTCACGTCGATCCGTTTTAACGTGAAAGACGGACAAATAAACAAACATACTTTTACATTTATAATACTAGTATGGATTAAGTAAGAATAAGTAGGTATCGATAATGTCTCGAGTCTTCTAAATCAAGAATCGACGATGTCGTAACATTTAGTGCGTCGAGCTTGGCCTTGTTCGAGATCTAGGCCTAAGCTAGGCCTAGAATGTTAAACTATTTTTGCACAATTTAATCACTTTAATTTATAATGACCAAGAAATGTATATGCCGCAGCCAAATGGTTGAATCCGCCATTCAATTAAACGCCTAGGCCGATCATATTTTCCGTGAGCGTTTTTATCTTCCCATAAGTTATTTTAATTTTTAGTTTTTTGCATTCACAAAGCAATTTTTATTACTGAAAAATGAAAAATGAAGTATATAGAAACAAATCGACCCGTCTCACAATCCCAGTTTTTCTAAATACTTACTTCATTTTTCATTTTTCCCATAAGTTGACGGAGACACAAAAAGAAACACGAAATTTAAGACAACTTAAATTTCTAAACTATCACGTGTTCTACAGGACTTCCGAGGGGTACATGCTGCCATACTTAACCATCCGGCGGATTCAACCATCCTCCTGCGACATATACATAGTTAATACATAGGGCACACTGAAAGTTCTGCGCTCCTGGCCGCTCATAAATGTTTAAATTTCGAATGTTTTATTTAGTAAAACTTAGGAAGCTTAATGATGGTTAAAAAAATTGGCGGGAAATCGCGCGTCTTCTATCACAACACAAGTAGAAGTTCGTTGTTCCATAACAAGAATGGAATTAACGGGTTTATATGATCGAAGAATTAACGCGAAAAGATTTAGGGCGATGATTTTTTTTACAAGCTTTTTATTAACTTGCCATGTTAGTTAGTTAGTGGTGGACAAATCTTGCAAGCTTAATTTGACCCACTTCGCAGTGTCCGATGGAGCGAAAATTTGTGGTTTGGTTTAGATGACAATACAATATTTAAGTACAGTCAGCAAAAAGCTTGCCACTAAAATGAATTTTTTACTAAAAACTTATTATGACTTCAAGAGTTCACTAACTCCGCAGTCCTACTGCACTGCTCGTCTTCAAAATGCTTTTGGGAGGGAAGCATCCACAGAACACAGGAAGCACCTCATTTGAACACTGTAAGGCGTTGGTAGGCAGAATTTGATCGAGGCCGTGTTTTTCTCAATGATGAAATTCGTGAAGGTCGGCCCTAAACTGCGATCACTGAGGAAAATGTGGCTATTGTGAGGCAACTAGTTGAAGAAAACCGGCGTATAACCTATGAGAAGAATCGAGAACATTTGAGAATTGGTATGAGCCAAATTAAAAAAAAAACAACAACATAAAGTTAGAAAACTTTGTTGCCGTTGGATTCCTCGTGAATACCCCAGAACAAAAACGGAGTGGAGTTGATTGGTGTAAGAAAATGTTGCTAAAGTACTATCACGGACGTTCAAATGCTGTGTATGATATTGTGACAGGAGATGAAACATACAAAAGCAAAAGCAACAGTCTTCTGTATGGCGTATGGGAGTTCGAAGGCGAAAGTAAACCAACAAAATTGAGGCAGGCGAGAAGCGTAGGCAAAGAAATTATTACGTTTTTTTTTCTCCCGGTCGGGTCCTGTCTGCACGATCCCACTCGAAGAACCAAAGACAGTTTATGCTAAATGGTACACCACTATTTGTTTGCCCAGTATCTTTGAAAAAGTTAGAGAAAAACGACAAACGAAAACGAAAACGAACAAGGCAAAGTCATATTTATTTAGCTTCTGAAAAGATAGAGCTAGTGACCTATCCCCAGGGTTGGAAAAAACCTGTTTTTTATTTTATAAAACAAACAGTTCAAATTGTATTAAACAAGTGTTCTTTTTGTTCTTTTTAGTTTAGGGCATTATTTCAAATTAATTCGACCTTTAATGTTTCATTCCTAGATAAGATCTTTTCAAATTCGCCATACCTAGTAAATTAAATATTAACAAAAAACGATCAATGAATAAACATTTTTTTTAATTAGAAGCTTTTTATTAAGTTGCCGTGTTAGTTAGTTAGTTAGTGGGGGACAAATCTTGCAAGCTTAATTTGACCCACTTCCCAGTGTCCGATGGAGCTGAAATTTTGTATACTTACAGGTTTGGTTTAGATGACAATACAATATTAAAGTACAGTCAGCAAAAAAGCTTGTCATAAAAATGAAATTTTTACTAAAAACTTATTTTTTTTATTAACTTATCATGTTAGTTAGTTAGTTAGTTAGATGTGGACAAATCTTGCAAGCTTATTTTGACCCACTTCTCAGTGTCCGATGGAGCTGAAATTTTGTATACAGGTTTGGTTTAGATGGCAATACTAAATTTAAGTACAGTCAGCAAAAAAGCTTGTCTTGAAAATGAAATGTTTACTAAAAACTTATTTTAAGTGGACTACATAGGAACTTTCCTAGCGGGACTATACCGGCGGGAAATTACCTATGAACTATGAATTCTATTCTATGATGAACAGGAGAAACCCCAATATATGGGGGTATTAAACGTGTGATAAAAACACGGTTTAACACTGTTTTAAACATGTGTTTTAAAACAACATGCCAACCCTGCCCATCCCGCACATAGTCAAGACCTGGCACCATACGATTTCTTTATTAACCCAAAAACTTCGATCAATAGAAATAGGTGTTATTGTTGGAAAATCAAAAATTTTATGAGAGACATGACAATTAATGGTCCTCGTGTTTTCAAAATGGCTTGACAGAAAGAAAATGTGTTTAAAATGTAATGGAGAATGCTTCGTAAAACAGTAAATACATTACTTTACACGAGTTACGCAAAACTTTCAGTGTACAGTCACGAGCAATAATAATTATATATGCAACATAGAACTTTGTCACATTGAAGCGTTACGAAGGAAAACGATCAGTGTCACAGAAGTCATTCAATATTGTAATATGACATAGTCCTATATTATATACATATTATTGCTCGTAACTGTACACCTCGTATATTATATGGATGTAATGAATTTAAAGTCCCCGTAACTAATCCACTTTTGCATAGAAAATTAGCTAACGAAGCACTGATTGTTCCTAAAATTGTAAATTATTATGGTGAGAGGGCCAGACAGTATATTGTTCCTAAGATATATAACAATATACCCTTATGTATTAGAAAAAGCACCAGTAAAAATGTATTCAAACGTAAATTAAAACAATATATATTAGATAAACTAGAAGTTTAATGATAGTCGAGCTGAAGTATATAGTTTCAATAAGTATAAGTATAAAAAAATATATAAATAATGAAAATTGTTTAGTAAAAGATAATATAATTCATTAATATAAGTAACTTAATTCTAAGTAAAGTGTCTAAAAACAGTATTTAAGAACTAATAGGGGAGTCTTCTTCTGCCAACAAACTGTGATACAGTTTGGCGGAACTGTATGTAAAATAAAATGTACTGTTTCATGTGAATAAATGCTTTTTTTTTTTTTTCGAATTCATCAATCAAAACCAACGGTTTATTGGTCGGCCAATTTATAAAAACAGTAGTGACAACTTTGTTTAATAATATTTTAATTTATTAAAATTATTGAAATGTCTACAGTAATCCTTTTTGGAAGTGACAAAGAAATACTATCTGTTAGTTTATCAACAAGGAAACGACTTTAAATAATTATGAGTTATATGCGAATGTTACGGATAAACATTAATCTATGGGACATTTTTTACATTACTAGGTTTTTTCTTACGTGGATTTAACACCGAATGACGTCAATTTGTTGTATAACAAATGCATGGTTAGAGCTGTTGCGCACTACGCCCGATTCTTATTCGATTCTTATCAGTCAAATGACGGTCCGGCGTGGTCATAGAACTATTTGTATGGTATGGTAGTTAGCGCACTAGATCCGATTCTAGTTATACGTATTCAATCCGGAGTTTTTACGATCCGTCATTTCACTGATAAGAATCGAATAAGAATCGGACGTAGTGCGCAACCGCTCTTAGACAAGTTGTTTGTAATTACTAAAACTATTTATTTCCAATTTAACTGAGGTCATAAAATAATATTAAATCATATTAAAATCAGACTTTGTCCTTACGGTTCGTTTATGTCATAATTTGCAAGCCTTCCTGAATTCTGATGAATTTTCGTATACAGGTAAGTATTTGTTTTTGTACCTACTAGGGGTATCTAAAACATACATTGATAGATAGATAGATGATTTATTTGCACCAAACATGCACACATAACAAAAATAATTAAAAAAAAGAAAATTAAATACTAGAAAATAAACAAAGTTAAACTAATCTTATAAATATCATTTTGTGTGCCGTAGCGATGCAAAAAGGCGAAAACTCAGTGGTAGTACATTACTCATAGAGTAAATCAATGATTTTCAGTTTCATTGTTCGGCTCACTGGTTAATATTCCATTAATAATAAATTATTACAAACTCAGTCCTAAAAAGTAAAATTAAAAAAAAAAGAACTAAATCTCGGTAACTGCAAAATAACACAATCTACCGGTTTAAATATTTAAAGACTTTTGTATTTCAATGAGCGATTTTCTGAGAGGCCATTTAAAAAAAAAAAGCTTCCAATTGCTTCACTAGATGGCGTTGAATAAGTATGTACATGTCTATGGTATATTTTGGTATGAAACATATTTAAATTAATTACTTTTTAAAAACCCAAAGGAAACTAATAATATATTAAATAAGTACTACTGTGAGGAACAGAAACGAAATAGGTAAATTTAAAGATTTAGATAAATAAATAACATCTGTCTGACGTTCCGTTTTACGTAAAAAAGTCGCGTCAAAGTAAAATTCATAACGTTCCGTTCCTTCTAACTGCATAGGTGGGACAGCGCCATCTAGTGACTGAGCTTTCAGAAAATCGCCCATTGCAATAATTATTAGTATTGTTATAGTGAACAATGATTTTCTCTTTCATTTATAACGTCTATGTGCATTTTATATACAAATGAATACCCATATATGTATGAAAAGATAAAATTAAAAACAGACATTAGAGAAAAAAATTTGTTTGTTGCCAGATCTTCTTAGAATAAAGACATGAGTATGTACAAAAAAGTTTTTAAACACTAATGAATAGTTTGAATAGTAGTTTAAAACCTATTCAAATGCATTATTAGATATTTTTTTCATTCGACAAGTTGCAATTCTTGATAACAAACCTTGGGTCGGTTTGGCCGGCCTTGCCTTTTAGGAAACTTTTAGGTTTAAATAGTTAGTCACCGGACACACAAACAATATTTGACATGCACAGATAAGCTGTAAACGTCAGATTAAGTTAACAGAAACCCCAGGTTAGCGAGGTTAAAAGTCAAGGATTATAAAACGCTACAAATAGTCAAATATTTATTGCATTTATACATAGGGAAAATGGCACTTTAAGAATTTAAGTTTTGAATGTTTAGTGCTTTTTTCTTTAGTGAGTTGCGATGACTTTGCAAAATGTTCGCACTCGAGCTCGTGTGTAAGTACTTAATTAATCAAAGGTATAGGTATACATATACGACTGAGAAATAGTTTGTTCCGAATCGAGAGTAGAATCGATTCCACATATTTTTGATAGGGTTTAAATTTTTCAATAAAATTGTTTTCATTTTTTGCCGCAACTAAAATGTTTGTGTTAACTGCCTATAGTACTAGGTCTTATGGCGATATTTCGTCGGAAAGCAATCAACAATATTAGTGGATAAAAAGATACCCCACGGAACAATTATCTTTTTTAATTAAGTAAAATCCAACAAATTTCTCAATATTTTTTCAAGCAAAGATAATATTTGGGCATTTTTAAATGTATTATCTTACAATATATTTTTTCTTTGATAGATTATGTAATTATCTTTCATTTGACACCTACTTTATCAAAATCGGTGCGGTGGTTTGGCTTGTAGAATTTTTGTAATTATTTTTTTAAAGAAGTGGCGCCATCTCTGTTCCTAAGGGATGAAACTTTCGCTGCTGCGGGTGAAATCGATTATTTTGGTCCCTAGTATCACCATGCAAAGCGGCTTTCCTTTATCACAAAGTGCAGCTTTTTTTCCATAAGACCTAGTATGTACTACTATTCATTCAATACGCGCGCGACCCATCACGTGCTCTCTTACGTTTAAAGTAGAGATTAAAATCTGTCAGAAAGTCACGGAGACTTATGTGTCGGTACAAATATCTTGGAAGTTTCAATAAAAAAACTTTTTTAATTGGATTCAATTTAATATAAAACAAATTAGTTGGGGTGTATGAGGTTTTCGGTTATTGAATAAACACGTTGTATTGACCTAATACCATGAAAAGTGAGCCACAACCAGCTCCAATGGGACTCGAACCCACGACCTTTCTCTATCCGGGCGACAGCTCTAGATGCGCTAAATGGATAGCAAAAGGTCATGGGTTCGAGTCCCATCGGAGCTGGTTGTGAAACAGGTCGATTTTTTTAAATTTTTCAATAATAAAAATTGTATTGTGAATGCAAAAAAGTAAAACTTTAAATAGTTAACTCGCTTTAATTTTTTTGATTATTTCTTTTCTTTCTTCATGGTATAGCCTTCGCTCGAACCATTATACACGGTAATTTTTTATTACACCGGATAATTTTAGGGATTATTCTACTCATAAAAACAATCAACTTTTAAAACTTATCATCAGGTGTGATGAAGGCTAAGTGCTACCCCGTTGTGATTAAATAAATAAATAAATAAATAAATGGGATCAACACTGAAATCCATATACTTTGATTAAATATTTTTGCACTTTTGTGTGGAACAGCTGATTTTTCCCATAATAAAAGTTGTTTGTTTTCATGAGTAGAATATACCCTAAAATAATCCGAGGCGATAAAAAAATCACCGTGTAGGTAAAACAAAACAAGGATAATTTTAGCATGCATTTACACCGCGTAATATTCCGATTTGTTCAGATAATTAAGACCTGACTGTTTGTTTTGGATATGTCTCCATCAGTATCGGCGTTACAGCGATAAAAACTGGTTTTAAACATTAAAGTATGTGGTAGATAATTTACCGATTACATCAATGATTTTATACTGTAATAAAGTTGTTGCATATTTATTGATTTAAAAATAGTCAATATTATATCTTGAAAGGTCATTACCAATAACCCAGAAGTTTGAACGAAATAACCTTGTTTTAGATCCAATGTCTTTATCCTTGCTTGGCAAAGCCTATCATAAAATTTATTTGGCTTACTATATTAAGGCACTGCTTTAAAGAGGCAGTTGTAAATAGCAGTTTTGGTAAGTTAAAGATTATAAATGGCACGTTTAATAACTAGTTCAGCTGTTAAAACTAAGCAGTAAAGTAAACAAAAATGAGTAATAAAAAATAATGAAATGGATCAGTGAATAATAGGTCTTTACCTATGAAATTGCCGTTTTCTATGGGGATATTGTAGGAAGTTGGAATTAGCATACAAAGATATTTGGGGATTTCTTGGACATGTGAACTCCGAATTCAACGAAACTTTCGAGATATGATCAGTCAAAATTAATCTAACTATTGCCTATAATCTCATTTAATAAACTGTCTTAGAATAAAAAAAAAACTGTTCAAAGCTGTCAAATTGACGACAACCAAAGAGCGGTACTTTGAAGCAGTTATAACAATTTTAGACGCATGTTTAATTATTCTTTACTTAGATGTTTAACATGACGACATACTCTATTTTCGAAACAGACTATTAATTTTGATATATTGATATTAATTAAAAATTAGAGACCAATAAACATGTGAGAAAAAGACGGCAATTTCATATGTAAAGACCTATTATATAATTCAGCAGGAAAATAATTAAATGAGCGGTAAAAATTATTAAACGAGCGGTTACGTGTGGGCAGTAATAAATCGGAATTTTTCGGTAAGAAATCTCATCTAAGCAATTCTATAAACAATGAATCTTGGTAGGTAGATGAATTCTTTAACCCGCACTAGGTTTATTATTTTCACAAAAAAATAACCACGAAATTAAAATTTAAAATTTCTAACATATCACGTGTTCTACAGGACTTCCAGTAAACTTGCTCACTTCTAACTTTTAAAATAAAAAGTAAAAAATCTAAAAATAATAATTGCTCACCGTGAAATGCCGAACTATGTATCTAACTGCCCATTCCATCATTTTACTGGCCATTCATTTATTACACTGCTCGAACAATTTTTGAGTCTTCATTGTAGGATGAATTAACCGCTAAATTTTCTTTTAATTACTATTCATGTTTTACTGCTGTAGTAAATTTACAACCACCCGAAAATTAAGTAACTGCTCAAATATTTTTTTCAACGGATCATAATCAATAACATACCAAATGTTTAAAGAACAGTTGGAAAAAGTTTTGTCCCATATATTAATATTGTAAGTACATATGTAATTTAATTATAATTTGAATACCTGATAGCTTTATTTTGCACAGTTATCGTCGAAGGTAGTCTAAATTTAAAAAAATATATTTTGATTTCAAAATTGTACGATCGGATTAGGAACACAGACGTCCTAAACATTTTATCGACATATTACTCGGATGAGGTACACACGTGTGCCTCAGCCAACCACTCGAAAAATTACGTTACAATGCATTGTAATTAATAAAGTTTAAATTTCGATTTCCGCCACCACAAGTTCGAGTCAGACGGGTGTCAAGTTGTTGATGCAACTTGACACATCTCATGACATCTCCGAGCGTATAGTGCGACAACGTTTTTTGTTCCGGTGATAATCTTTGGAACTAAAACAGTTTTCATACGACAGTCTATTTTGACAGCTAATTTCGTATTGCAAGTGGTTCCTCTGTCACGGATGTCACCGGATCAGACAGGATTGTGGGACTGTATAGGTTCATTTTATAACGTTAACTTAATAATGTGTTTATTAAGTTTATAGGTATTAGATTATTTATTTATAATCAGCGACTATTATCTGCGTAGATTAATGATCGTAGCGTTTTAATAGTCTCAAACATTTTAATAGTATAGGTGTAATAAAAACACAATAGAGGTGTAGTTAAATCAACGCAGGTTATATTCAATTACAATAAAATTAGTGATAAAATAAACGACCGATTTGGCGCAGTGGTACGATACCTGGCTTCCATAGATCTTGGGTTCGATTCCCGAACAAAACATATATTTAAGGTTTAAGGTTTAAAGACTTTATTTTCAATAAAGACTTACATAAGTCACTTACATGAAAATAAAAAGGATACAAAAGTTATTTTTCTTATACATCACCACCAAGCCTTAAATACCTACTAGTGGTACCTATAGGTACCGAAACTTAGGTATAAAGTTCGAAATTTTCAATTATATATGAAGACAGTTTGGACTTAAGCTGTTATATAATTTTATATCTTTTATGTAAGAAGGTAAGCTATTGTACAGTTTTGCTCCCTCAAAGGTAAAACGTTTTTTAGCATAATTTGTACGTGCCCATGGCAAGACAAGTAAGCTTGGCCGACGAAGACTGCGTTTGCTGATTTGAGATTTTTTGGTGAAAGTTATGTTGGTATGAATGTTTTTATTAATAACTAGCTTTCCGCCCGCGGCTTCGCCCGCGTGCACTACACGACGTTATCCCGCGGGAATGTGATGTTTTTCCGGGATTAAAAGTAGCCTATGTTCCTCTCCAGGCTACAAAGTATCTGTGTCCCAAATTTCAGCCAAATCCGTTCAGCCGTTTTTGCGTGATTGAGTAACAAACATCCAAACATCCAAACATCCAAACATCCAAACATCCAAACATCTAAACTTTCACATTTATAATATTAGTAGGATTTTTCGAATCAAAAGGCAAGTGCTATACACGTAAAGTTGATTTCTGTTCATTAATTTGGTTTCTTTGAAAATTTTTTCGGTAGGTGTTAGGGGTAACGAAAAAGTGTTTTTATTACTTTATTTTGCATTCTTTGAAGCTCCTGTAGCCTTGTCTTACCGGCAGTGCCCCAGATTTCAATAAGGTATAGTAGATGTGATTTAACGAGAGAGTTATAAATATTGTAGCGTAATTTCCTAGGGATGCATTGACTTACGTTACGTAGTGCACCAGTGAGCGAAGAAAGTTTGCTCTTAATATAATCGATTTTTATTTGTGTGCATGAATATGTCTATTTATCTTAGTCTGGGTGTTTTCTATGTAAGGATATTAAGTATGTATTTATAAAAACAGTATTTACGGTATATTTTGTCCGTTAACTAGTTTCCATAACACAGTTTCTGGAAACTACTTATGAGCTAGAATCTAGCTCTAGCTGCTAGATAATTGGTGTAATTGTAAGAAATTTATTTCTTATTATTATCTCCTTTAATCCATTTAAAATACATACCTACAAATTAATATTTCTAAATATTAAATTTTTATAATGTATATTTAACACAAAAATATTACAAACTTAAAGATTTTTTTACTGAACGAGACCACAAAGTAACTACGCGGGCGGGCGGTCGCCCTCGAGACCTAAGAGATTTTATCATCCTACTAAAATTATAAATGCAAAAGTGAGTATGGATGTATGTGTGTTAGTCTTTCACGCAAAAACTACTAAACGGATTTGGTTGAAATTCGGCACACAGATAGTTAATAGCCTGGTTTAAAACATAGGATACTTTTTATCCAGATATTCTCACGGGAACGGGAACCACGCGGGTAAAACCGCAGGCGGCCGCTAGTCTATACTAATATTAAAGAGGAAATATTTAATTGTTTGTTTGCATCGAGTAGGCTCCGAAACTACTTGACCGATTTAGAAAATTTTTTCACCATTAGAAAGCTACATTTTATCCCGATATTCAAACGGGAACGGGAACCACGCAGGTGAAACCGCGGGCGGCCGCTAGTCTTTAATAAAAGTAAAATCCTTCCTATATTTTCCAGTATTTTTACAGATTTCATCGTATCTATATTCTAAGTTTTAAATAAGTAGGTAGCATTGTTTAAAAAGTTGAAAATAACACTTTTATCGTTCTTGGGTCACCGTTTTAACTAATGTTTTTCTAGGTTATCTTTATGTTTAAAATAAGCATTTGGTGGCGTAGTTGCGCTCAGCCTGCGATTACGATATTAATCACGTCTCGTAATATTCACCGGATAAGTGCGGGCGCACATTGGGCCACTAGTTGCGGCCACCAAACGCGACCATAAGCTGCGGACGAGTATTTTCATACATTTTGTATAGCATCGGCGCAAACCGAGCGATCGAGTGGCCGCGTTCGAGCCACATAAGTAACATAGTAAAACCAAATAAGTACGTTGACTTCATACATACTATAGGTATATATCATATACTTAATCATACTACCTAGACGTCTACGTCGTCGGCCTACTGTATGGAAAAATTGGTTATACTGTGGTAGTGGCTCAGTGGCTGCGACAGGTGGCCGCTACTAAGCCACCAGTGGTCGCGATTAGTGGCCGCGATAGTGGCTCAATATGCGGGCGCTCTAAGTGACCAAATTTAATTATATCGAGGGTCATAATATATGCTTCGAAAGGCACGTAAACCTGCTGCCCTCGGCTGCATTTGTAGCTTCGATCAACAATAACACCTAGGTCTAGGTGGTCTAGATACATAGTTGGAGAGACCAACACATTTTTTTTTTATCCACAACGTGGTAGCATAAGTGGTGATAAGGCCGAAGGTAGACGCGCACTACTCCCAGAATCCTCAATCACTGAGGAACTGGCTATCTCATCTCTAACTGCCGGAACACAATAATGCTGAAAACATCATTGTTATGGCGTCAGACTTAGATAAGATAGTGGTAGCTAGCCAGGCGGACTAAGAACAAGTCCTACCACCAACCAAACCGAATACAGTATGTACCCCCACTGGGAATCGAACCCGGGACCTCTAGGTCTGAAATCGGTGGTATGAACCACTAGACCACGGAGGTGGTTAAAATGGGTTATACTCCCACTTGAGCCACTTGCGAGTAGCTGTATGTTTATAAATAGTTCCTGTCATGTATGACGTAAGATTATAAATCGCTATTAAGGCGCCGATTCCCCAAATTGGGTATTTTTATTTTTTTATTTATTATATTTATTTTATTTTGTAATTTGGGACATCAAACAGTTGTACATTAAATATTACTAACAAGAGGAATATCACAATATATGTATATATAAACAAGTAAATGTACAACCCACACCAATGTCCACGAATAAAGTAGCATAAAGAAACATTATAAAAAAACGCGCGTCTAAACGAAACGGTAACACTCAAAAACCACACGTTTAAGCTAGAATTTTGTATACTTATATTATATTTATTTATTTTTTATTTCGACTTTTCATACAACATTGCAATTGCCATTTTTTTAAACTTAAATGCGGACAAAGTAAATATTTCAATATCTATGAAGTGTGAGTTGTATATATCTAGTAGGCGGCGGACAGGTGCTCGCTTTAAATTATGGATTACTCGCAAATCACAAGTACCTACTTAAAATTTGAAAAATATATGTTATTTTACAGTTATTTATCTAGTGCTTCCGGCCGTTTTTTTCGATTGGTGATATTTTACTGTGTCAAATAAAATCCCAAAAATCCGTCTAATAATAATTCAAATATCATATTACTTGCAGTATAATTGGTTTTAGTTAATGAAAAACATATGAAAATAATTGTCTTTGAATAGCCGAGGGATTCCGGCCGTCATAAATAAGATTTTCTTATT
The DNA here is from genome assembly GCA_949710035.1 of Crambus lathoniellus. Classification (NCBI taxonomy): domain Eukaryota; kingdom Metazoa; phylum Arthropoda; class Insecta; order Lepidoptera; family Crambidae; genus Crambus; species Crambus lathoniellus. The sequence continues at coordinate 2,049,563 of OX453307.1, read as the reverse complement.
ATTTAATTTTTAATTGAATTTTAAGTGATTTTCGATTCGCGGGGCACTCGCGAGTTCACAGTTCACTGCCGGCTGCCGCTGGGTACGCGCGAAGTGTATAGAGCGCAGCCGAGCAAGCGTTAGCGGCCTATTTCGGTCGGGATTCCTCGCCTTAACCTTTTTTCTCCGTGTGGCCGTTTGTCTACGACGTCCGTCTCGCCGGATCCGTCTAGTTAAACGGACCGAAGAAGCGGTTCATATATTTGTATTGACCGTCTGTCCACTCGAGCCCCGGCGTCCGAGTTCCGTCATCCGTTTTTTGACGGGCTCCGGAATTTTGGCTAGATCGGATGTACCGCTAGATCGGATCCGATTCCAAGCTCGGTCCAAAGTATGAGAGTAGATTCCATATTAACTGTTTCACTCACACGCACAACCTCTCAGTACGAAGTGGCTCGTCCGGGTTCGGACGCAGTGGACAAGCGTATTCCGGTTTCCATCCGTCTAAGTCTAAACGCCAGCTTCCGTCATCCGAGAAAAAATAGGACTGGATCGTCTGTGGAAAAAACGGCCTAAAGGTGCCATAGAAAGTTTTGATTTGTCTAATCCTTTTTTTTTCTGAAAAGGTCTAGGGAGCCCTTTTCAGTTCTGCTGGCAATCCCGGAGTGCAACCCGTTGTTTTTTATCAATTTCGAAGTTCTACAGTTAGTGGTTTGAACCACTAAAAACTACGATGCAATTAGTTGACTAATTTTCAACCCGATCCGTCCAGTAGTCTGAGCTGTGCGTTGATAGATCATGTACAAGATAAAGTTCAATGTTTGCCAGCTTCTGCTGACGCTAATAACTCTTATCAATCATTATTTGATATTGTTGAAAAAGAATTTAGTAACAATTTTAAACAAAAAGTTATAAAGTGTAATGATCGTAAGAAGTTCAGTGACTGGGCCACACCTGGTATTTATAATAGTAGAAGAAAGTTATTTGAACTCTATGCACAAAAAACGACCTCCTGTGATCCTAGCTTCATTGAATATGTCAAGAAATATTCAAAAACATTTAGGAAAGTATGTGCTTTGGCAAAATCTAGGTATATTTCAAATAAAATTAAATCATCTGAAAATAAAATAAAAGCTACCTGGAGTATTATAAACCAAGAAACTGGCAAAACAAAAAGCAAAATTAATTCATTTAACTTAAAAATTAGTGATCAGACTTTTGAATCGGATATTGAGGTGGCTAGTGCTTTTGAAGGTTTCTTTGCTCGAATACCGTTAGAAACTACTAGCAGACTTAATTCTTGCCCCAACACCGCTGTCTCTCTTATGGAATCTAGTGTGAACAAGTGCCAGGAAACATTTAGTTTTAGCTATGTCACTACCGAAGATATTATTAAAGCATTCAAAGCAATAAATATTAAGAAAACAGAAGATCTCTGGGGCATATCTACAAGTATCATCAAATCAATAATTGATGTGATAGCTCCATCATTAGCAATAATTTTTAACCAATGTATAAGTGAAGGGGTCTTTCCTAATTTAATGAAGAATAGTAAAATTATTCCTCTGTTTAAAGCTGGTGACAAAAGTGACCCAGCAAATTTTAGACCTATATCCATACTACCAGCAATAAGTAAAATATTTGAGAAATTAATTTATGCTCAACTTTTAGAATATTTTAAATTAAATAGTATACTGCATGAGAAACAGTTTGGTTTTTCAAAAGGTAAAAGTACCACTGATGCTGGGGTTGCATTTCTAAAACATGTACTTGATGCCTGGGAGGACAAGCAGGATGTAATCGCTATTTTTTGTGACCTTTCCAAGGCATTCGATTGTGTTGATCACCAAACACTATTAAGGAAGTTAAAACATTATGGTGTTTCTGAAATGTCAGTAAGCCTTATGCATTCATATCTGTATGAAAGAACTCAGAAGGTAGTTATTAATAAAACTGAGTCTACCGGAGCTCCCATTACTATGGGCGTACCCCAAGGATCAATATTGGGCCCGCTGTTGTTTTTAATATACATAAATGACCTTCCTTACTACGCGAAGAATTTATGTGAGACGGTGCTATTTGCCGATGATACATCTCTAGTCTTTAAAGTAGATAGAGGTGATGACTGTTCTGACGAAGTAAATAGTGCTCTTTCAAAAGTGTCACATTGGTTTAATAGTAATAATTTATCATTAAACTCAAAGAAAACTAAGTGTTTAAAATTTTCGTTACCTAATGTAAGACAAGTTGATTTTCATATTAGACTAGACGGCGATACGGTCGAATTCATTAACAATACAAAATTTCTAGGTATTATATTAGACTCGCGACTACAATGGGATCCTCATATCGAAGCCTTGGCGAGTAGACTCAGTTCGGCTGCATTCGCAGTTAAGAAAATAAGGCTCTTAACCGATATTGAAACGGCTAGAATAGTCTATTTTAGTTATTTTCATAGTGTTATGTCCTACGGCCTTTTGTTGTGGGGCTCAGCCGCTAACATCCAAAGTATATTCGTGCTCCAAAAAAGGGCTATTCGCGCCATTTACAACCTCCAATCGAGAGATTCTTTAAGAGATCTATTTAAAGAAATAAACATTTTAACTGTTGCAGGACATTACATCTATGAAAATATAATTTATGTGAAAAAGTATTATAATACATTTGTAAAGCAGAGCGATATACATCGCTTTAACACAAGAAATAAAGATAAACTTGTCGTTCCCAAGTTTAGGCTAGAAAAATCCAGAGCCTCATTTCTGGGGAAAAGCATAGCCTTTTTTAATAAAGTTCCACAGCATATAATTGAACTACCATTGCATAAATTTAAATGTTACATTAAAGAGTCGCTGATGAGCAAAGGATACTATAATGTAGACGATTATTTGAATGACCGCAATGCATGGTCATGATGTAACACATAACATAATCACTGTTTAATATGATGTATTTTTATACTAAGCAATTGTTGTATTAGTAACGATATGTTTTTTTTTTTGTAAATGTCGTTACCTAACTAAGAAACGCTGGCAAGTTTCTTGCGCCCATTCTTCTTGTCAGTTAAAAAAGTCTTGAATGGGTGGTAGGAAAATATTGACGATTCATAAGTACATATTTATTATGTCTAAGTGAATAAAGAATATTTTTATCTTTTATCTATCTTTAGTCAGTCACCTTTCGTAGAGTTAAAAGATAGATATATCTGTATACAATGAGAGTCTGTGATAATAATATTAAGACATTAGAGAATAAGCGAATGATTATAATTTAGTTACCCGACAGGGAATCGAATCCGGGACCTCAGAGATAGCGGCAGTTTGACATCGGCGCGTACACTACGGCTACGGAGGTCGTCGAGGATGACCCATGAAGAATATAGTTAAAAAAATTGTGAAAAATAAGTAGGTATTTGAAAAAATCGATCCATCTCTCAACTAGCTATGATGGGACTCGAATCCACGAACTTTGACTGTCCGGGCAAATGCTCTAACCACTGAGCTACGGAGTAGTGACTCCCATCGTAGCTAGTTGATCATATTTTCAAATACTTCTTTTTCAATATTTTTCTTAAAAAAATTTGTTCGTGAATACAAATAATTTAAAACAATTTAAAGTTATTTAAATTTTTACTTTTTTGCATTCACAATGTAATTTCAGAATATCGACCCGTCTCACCACAAGCGCCGATTGTGAGACGGGTAGATTTTTTCTGAATACTTCATTTTCAATTTAAAGTTATTATTACATAAAGTTAAAAAAAATGTCCGTTAGATATACGCGGAAGTACCTAATACGGAAGATCCAAGTTTAACCAAATATCACATATTGATATTTCTGGCAACCGTTAGTTTACGAAACCGAAGGTCTAACAGTTATTTATGCCACTGTCATTATTACGTATTATTTTATAAGCTAAGCCAAAGTTTACATTAATTATAAGGGTACGCCTACTAAGTAATATTTATATGAATCAATCATTTGATGAATGCTAAATAGGAAGGGATAACTAGTTTCACATAAATTATATCGTCGAAATTTTCATGTCAATCATAACCAGTGATCGGATAATCGGATGCATATTTACCTAAAGTTAATATTTGGCTAACTAACTATGGAAGCGGCTTCTTAAAATGTGTTTTTTAAATATAAATCCCGGGATTCCAGAAAATTCGGGAATGCAAAGCTAGTCGGTAACATGGTGTTAAAACGAAGCCTTTAGCATGTGGTATTTATTTTTATAAATTCCGGGATTCCGGGTTTACTTACACAACTATTCATACGTATTTACTTGAAGTTTAGTTAAGTTCCCAATGCGATTTATGAGTATGTAGAGTGTTAGAGGAAGAGTAGTGAGTGTTAGTTTAAATAAAACAATAAGTACTTACAATAATACTTTATGGGTCTATATACCCTTTTCGGGTCGCTACTTGCACACAAGCAGGTATATGTATAATTTGCCGTCTCACTCGCATTCATTAAGAAATACCATAGCCTTCTCTATTGTTTGCACAGACGTATCCTTACGCGTCAGAGTGAGACACGAGACACGCCGTGCTTCCGCCCGCACACCAACCCCGGGCAGGCCCCAGTCAGGGCGTTTGTGCACTACACTGAATTTTACCGATCCGGAAAAAAACGGATGCTTGTATTTTAATAATTAATCTTTTATAATAGTAAGAATTTATTTATTTCGTGTAGTTTCATTGTTTCAAACCCTAAACTCACTGTAGTGCACAAACGCCCTCACTCGCTAAAGGTCACGCGCTATGTGCCTACCGCTAAGTAGCTCGTAACCGAGCCGATCAGCAGTGGGCTGTCGCATGCGTTTCCCGCACAAAACGCTGCGATACAATTTTATTACGTACCTAAGTATATAATTATTAAAGATAAAATCTTGACTAACGTAACGATACGATGGTTCATTATTGTAAATAGTTCACACGATTCAGAATATTTTCGCTAGTAAAATTTAATAACCGTGAGTTCAAAGATGGAATAAAAAATATAAGTAGATCATTTTATAAAATTAAAGCACATTTAATTCACTCCATTGCATTATTCATAAATAGTAAAGTTTATTTCACTTCAGCCATTTTGTTTAATTTATGTTCTTTGTACAACCTTGACGATTTCGCTCGATGACGTACTCTCGCGAAGTACGCGGAAATCTTGGCTCTTGGAGCGCGTCCGTAGAATATGTGTCTTCTTGCAGCGGTTCTGCAGCGGTTCTGCAGCGGTTTTTGTAGGCTAATATAGCGTAGGTATTTGTATAGGCTTTTGTATAGATAGAGGGATTTATCTGTTACGTAGTAACTATTTTCTAATCTTACCCCGGGCACACCTGTATTCGTCTACTGCGCAGCATTCCGCGCGAACTTCAGGACCGTCAAGTTATTTTGCGTGTACTGCACAAGCCGAGCTATGGAAATCTAGCAACGTTGCACGTGAATTGTCCATTTCTATTGACAACGCCAATGACAATACGACAAATTTAAAAACAAGAGAAAGCCTACAATACTTACGAATGCCTGACAGCCACTGAAAAGATTCCAACTTTTTATATGGAGCCTGGCATAGGTACCTAAAGTTCCAAGTACCTTACCTACCTAAAAATGACAAGTTTTAATATACTAAGTTTTATTATACACATTCAAAGTGAAATATTTCAAAAAGTACATCATTTACGACTTTTTGTCAAAGATTATTTGTTGTTTAAAAATGTTTTCTCTGTTGATTGGTGTATGTTTCATAGGTGTACACCAAAATATGACGTTTAGGTAACATACGTACTTGCAACTTTAAGTATGCCAATGAGTTACGTTCGTGGTAGGAGGCAGTGAAGTTACATAGATACTGTGTTTCCTAAACATTCAACTTACTTAGTCCTTTAATACGATAGGTAGGTACAGGTACTACTGTTAGTTGATCGCGGGATTTTATTGGTGATGCTGTTTTACTTTAATAATCAAGAACTTGAATGGTTTTTCTTTATAATTTCTTATTTATTATTCGTTTGAGATATGTTTCGAAACATGAAAAAGTATGTGAAGAAATGTAAAATTATAAAGGAGTTATTATTATTTTTAGATATATTTTTGATACAAAAGTGCATTCCATTTTAGCCAACATCTGAATATATGTACTTAAATACCAGATTTGATTCTATATAACCAAAACACTATATTTGTCAATTCCGAAATCCCGGGATTTTTCGATACAAAAGTGCATTCCATAACAGCCAACACCTCAACTTTAGGTAAATATGCATCCGATTATCCGATCTCTAGTCATAACATTCCTAAGAGCGAACGCGCACTTGTGATTTTTAATCGGGTGGCAGTGCGCGCACTGACGATTAAACTATCGACCGATCAAACTATCGTAAATCACTGGCCGATAGTTGTACGATCCAACTATCGCACAACTATCGGCCGGGCGGTAATGTGCATCGAGGACTATGTGAGCGCGCGCACTGCATTCAACTAAACTATCGCCCAACTATCGGTAGACTGCGCATTCAGTATCTTACTTTCGAAAATGACTGTTCAATAGCTGTACGACTATCGGACAACTATCGCACAACTATCGGACAACTATTGCGCAACTATCGGCCTGTGCAAGAAGGGCTATGATGTGAGCGCGCGCCCGGATTCAACTAAACTATCGACCAACTATCGGTCGACTAAAAATCACAAGTGCGCGCAGGCTCTCAAAACCAAAATATCGGTCGACAGTTTGATCACGATCGTCTTACGATTCCGACTAAACTATCGGTCGACTAAAAATCACAAGTGCGCGTTGGCTCTAACAGAGAGATTCACACGTTTTTATAAGTTTTTTAGGCGTTGTATTGGCCTTACAAAAAAAAATTAAGTAGGTATGCAAAAAGTTACAAATTTAGTCTAGTTTTTTTTAAATACTACGCTTGTTTACGAGCAGCCGGTTTTATACATAAATTAATTTGATTTGTTGTATGACGTGCACTTTGCACGTGGGTAAGGGGTCATTGGCTGGAACAATTACGTGAAAACCTGATTAAATTTGACGACCTGTTTGACGCAGAGGTCTGGATACCCTTTTATTAAGGCGCCGATTCCCCAAAATAGGGTATTTTAAATTATGGATTACTCGCAAATCACAAGTACTTAAAATTTGGAAAAATTATATGTTATTTTACAGTTATTTATCTAGTGCTTCCGGCCGTTTTTTTTCGATTGGTGATATTTTACTGTGTCAAATAAAATCCCAAACATCCGTCTAATAATAATTCAAATATCATATTACTTGCAGTATAATTGGTTTTAGTTAATGAAAAACATATGAAAATAATTGTCTTTGAATAGCTGAGGGATTCCGGCCGTCATAAATTAAATTTTCTTATTATTTAATTTTTAATTGAATTTTAAGTGATTTTCGATTCGCGGGGCGCTCACGAGTTCACAGTTCACTGCCGGCTGCCGCTGGGTCCGCGCGAAGTGTACAGAGCGCGGCCGAGCAAGCGTTAGCGTGCCTATTTCGGTCGGGATTCCTCGCCTTAATGAAGTGAGGACAAATGCAATCTTAAGCATACCCATCGCATCACCCGTCGGCATTACGGAATCAAAAAATCAACGTCAATAGTCAAAAACAAAAGAAATGCGTGGTCGGTTCATTCACCCGACTACATTTGAAATAAGTTTTTAGTAAAAAAAAAATATTTTTATGACAATCTTTTTTCCGACTGTACTTTAATATTGTATTGTCATCTGAACCAAACCTGTACCCCTAGTGTAAGTTTTTATGTCAAAAAACGCAAACTATCGTGAGTCCGTATTTATGTCAATTTGTATGAAAACTGTATCAGCGCCTCTAGCGGCGAGTAGCGCGCTTATGCAGTTTTCATACAAATTGACATAAATACGTACTCGCGATAGTTTGCGTTTGCTTGACATAAAAACTTACACTAGGGGTACTGTATACAAAATTTCAGCCCCATCGGACACTGGGAAGTGGGTCAAATTAAGCTTGCAGGATTTGTCGCCCACTATAACTAACTAACATACTAACTAACATGGCAAGTTAATAAAAAGCTTGTAAAATCGTCTTTTTTTCGAAACGCGATTTTATTGACGGCGGTAATGTAGGTAAAATTATTAATTACTTTTTCTACATTTACAATGCAATCTTGTAAGTATAGGAAAAATGTGACTTTGAAGGTTTTACTGTCATTGAACTTCCCGAACAACGACAAAATTATGTCACAATCGATAATAAAATATATGATAGTATAAGTATTACGACATCTCGAACTTCCTTACTTTGTTATCTTCGACATTTCCCAGATAAATGAATAAATAGTAGGACAAGTTGACCCATCGACATTAAAAAAAGGGTTATCTAAAGCGACAAAAAAGCAATATCTAGACACGCGGAAGCGTGTCAAAAGCCAAGTTCAAAAGCTAACAGAACTGGCGAGCAGCACCGTTAAGTGTTCTCTCGACATTCTTAACCGTATTTAGTAGGTATACACGGTAATTTTTTTATCACCCCGGATAATTTTAGGGATTATTCTACTCATGAAAACAAACAACTGAATGAATGAAATAAAAAAACTACCGTGTAGGTATAATCTGTAATACCAACGATGTCATTAAACTACCTACCTATTGACTGCAGCGATGAACTATAAAGCAATTTTCTCAGATCATTAAAAGTGTCAGATGATTACTCTGTCATCGCATTCCCGCGAAATTAGGATAAAATTGGATCATTACACTCGAATTATAAAAAAAATGCTTGAAAATTTCCGTGTAGAACCATTTGTAATACAAATTCTACAGTTAATAGTATCGGATAAAAAGCCTTGCCAAAGGAGTATACTCGTAGGCTTTTTTTCTTATTTTATTTGCTACCATACAAACTGAAACATACCCTAAAAAAACTGAACTAGATTTTTTGACAAAAATAATTTGTTATAATTTGTTTAATTTCCATTCCTCCTCCTTCCTCTGCCAGCGTTCAAAATTTAGTATGAAATCCACTCAATGTAACTACGAGAATGCTCGTAGTTGGCACTGGGCGCCAGATCATGTACTGCGAGTATACTCGTAAGTTGGCAGGGAACGGGTTAAAAAACCCGCTTATTTAATTATATTCATTTCATTACATTTAACGTCATATTAGTTAAACACTTACCCAGTTAGTGACCATCTGGACAGGGTTGATCAATATCATAATCAGACTGAACACCACCATCAGAGATCCGTAGAGTATTCTTGCGACTGGTTCTACAAGAAAAAAAAAACGTTTATAACAAACAAAGTGCTTGTAGTCCTTTCTAAGTGATATTTTTTTTTACACTACGGGGTAGCACTAAGCCTTCATCACACCTGATGATAAGTGGTGATAAGGCTGAAGGTGGAAGCGCACTACTCCCGGAATCCTCAATCATTGAGGAGATGGCTATCTTATCTCCAACTGCCAGAACACAATAATGCTGAAAACATCATTGTTATGGCGTCAGACTTAGATAAGATGGTGGTAGCTAGCCAGGCGGACTAAGAACAAGTCCTACCACCAACCAAACCGAATACAGTATGTACCCCCACTGGGAATCGAACCCGGGACCTCTGGGTCTGAAATCGGTTGGATGAACCACTAGACCACAGAGGCGGTTAAAGAATACATTTTTAATCAAAAATGTGACCAAGTAAATTTTTACTAAAATTCGTAGTTCAACTTTTTTTCATGTGAACTATTGTTAACGATACCTACAGTAAGAGAATCTTCCTCCCGCATGGACTACACGACGTTATCCCTCGGGAATGTAATGTTTTTTCTGGATGAAAAGTAGCCTATGTCACTCTTCAGCTCTCAAACAATCCCCATACCAAAAATCACGTCGATCTGTTGATCCTTTGACGTGACAAGACGGACAAACAAACAAACAAACACACTTTCACATTTATAATATTGGTATGGACAAGCGACCCGTTCCGGCTTCGGAAGGGTGTTATGCAGATCTATTTTATATATTTATACAACGTGTTAATGCAATAACCGAAAAACTCATACACCCCAACTAATTTTATTTATATAAAATTGAAATCCATTGAAAAAAAAAGTATTTTTAACAGAAACTTTCCCCTTATTCCTCGTACATTACCAAGTTTGATAACTGGCTTTCTACAAGGAAAAATAATTCTTCCTAGCTTACCAGGTTTTTAAATGGGAATTTTTTTTTCCTGGTAGAAAACCGTAATTTTATTTAGTTTTCTACGAAGAATTTTTTTTCTTCTTAGCTTACCCAGTTATCAGAGGAGAATTTTTTTTTCACCTCTCCAGCACGAAAAGGGAGCTTTTGGCGCGTAAATACTCGCAGCAAAATCGATTTTTGCTGCGAGCGTGAGGCAAAGTGCTTTTTTAATTTCTTACACCAACTTTTGAAATAATTAGGAAAAATGTAATAGAGTGACAAGGATGAGACTTTTAAAATTAATAAGTGCAAAAAAGATAGATAGATAGCTTTATGTCGTTGGACATGAATTATAAAGCATAAAAAATAAATAAAGAGTTTGGACGAAATGAGGTCGCATGCATGATATAAATATTTAAATAAGAAGAATTAATGAAATCTAATAACAAATTAGATAAATACGATAAATGTTGCATTCAATGTTGTTACAAGCTTTTTATTAACTTGCCATGTATGTTAGTTTGTTAGTTAGTGGGGGACAAATCTTGCAAGCTTAATTTGACCCGCTTCCCAGTGTCCGATGGAGCTGAAATTTTGTATACAAGTTTGGTTCAGATGACAATACAATATTAAAGTACAGTCAGCAAAAAAGCTTGTGATAAAAATGAAATTTTTACTAATAAGTAACTTATTTTTCTAACCTGTATTACTTTTCTCGCTGGTAGAGGTGAAAAGTTGTATGTTTAACACGAGAGCAAATTTTTCTGATGTCTCGTGCCTTTAAATCACTCACTGTGCTCAGTAGTCTATATTGAATCACTCGCTACGCTCGTGATTCAATTTTAGACTACTTCGCTAGTTCGTGATTTAAATTCAGCACTCGCTGCGAAAAATGGTTTTGCTCTCTTGTATAACAAATAACTATTTCCTCGTAGAAAGCTGTGAATTCAATCACAGCTTTGTTCGTGTTGTGTGTTCTACGAAGAAGAATTTTTCCTTCGTAGCCATTAGATCAGAATATCAGAAAGACCGAATAATTATTCATTTTTATTATATACTTGGATTAATTTTAATTTTAGAGGGAACAACAGTTTTATTTTATTTAATTACTAGAGGCCGCCCGCGGTTTCACCGACGTGGTTCTCGTTTCCCTAGGAATATCGAGATAAAAAGTAGCTTAAGTTATTCATTATTACATCAGCTACCTGCCAGTGAAAGTCCCGTCAAAATCGGTCGAGCCGTTTCAGAGATTAGCCGGAACAAACAGACAGACAGACAGGCAAAAATTTTAAAAATGATATTTTGGTATATGTACCGTATATAACAATATACTTAATCATTGCATGTAAGTAGTAAAAAGCAGTTATTTTAATATTACAAACAGACACTCCAATTTTATTTATTTGTATAGATATAGATTTAATAGTAAAGAGGTTATTTAAATTTTTACTTTTTTGCATTCACAATGCAATTGTTATCATTGAAGAATTGAAAATGAAATACATATTTTAGAAAAACATTGACCCGTCTCACAACCAGCTCTGATGGAACGGTTGGTTGGATGGTCTAATTATTAAAGTAAAACTTAATCTAAGTAATTATTCGGTCTATCTGATCTAATGGCTAAGAAGGAAAAATTCTTATTCTTAGAACAACACGTACAAAGCTGTAATTGAATTCACAGCTTTCTATGAGGAACAAAAAATTCTCCTTTGATAACTGGGTAAGCTAAGAAGAAAAAAAAATCTTCGTAGAAAACTAAATAAAATTACGGTTTCCTACCAGGAAAAAAAATTTCCCATTCGAAAACCGGGTAAGCTAGGAAGAATTATTTTTCCTTGTAGAAAGCCAGTTATCAAACTTGGTAATGTACGAGGAATAAGGGAAACTTTCGAGGTATTCGTGCTCATAGTACAGAATATATATTAGTACCTTACGGTCATAGGTCTCCGTGGCTTTCTGACAAATTGTAAGCTCTACTATGACGTAAGAGAGCACGTGACGGATCGCGCGCGTATTGAATGAATAGACAGTAGACATAAACATTTTTAGAAGCGGCAAAAAATTAAAAATTTTTTTTGAAAAATTTAACCCCTTTCAAAAATGTGTGGAATCGATTCTACTTCCGATTCAGATTAAACTATTTCCTCAGTTTTGCTAAAAGTATTGACACCTTTTTTTTTTAAATCACTCTCTCTTTTGATGAATATAAAATAACAGCCCTAAGAGCGTACAGACGGGCGGAAAGCACTTTGTTTTATTGTTTGTAGAATTTTAGTTAGTAATTTATATCTTACGTCGTTTCTGCACAGTAAGATTCTGTAGCTTCATGATGGATATCCTCCCCTTGCTCGGAGCCTGCTGAATCGTCATCTTGGCTCCGACCACCATCTTGATTGACTATTGTTCTCTGCAACAATAAAAACAAAATATACTAAATACTTAAATTGAAATTTGGGCTGGGCTACCTTATGGAGGGATAAGGAGAATGGGCTATGGCTACTGCTACGGCTACCTATGGCTACCCACCACGCGGGCCCAGTGTGAATAGGTGGTCCCAACGGATTAAAGTGCCTTCCGAAACACGGAGGAGCTCGAGATGAAAAGTTTTTTGGTCACCGATCCCGTGACCAACCTTTATGAAACTTGCTTAACCACAACGATCTCCTGTACCACTCGGTTTTTTCACGTGCAATATCATCGTCATTAAATTTGTGCACGAACGAAGTTTCCTAACTGGTATTTTATTTATTACTACAAGCGTCATACTTACACATTTTCGCATTTATGATATTAGTAGGGTAGGTTAGTTATTAGTTGGAAAACGTGTAAATGTCAATGCGAGTGCAAATTTGCATTAAAATTAAACCATAAAACATTATGCTACTAACTGACCACCTACATTTCATCATCATCATCATCAGCCATTTAATGGATAACGAGAATGCATCATGTCATGACCCACCACGCGGGCTCAGTGTAGATTGGTGGGTTGGGTATTAAAACTATCTCTATTTCAAATTTCATCAAAATCGGTTCAGCGGTTTTGACGTGAAAACGGAACACAAAGACAGACAAAAAAGCAAAAAAAATAATAAACAAACAAAACACTTACTTACACATTTTCGCATTTATAAAAAAAAATAATGTAGGGTAGGTTAGTTATTAGTTGGAAAACGTGTAAATGTCAAGGCGAGTGCATAAAACTTTATACTACTAACTGACCACCTTCATTTCATCATCAGCCATTTAATGTCCCCACTGCTGGGGCACTGGGCTTCCTTATCTATACTATAATATTATAAAGAGGAATGATTTGATTGTTGTTTGTTTGTTTGCATCGAATAGGCTCCGAAACTACTGGACTGATATATAAAACTCTTTGATCATTAGAAAGCTACATTTTTCCCGAGTGACATAGGCTATATTTTATCCCGATATTCCTACCGGGAACGGGTACCACGCGAGTAAAACCGCGAGGATCCGCTAGTGGATCCGAAGCACGGAGGAGCTCGAGATGGAAAGTTTTTTGATCACCCATCTCGTGACCAACCATTGCGAAAGTTGCTTAACCTCAACGACCTCCTCCACCACTTAACGGTTTTTTTTCACGTGCAATATCATCGTCATTAAATTAATGCACGTATAATGTTTCCTAACTGGTTTTATTACTACATGCATTTGTACGCAAAAAATATAATATATAGCTTCAGCTTTTATACTTAATGAATTTCATCCTGTTCTATGTTGACATGACGCTCTAACCAGTTTTTTTTGTTACTAAGTAGGTAATGGTTGACATTACCTATTTCGTAATCGCCGTTCAATAAAGGCGGTTTAGGCACAGGTTAAAAAAAATACTACGTATAAGTTAAGGTAAGCGAAAAATTTCATAACTAGGGTTCAAACAAATTTAGGATTATAGTTTTAATTGTGACCAATTTACATTTACCGTCGTCCCCACACACGTATATTTGACGTGAAAACGGACCATAGATATTTGAATATATTCATATTCATTATAATAAGGTGCTTTATTATTATCTAATAATAGCCAATGTCTATGACAAACTACTAAGATACATTTAACACTAGAATATAAAAAACAAATAGTCACCAAATTGCTCAGACAGGATGCAATTTAAAGTCTTGTCGTTTTTTTCTTGCACGAGTACCTACTGTAAAATTTATGTAATGAAATAAAACATCGTTTTGAGTGCAAAAAAACTATCTTAAACCTACTTTAAATTCATACATTTAGGCCTTTTAAATAAGCCAACTAATTTAAACCTAACTTTGGCCCAAGATGAAGAAGGTGAAGTTGATGTATACGAATATAGGGCAGAAGCCCCGGTTTTGGCCAATGTACCGGTTTTGGCCACTTTTTACTCTAAAAGTTTTTTAAACAACTTTTCGCCATTTTTGCAAAGGCAATTAAAATAAGGTATTTTAAGGTAATAATAGCAACCGTTAGAATTCCATAAGTCGTAAGTACAATTTTTTTTATTTTAAATATTTTCTGTTATTATAAATGTTTTGTACAAAAAATTTAAGAAATTTGTTTTGGATGAAATACTTTATGAACCTTTGTTTTTTTACAATTAAATTGTGATTTTGCAATTGATTGGTTTCTAGCGCATTAGAATATATAGACTTAATCTGGGTTTGGTTATGATTTTTCGCAAAACTTACAAAAGTTTAACTATCAATAAATAACGACCGATTTGGCGCAGGGGTAGGCTACCCACCTTCTGCGCCAGTGGTCTCGGGTTCGATTCCCGAACAAGACAAATATTTGTGTGCATGAACATGTCTATTTGTCTTGGTCTGGGTGTGTACTATGTATATTAAGTATGTATTTACAAACAAAAAGTATTTAAGTATAATATTTATCCGTTATCAAGTTTTCCATGATACAGTTTCTTAATGAAATTAAAATGGGCTTAGATAATTGGTGTGAATGTAAGAAGTTATTTATTATTATTATTCCCTTTGTTACATTTTAAATACTTACAAAATTATATTTCTAAACATTAAATTTTTACAATGTATAACACTATAAAATATAACATTTAAAAATACAAAAATGCAGTTCCCCAACGGTAGCAAGATCAGGGTCCCGGCTACCGATGGTTAAGGATCCAGAGACAGGAACCTTCTCACTATACGGGCCGTGTCCAGAAGTACTGCCTTCTGCATCTGACTCCCGATCCATCCACCTAACGCAAGCCTCTTAAGGTGTTTATCGAGGCTCTTGGCTATCAGACCATGGGCAGATATGACTATCGGAACAATAATTGCTGAATCAATGTCCCACATGTCAACAATCTCGTGAGCTAAATCAAGATATTTGTTTTCTTTATCTTTTTCAGCTTTCACAAGGTTGTCGTCATGGGGAACAGTGACATCAACAATTATTGCGCGACGTTCGTGTCGATCTATCAATACAATATCAGGCTTATTAGCTACAATAGTCCTGTCTGTAATGATAGATCGATCCCAATACAATGTGGCATGGCTATTTTCAAGGACCTGTTCTGGTGCATACCTGTAGTACGGCACCTCGGATGCCACAAGACTATGTTTCAGAGCAAGTTGTTGGTGTATTATCCTGGCCACTTGGTTATGTCTATGCAAATACTCGCTGTTTGCGAGACGAGAACAACCGGAAATTATATGCCTAAGGGATTCACCCGGACGATGGCACGCTCGGCAAATATCCACTGTGCCATCTCTTAGGATATACTTTCGGTAGTTATTCGTCATCACAACCTCATCCATAATTGCACAGACAAAACCTTCGGTTTCACCAAAAAGATCACCGAAACGGAGCCAGGATACTGAGGCTAATAAATCTACGTCGGACCCATGGAGAGCCCGGTAGAATCTGCCATGTAACTCCTTGCTTTGCCACACAGTGCTGCGGTCGGACGTACTAAGTACTACAGGTTTGCGCCAGTTTTCTTTTGCTAAAAATAGAGGAGTCAGTCCATTGTCAACAGCAACTACATCTCTATGAGACCCCATATCGACTTGGAGAAAATACTCCCTAAGATTGCATATCTCGCGGTTATGCAATGTCTTAGCATTTAAGAAGCCACGACCACCGCACTTCCGCGGGATATACAATCTCATGGTCGATGAACGTGGGTGATGCATGCGATGTGCTGTCAGCAATGTACGAACTTTTCTATCCAGGGCATCCAGTTCAGTTTGAGTCCATTTAAGTATGCCAAAGGAATACATCAGTACCGGCATGACCCATCCATTGTATGCGCGAACCTTGTTTCCGCCAGACAAAAGACTTTTAAGGACTTTTGAGAGGCGCCCCAAGAAACGCTCACGCAACGACTGTTTCATGTCAGCATCGTTGATGCCTAATGCCTGTGACATACCTAAATATTTATAGGTTTCGTTAACGGAGAGAGATCTAAGATTAATAGAATCCGAGAGTTGTATACCCGTGGATTCCATTATCTGACCACGCTTTACATGCATGACTGCACATTTGTCCACACCAAATTCCATTTTAATGGCATTACTGAAAGCTTCAGTAACCTTCAGTAACGCTGTCAAATGAGAACTGCTATGGGCAAATAGTTTCAGGTCATCCATGTATAGCAGGTGTGATATTACTTGACCATTTCTCCGTAAACGGTAGCCTAATCCTGAACTCTCGAGAAGTGTACTCAGAGGGTTCAAGGCCAGACAGAACCACAATGGACTCAGACCGTCACCCTGGAAGATACCTCGCTCTATTTTTATAGGGTCGCCCTGACCTAGAACCCGTCGACATCCTGGATAGAAAAGGACCGTTCTCCATTTTCGCATGCACGATATCAAGAAAGTGCGTAGAGTTGTATTTATTTTATACAACTCCAGCACCCTCATGAGCCACGAATGCGGCACGGAATCATAGGCCTTCTTATAATCTATCCAGGAAGTCGACAGGTTCTTCCGGTTTCGACGAACCTGTTGGTTAATAGCCATGTCAATGAGGAGTAGCTCCTTAGTACCACGGGCCCCATTCCTACATCCATTTTGAGAGGCGAACATAATAGAATTTTGATCAATGTGTTTATTAATCTTCGACCTCAAAATGGACGTAAGAATTTTATAAATTGTTGGTAGACAGGTGATAGGTCTATAGTTTTTGGGGTCCGCAGTACTACCAGATTTATGGAGCAGATGGGTTATGCCTGTTGTCATGAATTCTGGAAGCGATCGAGATAATAAAGCACTTTGAAATTGAGATGCTAAGCAAACGTGCGAGCTAGGTAACCATTTATACCAGAAATTGTGCAGTCCGTCCGGGCCTGGAGATTTCCAGTTGGGTAAGGAACGAACTGCACAAACTACGTCTTGGTAGTCAATGGTTACTTCATTCATCTCAGGTATAAGCTCACACGAACGCTCAACATCCCTTATCCACGCGCCTTCAGAGTGAGTGACAGGCACGGACCAGATGTTGTGCCAGAAAGAAATCATGGCATCATCATCTGGCCGATGCATATCAGTATCACTCTGATCCGATCGCTCCCAGGATGCATAAACACGTCGTTGATCTCTCTCGAACATGCGGTTCTGAGTAAAGCGATCGACTCGCACCCTATACCTCCGAATACGATTAGCCCATGCACAAATTTTCTGCTTCAGGAAGTCGATGCGCTCTGTGACACATGAAATATAATTTTGAGGACTAATACCAGTCCCCAAGAATGCACGTTTCACAAAGCGCATGACCCTAGGACGCATGTTGCCCTCCCTAAAGCAGCTGAGCTTACCGATGAGTACCCTAGCCTCACTGATACGACGTTCAATCCTACACTGCCAGGCTGGTACAGCCAGACGAGGGCGTGTTGCTGTGTCAGTATTTGGAAATTTGACATGAGCAACACGACAAGCCGTAATAGCCGCACAATACAAGATCGAATGAGTATCAGCCAGGTCTTCACTACTATCAAAGTAATTTGATAGTAGTGAATCTAAAGCACACATCAGCGCCCAATTTTTTTTGTGCATGGGAAAACGCGGAAGCCGAGGCCTAAGGTGAACAGAAGTCGATCGAAATTCCCGAACTACATCTTCAAGAGTACTCCTCAATATATCATTGTATTGGGGACTTACAGTAGTAACCATATCATCTCCACCATCACTATCAGCAACGCCAGCTTGCAATGTGGCCGCGGCAGAAGCTTGAGTTGCCGCCTGCGATGCAGTAGTAATGATACGGTTACGTTGCACCTCTGTTCGGAGCCGATCAAGTACAGAGTCATCCAACAAGTGACCCCGTTGAATGGCTCGCACCTGATCCGACAGTCGTTGAGCCGAAACGTTGATAGATGGTTCAAGAGCCTGAAACAGAGAAAGCATCCGAACACGATACGCAGTAAGATTAGTTCCTGCCTCTGTTGCCTCAAAATATGCGCGCATGACATTTTCATTGATGGAAATTGTCCATCGCATGCGCTGCACTCCACCGGGAGCGGGGGCCCTGACCGGAGCCGTTTGCCCCAGAAGCCCCAAACTCTTCGGTGGCCGGCCCCTCCTCCGGCGTACAGGTGGTGGCGACGTCGGCGGAGAGAAGTACTCGTCACTATCGCTCGACGCAACTGCAGATGTCAGCTGAACACACGGCACTAAGGCAGTTGCCGACAACTGCGAGGCGGAGCGAGGTGACGAGCCCGGAGGTGGTAGACGTGCTGCTCGGCTTCTCGTCAACATCTATTTCATTATACCTATTCCATTCCCATTTAATTTGGTTTGTTTTTGTGATGAGATGACATTTTCAACTGTCAATGTCAATTATTATTATTATTAATAAGTGGCCAAAACCGGTACATTTGGCACCTCTCACACATTTTGTGTTATATACAAAAAACTATTTTACTTTATTAAATTTGAAAAATGTACCTTTAAAGCTAGATAAATTATCTATAATTTAAGATATAATTTGTCTCTTAAATACCTAAGACCATTTAGGACTTTGTGCTTAAAAGTCGAAAAATGCTTAAAGTGGCCACAAAGGGTACCTCTGCCCTACTTGGCAAGGGGTGGTTCCTGAAAGCCTAGCATCGCAAGTGATTATAGACAATGATTTTTAATAAAATAAACATTTTAATCGTTGTTTCATTTAATTATTGAAGAGGAAATAGCAATATTGAATTTTAGTTAATCTACTACATTAAGTTTATATTCATTATGATTGCAATCAATATCGTCATAATAACAATACAATACACACCGTTAAATTTTAATTAGTACAAAGATTTTACATACAAAAGTACAACATCGACTTTGAAAGACTGTATAGATGAATTACCCAATATTTTATTTCCCCAATATTTTTCTTCCCGTTCGTGTCCAATCCCATTCGCGTTTTTCCCCCATTTGAAATGTATGGAACAGCTGATTTATTTCGCGATTCCCTCTTTGCCCCATAGTAAAAATTGTTCGTATTGATGTATTCTGTTATCCTCTAAGAAAATCTTTGTATCTACTAATTAAAATTTAGAGGTGTATAATAATTTACCTACCTACACGTTTTTTCTATATGGAGTATCCTACTTTCCTGAAACTTACCAAATTGTTCTAAAAAATATATGATACTTACTTAAAACGTACTTTACCTAAAGACGCGCGCCATTTATTACCATGCCAAGCCTGATACGCTTTAAACTGTACTAGCGAGAAATATTAGCTTGCTTTCCACGTGTTGCAACAAGTTGTAATAGGCTGTAATTTTCATTGTAATAACTAACAACAGGCAGCCTTAAGGCCGTTGTTTCTTAACTACCATTTTCAGGAAATCTTCATATTCTATTTCATCAATGGTAGACATTATTGTTACAGTAGTGGGGACTAATAGCGTAGTTTAGCGTATTCCGCAAGAGATTTTTTAAGTTAAAAATTTTACTGAAAGCATTGAAAATGAAGTCTTAGACAAAATCGACCCGTTTCACAACTAGCTCCGGTTGGCACGAACTTAGCTCGTCAACTTAGCACGAAAAACCATCGTAATCTTTATTGCTATTTGTATGAAAATTTGTTTATATGTGTATTATTTTGTATGAAATGTTTATGGAACCAAAATCCAATAGATATGTCGCAGCCAACAGGTTGAATCCGGCATTCAATTAAACGCCTAGGCCGATCATTTTATCCGTAAGCAATTTTATCTTTCCAAAAAAAAACCACGATTATTTTTTTTTTATTTAATTTCTAACCTATCACGTGTTTTACTGGACTTCCGAGGGGTACCATGCTGCCATACTTAACTATCCAGGAGATTCAACCATCCGCCTGCGACAGATATATGACAACAACACATGGTATAATCATATCATCATGGTTTAAATCTACGATTACCATAACGACCGACGTCATAAGGTCTCCCGCCCGCCGTAAATAAATTAGAGAACCAACAACGGCGGAGCTTCTTTGAAGTGCATAAGAGCCATAACATCATAGACCGAAGGCGCTACTCGGAAAAAGTATGGACTCTTTGATATAAAACTATAGGACGGTTAGAGTTGTTATAAATCTGGTAATAAGACATATATTTCTTCATACCTCTATCTAGAATCGTATAGTTTCAGAAGCACGATTTTATGATTTTAGCTCGACACTTTTAATTTTCGAAAATACCTCTAAAAAATAAGAAATATCAAGATTATTCTTAAATGGGGATACATATACTATTGAAAATTAGTTTAATTAGTGGACACCAATAATATTTAGGATCCTATAGAAGCATTTTTTTTAAATCGCTATAGTTTTTGAATACGAAGTGATTTTGTGACTTTTTTGCGTAATCGGCAAAATCGGTCTCGCTCCCGCGCGCGTCGTTTTCTCATTGCTATCTCGCTTTAGCATAATTTTTCCGAGTATCGCCTTATTCTTCCTTCTTATTCATAGAGGCAATAAAAAATGGATGAATTGGTGATACCAGTTTTTGTCGTTGTAATAATAAAACTAGACACAGAATATAACTCTATTGTTTGTGAAGTGTTTGACGTAGGTATATTGAATGTCGAAAAACTATGAAAAAAGTTCGACTAATAGTTGTAAACAATGACGTAAACATATTAATATTAATATGTAAACAAGCTGTTAGATGTTAAT
Organism: Crambus lathoniellus; assembly: GCA_949710035.1. Lineage (NCBI taxonomy): Eukaryota > Metazoa > Arthropoda > Insecta > Lepidoptera > Crambidae > Crambus > Crambus lathoniellus. Next base: position 2,028,286 of record OX453307.1, on the reverse strand, counting down.
AACTAGTTTTCTTGATAAAGTGCAATTAATCAAGGCAATTCAGAGGCAAAGAGGACCCAATAATTCATTTCTAAACTTAATCGATCGATTTTTCACATTTCACTTTTTTCTGACGCACGTGCATTACGTCTCTCTCTGAAGACTGGGAAAAAGATATTAGCATGCAAATAAACATTATGAGCAATTTTATATCTAAGAAATATCTTCGCCATTTTTCCTTTTTAGTCTGATCACGGACGCATGTCCTTTGGTCTTCTACAAGCCTTAATTTGGATTGAGGATTCCGGATTCTATCTTCAGCCTTTACTCTCTAATGCCCGAGCTTCACCTGCGTCTAATGCCATTAATTAGCGCGCTATTTGATATAATTCGCAGATATTGCCGGGTCTTAGCGCACTAATTTGATACAATTAGCGCGCTAAGACGCGCATGCCGTTATTAACGCCGTTAGGCGTCACGCAGGTGAAGCCCCGGTATAACTGCCGCCGCGACACAGCATTGCTTAACATTGTCAGGGGGGTGTCACTCCGCAGTTTAGGTACATTCGGCCGGCGCGCCTACCGGGTAGGCGTATGGCAGAAGGATGCCGCTCGGCTCGTACGCTCCACGTTCGCGCGTAAAACAATCGATCATTTCTTTGATTTTTGTGCACCGAACAATGACTACTAAACGTTCTTATAATCAGTATATAAGATACTGTTGTGTTTACGGGTGTATAAATAAAAGAAAGAACAAAATAAACAACAAAACCGAACTCGCAAGTCGCTCGCAACCCTAACCAGCAAGCGAGCTGTTTGAGACATTCATAGAAATACAAACGCTCGCGCGTAGATATTGGGTACAGTTTTGCTTGCATGCGCGAACTCTAGGTTATTATAACAGTAGGCAAGCGATGACAAAGCAACCGGAATTGGACTTTATTTCCACGCAGAAAGATTTATTTTTATTTGAATGAGCTTGCAGAGTGAGTCTTCTGTGCCTTAGCACTATTATTTATTCTGTGACATTGTTGCTATGACGAGAGGTCAGGTACCGGATCACTGCGTTAGAATACTTATTACTCACGATTTTTATAGATAAAACTTGTTCAATTAAAGCACCATGAAGAAGAAATAATTACTGTTTTACTAGAACTCTATAAGTTAATGTCTCGGAAACTATTAAGATCGGTTTTCCTCAGCAGGATGCGGTTTTAATTCAATTTTGATCTAGATATTAATAGACTTAGGCTTCTTAGTTACTTCATCATCATCATCATCATTTCAACCGTACAACGCCTACTGCTGGGCATAGGCCTCCCCCAAGGATCTCCACAACGATCGGTCCTGCTTGGCCCGCATCCAGCGGCTTCCCGCGACCTTGACCGACGATCTGTCGTCCACCTTGAAGATGGCCTGCCCACGGAACGTCGTCCGGTTCGCGATCGCCATTCGAGTTACTTACTTTATTTAAAAAAATACGTAGACCACGGAGTCTATAAATAATATATTTTCCATTTTCAATAATAAAAAGTGCATTGTGAATGCAAGAAAGTAAAAATATTAATAACTAACTTTATTTTATTTGAAAAATATTACTATCGACAATATTCTATGGTCTATGTAATGGTCAGACTTAGCTTTACGAGCATTACGAGAATGGGAGTTGTTCGTGCCCGGGCTACTGACCATAGCGACTGGCCGTAGTAGTCAATGCTACGTATAAAATTATTTTTTTAAATACGTAATAGTAAATATTGGACGAGTAGAAAACTCTAGCATAGAAGACCAAGACTCATTTTGGGTCGCTGAGCCAGCGAAGTAAGAAACCATCACAAATATTGTTCCAATGCCGCACCCAGTTATGAGAAAATATGGAAAGTTGGAATATGGAATATAAAAATAAAAATATGGAAAATGATGAGATCCGCAGGAGAACTAAAACAACTGACATCGCTCGAAGGATTGCATCATTAAAGTGGCAGTGGGCAGGACACATAGCGCGGAGAACCGATGGACGTTGGGGCGGCGGAAAGGTTCTCGAATGGCGACCGCGAACCGGACGACGACGTTCCGTGGGCAGGCCCCCTACAAGGTGGACCGACGATCTGGTGCGCGGTCGCGGGAAGCCGCTGGATGCGAGCAGCGCAGGACCGATCGTTGTGGAGATCCTTGGGGGAGGCCTATGCCCAGCAGTGGGCGTCGTTCGGCTGACATGATGATGATGATGATGACTAATTACTAATAGTTGGAACCCCAGCTTGTTACCCCAGAGGATAGCGTTACCTTGAAAACTAGTGTAAACGACCGCCAAGGTCTTCTAAATTACTTAATAAATGTTTTTTTTTAACAGCAGATGAAATATACCTATGTACATTATGGTAAAAATAAATTTTAAGGTAAGTGATCGCCAATAACAACAGGTCTTTACGATTCAAATCTAGTTATCAAATATTACTACTACTACGAAAATATTGACGGTTCATAAGTACATGCTTATTATGTCTATGTGAATAAATAAATATTTGATTGATTTGACTCATTATCAAATATACTCGTATTTTGGCCGGTTTTTAGGATGCCGTTAGTCGAACTTGGAACTTAGGTGGTACGTCAGAAGAAAGATCGTTAAAATGAATTATTATCTACAACTTTGTCGACCTCTTGGCTAAGCGGTGAGTGGCCATGACTGTGACTGAAATCAAGGCCACGGGTTCGAATTCTACGTCATAACATTATACGGTGTTCATGATATATCTTTTTTTAACCTTAACATATTATTATAAGCCACTAAATTTTAATTAGTACATTTTAGGCGATGATAGTGTCCACCCAATACAAACAATTTTTACTATGGGGCCAACCACGAAATCGCGAAAAAAATCAGCTGGTCCATACATTTCAGTCGAGTCGATGTTGTACTTTTGTATGGAACAGGAAATTTTTTTCTTCGCGATTCCGTGGTTTGTCCGATAGTAAAAATTGTTCGTATTGATAGACACTGTCATACCCTAAAATCTTTGTAATAATTAAAACTTAGATGTGTATAGTGGCTCCCCCCCGGTTTTACCCGTTCCTGTGGGAATATCGGGATAAAATATAGGTAGTTTATGTCACTCGGGAAGAATTATTTTTATAATAGTGAAAGAATTTTTAAAATCGGTTTAGTAGTTTTTTACTTTATCCATTACAATAAATAAAAACAAACCAACAAACAAAAAAAGCCTTCATCACACCTGATGTTAAGTGGTGATAAGCTTAAGGTGGAAGCGCACTACTCCCGGAATCCTCAATCACCGAGAAACTGGCTATCTTATCTCTAACTGCCGGAACAGAACAATGCTGAAAACAGTTCAGCATTATGTCGATTATGTCATGGCGTCAGACTTAGATAAGACGGTGGTAGCTAGCCAGGCGGAATAAGAACAAGTCCTACCACCAACCAAACCGAATACAATATGTACCTCCACTGAGAACCTGGACCTCTGGGTGTGAAATCGGTGTGGTTTGAACCACTAGACCACAGGAGGCGGTCGAACAACTACCTACTTAAATTGCAATTAAATAAAACAGATTGAAATTACGATTGTCTACTATTACGAACGATGGGGTCATTTTGTACCCCGCTCGACAAAAACACGTCTGCTTGACTTCAAAGTTTTTTCTTATTTAACTAGACACAAAACAATTAAGTGTTTTGCGATCATATTGTTACTTCTAAACCGTCATAATTACTAGGTAAAACCACTTTAAAAAATACTAATGCCCGTTTGCACTAAACTCGGGTTGAGGTTGTCATAGATAAGATACATCTTAGCTTAGAAACGGTCTAAAACGGCCGAGCTAAAATTTTTATTTGCACTGACAGACTACGTCGTAAATTAGTCATCACCTTGCTAAAAGAATGAATGAATGAATTCAAATATTAATTGTTTATGGATTTTAAACCTGGCGAGGTAAAGTAGGTCACTGGATATTTTGGTTGAAACTTCTCATTGATTCCTTCGTAAGTTAAAAGGAGAAAAAAGCTAAGGCGTTGTCTATTTTATTTGGTAGGAGTAATTCACCGAGAAAAGAAAAAGTCAACTGAGCTCAACTGTCAGGAAAAACATAAATACAGTGCGCAACCTTTTCTGTTCCGGTGGCCAAAACTAGAACTAACGAGTTTTGTTTTTAATGTCATTTTGCTAATACTTTCATGTTTTGCTGCTAAACATAAGCGCCGCTGTCATGGGAACAGAAAAGATTGTCGATCTGTAATGTTTTTTTTAAATAAATGATGAATGACGTATGTCACATGTGTTCTGTCTCTTTCTAGCAAACAAGAATACAAAAGCCACAAGCTTTTCTGTTCCGGTAACAGCCGTGACACAGGAGTCACTTGCAATACGAAATTAGCTGTCAAAATGGACTGTCGTATGAAAACTGTTTTAGTTCCAAAGATAATCACCGGAACAGAAAAGCTTGTCGCACTACTCTTTGCTCACAATGCCACAGACAATTTAAGCCCTAGGCGCTCGATATTGGGCCCGTAAGTTAAGAATAGCCAGAAGTGCATTTAAGAATGTCCTAAGGTTAGTGCAAAGCAATTTTATGTTAAGAATCTCTTAAGTTAGCTAGGAAAAGACTTAGGCGATTTTTAAGTTTAGTGCAAACGGGTGTAAGCTCTTTAGTACCACAATGTCATACCAAACGTCAAGATATTACAGTTTAGTTTGTATTAGAAGTGAATTGTCAAGAATAAAGACTATAGTCTCATAGTGTTAGAGTACTAAAATCGTACAATCAAAAGCACATCCAACTTTACACATTAACCCTTATGGCGTAAGTAATAGAAGCGGTTTTCCGAATAAACATGTATAGTTTTATGTCTTGTTGCCGTAACAAGTAATGAAGTGACCTAGGGTCACAGTCACAAGCTAGAATAATGATACGGGGAAACTCGGATTCTGTTTCTTGTTGTAGTTTTTGCCGGTCGATTAATAGTAGCTATTAATACAAAGTCAACGTGCATACAATGACTTTTCTCAGCGACACATCAGGAAACGGTTTGTAAAAAGTTCTAATCGCGTTTTTTGTGAAGCCGAATCGCGTATAAATTGCCAAGAGATTATCTGTAGTTGAAAGGTGTATCCATACTTACATACTAATATTATAAATGTGAAAGTGTGTTTGTTTGTTTGTTTGTTTATTTGTTTGTTTGTTTGTCCTTCTTTCACGTCAAAACGGAGCAATGGATCGACGTGATATTTGGTAAGGGGGTAGTTTGGGAGCTGGAGACTAACATATGCTACTTATTATTCCGGAAAATTGAGTAAAAATTGTAATTTTCTATGAAAAATCGTTTAAATGTCGTACCTTTGATACACAACTGTCATTTCTTCCATTACCGTTTCCAAAGAGTATATAATCACTCAAAATTGAATACTAATCTTTTCCAAGCTTTGAATAAAAAATGAACTGTAACTAGCGCCAAAAATGCCCCAGTCGCGCATGCGCTCAGAGATAACAGACACTCGCTCTACTTCACACAGAGTATTTTTTTATATGTAAGAAATAGAGACCAATCTTGGGCCCCTTTATTGGTAGTGTGTAACTAGCGCTATCTGTTGTCTGGTCTAGGCAACTTTTGGTGTATAAAACTATAATTTATATGGCAAAACAACGTTTGCCGGGTCAGCTAGTTCATAATACAGCAGATTTCTTTCAGGACATCATTTTCCCATAGCAGCAGCAGAGATTCCCTAACGTTTAGTACGTCTTTTGGTGTAACGTTTACACCACGTTACTTTACGCCAGTTTACGTGGGAAACTACATTTATATTTTTAACTTGTAACTTTTAAGTAGTTATAAGTAAGGCGAGGATTCCCGACAGAAATAGTCACGCCAACGCTTGCTCGGCCGCGCTCGATACACTTTGCGCGGACCCGGGGCGGCAGCCGGCAGTGAACTGTGAACTCGCGAGCGCCCCGCAAATCGAAAATCACTTAAATTTCAATTATATAAATGAAATAATAAAAAAAAAATATGACGGCCGGAATCCCTTGGCTATTCAAAGACAATTATTTTCATATGTTTTTCATTAACTAAAACTAAGTATACTGCAAGTAATATGATATTTGAATTATTATTAGACGGATGTTTGGGATTTTATTTGACACAGTAAAATATCACCAATCGAAAAAAAACGGCCGGAAGCACTAGATAATAAACTGTAAAATAACACATATTTTTTTCCAAAGTACTTGTGATTTGCGAGTAATCCGTAATTTAAAATACCCTATTTTGGGAATCGGCGCGTTAAAACGACTGCTAAAATATTGTACTAGCATTCCGCCCGCATCTTCGCCCGCGTGGACTACACGACGTTATCCCGAGGGAGTAATGATGTTTTTCCGGGATCAAAAGTAGCCTATGTCACTGTACAGCTCTCAAACTATCCCAATAACAAAATTCACGTCGATCCGTTCCGTTTTGACGTGCAAGATGAACAAACAAACAAACACATTTCACATTTATAATAATACTAGCTTTCCGCCCGCGGCTTCGCCCGCGTGGAATAGACGACGTTAACCCGCGGGAATGTGATATTTTTCCGGGATAAAAAGTAGACTATGGTCCTCTCCAGGCCACAAAGTATCTGTGTCCCAAATTTCAGCCAAATCCGTTCAGCCGTTTTGGCGTGATTAAGTAACAAACATTCAAACATCTAAACATCTAAACATCTAAGCATCCAAACATCCAAACATCCAAAAATCTAAACTTTTAAATTTATAATATTAGTCGGAATTAGGATTAGGTATGGATATAGATTCAAATTATACTAAAAAGTTATTGCTAACTTCATATTACCACGCAGTTGTCAATAATTGCAATATTTCAAAGTTTCTATTATTATTTCAACCCATTCATGTTTAAATTGTATGAACGTCGGTAGAGTCATCCATTGTCGCACATATTGAATGGTACGCGTTCGAGGAACCACCTAAAAATAATAATATTATTGTAGCCAACTTTGTTGAAACAGAATTATTGTGCACTCATCCAAATTCGTAATTTCTTTTTAAGTCTTGATTTTTTTTATTAAAGAAAAAATGGTTTTCAGTCGATTATTTAACCACATAAATCACCGAAAGCTACAGTCGGCTAGTTTTGATTGGCTCCTTTAAAATTTTCGTTTGAATATTTGAATTTTTGACGTTCCGAAATTGACAATAATTTGAACCAATAGAATAACGGCCCAAGCAGTGTCACCGCCATGAAGCTCGACTTAATACTGAGGTAACTGGAGAGTGCAGTACGAACAATTTTTTGAATACCACAAATAACACAGTGGCTGTCTTCCGTCTCACCTACACTTTAAAAAAATACGTATGGTCATATAAGACAGCTGACAGCCACTACATACATAAATGTCAAATTTGCTGGCGACACTTTTTATTCAGGGTGAGAGCTCCAGTTACCTCAGAGTATTAAGTCAAACTTCATGGTCACCGCAGATAACCTTGGCTTACGGATGTCCCGTACCACAGCCATCTCTTTCGTCTTCTACAAGCCATGCGCATAAAGTTGGCAACGTAGTTTTAAGTGAACCGAATTGACACCGTTTGCACCGTTTGACAGGTAAACAGCGAGGCTCTCACCCTGAATAAAAAAGTGTCGCCAGCAAATTTGACATTTATGTATGTAGTGGCTGTCAGCTGTCTCATATGACCATACGTATTTTTTTAAAGTGTAGGTGAGACGGAAGACAGCCACTGTGTTATTTGTGGTATTCAAAAAATTGTTAGTTCTGCACTCTCCAGTTACCTCAGTATTAAGTCGAGCTTCATGACTGAATCCTATGGAGATGGCATATCTTCTATACATCTATACAAATAAATAAAATTGGAGTGTCTGTTTGTAACATTAAATAACCGCTTTTTACTACGTGCATATGATTAAATATACGGTACATATACCAAAATGACATGTTTTACAATTTTTGTCTGTCTGTCTGTTTGTTCCGGCTAATCTCTGAAACGGCTGGACCGATTTTGACGGACCGATTAATACGACAATTATAAGTAGTTTAAAATTGAATTCCAAGATTTTCTTACATTGTGACTTACTTACACCTCACTTTTTCGTAGGTATGCCACCTCCATAGGATTTAGTACTCAGAGGAGTAAACCGGTTCACAGCAATGTTGCCGTTCCGTATCATAGCATGGCTTGTAGAAGACGATAGAGACGGCTGTGCCCGTAAGAATACCATCAACATCAACACAACATCATCAGCCATTTAATGTTTCCACTGCTGGGTCACTGGCCTTCTTTATGGATGGATAAAGAAAATTAAAACAGTTATTACAATTTTTACTTTTTGCAATCACAATGAAATTTTTATTGTTGAAAAATTGAAAATGAAGTATTTAGAAAAAATCGACCCGTCTCACAACCAGCTCCGGTGGGACTCGAACCCATGACCTTTCACTATTCGGGCGACTGTTTTTACCATAGAGCTACGGAGTTGGTTGTGAGACGGGTCGATTTTTTCTAAATAATTTTTTCAATAATAAAAATTGCATTGTAAATGCAAAAAAATAACAATTTAAATAACTTGCAATAGCAAGAATTTCATCTATTATATAGCGATTGTCAAATACCTGAAAATGTATTTTTAATACAGTTGCTCAAAAAGTGGCGTATTGCAGGGACGTATAGCGTTCGGGATGGGGGCTATTACACACTCGAGTTTTTTCTTTACCTTTCCCGAACTCGTGCGTTTCCTTTCCCAACTGTCAAAATAATGTCTATTAAAAAGAAAAAACAAACCACAAACTTTAAAAAAAAAATCGTAGAAGCTTCTATGATTCATGCAAATATTTCTAAAAAGAAGCTACTAATTTGTTTCAATATCAGATATAAAAGTAATTTTAATTAAAATTTAAACATTAAATTAATATTAGTATCGGCCAAATTAAATTTATGAATATAAAAAATTTGGCTGTATGACGTGCACTGCCATAGTCTCTGCTTATAGGAGTTTACGCGGGTTTTTGTTATGTTAGGTTTCATTTAATTTCATCTCATTTAATTTCATTTTCATTTCATATCAATAAAAAAGTTCTGCTGAAGACTTGGCTGTATGGGCATAGTTCCCATGGCCTGCCCAGAATGGGTGACGAAAACAAAAAAAATCTCTGCCTATATTCTTTTACGATTAGTTATTTGAGTTTATTGTGTTTTATTATTTTATTAAATTGCTTAATTTTTTCGCAACTGTATTAAAAATAGTTGTTCAGTACACGTGCGGAACCGTCATTGCAACTTGTTCCGACTGTCAACCCTCACCTTCGGCTGCGCCTCGGCTCGGGTAGACATTTGACCGAACTCTTTGCAATGACAGGCTTTCCGCACTCGTAATGAAATATACTATTCTTTCGTGTGTGAGGGTAGTACTATTATTTTTCATGTTTGCATTTTGCGGCCCTAGGGCCGTAATGAAATTTAAAAAGGAATAGGAGGGGTCATGTCGAAATCTCTATGTATCTCTTTGGACCATCTTTGAATATTTATTTGCCAAAGGTATGCAGGCAAAGGCACAGAAGCCTATACAGCCTGTTTTGCTATTATTTAAAATACTTATTGTAGAATTATTAACTTAATATCTAAAACATTGATTTTTTAAAGAATGCGTTTTTGCTATAGTAACATAAAAAATCAGGCTATTAATTTCATAGAGTACGGGTCAAACATCAAACAAAGCTGTATGGACTTAGTTTCCCTTGCCTTCCCAAAAATAGAGAAAATGAACAAAAAAGTTAGTCTTTCGAAAATTCCGCGGCCATAGAAAAAAATAACTTTTAGATTATTTCCGTTTATTTTTACTTTCCGCATATTCAAAATGAAAAGTAGAGTGTTTACTTCGGGTGTATGAACCCATAACAATCTCGAACTATCGGAGCCCTCACTTCGTTCGTGCGCCAAAACACTCGACTGTTATGGGTGCCATACATCCCTTGCTAAACAATCTACTATTAAGTAGAACTTAATTCACAATGATTTTGCGCTCTCATGCCTCTGGGGTGGAAGCTGAAAATCAGCGCTTTACACCTAGAGTAAAGGTATCGCTGAGTTTTCACCTGCTAATCAGTCCATTTCTTACTTGGTATTTTTAATTTCTTCGTTTGTAATACGCTAACTCGCTGATGCAAATAAATGGGTCAGGTTATCATTCGTCAGTGTCCTTATTTAGCCAGTTTCATAAACTCGCCAGTTTCCTTATTCGTCAATTTGTCTATCTATCTATGTACTTACATAGTGTCTAGTGAGCGTCGAAGTGTCAAATCGTTTAGAATCATCGTGTCGACTAAAGTGTCAGATTTATTGTCAATGGTGGCCTCTGGTTGTCGGTCAGGGCCTATTACCTAACCGAATGCACTGTACTATCGGTAGGTAGCATATAAAACGCATATTTGCATCTAATAAGGTGTTAATGGACATTTTGTTGGGTTCGGTGAAAATACAACTGCCGTATTGAGAAGAGGTAGGTACATAGTGACAAAAGACGATCGTTTTTTTTTTGTTTTAAGAGAAGATTTTCTAGAAATTATTTGTACTCGGACTGTCTTTAATGCAATATTTCACGCGTACGTATTTCATTGTAAGTAATAAAATATTTATAAATATTTTCACTCTTTTTTGGCAAGTGGCTGAAATACGGGTTAATCACAACAGATAAGTTAAACAGCTACCTTACTTTAAAATTAAGAATAATGTTAAAATATATTCAAATTAATGTAACGGAACCTTGTTTGTGCCTGCCAGATTAATACTTTACCTAAGTACTTTGAAGTATATGTTTTTTAGATTGATAATAATTTCAGTGAGTTAATTTTTTACAACTGTGTACAAATTTCTCTTTGTTAGAATTATGAATGCATTTAAGTTAATAACTGAAAATATTGTTTTATTTTTGTCATGTTACTAACACTTATGGATTGTAAAATCTGAGAATAAATGATTAATAATAATAATAATTACTAAGTGTCTACGAAAGTTGTTACATAATTTTAATATTATTACATACCAATAAACTATAACAGTAACGATCAAAACAATGTATGTATAGAGAATGGATGTATAGGAGATTTTACAACATTATTTTTCTTTTAAAGTAAACTAGTTGTAGGTACTTCAAAAATTCAACTGCAACTCTTACTTAAAATTATGTAATGAATAAAAATAATAAATCACAGTATAAAGATTATCCATAAGGAAACTATGCCGATTGATTCAACTAATTATGCGAACTACGTGACGACCTATTTAGACAGTGTAGCATGAATGACAACACGTTTCTGGTGCACAACATCCACGGATAACGCGACATACGCCCGAATTCTCGAACGTAAATCATCTTTGGGAGCGTCTCAAACATCATGGCATCTCTTTCATACGTTTGACATTTAAAGTGACAGGGCGATGTTTGAGACGCTCCCAAAGATAAGTAGCGTACGAGTATTCGGGCAATAATGGCATAGATGTACTTCGGTGAGTGTGCTTCTGAGCTGCATGAGCTCATTCCACCATCCCCGTTCTACCACCGAGACGCACGGCGGGCTATCATCCTTACTTGGTCAACATCCCGCGAATGCGTACCAAGCGCTTTTCTTCATCCTTTGTGATGGGCACCGCCAAGAAATCGAATACCCTGCCTGCGTCTATTTTCCCGAATGACTACAACCCTATAATTTTTAAAGCTCGAGTGAATAGGCTGCTTCTGGGTAAGCTCGCTCCATCTTAGGCTTCTTCTCAACCCTTAGGTTCAGTGTGAAGCCAAGAGCAAGCCCATTATACATAAAAAAAAGATAACGAATGCAGCAAATGCAACCAGGGACGGATCAAGATGGATCATTCTATCTTTGATCGGCGACCCATCCCCGATCCAGTGACCGCACTCTAAAACGCACATTTCGAAGCTCCGTTAGTCCCCTTTCTTTTTATTTTTTATCGACAACGGGGTAGCACTTAGCCTTCATCACACCTGATGTTAAGTGTTGATAAGGCTGAAGGTGGAAGCGCACTACTCCCGGAATCCTCAGTCACTGAGGAACTGGCTATCTATTTCTAACTGCTGGAACAGAATATTGCAGAAAACATCATTGTTATGGCGTAAGACTTAGATAAGATGGCGGTAGCTAGCCTGGCGGACTAAGAACAGGTCTTACAACCAACCAAACCGATCGGGATCGAACCTGAATCCACTGGGTTTGAAATCGGTGGTGTGAACCACTAGACCACATAGGCGGTTCATGACTGGAGACTAATGTAGTGGACTGTATCTATTTACACGGTGCCAATATTGGACTGGCTTGGAGGATTATTCTCTATTGTGATGGAAATTGACCTTACTAATGTGTGAAGGTCACTTTACAATTTGACGACTCTTTATTAAATATGACAGGGAGAAAAAGATTGCCCTTGACGAATTTAATGCCGGTTCTTCTCGCAAGGTCTCCCGCCGTAGGATTTACGAACCGATGGCGTAGCTTCTTTGACGTTCAAAAGTGTTGATTACCACAACCTAAATTGAATACAAAAAATAATAATTTTGGATTTTGGTTGTCCCAGGTATTGGCTCCGGCGTCTAAATGCTGCATTAGGCGTCTAGATTCGAAGCCAGCAAGTAATCAGTTTGTTTACTCCATACCAAAGCTGACGCCAGCGCTGGATTGATACGTCAAAACGTTTACACGTTTACCATTGCTGGACTAACATCGATTTCGGCGCCAATCACTGGATCCACGTAAATCAGCAATTTATCCCATATCCGACAATAATGGTAGTTCTCTAATTTCCGCGCTCAGATGCAGCGGTATGATACGCCTCTCACAGCTTTTAAGGCGATACTCGGAAAAAATGTGCTGAAGCGAGATAGCTATGAGAAAACGACGCGCGCGGGAGCGAGACCGATTTTGCAGATTAGGCAAAAAAAACACAAAATCACTTCGTATTAAAAAACTACAGCGATTTAAAAAAAATGCTTCTATACGATCCTCAATATTATTTGTGTCCACTAATTAAACCAATTTCCAATAGTGTAAGTAACCCCATTTAAGAATAATCTTCACTTTTCGTATTTTTAGAGGTATTTTCGATAATAAAAAGTGTCGAGGCAAAATCATAAAATCGTGTTTTTGAAACTATACGATTCTAGATAAAGGAATGAAGAAATATATATCTTATTACCAGATTTTTAGCAACTGTAACCGTCCTATAGTTTTTAAATCAAAAAGTCCATATTTTTCCGAGTAGCGCCTTAAAAAACTACACATTTGCTACTGTGCATTTGTGCAACCTTCATTGCCTTGACGTAAAAAGAAAAACAAAATAATGTGTAAGTTGCGATTTTTGACAAGCTTTTTACTAACTTGCCATGTTAGTTTGTTAGTTAGTGGGGGACAAATCTTGCAAGCTTAATTTGACCTACTTCCCAGTGTCCGATGGAGCTGAAATTTTGTATACAGGTTTGGTTTAGATGACAATACAATATTAAAGTACAGTCAGCAAAAAAGCTTTTCATAAAAATTAAATTTTTACTAAAAACTTATAGCTTGTGAGGTTTTTAATTCTTGAGAAAGTAATTTATAAATAGGTACATATTTTCCTTTAAAAGTGTACTATATTCAAGCATTATTTCCAATACAGTAAAAATTGAAAGTTTCATTTGTAATAAAACTAATCGCCCAAAGAACAGCGAATTAAAATTCATTACATGAGATGAATAGGTACGTAATGTAATCGTTTTAGTGCCTTAACACCTGTCATTTCTTACTGGAAAGTGACCTTGCATATGTTGTTAAATGATAATTGTGAGTTAGATGGTTTTTATTAGCACGACTTCAATGCTGACAGTCTAGGCTAAACTTGCCAAAAGATGAATCAGATAGGATAGACCTGCACGTTTGGAAGTCTACCGCAAATTTACCTCTATCGAGGTCAAGGTCCGGTAATGGCATGTTTCTGATACGTGACATTTCCTTCCGAAACTTGTATTTGAATTTATGAATGACCATGTTAGATATAATAAATCCTATGTTATGACGATAATAACTTGAAATACTTGAAAAATTACTACTTTTAACTTGGCCTTTCTGTGATTTTGTCTTTATAAAGATGCGATGTTTAACCCTATTAATAAAATGTACCTAGATATAAATTTACGTTAGCATTTTTTTACACAAAATGGTATAATGACCTTAATAATTTTAGCTTTTAGTTTTCAATAAAGAACTTTGAACTTTGCCCCATAATTTTTACAGAAAGGCGAAATGTGTGAGACTTGAACATAAAGTCTGTAATAAGTAACGATATGTTTTTTTTGTAAATGTCGTTACCTGAGAAACGCGCTGGCAAGTTTCTTGCACCCATTCTTCTTGTCAGTTAAAAAAGTCTTGAATAGGGTGGTAGGAAAATATTGATGATTCATAAGTACCTACATGCTTATTATGTCTATGTGAATAAATAAATATTTGATTGATTTGATTTGATCTTTTACAAAGGTTGATATATATTTTAGGTGTTTTTTATCTATTTGAGTATAAATTTGTATTGTAAGTAGATAGTAACTTTTTTCAATTACATCATCCATAACACAAGCAATTGCGATTTTCTGAACACATGTCTAGACCGGTTACTTATATGTAGCTATTTTTTTCATGGGCTTTTGATACTAATACTAGTACAATGGACAGATCCTAGAAATTATGTCACAGAAGTTAATATTATAAGGAGTCTGGCTGGCACCACTTGGGGAGCTTCAGCCACGGTCTTGCGCACATCTGCACTTTCACTGGTTTACTCTGCTGCCGAATACTGTGCACCAGTTTGGTACCGAAGCGCGCACACCAAGATGGTAGATACTCAGCTCAACGAGGCTATGCGCATCATCACCGGACTCATTAAATCGATCCCTCTAGCCTGGCTCTCTACGCTGGCTCACATTCCTCCACCCGAGCCACACCGACGCAACGCGGCAGTTGCTGAATGGGAAAAGTGTCAAGACCCAAAGATCCGGGAGACACTAGACCATCTTCCTCCCTACTAGTCGTCTAGATTCCCCATCTGGAACGACGATTATCTCAAATACCAGTTCAGCACAATCGAAGCGTGGCGTTCTTCATGGGAAGCTTTTAATCACCCCTATAAGCACTTAGTACCCGATTTAACGAATAGAATAAAATAGAATAGAATAGAATAGAATAATATTTATTTGCATAAAACATGGTACATCTGAGGTCTTATAAATAGGTTAGAACTAACATGTTTTATCGATATGCAAATATTTGTCGTCGTGATTTAATTTAAATAATATTTCAAAAGGTTTCAAAATTCATCAATCTTAGTATTTATCATTGAATGTCAAACGGTGAAATGAATAAAATCAGTCAAAATAGAATAATAAAAGAGAAAACAAAATACTACTTAGTCAGGTCATGAGGACACATG
Source organism: Crambus lathoniellus (assembly GCA_949710035.1). NCBI lineage: Eukaryota > Metazoa > Arthropoda > Insecta > Lepidoptera > Crambidae > Crambus > Crambus lathoniellus. Next base: position 2,012,813 of record OX453307.1, on the reverse strand, counting down.
CCATCGTCACAAAGAAATAAATAAATTATTACCTAAAACCATCCTAAAACATAAAGTACCTACATAAAATTCAATGTCATTAGAGGTAAAAATAAAAATTAAATGTCCGTATGTCAAATTTAGGTTTCATTCACATGCCAGCATTTTTTATCTTTACCTCCATTACGGCAAAAGGTTACAAATTCATTAATGTCATAAAAACTATTTTTAACTAATATCCCAAATATTGTTTTTTTTTTAAAGATTGAATGGCATATTTCTAACATCATTGGATAGTAAATTATATAATTTAATACACTTAATATTACAATTATCACTAAAACATGTTGTCATTGAGCGAGGCACAACTAACTTATTGGGATATCTAGTATGAAAATTGCAATGTCCACGTTTTTGTTGGAAAATATGTATATTTTTCTTTACAAATAATAATATTTCCAGTATGTATGGTGACGCTAATGTTAGAATATTTCATTTTTTGAAAAGTGGTCAACATGATTGATCGAAGGTGCCCGCAGGATGCGATATTCAATGTGCTCTATGGGTTAAGCTGAATCATTTCAGAACAGGACACGGGAGGTCAAACCACCATCTACACAAGTGGGGTCTAAAAGATTCGCCAGCCTGTGAGTGTGGGGCATCGGACCAGACCCTACAGCATATAGTCGAGGACTGCCCACTGCACCTTTTCCCGGGCGGCTTAGCAGAGCTTCACCATCTATCGCCTGCAGCCGTAAATTGGCTAAATAAATATTAAAGGTTTAGGATGACGCAGTCTAGCCAAACGCTATGATGATGACTAATACTAGTTTAGAACGGTTTTCCTTCTTTTTGATTTCTCGGAAGTTATATAAAAACATTACGGTTTTATGCGTGTGTAATACGAACTATAAAATTAATGACAGTTATTAATTTATAATAACGTTGACCTTTTAGTGAAGCCGTGTTGTATATAACTAATAGTAAAACATTTGCAACGAATAAGACAACAATGCTATTGTCAACGTGACTTGTTAGTTTAATTATGTGAAATAATTAACTAGGTAGGTATTAGTTACTACATGGAAAATGAAGTATTTAGAAAAAATCTACCCGTCTCACAACTAGCTCCGATGGGACTAGGTGATGGATGGATAGTTCTGTTGTGAGACGGGTTGATTTTTTCTAAATTCTTTAGTTTTTATAAAAATTGCATTGTGAATGCAAAAAGTAAAAAATTTAAATAACTTGTAATACCTACATATTTCCTGAAGACCTCCGTGGCCGTGTGGTGTACGCACTGGTTTTCTAGGTGCCGCTATCTCTAGAGGTCCCGGGTTCGCTTCCTAGTCGGGTGAAAATTGAAAACGAACTTTTCAATATTTTTCTTTAGGTCTGGGTGTATGTGGTAATACCAGTCGTTGTTTCCAATTTTCCCTAATAGGTACTAGTGCTCAAGCTACTATAATGTGGTATTGGAATAATGTACATATAATGTGATGATGTCCAATATTCATTATTATTTTTACTAGCTTTCCGCCCGCGGCTTCGCCCGCGTGGACTACACGACGTTATCCCGCGGGAATGTAATATTATTCCGGGATAAAAAGCCTAGCCTATGTTCCTCTCCAGGGTACAAAGTATCTGTGTCCCAAATTTCAGCCAAATCCGTTCAGTCGTTTTATCGTGATTGAGTAACAAACATCCAAACATCTAAACTTTCACATTTATAATATCACAGTAGGAAGTAGGATTAGTAGGATGTTTATCACAACTTGAGGTATGGAACAGCTGTTTTTTTTCGCGATTTCAATGTTTGTCCTATAATACAAGTTGTTTGTTTTCATGAGTAGGTAGAATAATCCCTAAAATTATCTGGGGTGATAAAAAAATTGTAAATAAAGTGTAAATAATAATAATAATCTGCCCATGGTCTGATAGCCAAGAGCCTCGATAAACACCTTAAGAGGCTTGCATTAGGTGGATGGATCGGGAGTCAGATGCAGAAGGCAGTACTTCTGGACACGGCCCGTATAGTGAGAAGGTTCCTGTCTCTGGATCCTTAACCATCGGTAGCCGGGACCCTGATCTTGCTACCGTTGGGGAACTGCATAATAATATTTGTATTTTTAAATGTTATATTTTTTAGTGTTGTACATTGTAAAAATTTAATGTTTAGAAATATAATTTTGTAAGTATTTAAAATGTAATAAAGGGAATAATGATGATACTAATTGATGTAACTAATAGAAATTACAATACTTATGGTGCAGCTGAATATGAAAAAAAAGCTGAAAATCAGCGATTTGCTTGCGACGCAAGTGAATATGACGCTGAGCTGCGACCCTTGACTACCGCTGCGGCACACACACATTTTATTAGGAACTTTTTGTGCTAGGTCGAACATGTGTAGATTTTCCTTGACTCTTACTATACAGTGTCTCCTATTTATAAATGTATGTCCTGTTATGTAGTTAATGAATATGTGTGTGTCTGTAGCAAGAAAATAAAGCAATTATCTATCTATCTATATAATTGTAATTTAAATGATTTAGTTTTAAATCAAATAATATTCATTCATATTATTATACCTTCTGAAAAGGTGAAACATGGACGGACTAAACATTGTATTCAACATCATGGTATGTACCTATGTTTTAGAATAAAATCCATTATATTTTATTATATTCCCTTCGAGTATTCAGGCATGTTCGTATCTATAAGTACCTACCTACCGTACGTCTATCTAAGTTTAAATTAAGCACTTGTATCTGGGAGGATATCCTTACGATAGACGAGACACTCAGGGCCGCCGCGGCGCGGGTGCAGTGTGCTTTGAACTGCGTGGGTGATATGTATTGCAACGATGTAGGTCCCTAATCTATACTATCTATACTAATAATGAAAGTTTTGATAATTTTAATTTTTAACCGACTTCTAAATCAAAAAGGAGGAGGTTCTCTATTCGTCTGTATGTATGTTTTTTTTTTTTGTGTATGTCCGCCGATTACTCGAAGACGGCTGAACCGATTGAAATGGTTCAAACGTTATTACATCAGGTTGGTTTCCAAGTTGGTCCCATTTTTTGAAATTTCGAAATCGGTTCAGTAGTTTTCAGGAAATCTTGAAAATACTGTCGTTTTCGTTACCACTTTGTGTGAATTTAATACGTATCTTTAGGCATAACTCCTTTGTTTATAAACCGATTTAGATGATTCTTGTTTTGTTGGAAAGGGGATAGCTCAAGGTATTTTAACCGACTTCGAAAAAGGAGGTTTTGAGTTTGATCACATACCTATTTACCAGAAAACACGTAAATTGCCTGCACAATGCACTAAAAAGAGTGAAATAAAAATTATTTTTATAAAAAAATTAAACCGCCTTCTAAAAAACCACATCAAAAAAGTAAAAAATAATTCCTGACCAAATAAATAACGTAAGTACTTTGAAGTCGGGCGTGAAACATGTACAATGTTTTGTTGTTTTTGTTAAAACCCGCCCGACTTCAAAGTACTTACGTTATTTATTTGGTCAGGAATTATTTCTTACTTTTTTGATGTGGTTTTTTAGAAGGCGGTTTAATTAGTTTTTTGCTTTCACAGTGCAATTTTTATTACTGAAAAATGGAAAATGAAGTATTTAGAAAAAATCGACCCGTCTCACAATCAGCTCCGATGGGTCAAAAGGTCGTGGGTTCGAGTCCCATCGGAGCTGATTGTGAGACGGGTCGATTTTTTCTTAATACTTCATTTTCCATTTTTCATAGTTTTGATTGTTTGTTTGCATCGATTAGGCTCCGAAACTGCTTGACCGATTTAGAAAATTCTTTGACTATTAGAAAGCTACATTCTTCCCGAGTGACATAGGCTATATTTTATCTCGATATTCCCACGGGAACGGGTACCACGCGGGTAAAACCGCGAGGATCCGCTAGTACATGATATAAAGAAGTCAGAAGGAGCATGTCACAGAATTAGTTAGTACTGAATGGAGCGTGGAATCTAAAACCAGCTAATTGCATCGGCAATTTTTGCAATTTTTGTAATTATTGTAATACTTAAAACTTTGGCAGGCATAACCACCACCTTGCATTAGCAAGATGCGCTGCCTGCTTAAGTGTTTCCCGATAACTACAACCTTGGTTTCGTCAGAGTAAACGGCATCTCCTGGGCAAGCATACAATATCTTCGACCACATCCTGCTAATTATAGCAGCTACGCTAATTATAGCAGGATGTGGTCGAAGATATTGCATGCTTGCCCTGGAGATGCCTGCTCACTCTGAAGAAACCAAGCTTGTAGTTATCGGGGAACTGATAAGCAGGCAGCGCATTCCATTCCTAAGCGGTTCACGTAACAAACGAATCTGCGAAACGCTGTTTTTTTTTTAAATACTTTGTTGCCCGAATGTGGAAAATTTTATAAAAAGTCTTTGTAAGATTTTGTTTTGTTGACTGAGAATGGAGTGTATTGGGACTGGAAGTTGTCCCAGGTTTTTGGGTTTTAACGCTTAGTGTGGACAGGTGGAATGTCTACAGTGTAAGGGTGATACGCTAGCCAGCGTCTGGTTCCCCGATGGTAGAAAGGGGCTGGAGGAACAAGGTGGTGCAGTTCACTCGCACACTCCCCAAAGAAATTCGAAGAAATTCAAAATTGAAGGAAGGTTAAATGACGTGTGGTAATGTATCCCACTTACTTCTTACTTGTGTTCTTTGTTGACAACTAACACCAAAACCTCCACAGTCTACGCGTGGACTGACTACATATTAACCGTATGCCGTGTGTGTAGCGTACAGAAGTGAAGATGCGTATACGTCAGCTAAGCAAGACGTGCGTGTAGCGATGACGTCACCGACTACAAAGCGTTATCAAGTTGCAATCACGGAACACAAGAGACATAAGAATTTCTAAGAGGACGAGGTGCAAGTGCAAGTGGAAAACCCTTGCTCAAAACAGTAAAACCTCCGTAAATGCTACGCAAATTAGCGTCCCCAGAGGTCCCCACACACCAACAGAAATCAAACTTATTCCGTTATGCATCTTGACACACTAATGATTTAAAGCAGGTTTGGGGATTTCAAACAAATCGAATTAGAAATAAGTTTTTCGTAAAAAATTATTTTTTATGGCAAGCTTTTTTGCTGGCTGTACTTTAATATTGTATTGTCATTTAAACCAAACCTATCAAAATTTCAGCTCCATTGGACAATGGGAAGTGGGTCAATTAAGCTTGCAAGATTTGTCCCCCACTAACTAACAAACTAACTAACTAACATGGCAAGTTAATAAAAAGCTTGTTAAATGGTATCTACCTAGTATGAAAATAATTTGGCACAATTCGGTATTTGCTGTAAATGTTCTTATAGTAGTGTAACAGGGTGTAAAAAAGGCGTAAACTAGTTCGTTAAGAGATGCCAGAATAAAAAAAAGGAAAAAATAGTTATTGAAATTTTTACTTTTTTGCATTCACAATGTAAGTAATTTTTATTACTTATTGCAAAAATTTAAAATGAAGTACTTATTTTAAAAAAATCGACCCGTCTAACAACCAGCTCCGATGGGACTCAAACCCACGCATGACACGACGAGACGCGTCGATTTTTGTAAATAATTCATTTTAAAATTTTCAAGCAAATAATACTTTAAACAAGCCTTTTTTTTGTTTAATTTTTAATTTTACTCTGCAATCCTTTATTATTGATACTCTTGCAGGTGCACATTGTTTTTTTTTCACCTTTTTATAATTTAAGTATTATACCTAAATTAACATTTCAAAAATACCATAATATTTTTTTTTATAAATAATAAGTACATCTTTGTTGTCCAATTTTTTTTTTTTCATATTGTTCCATGGTTCATTCAGTGCCCGTAGTGTAAGTTTTTATGTCAAAAAACGCAAACTATTTCGAATGCGTATTAATGTCAATTTGTATGAAAACTGTATCAGCGCCTCTAGCGGCGAGTAGCGCGCTTATGCAGTTTTCATACAAATTGACATAAATACGTACTCGCGATAGTTTGCGTTTGCTTGACATAAAAACTTACACTAGGGGTACAGTACCCCTAGTGTAAGTTTTTATGTCAAGCAAACGCAAACTATCGCGAGTACGTATTTATGTCAATTTGTATGAAAACTGCATAAGCGCGCTACTCGCCGCTAGAGGCGCTGATACAGTTTTCATACAAATTGACATAAATACGGACTCACGAAGTTTGCGTTTTTTGACATAAAAACTTACACTAGGGGTACAGATCATTCTTCTTCTTCTAACTTCTTACATGTGGTACGGTATTTTAGACCACGCACCGGTAAAAAAATGAAGCCGCTAAATTAATCCATTAGGAAGATATTTAAGTTGATTAATCATTGAGCTCTTAAGTAATAAACATAGAATATTATTGCGGAACCACCGACAAGGGCCTTGCACTTCACTGGTTTTGATAAACACCTAAGGTCAACACATGTCATGTTCCACGTGAGACCAATCATATTATTTTGCGCTAACAAACCCCTTTTAGCCCAGTCAATATCGACATCAAACACTCGCATGTAACTACGAATTTTTTATATGTTGTTAGGTCCCTTAAGAGAAGTTTACACCCAAGTTTGCAACCCTGAAAACCCTGTGCTAACCCCACGGTGCTCGAAAAACTGTGAAATTTTGGCACTTGTTTTAGTTTTTACGAAAAAACTACACTAAGGAAGCGATTTCAAGTATGGTTGCCTTATAATTTAATAAAGCTAACTAAATTTACTACAATTTGAACTCAACCCCAGCACTCTAGGTCCATTGGTTGCAGAGATACTGCTGTTCAAAGGTAGGCATTTTTTTTAAGTGATAATTTTGTGTTTTGTCATATTCAAAGACCTACGTGTCTTTGAATATGACACGTTACACACGCTAAACTAATAGTCTTAGAGAAAAGTATGAGGCAAGAGTTGGTAGAAAATTTAATTAGGTTCAATTTGATGCGAAAGTAGTGCGTCTAGGTTTCATAGTTTCCTCAAAAATAACAAAAATAGTAAATAATCGGGTAATATTCACCAGCTTACTCCCCAAGTCAAGCGGGCGTCAAGAAGTTTTATATTAAAAAAACTGAAACAAGTGACAGAATTTCACAGTTTTCCGAGAACTGCGGAAGAATTGCCTATCTTTGACTTGCTGTATCTTCGCAACCAATGGACGTAGTATACTCAAGTTTCGCTCAATTGTAGCAAATTTAGTTGTCTTTATAAAAGTGTAGAACAAATGTACGCTTCCTTAGTGTAGTTTTTTCGAAAAAACAGAAACAAATGCCAAATTTTCTCAGTTTTTCGAGCACCGTGGGGTTAGCACAGGGTTTTCAGAGTTGCAAACTTGGGTGTAAACTTCTCATAAGGGACCTAACAACATATAAAAAATTCGTAGTTACATGCGAGTTTGCGATGTTTGTTGTTTTTTGTGTCGATATTGACTGGACTATTTGACGAATGACAAACCTTGTTTTTGTATGAAAGCTAGCTGTAGTTCAAATTAAACAACGATTACGGTTGCACGATGAAAAGTTGCTGAAACTTTTTTATTGAAAATGAAATATCTAAAAATAATGACCCATCTATCTATGACCCAAGTATCTTTGCCGGGAATCGAACCCGGGACCTTTCACTGTACTGGCGAATGTTCTTACCGCCAAGCTGCGGAGTCGTTAGAGGAAGCAGCGACCCAGCTACACACGTGTGCAATGTTGATGTTTCGGTCACTGGGTGAGGTTTATTGACGAAAAGTAAAGGTAAAACTGCATTTAAATCTGTTTCGTAGTTTGAAATACTTGAGTCGCTTTCGAGGATTCGGGCGTTAGCGTGCAAATGGCGGTAAGATACTTTGTTTAACCCCTTAACCACAAAGCATACGTCTGACAGACCCTAACGAATTTTATTTTTAAGGCGCTACTCGGCAAAATATGGACTTTTTGATTTAAAACTATAGGACGGTTACAGTTGTTACAAATCTGGTAATAAGATATATATTTATTCATACCTTTATCTAGAATCGTATAGTTTAAAAAACACGATTTTATGATTTTGCCTCGACACTTTTTCTTTTCGAAAAGACCTCTAAAAAATACGAAAAATGAAGATTATTCTTAAATGGGGTTACTTACACTATTGGAAATTAGTTTAATTAGTGGACACCAATAATATTGAGGATCGTATAGAAGCATTTTTTTTAAATCGCTGTAGTTTTTGAATACGAAGTGATTTTGTGTTTTTTTTGCCTAATCTGCAAAATCGTTGCGTCGTTTTCTCATTTCTATCTCGCTTCAGCACATTTTTCCGAGTATCGCCTTAATCGTGAATATTGTTGCGCTTGAGCTCCGTATAAACTGGTTCGCTCGTGTACCTTTTCCTCACGCCCCTTACTGCCGCACAACCGCTAGTGCGTTTGCTCTGGTATAAGTAAAAAACTGTGGCCGGGTAAAAAAATGTCCGGAAAAACTGTAAGTTTAGGTCCTGCAATTTCGTTTAACTTTTGTTTTATTTGAAACTTTTATTATTTTTTATTACTCTCTTCGATCAAGATTACCCTAAATAATTAATGTGATTTTTATAATGGATCTCGTTTTCCAAATATGTCAGTTTGTAAATAGAAAAATAAGAAGTGTGGTTTACATAATTTGAGGTGTTTTTTTTTTGTTGATTTTCCAGTTCCTTTCTTATGTTTAACCAATTTGAAAAAACGGAGGAGGTTATATTAAATAATGTTTAATATATTCCTAACAGACTTTTAATTAAAAACTAAAACTCTCCTCACACAGTTTTACAAACAAGAATCATTTAGCTCCGGGGTCTCACAGCTACGTATACGTCTAGACGTATGTTACGTGGTAGTGTGACGATAACAGGTGCTAGGTAGTTAAGGGTTAATACTATGTAGAGATAACGTCATTCAGTATGCCCTTTCTGCTAATTAACACCCATTCACAACCTATTACTTAACTAAAAGCCAATGATAAGAGAAATGAATAACTTTCGTTTCATAATTTAATCATTTTGTTTACAAATTACTGTTTAATTACATAACGATAATGCCGCGTCAATGTAAGTCGATCATTTATAAATAAATAACATTATGTTTATTCTTGATAACTTTGTATGTCAGAATGAACAATAATGTGTAGAATTTTCTGTGTAATTAAAATAAGTTGATGATTAATATACCGGTTACCGACCTGACGAAACTCACGGCGGCGCGGCGTCAAGTAGTAAATATTTATCAGTATCTTGTTCACAATTACTGATAAACATTTCAGAACTTTAGATCTCTTGATCTAATTTCAAGGTCAGTAGCTAAAGCAATTATTTAACTTACAAAACCGAAAGAAAAATAGACAATAAAAAAATGCAAATGATTCGCGACCATTGAGCTTCCTGTATAATAAATTAATGGTTTCGGAAATTTTACAGCATTCAATTCGTTCAAGACTCAACTCAGCAACTCTTTTAGAGAGTGAGAACCGCCTTAGTGTTACATTGATATTAAATAATTGGGTCACAAGCTTTTAATAAAATAGTAACATTGTATTTAAGTATAGGAAAAATGTGATAGTAAAAAACCACGAGCTCTATAAGTAGCTTTCAGGCGGGATACAGAAGCTACTTATAGGGCTCGTGTTTTTTTATTATCACATTTTTCCTATAATTACAAAGTTGCACTGTGAATGCATAAAAATAATTGAAAAATCTCAACATTGTAATATGTCACAGTTATGCAAATATCAGTAATAGTAAAACTAAGAAATTGAGTCAACTTAAGTCGTAATATATGTCTTAAAATAACTCGTTTTTTAATTATTAGTATTTATAGAGCAATTTTCTATGCATTGATAAGGTAAAGCATTGACTTGAGAGCACCAAATGCACCAATTCTAAAATCACAGGTTCTTTATGTTTTGTTTTCATTTAATATTTTATTGAGCTTACTAAGTTAACCTCTTCTTTACTTTAGGTATTTGTTGTTAGTTTGCGATATTTTAATATACTTAGTTCTAATTATGGATAAAAACTTCACATTTTTTTGAGATAAGTAGGTACTGAAAAATATGTGCTAACTCATATTACTTATTAAATTTTTCAATAATAGTAGACCCACACCATTTAACATAAAATAAAAAAATATTTATACACAAAACAGCATATTTGAAACATTAAAACTTATTTTTACAAAGACTACGACGAAAGTGTCAAATATAAAATATATTACCTACATGATTCGTCTCCTATTAAATCAGACGAGATTAAATTACATTTTAATAAGATTAAGTTTAATTTTACTATTAAAAAAACACATTTTTTATTTAACACTAAAATATTTTCATAATTTTCAAAAAAACAAATGCCTTAAAAAGCTACATCAAAAGAAAATCCCGACGCATTTCCTTACCTTTTCCGGAAATGTAGTAGACGCTTTAGTAAGTAACACTTCAATTCTCGTAGCACACTGTAACGGTCGTGAGCGTAACGTCACCGCTCTGCGCGCGCGCACTAACGCAATCGATTCACTACTAAGCGCCGCGCGGCTTACATCCCTTATTTTGTAGCTTGTAACGATAGCGCTGACCGTCAACTACAACAGACTTGTTAGATTTTTTCGCGTAATCTTTTAATGGAGTTAGATCGTATATATTTTTCTTAAAACAGATTTATTCTCTGAAAAGGCATTGCCTAAAATTGGCGTCTTTTTTTTTTGTCTCGCGGCCATCAACAAAATGTTTTAATATGAAATTCTTAATAGCATAACAAACAATATTTGCCAAGACAGTATAGCTGTAAACACAGGCAGAACCAAGTTAGAACCATCCGTCCGTATATTATAGAACATGTTTAAAAACCGCAAATGTAACTTTGTCATTCATACAAACACCATGAAAAACAAAGTTAAGTTCTAACTAACTAGTCTCACTCGGTTCGGACTGAGTTTACTGGTATACTTTCTTTGCAAATATTGTATGTAGTGATGCCAACAAATTATATCAATGTTTGGTTGATAGCCGCAAAAAAAAAGACGCCAGTTGCCATACAGAAATGGTCATTGTCCTTTAGATTTTGTGATCTTTGTGGAAGCAATCGGCTTACTACTGAACGCAGCGCGGCTTTCATCCCGTATTTTTTAGCTTGTAGCGATGATAGCTAACCATCAACTACAATACGGGGTAGCACTTAGCGTTTAATGAATATTTTGCCCAGCAGCTCTTGATAAGCTTTTTGCCGTTTTTTCACGTTACAAGATCTCTCGCTATAAAGATTGCGAAGTCTGTACAGACTGAGTTTGAATTTTGTATTTTAACTTAACACTGATAGGCGCGCTGTTAATTGTTTAGCTTATTTATTTTTATTTATTTATTCACAACGGGGTAGCACTTAGCCTTCATCACACCTGATGATAAGTGGTGATAAGGCTGAAGGTGGAAGCGCACTACTCCCGGAATCCTCAATAACTGAGGAACTGGCTATCTTATCTCTAACTGCCGGAACACAATAATGCTGAAAACATCATGGTTATGGCGTCAGAATTAGATAAAATGGTGGTAGCTAGCCAGGCGGACTAAGAACAAGTCCTACCACCAACCAAACCGAATACAATATGTACCCCCACTGGGAATCGAACCCGGGACCTCTGGGTCTAAAATCGGTGGTATGAACCACTAGACCACAGAGGCGGTTAAAGCTGCATTTGTAGCTTGTAACAATGATAGCTCTAACCATTATATGTCTGTATAGATACGTATTTGTTTGGATTTACCTATAAAATAACAAGCTTTAAGTAACTTATTAATAAAGAACTTCTGTATCGATCACTTTTTCAACTGACAAACACAATAGGCGCAAAAAACTTGTCGTGAGCTTGTGCGAAAAGGTGCTAAAAGCTAAGACCCATTATCTTACTGACTGACCATTGCGATCGCACATTGCGCCACTATTCACGGCCACTAATCGCGACCACAAGCTGCGGACGAGTTTTTTCGTACATTTTTTGTGGCTCGAACGCGACCACTCGATCGCTCAGTTTGCGCCGATGCTATACAAAATGTATGAAGAAACTTATCCGCAGCTTGTGGTTGCGTTTAGTGGCTGCAACTAGTGGCTCAATGTGCGGGAAGGCTTTTTTTTGTTATTGACATTTTTCAAATTGACGTCTCTACGAAATACGATAGAGCAAACAGCACGAGCCTAGATTGTTGGCAGTTTTTCTAGTAACAAGGTCTCCAGCTTTCGGTGCGTAAAACGCACTTTTTTATGGTTGTACTACGAAAGGCATTGGCCTTTCGTAGTACAACCATAAAAAATGAGTTTCAGTTTCTGCATTTTTAGGAAAATAATGTGATAGCCTACTTATACCCGCGCCTCCGGGATCCTGCAAGTTTTTTTTTTCATTGGTTGATAGACAAGCGCTTGTCCGCTATCACGCCTGATGTTAAGCGTTGATGCGATCTACGATGAATCGCGCTTGCCTAGAAGGTACCGGTTCACTCGCGACTTGAAGGCCCCCAGATTGTACCTATCGGCAAATACAGACTCAGGCAAGGAGTTCCATTCCTTAGCGGTAGGTACGGATAATAAAATTAGAAGCAAAACGCTCAGTCCGTGTCGCAGGAATTTCCACTATAAAACGGTGGCGCTGATTCGTACGTCTGGTTGTCCGTTGGAAGAAGGGAGATGGCGGAATTAGGTTGTGCGAAATGCCCGATGCTCTGACCAACTAAACTACCGAAAGGCCTACACGACTCGTCGAATTTTGCTATCACCTTGATAACGCTGTAGGCCAGCGTTGCTTTATCAATGTGAGGAAACCGTCAACTCCGAAAGGAAACATTTTTACAAATTATTTAAATTTTTCCTTTTTTGCATTCACAATGCAATTTATATGATCGAAAAATGGAAAATGAAGTATTTAGAAAAAATCGACACATCTCACAACCAGCTTCGATGGGACTCGAACCCACGACCTTTCGCTATCCGGGCGACTGCTCTAACCACTGAGCTACGGAGTCGAAAGCACCACGTCCCACACGCGAAAGAAATTTTCTTTCGCGTGTGGGGGTAGTAATATCTTCACATTGATGAAATTAACGCTGGCTATACAGCGCGTAAGAAGTATTTGATAAATTCGACGCTTCTCGTAACGACTCCGTAGCTCAGTGGTAGTGTTAGAGCAGTCGCCCGGATAGCGAAAGGTCGTGGGTTCGAGTCCCATCGGAGCTGGTTGTGAGACAGGTCGATTTTTTCTAAATACTTCATTTTCCATTTTTCAATTTTTACAAATGTTTAACAATCGATTAAGATGAAACTGCCATAACAAGTTGTTAACAAGTGATACCAAAATTCGTCGATTCGTGTAGGCCTTCCGGTAGCTTAGTTGGTCAGAGCATCGGGCCGGATCCCGCCTAAGCTACTTATAGGGCTCGTGGTTTTTTTACTACCACATTTTCCTATACTTACAGAATTATAAAAATAATTTATAATCTCAAAAATTGTGTTAATAAAATAAACACAAGGTTATTCGTAAACATTGTTTATGGCAACTGCATAACGTCATACAACTGGTTAAGAATGTTCACCAAACAAATAATAAGGCCGTATATATTTTTTTTTATTTATTAAGGGGATAACAATCAGTTACAATATATACATTTTTTCCCTATAGTTACAATATAATTATGTGTAAACCAAACTTAAAATTAATACATTTGGTAACTAAAAGTAAATAAAACACTTTCACGGATTTTTTCACGCAATTTATTCAACAACTTGGTTAAATTTTAGTTGTTTTTTGAGATTTTTTGGTTTATCCGACGTTTCGGCACCTTTCCAGGGGCCGTGGTCACGGAAAACTGTTTCCTTGTGTGTGTGTGTTGTGTGTTCTGTTGTGTTGTGGTGTTTTCCGTGACCACGGCCCCTGGAAAGGTGCCGAAACGTCGGATAAACCAAAAAATCTCAAAAAACAACTAAAATTTAATCAAAGTTGTTGAATAAATTGCGTGAAAAAATCCGTGAAAGTGTTTCATTTATATGGACAGTTCGCGCAGAAATCTAAAATGTGTTTAACTAAAAGTACCTATAAAGTAAAGTAATACTGTAACCCACAACATTATCCACATATTAAAAACAAAGGTAATAGTATAATTTAGAGTGTTCAGCCAGTTGCATCCATTAAAATAAAACTAAGCAAAAAAACTACTTATTCTAAGTATAAATACTAAACAAAATTAGCAATGGAACCATATTATACAGTAGTAACTTTAGATTTTCACATCATTTAGCATTATGTTATGTGTATCACACATAAATTTATTTTTTGAAGTGAAGAAAATGTCCACTGTTGCAAACAGTAGTTACATTATAAATTTCAGCCATACTGTGCATAGGGCAACGCATGCCAGTATTAGTTAAACACCTACTAACAGCGAATAAATTGTAACATCTTACTTGTCTTATGTTAGCAGGTTACTTATTTTGTTTGTCAGTTCAATGCAGTCGAATTCATTGTTAAAACAACAATACTACAAATCATTATGCGTTGATCTCGGAGGATGAACCCTTTGATAGTGATTGCGGTGGTTTAGCATGTTTTTGTATATTTAGTCGGTTACCATTTTTTCCTTATTATTTTTTTCTTTTTTATTCACAACGGGGTAGCACTTAGCCTTCATCACACCTGGTTTTAAGTGGTGATAAGGCTGAAGGTGGAAGCGCACTACTCCCGGAATCCCCGATCACTGAAGAACTGGCTATCTTATCTCTAACTGCCGGAACACAATAATGCTGAAAACATCATTGTTATGGCGTCAGACTTAGATAAGACGGTGGTAGCTAGCCAGGTGGACTAAGAACAAGTCCTACAACCAACCAAACAGAATAAGATAAGATAAGATAAAAGGATACTACCACTAGACCACAGAGGCGGTTTTTATTAATTTATTAAGCACTGCCTTTATAGTATCTCAAGTGTCGGCAGTACTACAAGTTCTTGAAACTCGTGAAAAGTAAACTCACTCCGAATAGAAGTTAAGTACCTATGTTACACATGAAATTTAAAATTATTTCCAAGCATTTCTCAAATTCTCCATACTTAGTTAGAAGTTAGCAAAAAAGTATTTTGAGAAAATAAAACATGGTTGAAAATCAGGTTATTTGAAATTGGGTTCACCCTTGTTTGGTAGAACAACGTTTCGTCGAAAATCGGTTCGACTAATTTTAGTTACAATAAAGTCATTTCACAAAATTATTCATTTGATAGAATGTTTATTTGTCATAATTTTATTTCGTATAATTATTTATTTGGACAAATGTCATTTTACCGAATTTTCAATTGCGCTAATTTTATTTAAACGAATGTTTAACTAGAATAATAATGATTTAGTCGAAAGATCGTACAGCGTTTTCTTTGCTACACTGCATTATACCAAATGAATATTCGATAAAATACGGTTCTCCCTTGGTTGATATAACTTAACTTGCTAATATTTGAGTGGCTCGGAAGTCCTGTAGAACACGTGATAGGTTAGAAATTCGTCTTAAATCGCCTTAAATTTCGTGTTTTTTTTTTGTAAAACAATCTATAAGTTGTATCGATACAAAAAAAAACACGAAATTTAAGGTGATCGCTTCGCTGCGCTTCGCGATCGCCTTAAATTTCTAACCTATCACTTGTTCTACAGGACTTCCGAGGAGTACAGGACTTTTCTACCAAACGTTTTTATACCAAACGATTATTATATCAAATGAACATTCTATTTAATGATCATTAGCGCAAATGTTGTTATCGCAAATGAATATTCGATGAAATGAACATTCTATTTTACGATCATTAGCGCAAACGTTGTTATCTCAAATGAATATTCGATGAAATGAAAATTATGTCAATCGATATATACAAAGTGATTATTTTCTTAAACGTTGTTCGAATTAGTAAAATTCGATCAAACGTTGTTCTACCAAAAAAGGGTGAACCGTAAAATTGCAATATGAACTATGTATAGGAAAAATGTGATAGTAAAAAACTGGCCAAGTTCGAGTCGGACTCGCGCACGAAGGGTTCCGTACCATTATCTTTACAACTTTGGACACTATTTATGACGTACATTATTAATCTACACAACATAATGCACTATATTAATTTAAGATCGAGAAAACAAACGGCAAAAAATTTACGTTTGACGTATGGGAGCCCCCTTCAATATTTAGTCTAGCTATTACGGTTCATGAGATACAGCCTGGTGACAGACAGACAGACAGAGAGACGGACAGCGAAGTCTTAGTAGTAGGGTCCCGTTTCTACTCTTAGGGTACGGAACCCTAAAAACACAAGCTCTATAAGTAGATTTCAGGCGGGATAATACTAGGCTACTTATAGGGCGCGTGGTTTTAAATATCTCATTTTTCCTATTGCTTAAAAATAATTTAAAATTTTAATTTAAAGTCTTAAATAATTTCTAATATATTATTATACTCATAAAAATTATTTTTTTAAATAATGTAAAAAATAATATCATTCTCAATGTCAGTCAATGTCAGTGTTGAGCTTTAAGTTGCTAGTCCTCAAACCAAGCTATTTAAACTTAAAAATATTTAGATTATTGAGCAAAAAAACAAATCATAATGCGATGTGGTCACTGAAAAATAACCACAACGCGAAATTAGCGTTATGACTATTATGAAAATGCTCACGTCACGACGCGTTGAGCTAGGTATCACAGAAAGACCACATATCGAAATTCGTGTCGTGTAATATACGCATACTATAAACCCCAAGTCATTGTAGCAATGATGAAAGCCATGACGCATTCTAGTTGGTGTACCCAACCATAATCACAACGGAAAAGTTGTAATTTTTTATTTAGTTAAAGTATTTGATTTAAGTATGGTTGTTTACTAGTAACCACTTTATTACTTACTGGCTAGCTACTACCATCCTTCAAGTCTGACGCCATAACAAAGATGTTTTAAGGATTCCGGGAGTAGTGCACTTCCACCTTCAGCCTTATCACCACTTGGCATCACGTATGATAAAAACTAAGTGCTATCACGTTGTGGAATAAAAAAAAACACGTGTGGCACTCGGGGACTGCCGCGGTAAAGCTATTGCATAAATAGTGTAATTACACACCAAAACAATTATTCATTCAAAAAAAATTTAACAAAAAGAACGATAATTAAGAGTTTGATCATCGAATTTCGCGCGATGAACATTTATATAGATATAATATCAGATATAGGTAGGTACTTTCTCTGCGCGGCATTAATGTGTATTACCTATACCACTATTATATAATTATTATGTGCCTATATACAAAAAACAAAGGTACTTACTAAAAAGTACACGTGCTTGGTTTAATGGTTTCTATTATATATACATAACTAGCGGATCCTCGCGGTTTCACCCGCGTGGCACCCGTTCCCGTGGGAATATCGGGATAAAATATAGCCTATGTCACTCGGGAAGAATGTAGCTTTTGTAATGGTGAAAAATTTTTCTAAATCCTAGACTATCCTAAAGACTAATGTCCAGTAGTTTCGATGCAAACAAACAAACAAACAAACAATCAAATCTTTCCTCTTAGTATAGATGAAGAATCCATACTAATATTACAAATGTGAAAGTGTGTTTGTTTGTTTGTCCATCTTTCACACCAAAACGGAGCAACTGATCGAAGTGATTTTTGGTATGGGGATAGTTTGGAAGCTGAAGAGTAACAGAGGCTACTTTTTATTACGGAAAATTATAAAATAAAAATGGTAATTTTGTATGGATAATGACTGTCGTACGATACTAAACTGTCATTTATTCCATGGCCGCCTCCGCGTCTGCGCGCGGTCAAAATCGAATAGGTACTAATCTTTTCCATAAGATTATAACAAAAAAAATGTACTGTAACTAGCGCCAAAAATGCCCCAGACGCACATGCGCGCAGACTTATCTGTCACGTAAGTCTATGTGCTTCGTGATTATTTATTTTCATCTGTCTAATAATGGTGATACGAAGTACTCTATCCTATCCTACTAATATTATAAATGTAAAAGTTTAGATGTTTGGATATTTAGATGTTTGGATGTTTGTTACTCAATCACGCAAAAACGGTTGAAAGGATTTGGCTGAAACTTGGGACACAGATACTTTATAGCTTGGAGAGGATCAAGGTTTCTTTTCATCCCGGCCAATTATATCATTCCCGCGGGATAACGTCGTATAGTCCACGCGGGCGAAGCCGCGGGCGGAAAGCTAGTAATTTATATGGCAAAGCAACGTTTGCCAGGTCAGCTAGTGAATATATACAGGGTGGAATCGAAGTCGTTAGCATCCTTTTAAAATAAGAACATACTCATGATATAGAGCCTTTTCCCAAAATATGATGCAAATCCAAGACGTAAAATAATTATTTTTAAAAACCTGAAAAAATCGCGTAAAATACTCAGTAATTGATCACTATAGCAAATAAAAATTAAAATAACTAAAAATAACAGTTTGATAAAAAAAACATTGATTAATCAATATTCAAATAACAAACAAGCCATAAACTACTTTCATTGGCCTCTCGACAAAACGCGGGCTCTACTATACGTGAATTTATTCAAGTTCGCGCACGGAATTCACCGAAACAAACAATGTCGCCCATGCTTCATGCCCGCTTTGCCTGCGTCCCTGCGCCCGCGCTGACGCCGGGCATCACCCCTTTTCACGTAAAAACATAGCTTTATATGAGTACAATAATGGGCCGAATGGATGCCAATGACTTCAAAAACACCCTGTATAGGTATACAAGGTGTTAGGGGCACCGTTGCAAAAACTTTAAACATGGCTTCAGGCCATAAGGAAATGAAAAAAATATTTCGACTCTCCATACCAAATGCCCCGATTAGTTGCTAAATTTTTATGAAAAGTCGAATTTTTTGAATGTCCACCATCTTGTCGACAGTGCTGCTCTCTGTAAATTGGTGTTATCCATAAACTTATTTATACTAGGGGTAATATAATAAGTTTATGGTGTTATCATAATAGCCTGTACTAAAGCTACCCAGCTGCCAGCCTATGGCCCTATTCGCTAGCTCAAATGAAAAGTGGATGTAATTTCCACTTTCATTTGAGTTAGCGAAAGGACAGCCATCGTAGTTCTAGTGATTTTAAGGAGTTGGCGATAAAAATAAAACACCCAGTTTTGATTTGGATTTTTATTACCTATTGTATATATAATTATATATGTTTGTATTTATTATATACATCTTCTTTCTAATACTAAGGTTGTGACGGAGTGGTTGTGGTCATGGTCCGCTAAGTTGGTAGCGGCTTTTGTGGCGATGCTCCTCTATATCTCTCTGTTTGTGGCACTGGGTGTGCATTCTGTAAGGGCACACTTAGTTGTGGACTTGATAAGGACTTGATCATCTTGTGGGTGATCAGCCGCGAAAACGTTGACCCTTCCTTGTTTCTTCAATCGAATCGTTCCAAGGAGCTTGCATTATGGATGTAAGTCCAAACATTCTTAGAATTCGCACTTGCACAATCGTCGAAAGTCTTTGTTTGATCCGAAGCTCCTTTTTAGTGGAATCATTTGTGTGACGAGCAGTCCGTTTGATCATCATACACCACATCTCAATCTTCTTGTGGTACTTTTGTTGGAGCGTCCATGTTTCAGCTCCATATAAGAAGATAGGAAATAGTAAGCTTTTCGTGTATCGAACCTTGCGTGTTATTGATTGTGCGGCGATATTTCCATATAACTATCTTCGTAAGCTTTTCAAAGGCTGATCTGGTTAGGTTAGGCCAGCTCGTCTTTTGAGATCAACAATAACACCTAGGTCTGTGCAACTTCCAGAATTTGTGATTTTAAATCATCGTGATCGTTTATCGTCATCAGTAATATGTAGTTACTTAATTATTACACGGATTCACCAACACACTCTTGCCTCAACAATATTTTCAACATATTATCGCACTGCTTTTACAAAAATATATTATTTTAGCAGCTAACTTTTTCATAAAAATCCGAGATTGACAAGTGACATTAATTTGACATAATTTTGAGATTACTGCTTTTCTTCTTTTTATTATTATTTCTGTTTCAGCCAGTGCTTCACGTTTTAGGCGCTAGTTACAGTACATTTTTTTGTTCAAAAACTTATGGAAAAGATTGGTATTCGAATTTGACCTATATAAAAATAAACACGTGTAATCAAAAAGAGAAAAATACGTTTATCTCTTTTTAACAACAGGTTTTTTGTATATTTATCTCTTTTTACCAAAACAATGTTAGTAAGAGACAAAATATATGTAAACCCCTATTGTCAAAAAGAGATAAACAATGTTTTGTTAACCTCCGAGGGTGTTAGGTTTTTTCGTTACGGAATTTTTTGATTCGGTCGCCGCGCTCAAAGCCCGCGATAAAAGCTATGCAATAGCTTAAAAACTTTTGACCTCTTTTATTTATTTTGTTATTAGTTTATTAAGAAAAAATCTGTTACAGTTATAAATTATTCAAATCTGCCAAACTTCATTGCAGTTTTTAGGCAGTAGTTCTCGTTAGTAAAACAATACTGTTTATCTAAACTACTAAAAGCTATTGTAAGTATAAAAAATAACAATGTACCTACTAGTAAACTAGTTTATAGCGGGATAGCCGCTGGATGCGGGCAGCGCAGGACCGATCGTTGTGGAGATCCTTGGGGGATGCCTATGCCCAGCAGTGGGCGTCGTTCGGCTGACATGATGATGATGATGATGAAACTAGTTTTCCATAGTACATTAAGATGCATGGGCTCTGGAATGGACATGGACAATATCCATATAGCTTGAGCGCTAGATGGATATTGTCTGTACCAACGTCGTCATAGAAAGGCCATAGGTGTTAAAAACAATGAAATAAATGCAAACACGTTTTAATACACTTGCCTTGAACGTGTTTAGAATCACATTTATTAAAAAGATCATAACAAATTACTAAACTATAGGTAGCGTGATTATGAATAGCATGTAAGTAACCTTTGTCAAGCGTTGAACTATCCAATCCGTACGTATATTGTTAAAAGTACTGTATGTGTATCAAACCGTTACAAAACCGTCAAAAAAGGGGTAATTTATTTTTTAATAGAGATTTAGATTTAGATTTTAGCTTCTTCTTGACGGAGAAATAGAAATGATCCCAATAAGCGAAGAAAAGCGCGATGTACCCGAATTGGACGTGAAAGAAATTGGACAGACAGACAGAGATTCTACTTTGTACTAGAAAAATTATGAAGAAATAAGTACTGTACCCCTAGTGCAAGTTTTTATGTCAAGCAAACGCAAACTATTTCGATTCCGTATTTATGTCAATTTGTATGAAAACTATATAAGCGCGCTACTCGCCGCTAGAGGAGCTATAACAGTTTTCATACAAATTGTCATAAATACGGAATCGAAATAGTTTGCGTTTTTTGACATAAAAACTTACACTACGGGCACAGATTTCGATTTAAAACTTTTTTTAGAGTTTTGTCAACATTTTTAAATAAATAAAAACTGGATAATATGCACCAAGAAATCTATACCTATAGGTACTAATATTATAAAGAGGAAAGATTTGATTGTTTGTTTGATTGTTTGCATCGAATAGGCTCCGAAACTACTGGACCGATTTGGAAAATTCTTTCACCATTAGAAAGCTACATTCTTCCCGAGTGACATATTTATCTATATTTTATCCCGATATTCCCACGGGAACGGGTACCACGCGGGTGAAACCGCGAGGATCCGCTAGTTCTTTATAAACCTATAATACAAAAAAAGAAAGATTTTATGTTTAGATCTTTTTTATATGTAAGGTGCATATCAGCCGCGTAGGGACCCGGATAGCCAGGCCAACCCTTCGGCTCGTAGGGGCGATTGGCACCACATCCCCCGTGAATAATCGACGAACCGAGAACAGTAGTGAGGGGTTTAGTTGGTTGTGGTACCTGTTCTCGATCACTCCAGCTATATAATCAGTCCACCTTTAGTGGGTATCCTTATGGGGAGGAGGCTCTGTCCCAGGTGGGCCCAGCCCTGACGCGAAGCCTATTAGGCTTGGCGGGAGGGCTGAGTGCGGCGAGGGACATGCCCTGGGTGTGACCGAGCCCAACATGCCGTTTGGTATGCCTAAAGATCGCATTTTCCTCTTGCTACAAAAAAAAGGTGGCCCACCACCGAGTTCGAAAGCTTGATGGAGGGCCGGGGAGAGGTAAGAACCTCCCAGTTTCCCCGCTGGGTCTATTATTGAGGCTCGACTGGGGCGCTGGCTGCGGCAAGAGACAGCGCAGGAGTCTTGCGATGGCTCGGGACGTTGGGACGTTCCTGTTAGCTGATCAAGACCAACATGCCGATAGAATGGTCTTCGGAAATTCCGTACTTGCTCAAACTCTAATAAAAAAGTTACTATCGAGGAAGGTGGCAGTTGTCAACCAATTGTACGTACGTATACCCATGCGTCAGCGTGAACGAGCAACTACTGCCTGCGCAAATAATTTGTGTCACATATATACTGGTTAGTTAGAAAGTACACCCAAGTAAATCTGTTAAATTACTCCCTTGACGAAATGCAATCCACGCAAATAGACTTCTTTGTAATGTACGATTATGAACTTAGCATCAACATGTTTACCTATTATTTGTAAATGACGTTGCTTCTATTGAAGCTGATGAGTTTTTTTCGCCTATTTTTCTTGTCAGCTAAAAGATGTCCTTAACGTAGGAAAAATATGTTGGACGGTTCAAAAGTATTTCATTTTGAATATTTGTTTATATAAATAATTTTTGACTTTTTACTTTTTTTGGCTCACGTGAAAGGACACATAGAAACGTATACAAGTAATTGTCGTATTTTAAGGGCATAGGAATTCATTAACTGTATTTCATACAACTAACAACAATAGGCTTAAACTTCACAAATCGTTGACGTGATAATGAGTGAATTCTTAAAAATACGTCTGATTTAGTTAAAAAAAACAAAAATAAAATAAGTAGGTACAAGTAAATAAGATTTTCAAGCTTTATATTCTGTTTTACCAGCACATAATTTAAATTTTACAATGTGTGAAATACGTAAATACACATATTATTTAAAATATGTTTTGTTTATTAAAGTCATCAAATTGTATTCGTCATGGGTTCATCGTTATTTATTATCTGTCTGTCTGTATACAGGGTGACAGTGAAACTCGACCTATTCCTTGAAAGGGGTTATACTAGAGGTCATTAGCAACAAATTAAGTCGAGTGAACCAGGGGTCAAAACTGGATGGTTACCGAGTTGTGACGGTTCTTTGATTTTTTTGAAATTTTCCGAAATGTTACCAAAAATCATAAATTGTGATAAAACTACTCCATTTTAAACAGTAAATTGCTACTTTTCTGAAAGCAGAATAATTCGGGGTCATTTTAAAAATAGCGCTTTGCCAAAAATTACATAATCTCAGAAATAAGAGGTCTTTAGTAAAAATATTTTTTGTTTTATCTATTTTTCTCCAACTTTGCCGTAATTTTTTGCAAAAAAAAAACTGTATGGAATTTAGCCTACAAATGAGTGAAATAACATACTAGTTTTATAAGCTTTACAAAAAGGTACTTCAGTCATTAACTTTCCCAACTGTCTTTAAAAAAATCAACAGCTGTAGGTCAGACATTTCATTACGATTTGTAAACTGAATTTGGGTCGAAAAGTCGACAGTAACGTAAAAAAACCATATCTGTTTTCAGTACATTTGAAGTACTGTCATATTGACTTTCCCACTACTTCATAAAAACACTCGGTTACTACAATTTAAAATTTTAAATGCATGCATTTTTTTAATTTGATTGCAAGTATTAAGTGTGATGTTAGTGATAGGAATTCACACCGATAATAATGAGAGGCGAGCGGTAGTAGGAAAAACTGATCGCGCCTAATACCTGTACTACAACTTGGTCTTTAATTTTTGTTTCGGTATTGTTTTTTTATAACATTTAGTTTTATTCACAGTGTTGAATAACACTATTGACTTTTTGATACGAATTAAATTTACAAACAAAAAAGGAAAACTGAGAATAAAATTTACAAATAAAAAAGGTAACTGAGTGTCTTTATTAAGTAGTGGGACAGTCAATATGACACTGTTTCAAATGTACTGAAAACAAACATGGTTTTACTACGTTACTGTTGATTTTTCGAGCCAAATTCAATTTACAAATTGTAATGAAATGTCTGACCTACAACAGCGCTTTTTTGCTTGATTTTTAAAAGACAGCTGGAAGTTAATTATAATTAGGACAAGCATTACTAACAACACGAAGAAACTTAAAAACTAATGCTGATAAAAATTAAGTTCAAAAACTAAAACCCGACTACTGAAAAATCACGCTCTAAAAAGTATGAAACAAGAAAATATTCTCATCTGAAATTGCCGTGGTCGTATGCCACTTTTCCCTAGAATGAAAATATTGTTTTGTTATAGTTAGGACTATAAGGGTAATAGGGTGGTCTTTTCCCTATGTATCTCATAAGAGAAAGAGAAAGAGAGAACGAGAAACATTTATTGGCTATACACACAATTACAGTAATATTAAAAGTAAAAAAAAAAAAAAAATAAGAACGCTCAAAGTCACCCAGCGAGCAATGGAGAGAGCGATGCTTGGTATTTCCCTGCTCGATCGAATCAGAAACGATGAGATCCGCAGGAGAACTAAAACAACCGAGACCGCTCGAAGGATTGCATCGTTGAAGTGGCAGTGGGCGGAACACATAGCGCGGAGAACCGATGGCCGTTGGTGCGGTAAGGTTCTCGAATGGCGATCGCGAACCGGACAACTTACCGTGGGCAGGCCCCTACAGGGTGGACCGACGATCTGGTCAAAGTTGCGGGAAGCCGCTGGATGCGGGCAGCGCAGGATCCATTGTTGTGGAGTTCCTTGGGGGAGGCCTAGGCCCAGCAGTGGGCGTCATTCGGCTGATGTGATGAACTAAATTATTACCTAATAATTTAAATATTCTACGTACCCATTTTCATCAAACAATGCTGGGGTGAACTATGGAATGCCATAAACATAATATATTATATTATACAAGGGCCTAATCATGTAGGATAATAATATTTGCTAGAGGAAATAGTCTTAGTTCGCTGACCCTGAAAAGATGTCAAAATTCGATTTATGCAAGCAAAGCAATTTATATTTTTGAAACGAGCTCACCAAGAGCTTTCATTTGATACCAAACACGATATTCTATTAAAAAAAAGTTTTTTAGTTCACAACTTTATGTCGTGTAGAGGGCGCCATATTCAATTTCATGTGACGTGACATAGCCTATAACCAGCAGACAATCGAGACGCTTCCAACGGTACCTCTATTGTGAATATATGATCAGCAGTTTGAAAGTTATGCGGGAACAGATGAACATACATACATACATACATACCGGTCAAACTCATAACCCTCCTTTTTTGCTTTGCCGTAGTCGGGTAAAAAGTAGGGAATAACCTGTGACAAAGACCTCATATAGCTCCTTCCATTTTACAAGCTTTTTATTAACTTGCCATGTTAGTTAGTTTGTTAGTTAGTGGGGACAATACAATATTAAAGTACAATCAGCAAAAAAACTTGTCATAAAAATGATTTTTTTACTAAAAACTTATTACTTACAAGCTTTTAATTAACTTGCCATGTTAGTTAGTTAGTGGGGGACAAATCTTGCAAGCTTAATTTGACCCACTTCCCAGTGTCCGATGGAGCTGAAATTTTGTATACAGGTTTGGTTTAGATGACATACAATGACAGTGCAGTTAGCAAAAAAGCTTGTCATAGAAATGAAATTTTTACTTAAAACGTATTTATCCTAGTCAAAGCTGCTTTTCCTATCTTCTTGCCATTCCGCTATTATTTTCATCCGTTTCGTTCTACTATATTTTTAAGTTTAATCTCTTTAGTTTGTCGGTCAGTCTATTATACTAGTAGTTTACATGCCTTATTATATCATTATCTTAATTAGGAAGTTTGCTTGATAACCTACTGACCTGGGTGCCTACCATCAACTCTTATTGCGGTTTTGTTTAGGACCTAAACTGATCTGCTTCGTTTATTCGTACCAGGACAGCTTAATATCAATGACAGCGATTCAGTGATCATTCAATGACATTTCGCAGCCGCTAAGCTGAGCAGGAGGAGCCCGTGGCGAGCAGTGGATAGCGCGCTTGGCCTGTGATCGTTGAGGTTAAGCAACGTTCGCAATGGTCGGTCACGGGATGGGTGACCAAAAACTTTTCATCTCGAGCTCTTCCGTGCTTCGGAAGGCACGTTAAGCCGTTGGTCCCGGCTGCACTTGCAGTCGTTAATACCCACCAATCCGCACTGAGCCCGCGTGGTGGGTCATGGCTCATTCTCCTTATTCATCCATTCATCTGGAAGGCCAGTGCCTTAGCAGTGGGGACATTAAATGGCTGATGATGATGAAACCCTAAACTACACGAAATAAATAAATTCTTACTATTATAAATATATAATTATTAAAATACAAGCATCCGTTTTTTTCCGGATCGGTAAAATTAGCAAATTAGCTGTCATTTGTATGAAGACATCCTGTCCTGTGTGCAGTGGTGAAGGTTACGTGTGCCACATCAACGCTCAAAGTGTACCTAGCCACTTCAATGAATTGCTCGACGTGTTCGCTGGTAGGAATATACATGCTGTTCTGATCTCCGAATCCTGGTTCAAGCCTAATCTTTCATCTCCTCAGCTCATTGAACTACAGAATAGTAGCTTCCTCCAGCCCTGGCTGTTCTGCTGAGTATCTCTTTCTTGAGGTTGGAACAGGGCGCAGTAAGGTTATCGTTGGTGTGGTATACTGTCCCCCTTCTCTTGACTATTTCACTGATCTTGAATCGGTTTTAGAATCATTAGGTTCTGAGTATGCACACCACATCATCATGGGTGATTTCAATACCTATCTCCTAGTACCCAACTCCCCTCGGTCCCAAAAACTCCTGGATATAATTAAGTCGGCCAGTCTCCATGCCCTGCCTCTACAAGCCACTCACCATAACCTTAATGGTGAGGACACACTGCTCGACTTAATTCTTACATCCAACCCTTCCCTCATCCCATCACATGGTCAACATACAGGAAAATTTTTTGACCAGTGCACAAATTTTTAGGATCAACGCAGAATCGGTAAGTGAACAACTTTCTCCTAGAAACATGGGTCGAAATATGACAAAAATTTTTGGACTTCCCATACTAAATCGATCACGTGATCAGTCCGATTTGTATGAAGAGTCAAAAAAATTTTGACATATTTCGACCTATGTTTCTTGGAGAAAGTTGTTCACTTACCGATTCTGAGTCGATCTTAAAAATTTGTGCACTGATTAAAAATTTACCCTGTATAGCTCCTGGATTTTCCCGTCATGACCTAATTTTCCTGTCCTATATCCTGAAACCCCCCAAACCTATCCCGAAGGTCTTGCACAGGCGTTGTTTTGCACGAATCGACGTCGCCAAATTGGAGGAAGATGCTTTAGAGATTAACTGGGACCCTTTAATCAAAGCGACTTCTGTTGATGATAAAGTCCAGATATTCAACGACACGGTTTTAGCAATTTACAATGTCCATGCGCCCATCAGAAAGATCCGACTTAAGCGGCCACCAGCGCCTTGGATGACCACTGGCATTCGAATGGCGATGAGGCGTCGGGACAAGGCTTTTCGTAATTTTAGGAGAAATCGTATAGATGACAATTGGAATATTTTCAAAGCCGCAAGAAATAGGTGTAATCAGATGATACGCAATGCTAAACGCCGCCATATTCATAACAAGATCTCTTCCTCCTCTTCTGCTGATATCTGGAAATTCCTTGGAACTCTGGGTATAGGCAAATCGCGACATTTAGACTTGCCTAACTCTATTGGTCTTAACGATCTCAATCACCACTTCACCACTAATTCATCTAAACTCGATCATACAGCATCCTCTCGTACTGTTGCTTCTATAGGCAGTCTAACGCGTCCCAATATAACCCCGTTTCGTTTTTCTCCAGTGACCGAGGAAGAGATCAAAAAGATTATCCTCTCCATAAAGTCCAATGCTGTGGGTTGTGATGGCATAAGTCGTCGTATGATACTTACATTATTGGAACACCTTCTACCTGCTGTTACCCACATCAATAACTTTTCCCTTGATTCCGGTGTTTTCCCTAAACTTTGGCGAAGAGCCTTTGTCCGCCCTCTCCCCAAAGTCCCTAATCCAACTCCTCCCAACCAATTTCCTCTAATTTCCATCCTTCCCTTCATGTCCAAAGTGCTTGAGGCCTGCGTTCACAAGCAATTCTCCCATTTTGTCCATCAAAATTCCCTCCTTAATCCTTTGCAGTCCGGTTTCAGACCTGGACACAGCACCACTACTGCTCTCCTTAAGGTGACTGGTGATATTAGGGCAGCTGTTGAGGACGGCCAAGTAACTGGTTTGGTTCTTATAGACTTCTCCAATGCCTTTAATACTGTCAGTCACGACATCCTTCTTTCCATATTGTCCCATCTTATGGTCTCTGATGAGGCACTGGAATGGTTCTCTACTTATCTTCGGGAACGCTAGCAAGCTGTACAGTTTGATGAGTCAAATTCATCGTGGCTACATTTAGATACCGGTGTTCCCCAAGGCGGCATACTTTCTCCTCTTCTTTTTTCAATTTTTATTAATTTCATCACACTCAAACTTCAGTGTTCGTATCATCTATATGCTGACGACCTACAGATACATGCCCAGACACGTGTTGATGACATTAATAATGCCATCGATGCGCTAAACATAGATCTACACCATATTAAATGTTGGTCCGACAATTACGGTGTTGCCGTTAATCCTGCCAAATGCCAAGCTATGCTGGTGGGTAGTCCCCGTATGATATCCAGGGTGGACCTTACTAATCTGCGTCCGATTGTTTTCGACGGTACTCCCATCCCTCTCAGCCCTAGCGTAAAAGATCTTGGTTTGTGTGTCGATTGCAGGTTAAACTGGCAAGCTCAAGTATCTAGTGTTAGTCGGAAGGTTACTGGAGTATTGCGATACCTTTACCGCCTCAAAAACTTTTTACCGACGAATATCAAAGCAATGCTTGTGCAAACCTTAATATTTCCTATAATCGACTATGGTGATGTGTGCTACCTCGACCTGAATGCAGATCTACTCAATAAGCTCGACCGTCTTCTGAATAACTGCATTCGATTCGCGTACAATCTCCGTAAGTATGATCACGTGTCCGCGCATCGATCCCTTCTTAAATGGTTGCCCATTAGACAGCGCAGAAGTATGCGGGCATTGACCACACTTTATTCTCTCTTAAACTCTCCTAATGCTCCCCCTTATCTAACTTCACATTTCCAGTACTTGTGTACTACTCATGATAAAAGTAGATGACTCATGACAAAACGATCGATTTTTTCAATAATATTGTGAGTAATACTTACGATGTTGTAATCTTGGCTGAGACATGGTTGAATAGCAGCGTTTTCGATTCAGAACTCTTTGACAACCGTTACGTAGTGTATAGGCGCGATAGAGAAGCCAGCGGCTTCCATAGCAAAAAAGAGGGAGGGGGTGTGCTTATCGCTGTCTCTAGACTAATTCCTTCCATAAGGCTGCAGTGCTTCGAGTCCAATTGCGAGGATCTATGGGTCAGACTTGATTGCATAAATGCCAATGGCGCAACTGAGCACTTATATTTGAGTGCAATTTATTTGCCTCCGCCTGTACAGAAACATGTTTTAGATGAGTACCTTCATAATTGCAATAGAGTGTTCGAAAAAAATAACATCGAAAGGCTTGCACTCGTGGGTGATTTCAACATGAGCTCTATTAAGTGGAGGTTTGATAACAATTCAGACTTCCTTGCTGACGAAAATAGCGGCAGTCTCACAAATTCACTCTTGGACTTCGCTGTGTTTCATGATTTTAGACAACACAACAATATTTCAAACAATAAAGGTAGGATTCTTGACTTAATCTTGAGCAATATTCATATTTCTGACACAAAAACCACAGAAGATCCGCTTACTAAAGTCGATCCTCTTCACCCCCTTTACTGTTTAAATCGGCTGCATGCGCTCACAGCTCCCTCCAATATAACGACAGCTGCAGATTTTATTTCCACAAGGCAGACTATGAGTCAATTATTAAAGACCTGGCTGATGTATGCTGGGAGGTAGAATTTAAAAACTGCCTCACGGTCGATGATATGCTATCTATTTTTTATAAATATATACAGACTGCGATCGTAAAGCATGTTCCTAAATACAAACCTAAATCTAAGAAATACCCCATATGGTTCACACGAGAATTAATCAGCCTTCTACGAGAAAAGTTGAAATACCGTATGAAACTGCGCAAATTTAATTATAACCCACTCGACCAACTGTCATTTGAATTACTTAGGACGCGTTCGGAACGATTGATTGCTCGTTGCTATAACGACTACATTTGCAGATTAGAGCAAAGCTTGCGCTCTAATCCCAAACTTTTCTGGTCTTTCACCAAAAGCAAGCGCAAAAATGACAGCCACTACCCTTCACAAATGATACTGGAAAATAACACAGCTTCTAGTGGTGTCGACATTTGCAACCTATTTGCCAAGAGCTTTTCTTCTTCGTACCAAGTAAACAAACACCCGACAAACACTTGTTATAATGTCAAGGTTCCGTCTTCAACCAGCGATTTTCTTACCACGATCAAGTTCAAAGACGATCAGGTTTTAAAGATATTGAAGAGACTGGATGTCACCAAGGGTGCAGGAGCCGATGGTTTGCCGTCACTCTTTGTTGCACGCTGTGCAGATGCTCTGGCGAAGCCTTTATGCCTTATACTGAATAAATCTTTAGCCACTGGCACATTTCCAACTGCTTGGAAGGTTGCCTTGGTAGTTCCACTATTTAAAAATGGCGAAAAGCATTTTATACAGAATTACAGACCAATCTCCATTTTGCCTGTCTTTGCCAAGGTGTTCGAGCAGCTTCTTATGCCAATCTTGTCTTGGCACTTCAAGAACCTCATAGACTCTCGTCAGCATGGCTTCGTAAAGAATAGATCGACAGCAACGAATCTTATTTCATTTATCGATTCCGTCTCCCACAAAGTCGACGGTCGTTCCTCGGTGCATGCAATTTACACGGACTTTAGTAAGGCCTTTGATCGGGTCAATCATGAAGTGTTGATCTACAAGCTTTGTGCGCACGGCATTGGGGAACCCTTGTTGAGCTGGTGCCGGTCGTATCTGTCGGGAAGATCTTCATGTGTGGTGGTAAATGGTTTTTCGTCAGACTCTTTCCCTGTTGCATCTGGTGTTCCGCAGGGGTCACATCTGGGTCCTTTGATGTTTAATGTTTTTATTAACGATATTGGAGAGTGCTTCAAAAACTCTGAGTACTTACTATTTGCAGATGACTTAAAGTTTTTCAGAGAAGTAGTCACTCAATCGGATGCTGATCATTTACAAAATGACATCAACAACCTAGTGGATTGGTGCGAGGCGAATCAAATGGACTTAAACGTTTCCAAGTGCAGTTGCATGATATTCTCACGGAAAAAAAAAGTATCTGAACACAAATATAGAATTGCTGAAAATACCTTGGTTAATGTAGATACCGTACGAGATCTCGGGGTTCGTATGGATGAGAAACTCACTTTTAATCCTCACATTAACGATATTTGTAGTAAGGGCTTTAAGAACCTTGGATTTGTTCTGCGGCATATCAAACATTTTAAAAATCCCAAAACCAAAATCCTTTTATATAATTCGTTTGTTCGTAGTGGTCTGGAGTACTGCAGCGTGGTATGGAGTCCTTTTTATGAAGTGCACTCAAAAAGAATAGAAAGCATTCAAAAACGTTTCTTATGGCACCTAACATACTCGTGTAATTTAGGCAAGAGCATTATAAAGTATACTGATAGGCTAGACCATTTCAAAATAGATTCTCTTCTGGATCGAAGACGCCTGCATGATATAATGTTCCTCTTTAGACTAGCGAATGGCATCCTTGACGTGCCAGGCTCACTGAGTTCCCTTTCCTTCTCGGCTCCCCTAAAACTCCCTCGGGCGTCGAAGGGTAAGGTACTGGTGGACCGCCCTTCCAAGTCCAACCTTGGTCAGAATGCGCCTACCAACCGCATGATACGACAGTATAATAGTCTTGCGAAAACAAAGGACTTGGACTTATTCAGGGGTGGCATTGGCAGCTTCAAGAGGTCTCTCCTTTTATAATTTCCCAATGTGTTTTTTGTTTGAACATTTTAATCGTATTTTAATCAATTAAGCAATCTTATTTTAATTCATTACAATTGTGTTATTTTTAGTTTTTACGATATTATGACATTTAATGGTATTTTAATTAATTAGTATTTTTATGATTTGTAATTATTATTTCAATTAGTGTTTTGTTTTAATTAATCAAATTAATTTGTAGCATTACTTACTTTTTCGATTTGTAATTATGTATTATGTAATGTTAGTATCAATCAATCAATCAATCAATCAAATATTTATTTGCATTAAATAGGGTACATTACAGTGATGTTAAAAAATAATAAGTTAGTGCTTAAAACCTATTTAGCCATGTCTAATAGCATGCAAATTTAACCTTAGGGATACAATTCAAATAATATTACATTATTAACAATTCTGACAAATTATAATATTGCAAGTAATAACATTTTAATTATAATAATAATGCATGCCTAACTTATAGTGTATGTGCCTAATAAAAAGAAAAATCAAATGTCAAAATTAATATTCAATTATTATAATGTCTTTCAAATTAATAACATTTAAATATATCCTAAATTGCATGTCATGAAAATTAAAATGTCAAGAGTATTCAATGTACCTAAATGACAAAATAATATTTTATTAAAATCTAGTGCAAGTCATAAAAATTAATGTCAAGATTAAAAATTGATGCATCTCATAAATTTTATACTACGTCTTTATGTTTTAGAAAATCATCTATTGAATAAAACGCTTTCTCTATTAACCAATTCCGCAACGAATTCTTGAACCTATTTAGAGGAAGCTCCTTAAAACGACTTGGTATTCTATTGTAGATGGTCCTACACATAGCATAACTATTATTTAAGAATCTCGTAGTTTTAGGGACTAGTTGGAGTACAAGTCTATTGGGATATCGCATTGTTCTTTGTGATACATCACTCATTTTTATAAACTTACCGCCATTTTGTTTGACAAAGAGCGCAATCTCCAAAATATAAAGAGATGGTAATGTTAATATACGGAGTGATTTAAAGTACCGTTCACAAGATACGTCAGGTGCAGTATTACAGATTGCTCTAATGCATCTCTTTTGAGCTACGAATACTTTTTTAATGTCCGTACCATTCCCCCAAATCACTAAACCATAACGTAGGACAGATTCGACGTATGCATAATATGCCATAATTGCTGCGTTCACACTGGCAATCTTGGTAAGTTTGTAAAGAGCAAAGGCAAATCTATTTATTTTATTACAAACTTTATTTATTTGCTCCTTCCAACTAAGTATCGAGTCAATTAGTAAACCTAAGAATGTCACATTTAAAGCATTTTTCATAATTTGTCCATTAAAGTTAATATCTGTTTTTTGATTTTTAAAATTATTAAAATTGATTAAATTTGTCTTAGTTAAATTAATTTGAAGATTATTGTCATTTAGCCATTTGATCACTTTAGTCATTGTATTTTTTATGTCAATTATATGTTGTTCATATGAAACGTCCATATTAGTTGAAACTATAATTGATATATCATCTGCGAATAAAATTGTATTGTGATCAAATACATCTGGTAGGTCATTAATGTATAAGATGAACAATAAAGGGCCTAATACGCTACCTTGTGGAACTCCTGACTTTATACATTTAAAATCAGAGCTGTATGTCTGGACAGTATTATTTGAGTCTATTTGTGATATTTCCACACATTGGGTTCTATTTGTTAAGTACGATTTTAGCCAGCTTAGTGCAGGTCCTCTTATTCCGTTATGATCAAGCTTATTGAGTAATAGATCATGAGAAACGTGATCAAAAGCTTTAGACATATCTAGTAGTAACACAGTAGTGTAGTTTTTGTCATTAACACGTTGCATAACAATTTTAATCAAATCAAATGCTGCTTGTGTAGTCGACTTATTTTTTTGAAAACCGTACTGGTTAGGTTTGATTATATTATATTTAATAAAGAAGTCAGTTAATATTTCATGCATTACCTTCTCAAAAATTTTCGATAGTATAGACAA
Source organism: Crambus lathoniellus (assembly GCA_949710035.1). Lineage (NCBI taxonomy): Eukaryota > Metazoa > Arthropoda > Insecta > Lepidoptera > Crambidae > Crambus > Crambus lathoniellus. The sequence continues at coordinate 1,978,549 of OX453307.1, read as the reverse complement.
TAATGCTATTTGTCGATAATTATTTAGGTCAGTTTTGTCTCCCTTTTTATGAAGTGGCTTTACTAAAGATACTTTCAGTTTGTCTGGAAAATTCCCCGTTTGCAGAGACAAATTAACTAAATAGACAAGAACTTCAACTAGTTCATCTCTACATAGTTTTAACACCTTCGTACATAAGGAGTCATACCCTTCTGACTGTGAATTCTTAAGAGACATTATAATTTTACATACTTGATTTGCATCAACTGGTTTTAGAAAGATGCTGTTTGGAACCTTATTTTTCAATTTATAGGGATTTTCACATTTCTTTGATGGCAATAATACTGTTTCTGTCAAAAAATTATCATTAAATGTCGAAGCTATGGTCAGAGGGTCATTCACGAGTTCATTGTTGATTTTAATACAACTCATGCTAGAATTACCAATGTAGTTATCGTTAATTTCATTTTTTATTATTGTCCATGTAGCTTTGCATGTGTTTTTGCTTTTAAAAACATATTTAGCATTAGCTGACCTTTTAGAATAAGTTATACATTTTTTAAATAATTTATTATAATTAACGTAGGTTGAACGAGTAGCCTCATTTTTATTTGTATAGTACTTATGTCGAAGTGATCTTTTTGTAACACTGCTTTTTTTTAAACCTTTTGATAGCCATTTAATATTATTTGAAGAGCTAATTTTAATCCTAATTTTAGGGAAACATAGCTTGTATAAAAGCACAAGTAAATCGTGGAATTCATCAAATGCAGTGTTTACATCATTCGATTTAAAAACGTCTGAAAATGTCAGACATTTTAGGTAGTTTTTAAATTTTATAATGTTTTCTTCCGAATAACACCTTTTATAAACAAACACAGAAGATGGTGTAACTTTTTTATTTAAAATATTAAATTTTAATACTTGTGCTGTGTCATGGTCCGATAGCCACAGTGGCAAAGTGTATCCAGTTGCATTATTCACGTTGCTAACTATTAGATCTAAACATGCGGTTCCCCTTGTGGGTTCATTGATATGAGAGTTCATGTTATATTTCTTCAAAATGTCATTCAACCTGTTGACGCTTTGAGTATTTTCCAGCATGTTTATGTTAAAATCACCTACTAATATTATATTTTTTTTTGAATATTTTGTAAAACATTTATGTAATAACATGTCAAATTTATTTAAAAAATAATCAATATGTCTAATTAATTTAGATGGAACACGATAAATACAAACTACTATAGTATTATTAGTAATCAGGTTAACAGCACAACACTCAAAAATATGATCCATAGAAAGATCATCGAAGCAAGTCAATTTTTTAAATTCAAAGCCTTTTTTTAACATAATACAGGAACCTCCACGTTTGTTGCCTCTTGAGTAATTTGCCGATAATATATAATTATGTATATTAATATTTTTTTCATCGCCTAATCTAATAAAAGTTTCCGTTAGACATATTACATCGGGGTTAGTATGGTTTCGAATATCAGAGAGAGTAATCTCAAAACATTCTTTTTTTGAGAGCAGCCCCTGTATGTTTTGATGAAAAATTACAAATTCATTTTTAAAACTAGGATCGAAAAAACATGTCGTTTTTGTGGCCTTGCAAATCAGTTGTTTTTTTATCGTTTTGTTGAGACTCTAACTTTTTAAAATAATAAGGAATGGTTCCTTTTTTAGGTATTGAAAGCGTTTTATTTTTCGATAATAAGTTTGAGTTTCTAATGTAATTTTTAATATTTTTATATGATAAGTACTTTTCCTTATAATCAAAGTAATCGATGCAGAAATTTATCCTATCCACTAGATATTGCTTATAAGTAAAATTATTATAATAACAGGAATTCATGTCAATATGTGAGCAATTTGTAAAATGTTTAGTCCATAGTTTAATATTATAATTTAAAGTGATTTCATTCATAGATTTATTATAGTAAATGGGTAAAAAAATTAAAGTAGACTTGCTCAATACACTCAGGGATACACATATATTAGAATGTAACTTATGTATGTCAGTATCATAATTTCCAAAACCTAATATAACAATGTCATTTTCTGAAAATGTATTCTGTAAACAATAATTTAAAAATTCAGTACTAGTGGCATTCGGTATTATGTGAGCAAATATTTCATAGTCAGAATTTTTACTAATAAACGATTTCCTAAGATTGACAGATAATCCCCTCAAGTGGTCGTCTCCTATAATATAAATACACTTTTTATTCGATGTTTCGGAACTACTCGCGCCATCTGTTGATGAATTTGATTGATGAGTTTGTCCATTGGAACTGCCATCGTCACCTCTTATCGTCGAGTTTTTCCGGCTAGATTCACTTGATACTGCAGGGTTGGGAAGACATATGTCATTTGTGTTGTTTTCCGATATCGTAGAATTTTCCATAGTCAACATTATCGATTTTTGTTGATCATCGCAATCTAACAACGCGTTCTCATTAGTTAAAGAATTCGCCTCTCGTTCAAATTCTTCTAATTTAGAATAACTTAACTTTTTGCAACCAGATTTTATTGTTTTTTTCTTTACAGATGCAGGTGTCGGCGTTGTTTTACAAATACTGGTTAATTGGTTGATCTTCATTTCATAATCCGCAATTTTTTTTGTTAGAATATTGTTTTCCGATAATAAATTTGTTATTTCATTTTCCGCAATTTCGAGTCTTTCTTCTAGTTTGTAAATTTTTTGTTTCAGTCCCAAATACTTTTCCTTATAATTCGAGCGTACAACTGAAAAACTTCTATTTAAATTGGCGTTAGGCGTAGAAGTAACGGAAGAATATTCAACGTCATCCGAGAGCTCCTCAAACGAATTATGTGTTGTTACGTTTATTTCTTGTCTTTTTCGTTGTGTGATATTTTCTCGCTCATCTTTATTACAACTCCCTACTGATTGGAGCCTTTTTTTTTCGTGTGATAACGAAAAACAGGGATCACATTTAAAGTTTTTTTTATTTGTCGTAATCATAATTTTAAAACGCTGAAATGACACATTCGCACAATCAAGATGATATTGATTATTGCACGATGAGCATGTCAATGTTTGTTTATTAGTGATAGGTTTTTTACACTTTATGCAACTTGGCGCCATCTTTTTGCAAATGCTCATAGAATTAGCAGTTGAGCAGAAAAGCAAAAATCCAGTATCAAATAGCCATCACGCAAACATATATCTCAGCGAGTCAACACTAGATGGCGCTACAAGTATCAGCGGGTTCAAAGTCCAAGCTTGCGCCTTCGTACAATAAACAAAAACGTTATGCACCTTTAAAAAGAGTTAACTATTTATAATTGGTTTTCACTTTATTTTTAAGTTTTAGTCATTATTTTGTATTATCACTGATTTTTATCACACTTTGACGATTGTACGATTAGTTTTGCTAACAAAATTTTATTTACAATTCACTTGCTGATATTATTTTAACTACTGGGAGTTTTTTCTCACAAACACTTTTGCTTAATATTTGTCACTCACTTATCACTTTTATAATATTGTCTTGATAAATTTATAGTATTTATTATTTATTTCACCTAGTAAAGCACAGAGCTAATGTTACCAGTAAAAGCGCCCCCCAATGTCCGATTGAGACTACGGGCACAGAATTCTTGCAAATTTTCAAGTACTATATTCTTGTTTTTTTTTTCTTTTTCCACATGCGTATATTTAATACGCATGTGGTCTTCACCTGTAATTGTATTTGCATTTAGCCTTTTTTTATTTAATGTTTGTTTTTATGTAATATCTGATGTATAATATGTTGGTGATCTCAATAAATAAAAAAAAAAAAAAAAAAAAAAAAAAAAAAAGCCTTCGTTCTTCGTCTAATCTGTTACTTAGCTGTCCCTCGCATCAATCTGATATTATTCATTCTTCTTTCTTCATTTACCCAATTCTTCTGTGGAATGCGCTTCCTTTAGACATCAGAAGGTCCACCAGTCGGTTTTCGTTTAAAACTAAGTTACGAAAATTTCTCACTGAGCAAGCAGCTAACTCTTAAATCTTGATCGTCGTTATCTTTTATTTGTACCTATATATATTTATATATGTATGTATATTGTATGTAGTATAATTTATTATATATTATATATTTATTATAATTATATAAATATGTGTAATATATATAATATTTATGATACTTTTATTATAAGCTATATCTGGATACGCGGCAGCGTATCAGCCAAGTTCAAAAGCAAACAGAACTGGCGAGCAGCACCGTGTGTATCTTAACACGAACCATTTGGAGCCACTTTTGACCCCCTCATAACTCAAAAACTATTACACAGAAACATGCCAAATTTGGCTGATGTATTGAGACTAGCGAGATAAATATGTGCTCCAAATTTTATATACACACCTCAAACGGTTATTTAGATATTTACGTCCAAAAATCGTTATTTTTATCACTGACTCACCTATAATCAAAACTCTAACCCACTTCCAGATGACCTAGAAAGCTGAAATTTGGCATGCAGACAGGTAATCTGGTGAATACAAAGGAAAAAATCCGAAACTAGTATTTTTTTAAAATAAAACGTTGACAAACTTATATTTGCGTTCCCTATGCACTTATCCTGTATAAGATCTTGTATAATATGAAGTACAAATATAAGTTTGTAATAGTTTTTATTCTGTTACTTACCAATAATTCGTCATATCTCTTGAAGTTTGGCTGGCGCCGACGGCGTAGTGGCTATTCAATATTGGGGACTCAAGAAAACCAAGTTCAAACCCCTGGGTTTACCAAATACTTTTTTGTTCTCGCGTTAAATTAATTACAATTTGCGCCATCTAGCACGATATCCATATTATTATTTATTAATATTAATATAAATTATAAAGTTATTTAAATTTTTACTTTTTTGCATTCACAATCCAATTTTTATTATTGAAAAATGGAAAATGAAGTATTTAGACAAAATCGACCCTCATCTCACAACCAGCTCCGATGGGACTCGAACCACCTCGAACCCACGACCTTTCGCTTAAATTAATTATGAATATTAATATAAATTATGAAGTTATTAAAATTTTTACTTTTTTGCATTCACAATCCAATTTTTATTATTGAAAAATGGAAAATGAAGTATTTAGAAAAAATCGACCATCATCTCACAACCATCTCCGATGGGACTCGAACCTACGACCTTTCGCTTTCCGGGCGACTGCTCTAACCACTGAGCTACGGAGTCGTAATGATTAATGTGAAAGTGTGTTTGTTTGTTTGTTTGTCCTTCTTTCTCGTCAAAACGGAGCATAGTACTTATAACCCGACCACCAGGGGGCGCAATCTTCATACATTCAAATGGGAACTAACGAGAAGCCAAAAAATGCGAAAGTTGCTATGTTCTCCCTGTAGGTGCACACTTTGCACATAAATCCTACTAATATTATAAATGTGAAAGTTTAGATGTTTGGATGTTTGGATGTTTAGATGTTTGGATGTTTGTTACTCATTCACGCCAAAACGGCTGAACGGATTTGGCTGAAATTTGGGACACAGATACTTTGTAGCCTGGAGAGGAACATAGGCTACTTTTTATTTCGGAAAAACATCATATTCCCGCGGGATAACGTCGTGTAGTCCACGCGGGCGAAGCCGTGGGCGGAAAGCTAGTAGTTCACTAAAGTCAACGATAGATGGCTCCAAGTTAATACACCCACCCACAGTATAGAAAAGAAGAGAAAAATCCTTTTTTTCTATACTATATTGTTGACAGTTGATGGAAGATACTTTAAAGAGAGTAAAGTGTACTTATGGAAAATAATGTCAAATAATCTAAATTATACTTTTGTTTGTTAAATTTGTTATTTGCCATGTTCTGTTTCGTAAAGATCCGTAATTCCGTTAGCAATTACATAATTTCGTTGCTCGGAGTACCGCTTTTTGAGAAAAAGACTCGTTCGTGTTGAGTGTGGTGTTAATTATATAGAATTCTTTAGTGATGTGCTGTGTTTTAAAAAAGACTTCTTTGAACATTGTTAATGCCTTTAGTGATTCATATTTGTTGTTTTATTGTTAATAAAGGGTGCAGTGTTAACCTATGTTTCATTTACACTAAGTTTCCTTATAAATAAATAATATGTATACTATGCCTATGTGTGTGTCTGTGTTTATATGCCTTTGTAATTTGCATATGTGTGTGTTTATACACCAAATGGAGTGTGAGACTATAACTTCGATACAAAACTGCAAAACTGTCTTCCATGGCCGCATCCAAAGAGTATGTAATCACTGACGTCTGCGCGCGGTCAAAATCGAATACTAATCTTTTCCATAAGTTAGCATAAATAATGTACTGCAACTAGCGCCAAAAATGCACCAGTCGCGCATGCGCGCAGAGTTATCTGACGCGCACTCTACAGAGTAATTTAGATATTATGTAGGAAGTAGAGACCAATCTTGGCCCTTTTATCGGTAGTGTATACCTAACTAGCGCTATCTATCTGGTGTAGGCAACTTTTGGTGTATAAACACACACATTAGACTAGTCTTCTTATTATTTATTCTACTTTAGTCCACTATAATTTATATGACAAAACAACGTTTGCCGGGTCAGCTTAAGCTAGTTAGCAAATAAAGAATCAATAAGCAAGATTAGATGTCGACAAAAACGGCTACATCCATAAATTGTCAAGAGATGGCGCTAAATGATAAATGTAAAAGAAAAACTACTGCTATATACACTGACCTCCATTATTTACACACTGGACTGGCTGACATAAAATATTGTCGACTGCGGTAATGATTGTGTCAAAATTAGTTCTCGGGACACTCGTAGTGGCGGCGCTTTAAATTGCCACACAAAATTAGCTGTAATTTGTATGGAGACAGCCTGTCCAGAGTATAAATAATAGAGGTCAGTGGCTACGTAGTAATAATTATATAGTATTCTTTGCTACTGCCAAGGATTCTATATAAGTGCATTGTGCGGCAAAAGATACGAGTTTGTCCGGAAAGCTTTATCGCTTAATGAAACCAGAATCAAAACGCAAATGGAAATGCAATATCTGCTCAGGAACATTAAATACCTACTGCAACTTCGTCAAGCAAAACACCATACACTATAACGACTAGGAAAAAGAAACTATTGGAAATAGGAAAATGTGTTAAAAATGATATTTCTACGTCCACACCAAACACGAGCATAAAATTAGTTTCATTGTCAGTAGCTGATACACAAGGGCAAAGTAATATAACTGACCAAATAAAATATACTGAAATATTTGGTATTAATTTTATTATGAATAAGTACCTACTAATAAATTCTCTACAAAAAGTAATGATATCTCATCAAAAACATAAAATATGTGAAGTGAGAGCCAACTTCAATATTAGGAAATATGCCTTGGTTGTTGACTTCAACGACAAAAGATGTGAGATCTAAATGGGTGCCAAGTTTAACGGTCAGTCCTGAAAATTTAGTACATAAAATGTTTTATCACAACTTAAAATATAATTTCTTCTTATAACTTAGGATAATATATTGAAGCCTAAGGTCTGTCTTGGCTAGTTTTCATATACGAATTATATATATTATAGCTTTCGCAAGCTCTAAAGCCGAAGTTCTTATTGTATTCTTCCGAAAATTTGGCTTGCTGATTCTGCTAGAAACTAGAGATGAACATAGGGCTCTTCCATTACTGTTTCAGTAAGTACCTAATAATAATTCGTATACAAGAACTAGCCAAGTCAGACCTTAGGCTTCAATATATTATCCTAAGTTATAAGAAGAAATTATATTTTAAGTTGTGATAAAACATTTTATGTACTAAATTTTCAGGACTGACCGTTAAACTTGGCACCCATTTAGATCTCACATCTTTTGTCGTTGAAGTCAACAACCAAGGCATATTTCCTAATATTGAAGTTGGCTCTCACTTCACATATTTTATGTTTTTGATGAGATAAGTTTATTTATTTCTTACGTTGTATATATTAATATTTCTCTCGCCTTTTTTTAAGTTTAATGCTGGTTGTGCACCCTACCACTTTACTATCTCCATATCACCCTAAGGTTGACTGGTAGAGAATGCCTGAGGCATTAAGTCCGCCTATGTACATTGTGCATGAAGAATTAATAAATAAAATAAATAAATAAAATTCAGTGTAGTGCACAAACGCCCTAAGAGTATGTGACAGCTTAGCGGCTGCGAAATGTCATTGAATGATCACTGAATCATGCGGGCAGCGCAGGACCGATCGTTGTGGAGATCCTTGGGGGAGGCCTATGCCCAGCAGTGGGCGTCGTTCGGCTGACATGATGATGATGATGATGATCACTGAATCGCTGTCATTGATATTAAGCTGTCGTGGTACGAATAAGACATTACGGTACAGTACGAACAACACATTAGACACTATATTTAAGATCGAGAAAAAAAACGGCAAAAAGTCACGTTTGTTGTATGGAAGCCCACCTTAAATATTTATTTTATTTTAATTTAATTATTTATTTTTAAAGTCAATATACAACTAAATATTCTGTAAATGTTTCAAGCGTATATCGTCGCCGTTATTGATATCGAGCAAAAACCGGCATAAAATCAGGTTTGTTTACTTTGTTGTATGGGAGCCCCCTTAAATATCTATTTTATTCTGTTTTTAGTATTAGTTGTTGTAGCGGCAAATATGGGTCACCCTCCCCTCCTCTCAGAGAAAAAAGTAGGGGGTGGTAGGGTAGGTTAAATTCATCCAACAAAGACATTTCTGTTCAGAGGTGTTTTTTTTACTACCAACGCTGAGATAATCTCAGAGTTCTAAAGAAAAAAATAATTATATAGGTACTTACCTAGATCCATTTTCTCAAACCTATAGTTAACTCGTAGCTTCATGGAACGTGGTGATGACAACTATAATCACTACATACACACATATACACATAATAAAACAAAGTCATCCGCTGCGTCTGTCTGTCAGTCAGTCTGTCTGTGCGCGATAAACACAGAAACTACTGAACGGATTTTCATGCGGTTTTCACCAATAGATAGAGTGATTCTGAAGGTTTTAATCACAGAAGACGGAAAGATCATTTTTACAACCTTTTTATTAACTTGCCATGTTTGGTAGTTAGTGGGGGACAAATCTTGCAAGCTTAATTTGACCTACTTCCCAGAGTCCGATGGAGCTGAGATTTTGTATACAGTTTTGGTTTAGATGACAATACAATATTAAAGTACAGTCAGCAAAAATGTTGTCATAAAAATGAAATGTTTACTAAAAACTTATCTCTTGTAGAATATAATTTATCAAGGTTATGTGTATATCGGTTGCAATATTAAATAACGCTGCTCTCATAATTCTTTTTGAGGTATAAAAAAATGCATGTTGGGATATTCCTCTTTTGTAGATTTACAGAAAATTCCATGTCGGCATATATCTATCTGTTATAAATATATTGCTATAGGTACTCATATATAAGTATATATCTTTAAAACAATTCTTCATTTACAATGTGGAAAGCTATTTAGACAGATACAATACTAATCCTTATCAACTTAAATACAATAGTTGCCCATGCACATTTTTTTACATCATGTTATTTACTCAAATCTTTGATGTCAGGCTGGAGTGCTTATTTAATTTCGTGGTTATTTTTTTCACACCACAGAACTTAATTGTTGCTTTCGTTTATCTATCTTACGGTACATAATTATATCCCTAGGGATAATAACTATAACACGGTTTAATGTATTGATACTTATGACGATGTGAATGATATGGTTAATTATCTCACGTATTTGATTAAGGGTCTTTTTGATATTCATGCTCCTCTGAAATCAGTAGTCATAAAGCATAGGGCTCCACCTTGGATAACGGAAACAGTCAAAATTATGTGCAAGTTGAAAAATGAAGCTCACAAAAGGTATTTAAATACGAAAAAACCTACACATCATGAATATTTCAAAGAATTGAAAAAGCTGGTGAGTTCCGCTATTGATAAGGAAAAAAGAGCATATTTTGACCATCATATCAATAAGTGTATCAAACAACCCATAATGTTATGGAAGAGTCTCAAACGTAATGTACTACCACCAAAGCCAGAAAATGAGTTGCCTGTTCACCTTCAATCTGCGGAAGAATTGAATAGGCATTTTTTGGATTTGCCTGGGACAGTTAATGTCGATTTGTCTTTGTTGACCTTTTATGAATTCCATAGAGCAAACTCGTCATCTTTCCGTCTAAAAACAGTCGATATACCATCAATATTACGCGTTATCACGAGTCTAAAATCTAATGCTGAGGGCGTTGATATGATTTCTTTAGACATGTTATTACTTACACTACCTTATACCTTGGATTCTATAGCATCAATAGTAAATAACTCTATTATCACAAGTAAATTTCCGGATCTTTGGAAAACTGCGGTTGTTCAACCTCTCCCAAAAATATCAAATCCAACAATTTGTAAGGACCTAAGGCCAATCTGTATCTTGCCTTGTATGTCTAAGATACTAGAGAAGTTGGTATGTCAGCAGCTCACTGATTACCTGGAAACAAATGAAATCCTTCCGATTGCGCAGTCTGGTTTCAGAAAGTGTCGCAGTACTACTACCTCTTTACTTGATGTTACTAGCAACATTCTTGAAGCACAAGATGCCGGTATGGCGACTGTACTTATACTGCTTGATTTTTCGCGCGCTTTCGATTCCATTAATGTTTCCTTACTTCTGTCTAAAATGACATACTATGGTTTTGATTCTGCAACAGTCAAATGGTTCGACAGTTATCTGCGTGATCGTTCGCAATTTGTTAAAGTTCGTAAAAGTGATGGGTCTAGCATATTTTCTGACCCGGCGAGTGTCACTAGAGGTGTGCCGCAGGGATCCATTCTAGGGCCCCTTCTCTTTATTCTATATGGAGCAGACATTGTAGATTGTATAAAACACTGCAAATATCACTTGTACGCCGATGATTTACAGATATATTTATCATGTAAACCTGACTGTCTTCCTCTAGCAGTAGAAAAAATTAATAATGATTTAACAAGCATCGTCCAATGGTCAAACCGTAACTCTTTAAAGCTTAATCCGGACAAATCAAAGTTTATGATAATTGGATCTAAACATCAAATTCTTAATTGTAATGTTCAAGAACCAATTATCAAAATAAACGGAGAAGCAATATCAAGAACTCTAGTGGCTCGTAATCTCGGTATGACAATGGATGAAGAGTTAAAATTTGAAACCCATGTAATGGAAATTGCGCGTAACTGCTTTTATCGATTAAAATTACTCTATCGCATACGCAACTATCTTAACATAGAGCTTCGTATTAAGATGGTAGATTCCCTTATTTTATCTAAATTTAATTACGCAGATTCAGTCTATGGTCCGAGACTTTTAGCAAGATCAAAAACTCTTATTCAAAGAGTACAGAATGCCTGTGCTAGATTTTGCTACAATATCCCACCTAGAAGTCACGTGTCACCATACATCAACCGAGGGAAACATTTGAACATGGCTTCTCGACGCTACATTCATTTTGCCACTTTACTTTTTGGTATTGTCAGGACTCGAAAGCCACCATATCTTTTTCAAAAACTTAATTGGTCTTCTCGTACACGTTTGGGTCGACTTCTAGTTCAGGCACATAAAACTACAGCTTTTAAGGGAAGTTTTAAATGTGCCGCCGTGAAGATATGGAATAATATCCCACCACCTATTCGCAATTCATTAACTGTTTCTTCATTTCGCAGAAAAATTAAAGAATATGTTCTTAATTGCCAAACTGAGGGCATATCTAATTTGATAATTTAAAAAAAAAATTGAAAACATGCTTAAGTATTTAAACATTGTATTGTAAGTATTATATTTTATTTTATTATATACTAATTATAAAATTTTTAACATAATATATTATGAACCATATAAGTATTTTATGTAATATTCATAATTTATAATTAGTTTGTCACAACAGATTATTGTTTTGTGTTGTTTGTTTGTGAGCTTATTTTTAGCCTAATTAAGCTTAATTTAGTTTTTATGTTTTATGGGTCCAGCTGAAAATCAGCGTTGTGGCTACAAGCTGCAACATTAGCTGAGCTGGTCAGCCCTTTCAGTAGTTTCTAATATATCTAGATTTAAGGAACCATTTGTAATTTTTTTACTATGTATGAATACTGAATAAATAATTACTTTACTTTACTTTTACTTTACTTTTATCTGGGGGCACGGCAGTGCCCCCGCCAAGTCGAGCGAGAAGCAAACACTGGCGTACCATCCTTTACTGGAACCATTTCACCGCATTTTCAGGCCCCTATTTAAGAACCTCTGAATAAGACCAGAACGCAGAAAATTTCGTCATCCAGTAAGCTATAACTACATACTTAAAATCCAAAATTTCAAGTCTGTAGGTCATTTAGTTCCAGGTCATTTAGTTTAATTTTATGTGACTTGTTCGTTGACTTGTGCCCACCAAACTAACCAACATGTAGAATGTTCAACGTCCAAAGTCACATAAAAATAAAACGTAACTATATCAATAAAGAAATAGCAGAAAGGAACATTAGAGTTGACTTGACTTTACTGAGAGATTTCAACGCTTTTTGTAAAGAAATAAGCAGCTCCAGCGAGAGTTGGTCAGTTTTTTATAGGATGATTTTGGTGAGATCTATCTTACTGCGACATATACATTTCACCTTGTTTGTACCCAGACGGAGCCGGGGCTGATCGATAGTAGGTATATAAAGTAAGCAGGTAATCCATAAAGAACAAGAATATGACTAATTTAATGTTCAACAATAATCTAACAACAAATAACGGTATATACTATGCTATGTCTTGATTCATTGTTTTTATTTACCTTCATACCAGTTATTAATTAAACTACAAAAGACCTTTGACCTCCTTACTATGTTGCTGGCCACGTGCTTAAGCATGAGACTAGGTAGGTATTTGGGTAAAACACTGACATGAGAAGGTTATTAAGGTAAGGTAAGTTAGAAATTAATCATAATATACCTACTCGTAGGTATTAAGCCAGTCTATAATTATATGCATAGAGCCCATATAACTCAACGATTCGTCATTTTGTTTTTCGACTTTAGTGTCGGACTGTGTTTTCTTGTGGTATCATAAAGGGTTATTAGCTATTTATGATATTACTAGCGGTCGCCCGCGGTTTTACCGCGTGATCCCGTTCCCGTGGGAATATCGCGATTAAAAGTACCCTATGTTTTAATCCAGGCTCTAGCTAATCCAGGATCTTCTATCTGTGTGCCAAGTCAAATCCGTTTTTCAATCAAAACTTTCAACCAAATCCGTTAAGTAGTTTTTGCGTAAAAGAGTACCGAACAAACAAACAAACATCCATAATATAACTTTTGCGTTTATAATATCCCACCAAAAACATTCTGTATTTTGCAGAAAGCTTCAGTTTTTAAAACATCAATAGAAAGGGCTCATCACCCTGAATAACTTTTGTTAAGGCGACATTTTCATATCTCTAATAGGTTAGAACATTAATGTTCTCTCAGCTCTCAGGGTACTTGATCAGATACTCCAGACCTTAAATTTTGTGTTTTGTATCTCAAGAGAAAGGTACACAATGAACATAGGTATTTTGTGAAGATATATAATTCATATTATACAGATACACTGATTCATATTTAAATGGGATTAGAAAGTTATTTATGCAGTTGGTGTATCTAGAAAACTGGATCAAAATTGCAAAAAGTATTTTAAATTTTCCTCGATATATACACTAAACACTAATTGTATTTTAAATTTGAAGCTCCTTTGTCTGCTAAAAGAGTTTTAATGATCGGTCAGTGAGTGAAAAAATTTAAAAACTTTAGACTAAACAGCTGGTTCAAATTGAATTAAATTTGAAATATCCTACTAATATTATAAATGTGAAAGTTTAGATGTTTGGATGTTTGGATGTTTGGATGTTTGGATGTTTGGATGTTTGTTACTCAATCACGCCAAAACAGCTGAACGGATTTGGCTGAAATTTGGGACACAGATACTTTGTAGCCTGGAGAGGAACATATGCTACTTTTTATTCCGGAAAAACATTACATTCCCGCGGGATAACGTCGTGTAGTCCACGCGGGCGAAGCCGCGGGCGGAAAGCTAGTTATTAATAAATTGAATTAAACTTTAAACAGCTGGTTCAAATTGAATTAAATTTGAAATACACCGTGTTTATACAATACATGCTTGGTTATTAAAAATTCAAGCTTCTAGTTTTATACACAACTATGTTGCAGGGGGTCGACAATGTCCTGAACTGCTTCGAGAAAAGGATGGTAAGGCCGTGCCGATTTTTGACTTGACTTGGCGGGGACACTGCCGTGCCCCTGGATAAGTAAGGATGCATATTATTTGACATATTAATATAAGAATCGAATATGACATCGCAATCGCAATATTTTATCCCTACAACGCGCCACAAGAACTCACACGGTAAATGTGATGAAACTCAACATCGACTAGTATTAAAACTAAGGCGTTTGTCCTAATATACAGGGCGTCCCAGAGTTATGGGACATAAAGGAAACGTACTCTAATAGTGTAGACAGCGAATTTAATTAAAAGGAAATATTCATTCATGTTTGTAATGGGACAAAACTGTATTTAAGGATTTTTTGAAAATAGGCTTGCCACACCCAGCAATCGTGCTGCCGGCTAAAATTTGTTAAGTATAACAACATCCTGTACTTTAATGACATCCATCAATGTCATGACTCATAAGGATTATTATCTTTCTTGAAAACATGATAATTTAAATGAAAAGAAAACAATATAAAGACATTATGGATTCGATACCGAGTGGAGTTGATTGTACTTTCATACGGAAAAATTAAGGGAAAAATGATGATGATGAATGAATGAACGAAATTTATTTGCTTTGAATAGAGTACAAAAGATCGCAATAGTTTAAAAAATCAAATAACAAGTTGCTCGCCTATTCAGCTATTTTAGTCAATAGCATGCAAAATTTTAAATAGTAAATTAAAGTTAATACAATAATAATATAAAAATGATAATGATGAATAATAATAAATTGTTGTGAAAAATATCAAATTTTTTTTTTCTTCCGCAAATAATCACAAAACTTGCACCTTCACCGATCACACTACTCTACACGTGTTTCGCCCAACCCGGGGCATCCTCAGGAGATGTTTGTCCGTATGCAATCCAGCACCGAATGAGTCATTGAGTTTTGAAGTCGGTTAATTAAATCAAAATCCGCTAATAAGGTGTACTGAAATGGCTTTAAATTAATTGTTGTATTTAAAATTCGGAGCGAGTAAAACTAGGTACTTATCCATAAGCCATTTATGCATCTACTAAAAGGCAACTCAACGTAGACTGCAACTTGAATATTACGATCCCCAAGCAGTACCGATTCTTTTAGATGCTTGCGCTTTATGAAACCATATGGATGACCAACTTATTACAGATTCTGGTATTTAGAAAGAAGAAAGAAAGAAAATGTGTTTATTTCGTCACAGACGCGAGACGATACATAACAAAATACAGCTAGACAAATAATAACAAAAAAAAAAACAAAAGGAAATACAAAAGAAATGACAATAGATAATAATTAAAAGTTCGTATTTCTAGGAAAGTTGTCCTTAGCAGTTTTTAAGCCTATATTTAACATCACAAACTTTGTCATTTCAAAGACATTTAGGTAAAGTAGTGGTAAAATAATAAAATTTTTATAAAATTGATTGCATGAAATATCCGATGCAATACCCAATATTAGCTCTAATGCATTTTTTCTGTGCCAACAAAACACATTGCATGTCTGTACTGTTACACAGACTCCACATAATTATGAGAAGTAAGCTGTAAGGTCAGTATTTTTTTTTTTCAACTTATAAGGAGCAAATCAAATCTAATAATTTATTGTATACAATATCCACGTGTATTTTCCAAACGATTTTTTGATCAAGTTCAATGCCAAGAATAGTAGCACTAGTAACATTTTTTAAATAATTATTTATTTGGTTGGTGGTAGGACTTGTTCTTAGTCCGCCTGGCTAGCTACCACCATCTTATCTAAGTCTGACGCCATAACAATGATGTTTTCAGCATTATTGTGTTCCGGCAGTTAGAGATAAGATAGCCAGTTCCTCAGTGATTGAGGATTCCGGGAGTAGTGCGCTTCCATCTTCAGCCTTATCACCACTTAACATCAGGTGTGATGAAGGCTAAGTGCTACACCGTTGTGAATAAAATAAAAATAAAATAAAATAGATAATTAACGTTAAATGTCAGATAAGATAAGTATTATAATGCATTTAATTTATTTTGTCAATATTTAATAAGTATTAAATTATTCAGCCAATATATTTCAGTTTTAGTTGTTTCATTTATGTCATTACTAGCTTTCCGCCCGCGGCTTCGCCCGCGTGGACTACACGACGGGAATGTGATATTTTCCGGGATAAAAAGTACTCTATGTTCCTCTCCAGGGTACAAAGTATCTATGTCCCAAATTTCAGCCAAATCCGTTCAGCCGTTTCGGCGTGATTGTGTAACAAACATACAAACATCTAAACATCCAAACATCCAAACATCCAAACATCTAAACTTTCATATTAATTTATAATATTAGTAGGATAGGATTATTTTCAATTGCATTATTATTTTTATTATCTTTGGCAGAACTACGACTGACTGATATATCATCCGGGATTAGAAAACATCTATGTTTCGTCACTTTGGGCAGATCGGTAACATAAATTAAAAACAGAAGTGGACCAATTATACTGCCTTGGAGTACACCAAATCTATTTTCTTTGAAGGCAGAGTGGTATTTTATTTGTTATTTGGTTGTTTTCCAATTCCTATCAAATCCTATTTTGCAGGTATGTGGTAATGATCCTTTTAATCTAGATCACATAGACGGTAGACCTAGTAGGGAATTGTGTACATTTTCCACTTGAAAAAAAAATCAGTTTCAGTCTTGAAAAAAAGGTAAACTTCTGTTTTTTTTTATAACATTAACTCGTTTCTCCGTTGGGATACAAAAATTTTGATGAAATACTTTTTTGTTGCTTTTTTAACGCTCTACTCACAGCCCTCTATCGTGTAGAAGACGATAGAGACGGCTGTGCTCTACTACATAACAGCCTTTCCATTTACACCTTTCATCGTTCTTGAGATATCGATCGAACAAACCATTTTAGGTAGTGAAATTTGTTTTTTTTTTGCTACCACATAGGTAGACAAGACACAAGACAGGAGAAAAACTAGAAACTGTTTTTCTACATTTCGCCTGCCGAGAATCGAACCCGGGACCTCAACTTATTACAGCGTTTTGTAAGGTAAGTAGTTATAAAATAAATACCACGGTGAAACTCGCTTATCGCGTGGTTTCCGCACGATTCATGCGTAATAATAACACAATTAAATGTTATTACTGTGCGTATTGTATCAATGTTCTTATCAGCACGTCCAGTTTATGTGTGAGTGTTTGTTTCACGAACTGCGTGGTCGATAATGCTCCAATTTCTAGTTATTCTAATACTTCTAATCCACTGTTTTCTAAGTTAAAATTTTATTTATTTATTAACACTTCATTTAAAACCACAATCAAATATAACATAAAATATGCCTGTCCCATAAAGAAAAACTAGTGTTTCAAAGTTGGTCTTATCGCTCAAAGCGATCTGTTATTAGACAACCTACTGTATGAAGCGATTGACATAGAAAAGAAGTTTCTGTGCCGTTTGACATCAGTGGCATATCACATTGCTCGAAGACATATTGTCTTTAGGGTCGTTACATATCTGACGGAAAATGCATCGCGTATTATCGGTCATGCATGTAACGCCAGAACAGACAAATGTATAGTAAATGCTGCAGCTGCATGGTTGCTGTTTGAGTGCTGTAAGTTTTTCCGACTATTTGGAATAACTTGTTTATATATTTTACCTTTTCTACTGAAAGGCATGCGATTCTTACTGAGTGCCTGAATAAACAAAAAACTGGTAATCGTGTACTTGTGTACCAAAAAGGACAACGACAACAAGGTGGTCATGCCGAGCAGATGCTACCAATGCTCTTTTGCGAGGCTATAAAGAGATTAAAGATGCACTTGGTGTTTCAGAAGACGAAGAACAACCATGTAAATCTCGAATCACTGCCCCGAGTCTTATATGGATATTATGTCCATATTGCCCATATCAGGTCATATTATAGACTTCAAATGTTAAATGAAACCCATGCTCATATCCATATTTTTTAGCCGGTAGCTACCCAGGGGTATAAAGTAGTTTGGGATGATATTTTGGGTCAAGTGAATAAGACCAGTGAATTTCTACAAAACACAAGATTGGATGTAAACACTGCTGCCTCAACAGTGACATCGCTAAAAAACTTCATGAAAGTAAACGGGACAGCTTCACAGACTATGATAAAAAAGCGATCAGGTCGAGTTAACTACCTACTTGCACAGAATATGAATACGAAACAAAGTGCAAACGCAAAACCAAATCTACGTTTAGCCTCCTTTGAACTGTGCGCAAGCTCCTGAAGCCGAATTTACATCATCGGATAAATTTCGAACCCAAAGTTTCATACCCGTAATAGGTCAACTTGAGAGTGAACTAAGAAGGTGGATTGAGGCATACAAACTTAATAGTCCATGAACGTTTTGGGTTCCTCAACAAATTAGATACTTACAATATGTGGCGAAGAAGTGTAAAGCAACAAGTAGAAAATTACTAGAGATGTATTAAAATTATTTAGATGACAGTATAGGCAACGAGGTCATACAGTTCAAAAATTTACATCCAGTTTGATTCAGACTACGAAACAATAGAAAGTAGTAAATAAAAAGTAGTAATATTAGATAGAAATAGAATAGGCGGCGGTCCCGGCCGTTACTGTGAAAAAGATGAGGAATGAATGAGTAGTATGCGGAATGGAAGTGCGAGAGGCACGCAAGCGAGAACAAGTATGAAAGAGTAGATACCAGAAACTGTCAAAACAGGCTTTGACTCAGAGTCAGAGGTAGTAGAAAAAAAAACGCAATCGCGACTGTGGCGATGAGGCTATATGAGGCTTACTGACTTCGTGACATCAAAAAGATAGTCGTTCTCTCCTTGTTTAATTAAAAATTTTGATGCCCTATAACTTTGAAAATATTCAAGTCAATTCAAAATAAATACCTACTTGTTTTGTGTTACTTATATTTCGAAAGACTATCTAAGAAGATATCGATAGAATATCACTAAAATACCCGATTAAACTTTGCAGGAAGTACTTACTTAACTTTTTTTATTTATAAGATCGTAGAGTGAATCTTTTATTTGTATTTTATTTTATTTATAAACACACAAGACATTATTATTATTGACACATGTATGAAAATAACACAGAGGATCGATTTCTTTGCTCGTAAGTGTATACGAGTTACTCTATGGTTGACATATCTTTTCCTAAAGGAGATGGCGCACACGTCAGTACTTATTTTCCTAGCTAGGTGGAAAACCCTTAGGGATGGGTAAAGATAGATTCCAGATATCTTTTGGGATGCCTTCCACAAAACCACTTACAAAACATAGAGTTGTCTGGGTGGGCATTCAAAAAAAAGAACTGGAACATAATACTAATGTTTGTTTGGCACATTTGATACATGTACTCGTAAGTAGAAAAAAACGAATTTAAAAAATTAAAAAAACCCGTCTGCGGTGCAAAAAACTAAAAAGAAAAAACAAGCAAAAAAGATCGATTGTGGATTGAATATGTTCTTAGTTCTTACTAGTAAATTGTATGCAGCGTTATATATATTAGGTACTTAATACAAATTTTAAGTAAGAGAATTCTTGTAAGTACTAGTACTTGTTGTACTAGTAAGAACTAAGAACATAATATATTCAATCCACAATCGATCTTTTGTTGCTTGTTTTTTCTTTTTAGTTTTTTGCACCGCAGACGGGTTTTTTTTTATTTTAAGCATTTTAGTTAAATAAATGTTCTATGTATAACATGAGCAAGACCTCACAAACGTGTCAATTCTTGTAGGCAGTTTAAAGTTTTAAATACACTCAATTAACAGTATTTTATGTTTGCCAAACGTTAGCGCGTTCTAAACGACTATCAGCGCCATCTAGCTGTGACCAAAGAAAACAATATCTATATAAAATTCAAAAATGAATCTTGATAAGCGCAAAACTCGAGAACGGTTAGGCCAATTCGGCTATTTTTTTTTTCATATGTTCTATAAAGCACGCGGGAAGGTTTTTATGGAGAAACTGCGTGGAAAATAGTAAAACAACACTTTTTATTTTTCCCATACAAACAATTAGCACTCATTAGTCGAAATTAGTTCAAAACATATCACTTATTTATATTTTCGTCATCGTCTTTGTATCCTCCTCATTTTGATACCCCACTCGATCTCGATGGGATTAAAAAATATATTTTTTTACAATGCACAGAATATATCGCCTAAAAGCCGCCATTTTGTTTCTTTTGTTAATTTTGATGTCCCATTGTCACTCGGCCCGTTAAGACGAATCTGACGACGTATCATTTATTAAAATCGGTTCATCCGTTTAGAAGTTACGAGGGAACATAGAAACGAACACACATACATACAGGTCAAATACATAACCCTTTTTTGGCTTCGCCGCAGACGGGTAAAAAATAAGAAAGTCATGAGCAAAGAAAGATGGATGTACGAACTTTTGTTTGACTATCATGTCAAAGATTGCTTCCCAAATGTGGAAATTGTATTAATCCAGTTGTTACTGAAACTATTTTTTTCATCGGCGAACAAAAAACAACAAGACAAAATTGACCACACATAACTATGTCTTATTTGAGGGTAATTTTGATGACTTTTTTTGATCTTTATAACGATCGGTCGCTGCAAATGGGGTTAAGAATGTACCAATCTCTCATAATAACCAACAGTTCAGCAGAAAGATCGTTCTCTAAACTTAAACTGACAAAAACCGTCTTCAGACGTCCATGATGGATGACAGGCTTCACTTTTTGGCTTTAATGAGCATCGAAAATTACGTTTTAATGCAAATTAACAACAAAGACGAAAACCGATTCAAAGATATTAGGTATTAACTAAGTATAAGATTATCCCAACGTTATTATTTTTGACCGACTTTTTGACCGACTTCCAAAAAAAGAACAGTACCTGCTTGATTCGATGTTTGTGTTTTTCATATGATATGATATACAGGGTGTTAGGGGCACCATTGCAAAAACTTTAACCATGGCTTCAGGCCTTCATGCTGAACAATGCACAGCAAGATTTTTTGTCGGAAATGAAACGTAAAGTCGGAAAGTTATTGCAAGGGTGCCCCAGCCTGTATAGCCAGGGGGCCTGCACCATAGACTGAGCCTAAAGGGGTAGTAGGGGTCCATAGCGTTTGAATCATAATCCACAAACGCTAGATCTGCCGACCATTTTCCTCTGTCTGTTGTTTAAACTATCGCTGTGTGGATATGATCTAATTGTGCTGAAACCTTTTCGGAAGCCCGATTGTTCGGGAGCAATGTAACGATTAAAAAAACCTAAAGTTTAACAAAAAATATCTTGGGTAATCGCAAAAACTTTTGGATAATAACCACTTATACCACTATCTAATTACATAATGGTCTTTTTAGTATTGAAATATGTGGATTATTTTTCTTTAATTGCAAGTTAATTCGAACGCAAAAGCTAGAAACTATTTGACATTACATCGAAGCGAAACAATGGGAATATAAACTTTACGTCTCAGTTCTAAAGATCAAAATCAAATTTACCACCACACGCACGTCTAACGCATTGTCTAGCCAATTATAAACAACACCTAATTGTATTTTTTGCAGCCATTATTTTTAAAGAATCGAAACTATACGGCTTCGGATTTTGTCGTTTTGCCAAACAGAATATATCACACATTGCACGAATGCGACTTTATACCAATCAAGTAGGGTTGTTATTACATTAATACCAGTTTTTTACTGATAAAATGCCGCGCTCGTCTACATTATATCGGCACGAAACCTTAGTCTGTCTGATGTTATGATCGCGGACGCATGTACCAAATAAAACGTCATTTTCATTGTTTGTAAACAAATTAATTCGTAAATAATAATGAATGTGATCTCGTTTACGGTGTGGACGTTGGAAAACAATTGTTTTATAGTGTACACAACATTGATAGTTTGCTTTACTATATTTACTATTCTGCATAAAAGGACTTTGGAGGAGCGATACAACACCAGGAGCGTAGATAAAAAAGAAAAATTGCCGCGAAACGGGAATGGCGGGAAAGGTATGCAAAGAATTTTATTTTGTTTTTTGTTTTTTCTAGACGTAAGAGTAATTTATGGCTTTGGAATTTATGTGTAATTGGTCACATGTTTGTCATATCGCGTTTACCAACATTTGTGTTCAGTTTAAACTTGTATTTGTAGTTTATTTGTTTTAAAATACCTATAGGTACCGTTAACCTCTACAATAAAATATATTTGTCTCATAATCAGGTTTTTCTTACCTTAAAATAGACTTCGTTTGTTGATGTCGTTGTCACGAATAGTGTCCAGTACCTAACCTTGAGTGGTTATTTTTTGCTATCATTATTTTTTATTCGAGCCATTGCAAGTTTATTGACTTGTAAGCTTATGAACTCCTAAATAAAAGTTTTTTATATAATTCCAACGACTGATCTTGTTTAAATTATAGAAAAAAGTAGCTATCATGTTCAAGAAACGCCTGAACCATAGTAAAACCCTGAACGGAGCTAAATGAAATTAAGCAACAAGATAGATTGTGGGTCCTGAGAATTCAGGATTTTTGGACTCTTCTCAGGATTGCGGCCGGATTTTACAAATATCCATCAATCTCAGGATTTATAAAATTTTCAAAAAATCGATTACTAAAATGTTATGGTATGCATGAAAATGAGTGCGATGTGCAACGCGTAAGCGAGACCACCGAGATCTGCAGTGAATAAAAACTATAAAAATATGAAATTTTAAAATGTTGTTCAGTACATTTCAGAGAAAATTCTTAATTATCAATTAAATCTCAGGAGTTTGCAAATGGAAATTTGGCCTTTTGTCTAGACTTTTGATTATTTCATCTGGTAACGCTATTTAGAACAGCATAATAATAATATGATTCTTTTACCTCGGGGAAAATATTTCATTTCAAAATGGTAGTTCACGCGGGGAAATGCAGGATGAATAATTAATTTTTGTTACGCTTTCACGGAAAAACTACTGAACGGATTTAGATGAAACACTACAGTTATTTAGCTTATTCGTCAGAGTAATAGGTACTTACATAGGCTACTTTTGCTCCTAATATACCCACGGGAACGGGTGCCACGTGGGCAAAATTTTATTGCGCGGAACAGCTAGCACTAACATAAGTATGATTATACATGGTTATTTTGAAACCACTGGGCAATTTTTTAAGTTCGACTCAAAATTGGTAAGTGAACATCTTTCTCCTAGAAACATGGGTTCACTTACCGATTCTGAGTCGAAGTTAAAAATTTGGCCAGATGTTTCAAAATAACCCTATATGATCGGAAAATCTTATCATCGTAGCGGAAGCGGCTGCCCCAAATAACAAACTAGATAGGATTTATTTGTTTTGACTAAATGTTATCAATGTCGGCAAATAAATGTTTTGTCTTATCTACTTACAACTTAATTAAAAAAACGGGACAAGAGTGTCAGACTTTATCTTTGTTTGTCGAGGGTTACGCTACGTACTAACAATTTTGGGTAGTATTTACGATTTCTAACAAAATAATGTACAGAGTTAGTTTAACTAATAATATGCTAACGTTTTAAAAGGTTTACAAAAAAAGGTTTAAAGTTAGTTTTGCAAATTATTATAAGAAATACACTCAAAATCGTAGGTCAAGTCAAAGAATACTATAGATAGGTAATATTACTATGTAAAAATGGAAAATGAAGTATTTAGAAAAAATCGACCCGTCTCACAATCTAAATACTTCATTTTCCATTTTTTTCAGTAATAAAAATTGCATTGTGAATGCAAAAAACTAAAAATTAAAATAATATTACTATTAGTCAAATTCTACGAAATAATCGTAAAATCTCTCAACTATAATTTAAAATTAAATATACGATCACACTTTATACGAACTAGGTAGTATTACATACACTTTTAATGAAACATAATGAATTTCGGCAAAAACTAAAAAACCTTTAAAAACAACAAAAATGTTTACCAAGTTGTTAAATAAATGCGTGAAAAATCCGTGAAAGTGTTTTATTTAAATGAACAGTTCGCGCAGAAATCTAAGATGTGTTTACATAAAGATTTTATCAACATAAATAATCGTACGTTGTACAATCTTTTGACATCCATCCAACCCTAAGTACCTACAACGTTATCACTACTCCACTATCTCCAAAAAGTTGGGAAAGTATTTTATCAGATAAGTAATATAAAGCAAACAAAAGAATATCACTTACTTAACATCTGTTGTGTATATAAATAAATAAAATGTAATCTTATTATGTAACATAATCAATGTACACAATGCATTGCGGAATGATAATAACAGTAGTAATTTTATTCTACTACTAGCTTCCGCCCGCGACTTCGTCCGCGTTGACATTCGAGAAAATACTTAGGGGACCAATAACCAGGATAAAAAGTATTCTATGTTTTAATTTCATAAAAATCCTATCAGCCGTTTTTACGTGATTAGGCGGGTCCTTCCTCACCAAGCGAGCAGCCTCGCGCGAGGCAGAACGTTTACCACGTGCGGCGGGCCTCGCACGAGGCTGCTCACTTGGTGAGGGAGGATCCGCCTAATCACGTAAAAACGGCTGATCGGATTTTTATAAAATTAAAACATAGAATACTTTTTATCCTGGTTATTGGTCCCCTAAGTATTTTCTCGAATGTCAACGCGGACGAAGTCGCGGGCGGAAGCTAGTAAATAATAAGTGTCTGTTTCACAATCAAAAAGTTAGTTCTGAGTAGCTTAGGTACCAAGAACTTGTTAGGTACCAAGAACTTTTAGGGTACTTAAGATGGTTTAGGTTTCTATACCCTATTTACCCCCTGAGTTTGATTTTCGGAAAACTACGAAGTGGGTTGCCTATTTGTTTTAAGAAGTAAGCCTACAAAGTTTCAAGTTGAAATGTCTATTTTACCCCCTGATTTTTCATTCAAAATTTCACCCCTATTTCAACCTTTTAGGGGTTGGATCATGTTTAGCGTGTTAAACATCAAAATAAATGCCATTTTTGCAATCTTCATCCCATAAAACCTCAATAACGACATCCATATCGATTTTTTTGGTTTTTTTATCCCATTTAACCTCTAAGGGGTTGGTTTCGAAAAAATACGATATATGTGTTTGCTTATTTGTTTTACTTTCCGACCATAAGCCTAAATAATAAATTTTATGAAGGACTTTCCAGATACAACATTTCATCCCCCTTTTCACCCCTACGGGGGTAGAATTGTCAAAAACGCTGACACAGGAAAATATTAATTTTCAATTGCCAGCCTAAATACAAAATTTGAAGATCCTAACTTCAAAACTGATGGACTTTCATACAAACAACCATCCCCTATTTCACCCCCTTAGGGGTAGAATTTCCAAAAATCCTTTCTTAGTGGATGCCTACACTGTATAACGTATCTATGTGCAAAATATGAAGTCTCTAGGTTCAGCGGTTTGGGCTGTGCGTTGATATCTCAGTCAGTCAGTCAGTCAGTCAGTCAGTCAGGACTTTGAATTTTATATATATAGATGACTTTGTAAACTAACAAACAACCAAGGAAACCACAATTCAATTCATTATACAAATATTATAAATGCGAAAGTTTTTGAGTATGTATGTATGGATGTTTGTTACTCTTTCACGCAAAAACTACTGAACGGATTTGGATGAAATTTGCAATAGAGATAGATTATAGGCTGGAATAACACAAAGGATACTTTTTATCCCGATATTTACATGGGAACGGGAATCACGCGGGTGAAACCGCGGGCAGCCGCTAGTGCTTATTTACTATACTAGTGTAATAAAGTTGAAGAGTTTGTATGTTTAGACGTGTTTATCTCTAGTCAAGCACAACCGTTCATAGTTTAAGTTCTAGGTGTGAAGCCGCGGGTTTAGGCGGCTAGTCTATACCATAAACTTATTATACTTACCCCTAGTATAAATAAGTTTATGGTCTACACTTACTAATATCTATAGGTACTAATATTATAAAGAGAAAATATTTGATTGTTTGTTTGCATCGAATAGGCTCCGAAACTACTGGACCTATTTCGAAAATTCTTTGATAGAAAGCTACATTTTTCCCGAGTGACATAGGCTATATTTTATCCCGATATTCCCACGGGAACGGGTACCACGCGGGTGAAACCGCGAGGATCCGCTAGTTTCTTAATAAAAGTTAAAGCCAATTTTGCTCCCTGACGTTTTGAATACTCAAAGTCCCTGACCCACTTAATTTTGCGTGGCCGGCTACAGTAGACCATAATTCAGGTAAAATGAGCGTGGGCATAAAAAATAAAAGTTTATTTATGTTTGCTATTTAAAATTTCTGTAATTCTAAGTTCCGTTTACCTGCTCAATGTTTAACAATGGCCTTTGAATGAACTATAGTTACACCAGCCACGATCTCGTAATTTATTTTTTTAACAATAGTTTATTTTCTAATATATACAGATGTACCAACCAAGAATAACTCAGATCGCGACAAGCACAAAAATAAAATAAAAAACAAATGTTTGTCTTGTACGGGAATCGCATCAGCGACCTTCGCTATGCATGCCATCGTAAAAAAATAGTTACCCTTTCAAGAAGTGAAAGACTATGAGGCCAAGGAGAGCAATGCTCATGCGCACCATTTCGCAAGCTGCTTAACGTTATGTCCTGTTTCCCTCAGAGGGCCTAGCTAGTCATTGCAATCAAGTTTAAGCTGAGCATACCACATTCCGAGGCGCAGTGAGATCGAGTTGCAAGGACGTCTTATCCGGTAGCCCAACCTCGCTAATATACAAGTGTTGTTTTCTTTTTTAACCGACTTCAAAAAAAGGAGGAGGTTCTCAAGTCGTGTGAATGTTTTTTTTTATGTATGTTTCACGATATCTCCGCCAATTGCGAACTGATTCTGATAATTCTTTTTTTATTTGATAGACCAAAGTTTCAATTTGGTCCCATAAAAAAATTACAGTAGTCGGTTCAGAAGTTTCTTCAGAATCCTGAAAAAACACATTGTTTTCTTCTTGTAGTTCTTGCTTTACGCTTCAATATCTTCGGGAACTATTACCTATAACCAATTTCGATAATTCTTTTTTATTCGAAAGAGTATAATCCTGAAGTGGTTCCATTGTAACCAAGTTAGGAGCTGATGGTGGAATCCAGGGAAAGTTGGTGAAAACTCGCAAATTTTATAGATATTTTACGTGTTTAATATATGTTTCAAGTATTTGCATCTGCTTATCATGATCTCATGCTGATGAGCTGGTGATGGAAGGTACAACTCCTCAATGGTTAGGAGTTGGAGGGTAATTTTTAAATATCGTAAATACGTAAAAAATTGTAGTTGTAATTTTTCAGGTTATTTAGGTGAGCTGATGATGGAAGGTAAAGCTCCTTAACGTTTAGGAGCAAGAGCATGTTTTTTAAGTACCACATGCACGAATAGACTTTTAGTTGTATTCTTTCAAGTGTTATAGGTAAGCTGATGGTGGAAGCCAGTGGAAGGTTAAACTGCATTTTTTACACTAAAAATGGAAAAATAAACAAATTTTTTCAAAAAAACTAAACCGCCTTCAATACAAAAAACTGCAAACAAAACTCACTTCCTAAAACATGTAAAAATGAAAAATAAATTGGATCATTATTGAATGATCCAATTTATTTTTTATTCGTCATATGAATTGCATATGACGAAAATGCGCGACTTTTTCTAACTAATCTTGAAACTAACTGATCTGTTTTAAGTCGGTGTCAAGCCGAAAGTAACAAGAAAAAATACTTTGTGAAACAATATAATTAAGTACACAATAATAATGTGAGTGATTGAGTGATAAATTATTCGTCATATGAATTGAATGATTCATTTTATTTTTAATTTTTACGTGTTTTAGTAAGTGAGTTTTTGTTTGCAGTTTTTTGTTTTGAAGGCGGTTTATTTAAACCTCTAAGTGAAAGACTGAGGCCAAGGAAATAAATGCTCACCATTTCGGAAGCTGCAAAGCATTATGACTTCCCTCAGAGGGTCTTTTTTTATTATAGTGAGGGCAAATATTGTCTTTACGTATACCAAATGGGATGGACTCAGTCAGACACAGGGCCTGTTCCTCGCCGCAACCTCCCACCAAGCCTGATAGGCTTCGCGTCAGGGCTGGGCGGTTCTAACCCCTGCTCCGGCCCCCTAACGAGCTCGAAAGCTTGAAAAGGCATTGCAAGGCATTTTGCAAAAGCATATTTTCATCAGACCTCTACTTTCCGAAATAATTCAGGCAATTCTCAGCATTACATGATCTGTTTGAATAGAGGTATAGTATTATATGATCTGAGGGTGTGAGCCTTTGTGAAGAAGAAAAGGATTTGTTAAGTGAATTAAAAAGTTAGGAAAAGTCATCTTAAAATATATTTATCGTGTAGGTATTACAACTTTCAATACTTAGTACCTATAGCTTCATTATGTTTGTTCCGCAAAAATGTTTTATTGCAGTGAATAAAAAAGTCATTAAACAATAATAAAAAGTCAGTCATACCTAAATTCAACTTTATACACAACAGGTAATAAACTGAAATATATTACCCATTTTATGTTTACTTTTTATCGGTTTAAATCACAATAATGCGACGTTTACGATAGCAAAATAATAAGATATTAAGAATTGAAAGCAATTAATACATTGTTTTAAAAAATATTAGCACCATCACATAATCAAAACCTATTACACTTGGGAACAATTTATTATTATATTCTTATACTTAATATATTTTTTAAGTTTGTATCTCATTTAAAGCAAACTGTTAAGTTTTCCTGAGCAGCGAACGTAATTAAACATAATAAACATAATAGATTGATGATTGGTCTTGCTGGCTCCACACGTTGGTCCAAACCCGTGGTACAAACATTGGCCAACATATCGTACATTTACACTTTTGAAAGAACAGACTTGTTCTTTTTAAAGTTCTTTTTAAGTTGGCCAGTGTTTGGGCCAACGTGTGAAGCCTTAAATCATCAATCTTTGGTTCCAATGATATTTGCGAATGAATACAAAAATTTAGCCTTCAATTATTCATTCAGGAAACTTATTTTCACCTGGGTGCCTACCATCAACTCTTATTGCGGTTTTGTTTAGGACCTAAACTGAATTGCTTCGCTTATTCGTACCACGACAGCTTAATATCAATGACAGCGATTCAGTGATCGATTAATGACATTTCACAGCCGCTAAGCTGTCAGGAACTCTTATTTGACTTATAACCCGGTCGATTTAACATGTCACCTGCAGGTTTACCCGTCCCTCTCACTCTCCGGGCATGACAGAATCGAGTGAAAGAGACGGGTAGAAGAAAAAGGACACAAATCGTTCGGTCATTAACATTTAGCAATTCATTTGCGATCCAGTTTTTAGAAGGTCAGAGTACGAAAGAAAGCAATTCATTTTAGGAACCTATTCTGCATCGCGCTATTTTTGAATCGCTGTCTTAAAGTTGATGGTAGGCACCCTGCTCACACCGACATTCTTGAATATTTACATGTAAAAAATGCGTATGTCCATCCGCAGTCCTTCCGCATACTACCGCCGTGGCACAATCAATACATTGTCATGAATTATGCAGAAAGCACCTATGTATTATGTACCTTTACCCAATCGAAACTACTCAACAAGTCAGGTGGTCATTATGGGGCTTATAACAACGGAACAAGGTTAAATTCCATAAAAAATGTTGTGTCGTTGGATAACGATAGGTTTTTTTTAATGCATAAATTTTAAAGCAAAAAAGACTTAAAATAACATGAGAATGTCTCTCAAAAGTTTGCTACTTAATGAGTAAAACATTCTATCATTTGATAAAACTCGAAAGAAGTTGATGTCTTTTTAACCAAACACTAATTTTAGTCCTTGTAATAGGCGCGGTTGTGTGTGGCATAGTAAACATAATTTATCTTTGAGTGGAAGCGGCAGTTTAGCGCGTCACACATAGTTTTTTTATTTTATTTATTATTATAATGTTTAACTTAAGGCGCCGATTCCCCAAAATAGGGTATTTTAGATTATGGATTACTCGCAAATCACAAGTACTTAAAACTTGGAAAAAATATTTGTTATTTTACAGTTATTTATCTAGTGCTTTCGGCCGTTTTTTTCAGTTGGTGATATTTTACTGTGTCAAATTTAATCCCAAACATCCGTCTAATCGTAATCCAAATATCGTATTACTTGCAGTATACTTGGTTTTAGTTAATGAAAAATATACGAAAATGATTGTCTTTGAGTAGCCGAGAGATTCCGGCCGTCATAATTTTAATTTTTTTATTAGTTAATTTTTAATTGAATTTTAAGTGATTTTCGATTCGCGGGGCGCTCGCGAGTTCACAGTTCACTGCCGGCTGCCGCTGGGTCCGCGCGAAGTGTATGGAGCGCGGCCGAGCAAGCGTTAGCGTGCCTATTTCAGTCGGGATTCCTCGCCTTAAATCAAAATTTGTACGGCACAAACACAAGTTATATTAACTTTACCGTGTACCGAGAATTCGTTGTGATTGTGAGTATGCAAAAGGAATATTACCTTTTTAAAGGTCTCGCACAAAATTATGACCAAATCAATTTTGTTGAAATTTGGAGAAGCAACAACAGACTGTATTTCGGGTAACAACTAGTAAACGTTGTTTAATTACCTAATAATTATTGTTAAAAACCTGAAATCTCAAAACCATTAATTGTAAAACCAATGTAAAACTCATATCAGGCAATGATAAGAAATCTTTGTTTTTATTATTTTTCTTTTCGTCAGAACTTTCTTCAAAATATAAAAAAAAAAACAAAAAAGGATCAGTGATTTTTTTAACATGTTTTTTAAATAAGCATAAACATAGTTGTTAAATAGGTAAAATTTAAATTTTATTTATTAAATAGGTAAAGTCATCATCGTTATTTTAATTTTTAGTTTTTTGCATTCACAATGCAATTTTTATTACTGAAAAATGGAAAATGAAGTTATTAGAAAAAAAAATTGTGAGACGGGTCGATTTTTTCTAAATAGTTCATTTTCCATTTTTCAAGTCATCATCGGTTTAATATTTATCGATGCTAATCGTTGCCGATAATTTAAATTAAAGAGTAATTCAAAAGGCGGGTTTCTTTTAATGTTCATTGTATTCAAATAAGATTAGAAGTTAGTATTAGTGGTAGAGTTTTAATCAAGAAGAAACAATTGACCTTTGATGGCGAAAGTTTTCGGTAATTTAAAATTATACATTCTTGATAAATGTGTTTTATTTATTACAGTTAAAACGTATTAGGAGGAATTTAAATAGAACTCATGAGTCGCTCAAAATTTAGAGTAATTGTGATTTGCGAGTAATCCGTAATTTAAAATACCCTATTATCGGGAATTAATCTTAACCTTAAATCAAGTTCTAATACCGACAATTTTACACTAGCGAGTCTTTAGGTTATATACAAATGCTGTTTGGACAGGTGCCATCAAAGAAATCATCAAAACAAAAGCGCAAATGTACCTAGCAGGTACGTTAGTGTGAAAAACGTAAATTACTATGAACGTAGGTTGATCGAATTCCTCCCCAATATGCTGGAGAGCGAAGGGGATGGCAGGCCGTGGTCTCCTTCTGCGATGACGTCATCTCGCTGAAGGGGGCCGCGGAGAGGGTTCGCGAGACGGACGTCGCAGCGAGCCAACTCCGACGTGCGCGGCCGGGGAGAGCGAGACGCCAACGTTCGCGACTCGATCTCCCCGTGCCGTAAGGGGGGGCGCAGTAAGGCCCTCTGCCTCCCAAAGGGGGAGCCCCAACGGGCCACTCTCCCCGGATCAAGTGGTGTGTGACAACACGAACCCACAGACCCGGGCCGGTAAGGCGCAGGTCTTAGAGAGGAGTTTAGTTGGTAGTGGTGCATCCTCCTATAATTCGCCCCACCTGGCCTGCCCGCCAAGAGCGTGTAGCCACGTGGGGAGCTGGGGAGGACGCTTCCTCCTTCTGCCCGGCCCCCTCTCGAGCTTTCGAGCTCTTTAGGGGTGGGGCAGGGGTTAGAACCGCCCAACCCAGACACGAAGCCTATGAGGCTTGGTGGTGCGGCGAGGAACATGCCCTGGGTGTGACCGAGTCCAACATGCCGTTTGGTATGCCTGAAAATCGCATTCTCCTCCTGATACAAAAAACAGCGATTTGCACTCCGGGAGTGCCAGCAGAAGTGAAAACTTGAATATTAACGTTGTGCATTATTAATATTCTTCAATTTTTTAACCCGTTGATTTTTAGAAAATTTTCTTAAGATATGAATTAGATGCGTTGATAAAAGGCTCCCTATACTTTTTCACAAAAAAAAGTAATTTGGACAAAAAAAAATACGAACTGGATTTGAACCGAGGGTCTTCTGTTCTGCCGCCGCGCGTCGCCTGTTTTCTAACCGAGGTCTTTCATAACAGAGCTATCACCACATTGGGAAAGATGGCGAAACTTGCCTTCATATTCTAATGACATTGTAACAGTTTTTCAATCAGACGTCTTACGGTCACGTGATTGTCTTAGAGCCAACGCGCACTTGTGATTTTTAATCGGGCGATAGTTTAGTCGGAATCGTAAGACGATCGTGATCAAACTGTCGGCCGATAGTTTGGTTTTGAGAGCCTGCGCGCACTTGTGATTTTTAGTCAACCGATAGTTGGTCGATAGTTTAGTTGAATCCGGGCGCGCGCTCACATAATCCTTTATGCACAGGCCGATAGTTGTGCGATTGTCCGATAGTTGTTCGATAGTTGTCCGATAGTTGTACAACTATTGGCCAGTCGTTTTCGATAGTAACTATCGGTAGACTGCGCATTCAGTATCGAACTGTTCGATACTGAATGCGCAGTGTACCGATAGTTGGGCGATAGTTTAGTTGAATGCAGTGCGCGCGCTCACATAGTCCTTCATGCACATTACCGCCCGGCCGATAGTTTTGCTATAGTTTGATCGTACAACTATCGGTCAGTCATTTTCGATAGTTTGATCGGTCGATAGTTTAATCGTCAGTGCGCGCACTGCCATATAACTCTATACTGAATCCGAGAACGATCAAACTATCGCCCGATTAAAAATCACAAGTGCGCGTTCGCTCTTACGGTCACGTGATCCTGAGGCGAGCTTACAAGTTTTAACCCATCACAAAAAGTGCACAACGCAACTAAAGAAGTTTTCACTTCGAAAAGGTTGATCGAATTCACATTGAGATTAAAATCCTTCGGAGAAACGCACCCTGCGATCGTTGAGATTAAGCAACTTTCGCAATGGTCGGTCATGAGATGGGTGACCAAAAATTTATCATATCGAGCTCCTCCGTGCTTAGAAAGGCACGTTAAGCCGTTGGTCTCGGCTGCGGTTTGCAGTGTTGGGCTCGCCTGTGTCTTAGCAACGCATTGGGATGATGGGAAATGGCTAAATAAATAAATAAATAAATAACTTCTTACATTCACACCAATTATCTAAGCCCATTTTAATTTCATTAAGAAACTGTATCATGGGAAACTTGATAACGGATAAATATATACTTAAATACTTTTTGTTTGTAAATACATACTTAATATACATAGTAAACACCCAGACCAAGACAAATAGACATGTTCATGCACACAAATATTTGTCTTGTTCGGGAATCGAACCCGAGACCACTGGCGCAGAAGGTGGGTAGCCTACCCCTGCGCCAAATCGGTCGTCAAGTCGTCCAAAAATTATAATAATCCTACTAATATTATAAATGTGAAAGTTTAGATGTTTGGATGTTTGTGGCTTAATCACGCCAAAACGGTTGAACGGATTTGGCTTAAATTTGGCTTTACATTTACTTTGTAGCCTGGAGAGGAACATAGGCCAAAATTATCACATTCCCGCGGGATAACGTCATGTAATCCACGCGGGCGAAGCCGCGGGCGGAAAGCTAGTGAACTATAAGCCACAAATATACTTTTGACACTTCTTTAAAAGATGTGAAAAGCATGAAAGTCAATGAGAGATTTTCTGCCAGCAAATTAAAAAAAAAAGTTTATTTATTAGCTCGATAGATGGCGCTGACCTGACATGTATCTCATCTGATCAGACCTACACTTGTATTTCAAAGTTGTGCAAGAAGGTGCAAGGTCAAAAAAACATGACGTTGACGGAAGAAAAGAAATGTCAAATAATTCTATTCCTCTTGTTTTGCGTTGCAATACCATACCGACCATACCGCGAGTTGTAGATAAGCCTTTTCAGTCCTGTAAATGTTTTTTTCCTTCTGCAAGTGTTTTTTTTTTAACATTGACCTTGCCCGCAAATTAAAAAAAAGCAAACCCATGTCTGATGAACGCCATCTGTTAAGTTTTTTGGAACTAACTTTTTTCTTTTTTAATCATCTGTCACAAAATCCCTCATTGCAGTCAAATTTTTGCAAGTAGCAACGGAAAGAGTCAACCCTGACATAAAAATTTACATAAATTAATTATACAAACAAATTAACACGACCTTGCTATGATTAAACCATTCATTACAAGAACACTGAATTGTAAACTGCTTAATATGGTAATACTACTGTTTTGTTTGTATCTTTTGATTAAAATTCAATAAACCTTTTTGTTTCAAAAAAGGAGGTTCTAACTAAGTAAAGTAATATACTTATTAGGGGTTAAAGTATCAAATAGCCGTTTTGTATGGAGATTTTTGTACAATTTTTTTCCCATACTAACGTTTTTGTAATTTATTCAACTACTAATATTATGTAACTTTACAAAATTTTACACACGTATTTATGGACATTTTAACTACTAAAATAAATGACATATTCGTTATAAGCAAAAAAAATATTTTCACTAAGTTACAACTAATAAAGTACGAAATTCCGGAAACACAAAGAGTCGTTACTTTCGAGATAAGTTTTTTCTATGTAAATAATCAAATATCGTGGTTATTAAATTATCAAAAGCTGCTCGATACGGTCTTAATCTAACGCAATATTAAAGAAATCATGTATTTCTAATATCATAAAAGTTGATAAGTTATATGTACAAACGAAAAAAACGGCAATTTCATTCTTTAGTCCCTATTATTATTTATAGATTTAATATATCATCATCATCAGCCATTTAATGTCCCCACTGCTGGGGCACTGGCCTTCCTTATGGATGGATAAGGAGAATGAGCCATGACCCACCACGCGGGCTCAGTGCGGGTTGGTGGGTATTAACCACTGCAAGTGCAGCCGGGACCAACGGCTTAACGTACCTTCTGAAGCACGGAGGAGCTCGAGATGAAAAGTTTTTGGTTACCCATCCCGTGACCGACCATTGCGAACGTTGCTTAACCTCAACGATCGCAGGCCAAGCGCGCTATCCACTGCTCCACGGGCTGCTCAGATTTAATATATACTAATACATATTATAAAACTGAAGAGTTTGTTTGTTTGGTTGAACGCGCTAATCTCAGGAACTAAGGACCGATTTAGAAAATTCTTTCACATCACATCACATACATTGTTCCAATACCAAATTATCGTTAGCTTGAACACTTGTGTTATGGAAGTTCGAAACAATGACGGATATTACAACATACACCCAGACCCGAGGAAATATTGAAAAGTTCGTTTTTTCGAAAAGACCGGGAATCGAACACGGGACCTCTAGAGGCACCTTGAAAACCGGTGCGTACAACACTCGGCCATGGAGGTCGTCAAAAATAAAGTTGGTCAACATCAATGCCATGAAACAAATTTTTTTTTTTTAAATTATCATTTATCAAACATGCCTTATGTTATGTCTCAAACATTTTTATAAATCTTCGTACCCTATAAACCCTATAAAACCGCAATAGTTTAGCAAAATGACTCTTATTACGATGTCAATGGAATTAAAATCGATTTACTGGTTACAGCAACGATTATTGATAGGAGAAAAGTTTACAGTTATACACGCAATGCCAGCGTAATAGCAACAATGAGCGGACTCGCGTGTAAATATTGTTGTTGAACAACATTGATTCAAAATATAAAACATTGTAACATAAATATAATGTTACTAACTGCTCAGCGTGGTTTTACCGGCGTGGCACCCGTTACCATGGGAATATTGGGGTAAAAAGTATCCTACGTGTTATTGCAGTCTATAAGCACTATAAGTCTATCTCTATTGCAAATTTTACCCAGATCTGTTCAGCAGTTTTTGCGTGAAAGAGTAACATACATCCAAACATGCATACATCCATCTACATCCATTTATTAATTCTGGGGGCCAAGCCTGCTAACGTTAAGTCACAATCGTGTAACAATCGTGTTTCAATTGTGGTTCAGTTGTAGTGCTTTTTTAAAAAGTAGTAACAAGAATTATGACAGTATGATGTGATGTGAATGTAGTGTGTGGTGTGACCATCAATAGTATTGTAAAAAAAGTACATATTTCTTGTAACTAGTGTGGAAAAAAGCACTACAACTGAACTACAATCGAAACACGATTAAGACTTAACGTTAGCAGACTTGGCCCCCAGGTTCAAAGGGATTAAGAGCGAACGCGCACTTGTGATTTTTAATAGGGCGATAGTTTGATCGTTCTCGGATTCAGTATAGAGATATGGCAGTGCGCACTGACGATTAAACTATCGACCGATCAAACTATCGAAAATGACTGGCCGATTGTTGTACGATCAAACTATCGCACAACTATCGGCCGGGCGGTAATGTGCATGAAGGACTATTGTGAGCGTGCGCACTGCATTTAACTAAACTATCGCCCAACTATCGGTAGACTGCGCATTCAGTATCGAACTATCGAAAATGACTGGCCAATAGTTGTACAACTATCGGACAACTATCGCACACTTATCGGCCTGTGCACGAAGGACTATGTGAGCGCGCGCCCGGATTCAACTAAACTATCGACCAACTATCGGTCGACTTAAAATCACAAGTGCGCGCAGACTCTCAAAACCAAACTATCGGCCGACAGTTTGATCACGATCGTCTTACGATTCCGACTAAACTATCGCACGATTAAAAATCACAAGTGCGCGTTGGCTCTAAGTAGATGCCTACTGAATCTTTTGAGTTAGGTACAGTCAGCGTCAAATTGATATAAGCGTATAGAGTAGTCAAAAAGATCTGAAAAACATAAAACCAATTTGATCTAGGCAGTTCAAATCATCATATTGTTGTAAGCGAGCAAGGTGTTCAAAATATCTAGGCACTCATTGTTTCATATTTATATGAGCAGTCAGAGTGTTTAAAATCATCTAAGCAAACAAAGCTCTCAAAATATCTGTGCAATATGGTGTTGTACATTATGCACAGATGTTTTGATAGCTTTGTTTGCTTAGATAAATTTGAACACTCTGACTGCTCATATAAATATGAAACAATGAGTGCCTAGATATTTTGAACACCTTGCGCGATTACAACAATATGATGATTCGAACTGCTTAGATCAAATTGCGTTTACAAAAAAAAAACAAAAAAAACTATCGCACAACTATCGGCCGGCGTTTATGTTTTTCAGATCTTTTTGACTACTCTAGACTCTTATATCAATTTGACGCTGACTGTACACAAACAATCGCCTCTCGCGGGATTTGAATCCGTGAACGAGTGCGAGTGTCACACACAGCGGGGGTCAATTGCCGCTTCACCACGCAGGCATAGCCGCATAGAATACAAATTAATACTAGTAATGGTATATTTTGCATACTGTTTAACATATTCTACGTCACTGTGACCCCACACCACTGTCGGGTTCCTGCTATTAAGTCTTTGAAAATGAAATATAACAAAAACCGGCCAAGTGCGAGTCGGACTCGCGCCTTAACACTTTTAAGATTGAGAAAAAACCGGCAAAAAATTACGTTCGTTGTATGAGACCCTCCCTTAATTTAGTTTATTTTAAATTTAATTATTTATTTTTTATAGTTAAAATTAATTTAATTACAACTAAATATTCTGTGTAAATTTCATGCGTCTACTGTTGCCGTTATGTATCGAGCAAAAAAAAAGGTTTGTTGCATGGGACCCACCACTTAGATATTTATTTTATTCTGTTTTTAGAACTTATATTTTGTTGTCATAGCGGCAACAGAAATACATCATCTGAGAAAATTTTACGTCCGTATGGATTGAGGAGCCACGTCAAATTTTTAAGGATAGCTATCACCCTTATTTAGTAGCCATGCAGATAATTTTGTAGGTCAAATTCTGAAATTTGTAGTAAAATACATCAAAAGTTATATCACTGCAAAGGTGGCTCCTCAATCCTGATGTTTAGATTGAGGAGCCACCTAGAACTCGTAATGTATTGAATGTAGGTTGCTGAAACTTATGTATCAATTTGTAGCCATCACGTAGGATATCTACTAGAATTTTGAGCACTTTAGTTCTAAAATTCAAGAAACTACAACACTTTTGTTGTGGCTCCTCAATCCATACACAATAGAGTAAATTTCTATGAATATTTGCAGTCAATTCAGATATTCGACATAATGATAATTTAGGAGGTAAATTCTATTGCCTACAATATGAATGAAATACTAAAACATAGTGATTTCCGTAAACAAACGTATATTATTTGGCTCCTCAATCCTGACGTTTATTTACCTGAGATCACAACGAAATCAAAAGCCAGAGACTCTAACGTTTAGTAGGCGTGCATACTAAACGGCTACATACAATTCATTGCTGTATTCGTTATAATTGCTGAAAAATAAAGCTTTTTGGTATTGCTCAAGGATCCGTTTTGAGGGGTGACCATAATTATGTGAATGAAACTAGGATAAGTAATTTTTATCAACATTTAATATTTTTTTTTTACAAAATATAGGTTAGCGAATGGATAAGTACCTATTGGGTCTTGTGTGCTTACGAATTCTGGATTCATAGTCATCGTAACACAACACCTCATCCTTTGCTAGAATATGACATTTGTAGTGACCCATGCCAGTGATACTAACTCTGGGAAAGAATTCTATAGCGCCCATTAATGTGTATGAGCTGCCTAGAACTATTATAGATTCTGGTATCTCCTTCAAACAATTTTTTTTGCAATCATTCAAATCGAACGAAACCGTATTTGAAAGTGTTTATTAACAGACTGTTACTGTTGTTTGGTTGTTGCAAGTCTTACATGCGTTTTTATCTTCTGCAATACAAATAGCATCTTCTTTCACCGTTGATGCCAAATACAGAAAACATATTAGTCTCGCGACAGTAAACACACGGCTGCGTTGATATTTCAGAGATTTTTTTTGTGACACAATCCATCATTTTTTTTCACAAATAAAGTAACCACGTAAGGCCTTTTTCTAACCTATCATGTGTTCTACAGGACTTCACGAGGCAAACTTGCTCATACTTGTCACCTCAAAATAGCCTAAAATACACATTTTGCAATCTCATATCTCACAAACTAGTTATCTCCGCGCTCTGAGAGTGGTGTTATTGGAAAGGGGAGATAAAAATCTACATTATCTGTACAAAGACTCTACAAAAAGCCTGCGGCTGGATACTAATACCAACCCTTCCAACACGATGTATTGTCACAGAATATACAGGGCGTCTCAAAACTATGCCACATAGAGGGAAAGTACCTTAAATACTGAAGATATCAAATTTTACTGAAAGGAGACTTCGTTTTTATTTTAAAAAGAAAACGAACTGCATTCAAGGAATTTTAAATAATCGCCTGTCTAAACTGGGAATCGAACCCGCTAAATGTAAAAAATAAATCTTTAATTTTATTGTACCGATCGAAAGGCTCAATTATACCTAAGCATTTCTTCTAAATAACATAGCATCTTAAATTAAAGGAAGACTATGAAATTTTACATTTAATGTTGAATAACAAGTTTTTGTAGCGTTATGGATAGCCTTTTCTGTGAATGTCGTGCGTGCTCAAAACAACTGACTTTAACATTTCAATATTATTACTAACGAGTGAAGATTGAAGCAATTATACCTAATTTCCCTATCATAAGTGTTTGATAAAGTTATAATGTGCTAAGTAATATCACCTCGGTTGGTTTTAAAAATGTTTGAATATAATTTGGTAGAGTCTTTTCCATGTGGTATAGTCGTGGGACGCCCTCAAGGCGCTCTCAGGGCGTCCAATGACTATGTCACATGGTGGCATAGACCGCACCAAATACTGTAGATAGAACATTTTATTAAAATAGGACTTTATTTTTATTTACAATTATACGAACTGCATTCAAAGATTTTTAAATAATGATGCATGCCCGAACCGAAAATCGAACCCGCAGCAAATTATCCAAACTTTTTTAAACCTATCGAGGTGGTGTAACTTATCACATTATGAGTTTATGAAACACTTATGATAAGGA
The DNA here is from genome assembly GCA_949710035.1 of Crambus lathoniellus. Classification (NCBI taxonomy): domain Eukaryota; kingdom Metazoa; phylum Arthropoda; class Insecta; order Lepidoptera; family Crambidae; genus Crambus; species Crambus lathoniellus. The sequence continues at coordinate 1,938,032 of OX453307.1, read as the reverse complement.
AATTAGGTATAATTGCTCCAATCTTCACTCATTAGTATGTAATATATTAAAATGTTAAAGTCAGTTGTTTTGAGCACGACATTCACAGAAAAGGCTATCTATAACGCTGCACAGACTTGTTATTCAACATTAAATGTTAAATTTCGTAGTCTTCCTTTTATTTAGGATGCCATGTTATTCAAAAGAAATGCTTAGGTATAATCGAGACTTTCGATCAGTAAAATAAATTTAGAGAAATATTTTTTTACATTCAGCGGGTTCGATTCCCAGTTCAGACAGGTGATTATTTAAAATTCTTTGAATGCAATTCGTTTTCTTTTTAAAATAAAGTCTTTTAATAAAGTTAATAAAGATATTTTCCCAGCGGACTCGCTGTCACACCGTTTTGTCACACTGGTGTGACTACGAAGAATTTTTTTCTTATTAGTCACACCACTTTCAAAATATCATACTTGACGTAAATCACTTGATAATTTGATACCACTTTGATACAATATACTTACGTTATGATACTAAATTAAATATTATATTAAAATATTATTAGCTGAAAGTACCAGGGTTGCATAGCTGACCAGGAGTTATTTTAGATGTTTCGAGTTTTATAGGCAGCAGCATTTTAAGTAGGTATACTCGTAATAACTCCTGGTTGCTAAGGCTGCCCTGATACTTTTTGTTCAATATTTTCCAATATGCCTAGTGCCTAGTACTTCATTGGGGAAAAAAAATCTCCCGTACTACTACAGCCGTTAGTATCAGTAGTAAGGTCTGGTAGTCAGGAGGGTAACGAAGGATATTGTATAGCTTGTATCTGACTGTACATAAATAAATGTGCTGACTGTACGTAAAATCGGAAGGTGCCAACTCGCGCGCGCTCAAGCATAGTTTCCATTAGTCGAGCAGCTCGGCCCAGTGAACTGGGCCGAGTAACTGAGGTACTACTCGACTCGGCTTCCACCGTTTACATTGGTCAAGTAATTGCGCCCAGCAGGGTTGCCAGATGTACATTTAAATCGTATTTGTACGATTATTTACAACATTGTTCGATCCCAAATTTTCAGAAAATTTTGGATTTTGTATTAAGTACGATTATTATACATATATTATATACTTAAACATATTTTTTTATGTTTAATATACGATTCTCGATTTTTCGCACCTGGCAACCCTGGCCCAGGAAATAACTCGGCCGAGCAACTATGCTCCGCGCGAGACCACTCGACTCGCTCAGTACTCGGCCCAGTTTACTCGCCCTATCGTTTACATTGGTCGAGTTAGCCTGCTTTTTGTTCATCGCTACTCGACTCGGCCGCCTACTCGACCAATGTAAACTATGCTTCACGAGTTTCACACTCGCGAGTTGACGAATAAGTCAGTTTGCAATCCATGTTATAAAATATGCACATACAGGGTATTTAATTTCCCCGCACTAGTAGTGTGACAACAAGTCTCATGTTTTGGTAGCTTTCTAATATTCACACCAAACAGTGTGACTACGAAGAAAAAAATGCTTCGTAGTCACACCAGTGTGACAAAACGGTGTGACAGCGAGTCCGTTAGGGATATTTCAATTATCTTTTTTGTGAAACAATCCATCAGTTTTTTTTTCACAAAAAAGTAACGAAAATTAAGGCTTTTTTCTAACCTATCATGTGTTCTACAGGACTTCCGAGGCAAATTCGCTTATCCTTACTTTTATTATAAATGCGTCTTTGTCTGTCTGTGTGTTACACAATCACACCTAAACTACTAAACCGATTTGAATGAATTTTGGTACAGAGATAGTCTAGAGCCTGAGAAAGGACATAGACTCCTTTTTGTTTCTGAAAAATATCACCTTCCCGCGGGATAACGTCGTGTAGTACACGCGGGCGAAGCCGCAGGCGGAAGGCTAGTCCTTACTTATATTATAAATGCGAAAATGTCTGTCTGTGTGTTACACAATCACGCCTAAACTACTGAACCGATTTGAATGAAAATTGGTACAGAGATAGTCTAGAGGCTGAGAAAGGACATAGGCTACTTTTTATTCCTGAAAAATATCACCTTCCCGCGGGATAACGTCGTGTAGTACACGCGGGCGAAGCCGCGGGCGGAAGGCTAGTACTAAATAAATAACCTAAAATACGATATTTTGAAATCTCATTTCTCACAAACTAGTAATCTCCGCGCTCTGAAAGTGGTGTCATTGGAAAGGGGAGATCAAAATCTACATTTTTCATACAAATAATCTACAAAAAGCCTGCGGTTGGATACTAATACCAACCCTTCCAATACGATGTATTTAAATTCTGATGTAACAAAGAGTCATTTTTATATGAGTAATGCAACCAAACCAACCGTTAATATAGAATTTAATGAAATTGACAAAAATAAACTTTATCATATAATTAGAAATATTAAAAATAAAACATCTATGGATGTTTTTGATATGAGTACAGTCACAATGAAAAGACTAATCCTATCTAATGATTTACTCTTTGATTTACTCCATTATGTCATAAACGAGTGCATAAAGGAAGGTGTATTTCCGGATGTGTTGAAAATAGGTCTAGTAATACCTCTGTACAAGAAAGGAGAACATTCGGATGCTAATAACTATAGACCTATTTGCATATTACCGACATTGTCGAAAATATTGGAAATTATATTAAAAAATGCCATTGTAGAGTATTTTGAAAGAAATAATCTGTTTGCATCATCGCAGTATGGATTTAGGAAACATAAATCGACTGAAATGGCAATAAAAAATGTATATTATTACATATTGAGTGCTTTGGACCAGGCGCAGCAGTGTGCAAGCATATTCTGCGATCTTTCCAAAGCCTTTGATTGCTTACAGCATGACATTCTGTTGCAAAAGCTAGAATACTTCGGGTTTACGGGTAAAGAGCTTAATATGATGAAATCTTACATAAATAATCGAAGGCAAATAGTATCAGCAAATGGAACCAACTCTGATACCGGTAACATTGTGATCGGTGTACCTCAAGGTTCAATATTAGGTCCAGTTTTGTTTCTAATTTATATTAACGACCTTACTTGTAATCTCCCCAACTGGGCATTTGTAAATCTCTTTGCAGATGACACTTTTGTTGGAGTAAAAGAGTCCACATCGATAAAGTTACATGATAAAATAAGTGAGGTGCTAGAACTGATGAAAGAGTGGTTTCAAGCAAATGGCATTGTTCTCAATACAGAAAAAAGCATTGTTTTAGAGCATAAAACACGAAAGTCAAAAAATGACGCTCCAATAAAGAAAGAACATGTATTTTTGGGCTATACAATTGATTATACTGTAACACATACACCTCACATAGACAAACTATGTAAAAGAGTAGCAAGTGCAAATTACGCTCTTTTAAAACTTAAACAGCTTGTTGACTACAAAACTATGCTTGCTGTATATTATGCCTATGTGCATTCAATAATTAGTTACGGCATAACAGTATGGGGAAATGGTGCAGATATTAAAAATGTACTTGTGGCACAAAAAAGGTCAATAAGAATTCTATCAGGGGTTAGAAAGAGAGAATCTGCAAGGAAGTATTATGTACAGAATAAAATAATGACCGTCGTATCTTTATATATATATAAAAGTTTATTAGAAATTCATGAAAATAAGGATAAGTATAAAAAAGGGAAGGACATTCATACATATAACTTAAGAAATAAAAACAAATTATTATTACCCAAGTTTAGACTTAGTAAAGTAAAAAAGCAAGGAGAATATAATAAAATTAGTATGTTTAATAATTTACCGATAGCTTTGACGAACCTAGACACAAGGGAATTTAAAATCAAATTGAAGTTATTTTTTATTAATAATGCTTTTTACACAATTAATGAATTTATGCAAATGAAGTTGACTGAAGGCGATTTTTTTTTATGTAAATAATATTGTATTGTTTTAAATTATTTATTATAGTTTTGTATAATTAACTTATTTTAGTGTTTTGTATTATTGATTGTCAATTTATTTTTTTAAACTTTCAATTTTAATCATTTTAATCAATTTGTAACTTACTATTCATAAAATTTTAATTCATTTTTTAATAATATTTTTAATCAATTCTAAATTAATTTTAATTCAATTTTTATTTATTTTAATCTAAGTAATTTTCATGTTTATAGATTTTAAATTTGATTAATCTAATGTTTAATTAAATGATATACATGTTATTTATGACTTACCTAGTGTAACGTACTCTGTTACAAGGTTAATAAAGTTTGATTTGATTTGATTTGATTTGTTTTTGCAAATATTCTTGCGAGTATATTGATACCCAACCACAAAGTAAAATTAGGTAATTGTACCTTACCTTTTCTTGTTATAATTCCAGGTCTGTCATATTTTGTGATCAAATTAATATAGAAATAAAGTAGCTAATAATAATGTACTTATGAAATTTTGATGAATTATGTACCTATGGCATTTGACAAGACCGCCTCTGTGGTCTAGTGGCTAGTGATTTACATCACACCACCGATTTCAGACCAAGAGGTCCCGGGTTCGATTCCCAGTAGGGGAATATATTGTATTCGGTTTGGTTGGTGGTAGAAAGGTGGTAGGACTTGTTCTTAGTCCGCCTGGTTCAATTTATTGTACCAACTTGTATATACCGTATTTTAAGCAAATAAACAATTTTATTATTAAATTACTAGCTTCCGCCCGCGACTTCGTCCGCGTGGACATTCGAGAAAATACTTAGGGGACCAATAACCAGGATAAAAAGTATTCTATGTTCTAATTTCAGGCAAGGCGCGAGGCAGAACGTTTGCCACGTGCGGCGGGCCTCGCACGAGGCTGCTACCTTGGTGAGGGAGGACCCGCCTAATCACGTAAAAACGGCTGAACGGATTTTTATGAAATTAAAACATAGAATACTTTTTATCCTGGTTATTGGTCCCCTAAGTATTTTCTCGAATGTCCACGCGGACGAAGTCGCGGGCGGAAGCTAGTAAATAATAAGTGTCTGTTTCACAATCAAAAAGTTAGTTCTGAGTAGCTTAGGTACCAAGAACTTTTAGGGTACTTAAGATGATTTAGGTTTCTATACCCTATTTACCCGCTGGGTTTGATTTTCGGAAAACTACGAAATGGGTTGCCTATTTGATTTAAGAAGTAAGCCTACAAAGTTTCAAACTGAAATGTCTATTTTACCCCCTGATTTTTCATTCAAAATTTTACCCCTATTTCAACCTTTTAGGGGTTGAATCATGTTCAGCGTGTTAAACATCAAAATAAATGCCATTTTTGCAATCGTCATCCCATAAAACCTCAATAACGACATCCATATCTATTTTTAGGTTTATTTTTCCCATTTAACCTCTAAGGGGTTGATTTTCGAAAAAATACGAAATATGTGTTTGCTTATTAGTTTTACTTTTCGACCATAAGCCTAAATAATAAATTAAATGAAGGACTTTCGAGATACAACATTTCATCCCCCTTTTCACCCATTCGGGGTTGGAATTGTCAAAAACGCTGACACAGATAAATATTAATTTTCAATTGCAAGCCTAAATACAAAATTTGAAGATCCTAACTTCAAAACTGACGGACTTTCATACACATATTCATCCCCTATTTTACCCCTGGGTTTGATTTTGGGAAAATTACGAAATGGGTTGCCTATTTGTTTTAAGAAGTAAGCCTACAAAGTTTCAAGTTGAAATGTCTATTTAACCCCTGATTTTTCATTCAATATTTCACCCCTATTACAACCTTTTAGGGGTTGAATCATGTTCAGCGTGCTAAACATCAAAATAAATGCCATTTTTGCAATCGTCATCCCATAAAACCTCAATAACGACATCCATATCTATTTTTAGGTTTATTTATCCCATTTAACCTCTAAGGGGTTGATTTTCTAAAAAATACGAAATATGTGTTTGCTTATTGGTTTTAATTTCCGACCATAAGCCTAAATAATAAATTAAATGAAGGACTTTCCAGATACAACATTTCATCCCTCTTTTCACCCCTTCGGGGGTGGAATTGTCTAAAACGCTGACACAGGTAAATATTAATTTTCAATTGCCAGCCTAAATACAAAATTTGAAGATCCTAACTGCAAAACTGACGGACTTTCATACAAACATTAATACCCTATTTCACCCCCTTAGGGGTGGAATTTCCAAAAATCCTTTCTTAGTGGATACCTACACTGTATAACGTATCTATGTGCAAAATTTGAAGTCTCTAGGTTCAGCGGTTTGGGCTGTGCGTTGATATCTCAGTCAGTCAGTCAGTCAGTCAGTCAGTCAGTCAGGACTTTGAATTTTATATATATAGATTATTTATGAGACATGTATTATTATGTCAAATATAAATTATTTCGAATGATATTTACAATAACTTATAATTATAGTATTTGTTATTAAGGCATCTCATTTTATGGCAAATGAGAGTTATTGCTACTAAATAATTATATCATGCTTTATTAGTACCTTAGTACAAATAAGAATAGTGTTAACAAATGTTATGACCAAGGATCATTATGGCAAATGAAATGATTAAAATTTTGTAAAATAAATTATTAAATGTTGATAAAAATTACTTATCCTAGTTTCATTCACATAATTATGGTCACCCCTCAAAACGGATCCTTGAGCAATACCAAAAAGCTTTATTTTCAGCAATTAAAACGAATACAGCAATGAATTGTATGTAGCCGTTTAGTATGCACGCCTACTAAACGTTAGAGTCTCTGGCTTTTGATTTCGTTGTGATCTCAGGTAAATAAACGTCAGGATTGAGGAGCCAAATAATATACGTTTGTTTACGGAAATCACTATGTTTTAGTATTTCATTCATATTGTAGGCAATAGAATTTACCTCCTTCTAAATTATCATTATGTCGAATATCTGAATTGACTGCAAATATTCATAGAAATTTACTCTATTGTGTATGGATTGAGGAGCCACAACAAAAGTGTTGTAGTTTCTTGAATTTTAGAACTAAAGTGCTCAAAATTCTAGTAGATATTAGGATATTGCCTACGCCTACGTGATGGCTACAAATTGATACATAAGTTTCAGCAACCTACATTCAATACATTACGAGTTCTAGGTGGCTCCTCAATCTAAACATCAGGATTGAGGAGCCACCTTTGCAGTGATATAACTTTTGATGTATTTTACTACAAATTTCAGAATTTGACCTACAAAATTATCTGCATGGCTACTAAATAAGGGTGATAGCTATCCTTAAAAATCTGTCGTGGCTCCTCAATCCATACGGACGTGAAAATTTTAACTGACTAGCTATCACCGGTCCATGTGAAAAACATATAATGAGAGATTTTCTGCCAGCAAATTAAAAAAACAAAGTTTATTTATTACCTCGATAGATGGCGCTGACCAGACATGTATCTCATCTGATCTGACCTACACTTGTATTTCAAAGTTGTGCAAGAAGGTGCAAGGCCACAAAAAAGTTGACGTTGACGGAAGAAAAGAAATGTCAAATAATGTCAAATTCTATTCCTCTTGTTTTGCGTTGCAGTACCATACCGACCATACCGCGAGTTGTAGATAAGCCTTTTCAGTCCTGCAAATGTTTTTTTTTCCTTATGCAAGTGTTTTATTTTTAAATTGACCGTCTTAACGTAGACTCCTTGCCAGCAAATAAAAAAAAGCAGACCCATGTCTGATGAACGCCATCTGTTGAGTTTTTTGAAACTAACTTTTTTCTTTTTTAATCATCTGTCAGAAAATCCCTCATTAATGAGAGATTTTCTACCAACAAATTAAAAAAAAAAAAGTTTATTTATTAGCTCGATAGATGGCGCTGACCTGACATGAATCCCTCACCTCTATTGTTTATTACCACTCAGAGATGGGCCTATTTCTCGAAAGATACAAGTTTAGAAGATCACAAGCTTCGAAATGTAACATGGACTTGTAAATTCTGTTTCACGAAGTAAATAACAAGTGTTTTTTACGGTAACAAAAAAGAGTGTTATTGGAATACCTAATGACATATAATGCATTGGCTGATAAATATTTTTCATCTCTCATATTCGAAAAGTGATGTATATTTAAGGCCTAATCAGACGAAGGACTTTTGTCCCCGTGGGACAAAAACCCATGTCTGATGAACGCCATCTGTTGAGTTTTTTGGAACTAACTTTTTTCTTTTTTAATCATCTGTCAAAAAATCCCTCAAGGTATATTAACTTTATGGGTATATCATGCTAAACTTCTGTTATTATTGATCGAATTTGCTAAATCATTAATATGTACCTAGGTGGTAATGAGCATTTATATGTGAAGTTATTTAGATTATAATAAAATTGATTCTTCCCTATTGTTTTACACATTACAAATTTTAGTTTTTCCTCCTCTTACTTACTCATGATGTTTGTATTGAGTAAGTATAGAAGAAGAAATAATAATAATATGAAATAAATTATTAATATATAGCTTTCCGCCCGCGGCTTCTCTCGCGTGGACTACACGACGCTATCCCGCGGGAATGTGATATTTTCCGGGATAAGAGGTAGGCTACAAAGCCTCTCCAGGCTACAAAGTATCTATGTCCCAAAATTCAGCCATATCCGTTCAGCCGTTTTGGCGTGATTGAGTAACAAACATACAAACATCCAAACATCTAAACTTTCACATTTATAATATTATAATAAGTATAAGTATGAAGTAGGACAGGAAGTAAGTAACGGGTGTCCCAAAAGTAGGTATAGGATGATTTTTCTCAATAAAACGGGAATGGATTGGAATTTCTTGGTAGTTTTATTTTATTTTAAAGAAGAGACTTGTACAATTTTATCTGAATAGAATATCTGCTAAATAGCCGGCACGGGCATTTTTGCTGTGTGCAAGTTTTTCATGACACTTTCACACATTTCGCTGCTAATTTCACACATTTCGCTACTTATTTCACCAATAACTCGGCGAGTATTTTGTCTATATTGTCTATGTTTTGTGGATCGTTGGTGTAGACTTTATCTTTGACGTATAGCCCCATGAAGTTCGACTTAATACTGAGGTAACTGGAGCGTGCAGTACGAACAATTTTTTGAATACCACAAATAACACAGTGGCCGTCTTCCGTCTCACCTACACTTTAAAAAAATACGTATGGTCATATGAGACAGCTGACAGCCACTACATACATAAATGTCAAATTTGGTGGCGACACTTTTTTATTCAGGGTGAGAGCTCCAGTTACCTCAGAGTATTAAGTCAAACTTCATGTATAGCCCCAAAGAAAAGAATCCAGTGGCATCAGATGGCAAGATCTCGGTGGCCATTTGAAATCACCTTTTCTTGAAATTACGAGATTTTTCGACCTTTCGACGAGTGTTTGTAATTGATCGTGAATTTTCGTAAAATATTTGTAATACTTCTATGCGCTGTTTGATTGTGAATCGCTCCACGATTAATTTTACATGTGTCAAGATGAAGTATGTCAAATTTCAACCCGCCATCTTGAATATTTCGGAAATAGCGCGAAATTCAAATCCTATACGTACTTTTGAGACACCTTTTATAATACAAATACTTAGTTATTAGAAATTGCTTATTCTGAAGAAAACGAATACTTATACAGCCTATTATCACTGTACTACTCGTATTACACTATTAACCTAAGCACACTACAATTGATTTCTAAATAATAATAAACAGGCGGTTACTAAATTTTTTATCTATTACAAATGTATTTCAAATCTAGGTAGTTTGAGTATGTCATGCGCGCTCTCTGTAAACATTTCTGCGGTGGTGTCGTGTAAGGCGGGTCGTTACGTTCCCTAAAATATGGTTGAGCGCAGCGATGGCTGGTTCATGCGTCATGCTCGTGAAAGGGGTGCCACCAGTGGGATGGGTCTGCTCCTGGCTTCTTGTCTCAAAATATGCAGATTTTTTATGGTTTATTGTTATTAGTTTTATTTTATCGTGGCTTGTATGGCACTGTTTATTATTGACTCTTATGTTCTTAAACTATTCAAAGTTTTATTACCCTTGTTTGGCATTTATATTTATTATTTTATTCGCTTCCTTTTTCGTTGGTGTGTATTTTAAAGAAACTATCTTTTGGATGTCTATTTCTTAGTTATTGAAAATTATTTTAATGCTATGATTACCGGGTTTTTTGTTTTGTTTTTAAATTTAAGATTAATTTGTGATGGAAAGTGACTTTACATATTATATTACTAGCTGACCCGGCAAACGTTGTTTTGCCATGTAAATTATAGTTTTATACACCAAAAGTTGCCTAGACCAGACAACAGATAGCGCTAGTTACACACTACCAATAAAGGGGCCCAAGATTGGTCTCTATTTCCTACATATAAAATTTTCTCTGTGAAGTAGAGTGAGTGTCAGATAACTCTGCGCGCATGCGCGACTGGGGCATTTTTGGCGCTAGTTACAGTTCATTTTTTATTCTAAGCTTGTGGAAAAGATTAGTATTCTATTTTGACCGCGCAGACGTCAGTGATTACATACTCTTTGGAAACGGTAATGGAAGAAATGACAGTTTTGTATCGAATGTACGACATTTAAACGATTTTTCATAGAAAATTACAATTTTTACTCAATTTTCCGGAATAATAAGTAGCCTATGTTATTCTCCAGCTCCCAAACTACCCCCTTACCAAATATCACGTCGATCCATTGCTCCGTTTTGACGTGAAAGAAGGACAAACAAACAAACAAACAAATAAACAAACAAACAAACACACTTTCACATTTATAATATTAGTATGGATGTTAGAGTCACTTTTCAATTTGACGACTCTGTATGAAATATTGGAAATATGACAGGGAGAAAAAAAAAGCCCTTGGCGAGTTTCTTGCCGGTTCTTCTCGTTACAAGGCCTCCCGCCGTAGGATTTGCGAACCGATAGCGTAGCTTCATTGACGTTCACAAGTGCTGTATCAGCCTAAAATGAATGAATAATTTTGATTTTGATTTTTGATTTTGATTATGTAGGTAAGAATATCAAATATTATGAAACATACACCTAAGTACCTACATTAATCTGTGCTCATTATACTTATCTCGTAATGTCATCCCAATCTGATTACAATATTCAGGTACTTACCTATAACACAATAATCCATCACGTTGATCCGCTACCATTGTGTAGGGAAACGATAATGATTACCACTGACCTAAATAACCTTGCATATCAATTAAACCAACGAGAGAATTCCGCAATAATTAGTATACTAGAATATTCCTTTCAGGAAAACTTACAATCATGGTGATGACAGAAAATGTTGATAATTTCGTAGGACATGCGAATTTGGCAAGTTTCCTTTTTAAGTAACTATGTGATCAGACATTAGATAGATAAATTATTTATTTGCAAAGAACATGCACACATTACAAAAATAATTACAAAAAGGAAAAAAAAGCAATCAAATATAATTAAAGAAAAAAAACATATTTAACATCACTTTGTGTGCCGTAGCGATGCAAAAAGGCGAAAACTCAGTGGTACATTTACTCATAGAGTAAATCACTGATTTTCAGTTTACATTACATTACATTTTCAGCTTCGGTAATTGATGACCATTTCCAAGTCATACTGGTTACAAGAAACAAAAATCGGCCAAGTGCGAGTTGGACTCGCCCATGAAGGGTTCCGCTCCCACTTAAAGTACCGATTGCCTATTATATACCTAGTCAAAATTCCATTATAATTTTTCGTCAGCAAAATACAACTTTGTTTTTCATAGTGTTTGTATGAATGACAAAGTTACATTTGCGGTTTTTGAAAATGTGTAATATCTCAAAAAGTACTTACTATATAACGATCAAACCAATTTTCGTTGAAAGTTTTTATTAATATCTACAGCATATATTTTTTCTGGATTTTCACTCTTTTATTTCAAAAGTTAGAGGGGGGGACACACATTTTACCACTTTGGTAGGCTCTATCTTTCAAAACATTAAGTTTGAGAAAAAATGATTTGAGAAACCTCTATGTTATTTTTAAATAAGTACCTATCCATAGATACCCCACACGAATATGTTTAATTAAAAAATATATTTTTCAGTTTCAGTTCAATGTATGGGGCCCCCCTTAATTTATTTTTATTTTTTATTTTTATCGTATTAAAATCGTAAAGCGGTTCACGGAATACATCTACCTACTAAGTATCAAGTGTATAGTTTTTATAGTTTTGGAATAAAGTGGCTGTGACATACGGACGGACGGACAGACAGACAGACAGACAGACATGACGAATCTATAAGGGTTCCGTTTTTTGCCATTCGGCTACGGAACCCTAAAAAGGTTTCTTTTTTTTAATTTTCCCTTTAACAAAATCTCAGTGCTTGAATATTCTATTCCATATATCCCTAGTGGTAGGAATAGTTGGATTTATTTCCATTTATCGCTACCAGCAGGTTTATGTGGAATAGAGGAGGAGCTCCTATTTCACATAGCCCTACTGGTAACGATAAATGTAAAAAATTTAAGGCGCTACGGAAAAAGTATGGACTTTTTGATATATAACTATAGGATGGTTAGAGTTGTTACAAATATGGTAATAAGATATATATTTCTTCAGACCTTTATCTAGAATCGTATAGTTTCAGAAACACGATTTTATGATTTTGCCTCGACACTTTTTCTTTTCGAAAAGACCTCCAAAAAATACGAAAAATCGAGATGATTCTTAAATGCATGGGGTTACATATACTATTAAAAATTGTTTTAATTAGTGGACACCAATAGTATTTAGAATCGTATAGAAGCATTTTTAAAAATCGCTATTGTTTTTTAATACGAAGTGATTTTGTGTTTTTTTTTTGCCTAACCTGCAAAATCTGTCTCATTCCCGCGCGCGTCGTTTTCTCATTGCTATCTCGCTTCCCGTCCCTACCAGTAGGGATATAAGGAACAGAGGATTCCATATATCCCAACCAGTAGCGATAGAAGGAAAAAATGCAAGTATCCCTACCAGCCGGCCTAGCATGAGCGGCTTATAACGCGCGATATGATATGGTACGGCAAGTTGTCTTGCTTACCCCACTAAGGTGTAAGCAAGACGGCATGCCGTACCATATCATATCGCGCGTTATAAGCCGCTCATGCTAGGCCGGCAGGGGGGATACTTGGACAGGACAGTAGGGCTATTGAGAATAGGGGGGAAATGGGTCATCTATTATCGTACAGAGTCTGAAAAACTGATTTCTGCTCACCTCTGCAAATCAGCCTGTACCTATATGAAGTTTTATTTATTTGTTTACATGACAAGCTTTAATTAATCCACCATGTTTTAGCCCAAAATCGCAAGAGACCCATGAGAGGCAAAGCTTACTGAAAAAGCTAAAAAGATATCATTGTTGCGCGTCTTTTCATTCCGGTGCTACCTACTTTGGAGCTTCTTCTTCTCACCGCAAAAACGGTGCGTCGTATGCCGTAGCTAAAAGCTAACAAAATTTTCAACACCCTATGGTACCCCGAAGATACTTAGGAGGCATGCGATGGATATATATTTTATTTAACTTCAAATTTTGAAAAATAATAGAAAAAACAGAGAAGGCGAAGCCCCCGCCACCTTTCTTTTATTTTTCTAGGTAGTTTTAGTTTTCTTTATTGCTTTTCTTATAGAGGGGGATGAAAAGCAGAGTGTATTTACTTTCCTTATATTCGAAATGAAAAGTTGAGTGTAATACTCGGTCGCAAAATTATTTTCACCTCGGGCGACGTATATTGAATCCCTCGCTGCGTTCAGGATTCTACTCTAGAATCCTTCACTGCGCTCTGGATTCAAAATAGCGCCCTCACCGTAAATATGTTATTTTGCTCCCTTGTAATACAATACAATCTACTATTCTTCGGCACTTACTGGTTATTTACCCTCTCTTTATTTCTATTTCAGAACGAGACTTCCCAGACGATGAAGGTGATGAGCCTTACTTGGTGCCCGCTATCCCGGCAGACACTCCTCACGTGCCTTTCAGACCCCTCCGGAGGACCGATGAAGAGATCCTCGAGAGGTCCCGGGACTACTACCAGTTGATGGCCAACAGGAGAACTGTTAGGTTCTTCAGCCCCGAACCTATACCTGAAGGGATACTGGAGAACCTGATAAAAACCGCAGGTAACTTTATTGGTGTATTGATGCCATTATGTTGTTGCAAGCGTTTGTGTGTCTCAAAGAACTATGCCATCGGTTGCCAAAACCCACGGAAAGAGAATTTGAAACTCATGGGGGCTGTTTTCTTTACGCTCTTTCATACTTCCTATATCGTCGTTATCGTGTTTTTTTATCCACAACCATGTAGCACTTAGCCTTTATAACACCTGATGATAAGTAGTGATAAGGCTGAAGGTGGAAGCGCACGCTGCCGGAATTCAATAATGCTGAAAACATCATTGTTATGGCGCCAGACTTAGATAAGATGGTGGTAGCTAGCCAGGCGGACTATGAACAAGTCCTACCACCAAACAAACCGAATACAATATGTACCCCCACTGGGAATCGAACCCGGCACCTCTTGTGGTGGTGGTCTCTGGTGGTGTGAACCACTAGACCACAGAGGCGGTTAAAACCCTTTAATCTGTTGAATACCCTATTATCTTTCTCGAGTACCTAAATGAGGAAAGAAATTATCAATAAAAGAAGATTTTATTAAATCTTACAGGTAGTAATTTCAGAAATAAGCACGCTCTCCATTATGCGAATCATCTTAAGCTTTATAGTATTTAGTACATAATATGGTTGTATGCATACAGTTTAAAAATAGGTGTAGGTATATTTCATATCGTGAATTTATGATTGCGAATATATGCCAGCGGATCGCTGACACCATATACATTGCCATTAGATAACCTCAGTACAATTTAATTGTTACACTCGTGACATTGCTGGCACAATTAAGTTCGTCTGTACAAATTAACAAACATGTTTTTTGTTCCATTTGAAACCTTATCAAATCGGGACAGTAATATTTTTACCAGATAAAGAAAATAATGAGCATTTTGCCAATATATTTATGAATAGAGGGATAGAATGCTTATCTTTTATTAAATTGCAAATACTTTCTATTTATTAATTAATTTATTATTTAAACCGTAAATACTTTGTTTTTAGTAAAAAAAATACAAAGCTCTTGGTCACGTACGTCATTGAAAAAACCAAACTCAACAATGTGCTTATTTTTATGCCACGTGTCTCTCACCTCGTAGTCCTTCGGGAAAAACCCCTTTCTTACCAAATTTAAGTATTGCTCAAGAAAATCCAATTTATGCCTTATTCCGCAATCTGTCCCAGGTGACATTAGGCCACATCGCCCTATGTGAAAGACTCTTGGACCAGCGAGAGAAAAAATGTAAATTTTCCCTACAGGCATTTGTCTACCCAAAAATCGAAGTGAAGCTGTCCACCTATAATCGTTGAAGTTACAAAAATAAGGGCTGTAATCCTTAATTATATTCCAAACTGTTCTATTGAAAGCAATCCCCATGCTATGGGGTGTGTTGCCAAATTCATCAATATAAATTGGAGCTCTTAAATTATAATTATAAAGCTGCGGCCGCTCTGCTCCTACGCTCAGCATGTAACAATCAGGGCATTCGTACTCAATTAATGCTTCTAACAACTTTACAGTGTAAATCACGTCTTCCACGACATACTGATCATCTTCTAAGAACAGTACTGGCCCCTCATATTTGTCCAAAATACCGATATTTCTAAAAACGTGATTCACTTTCCACCACCAATGAAGTTTTACTTGGGCCAATGAAGCGTTCCTTTGGCCTTGACTTGCAGCACATTTCCAGTCTTTTGAACAGAATTTTGCATCATCTCCGGGATATCCCTCTGGATACAGCTGACTGCTATACGGGTAGTATATCTGCATAAACGACGCGAAATTGATACCTTGTATCAAATTGTTGATTTGGTCATCATAAAAGTCGTGAGAAAAAATCAGCAAAGATTTAGTTATTCCTCGGACATTGTGCAACGAATTAATCACTTCCATCAAGTATTTGATTCTATTGTGAACCTGAATTAGAATAACAATTACAAATTCTCTTGTTGCTGTAATAATTAAAGGATTGAAAACAATACTATCAGCGTTTAGTTTCTTTACAATTTTTCTTAAAATGTCCAACCGCATTATAGATTTTTGATAGTTCTCAAACATCTTCATAAATGTGTGGTTTGTTTTAGAAAAACTAGTTTCGTTGTTAAATTCATCGAAGTTTTTTATAAAATTAATTCGTTCTTCTTGGTTGTGCTTCACAAGTAAGCACATGTATATAATAAATAAAGCTGTGAATATAATGGCGAGTCCTTTTCTGTTTTTTATAGCAAATCTCATCATTATTAAAAATAAAGACATAATAAATAAGGAATAGAAATATAACCTAAAAAAACAGTTTATTGACTTTAGTCTTTGACTTGACTTGTTATTTTTTCAACATAGAGCAAACCATCATTCATCCTACAAAATAATCAAACTTATTACTAGCAATACGCATTGTATTTAGACCGGGCGGACACGACAGTTAGAGGTGTACAATTTTTTACAGTATGCAAATTTGCGAGAACGTTTTAGACGACGACATATGTACACACTATCAAAATTAGAATTTTTATCCCTGTGCATCACACTTGAAATTTAATTTTAAAACTTTGAAATCTTGAAATTTAATTTTAATTAAAAGAAATGATTCGGGCGACTGCAAATTTCGAGTATAAGTTTTTGAAATTGTTAAATATTCGGCTCTAAAACAATCATTTTTTTCTGTATGCAAATTGATGTATCGAAAACGTTTCTAGTATTAGTGACAAACATGCGTTTGCATACTTTTCACACGCGAACTTTTTTTGTTACATTTTTAAATTAAATTTCAAGTGTGATGAACAGGGATAAAAAATCTAATTTTGATAGTGCTTACAAATGTCGTCGTCTAAGACGTTCTCGCAAATTTGCATACTGTAAAAAATTGTACACCTCCAACTGTCGTGTCCGCCCGGTCTAATTTGCATGCCCTGCCGCGTGAATAGGGAATGTGTCTCGAACTTATTTTATTTTTATACCACGCAATAAAATTCTGTTTTAGTCGTGTTTTTGGTTTTGTGTGCTCCTATTTTTTCTTTTTTTTTGTCTCATTGCATTTTGTTTTCATTATCCCTATTAATTATATAAATGCGAAAGTAACTCTGTCTGTCTGTATGTCTGTCTGTGTACCTACGCTTTTACGCCTAACCTACTTAACCGATTTTGATGAAAATTGGTACAGAAATACAGTTGATCTTGGGAAAGAACATAAGGCTAATTTTTATCCCGGAAAAGTTAATACCCAGTAGCCCACGCGGGCGAAGCCCAATTCATTTTTTTTGTAAGTACAGTCAGCAAAAAAACTTGTCGTAAAATAGTAGATTGTTTAGCAAGGGCTGTATGGCACCCATAACAGTCGAGTGTTTTGGCGCACGAACGAAGTGAGGGCGCCGATAGTTCGAGACTGTTATGGGTCCATACACCCGAAGTAAACACTCTACTTTTCATTTCGAATATGAGGATAGTAAAAATAAACAGAAATAATCTAAAAAATATTTTTCCTATGGCCGCGGAATTTTCGAAAGACAAGTTAAGTATAACTTTTTTGTTCATTTTCTCTATTTTAGGGAAGGCAAGGGAAACTAAGTCCATACAGTCTTGTTTGGTGTTTGACCCGTACTCTATGCAATTCCATGAAATGAATAGCCTGATTTTTTATGTTACAAATAACTTATTTGGTTTACTTATTTTTTTATTACTGAAAAATGGAAAATGAAGTATTTAGAAAAAATCGACCCGTCTCACAACTAGCTCCGATGGGACTATTTGGTTTAATCTGTTTCTAAAAACGCATTCTTTAAAAAAAATCTATGTTTTAGATATTAAAATAATAATTCTACGATATTAATTATTTTATTTAATAGCAAAACATGGCTGGATAGGCTTCTGTGCCTTTGCCTGCATACTTTTGGTAAATAAATATCCAAAGAGCCAAAGAGATACTTATAGTAGATTGTTTAGTAAGGGCTGTATGGCACCCATAACAGTCGAGTGTTTTGGCGCACGAACGAAGTGAGGGCGCCGATAGTTCGAGACTGTTATGGGTCCATACGCCCAAAGTAAACACTCTACTTTTCATTTTGAATATGAGGAAAGTAAAAATAAACAGAAATAATCTTAAAAATATTTTTCCTATGGCCGCGAAATTTTCGAAAGACTATAACTTTTTTGTTCATTTTCTCTGATTTAAGGAAGGCAAGGGAAACTAAGTCCATGCAGTCTTGTTTGGTGTTTGACCCGTACTCTATGCAATTCCATAAAATTAATAGCCTGATTTTTTATGTTACAAATAATTTATTTGGTTTAATCAGTTTCTAAAAACGCATTCTTTAAAAAAAACAATGTTTTAGATATTAATAATAACTCTACGATATTAATTATTTTATATAATAGCAAAACATGGCTGTATAGGCTTCTGTACCTTTGCCTGTATACTTTTGCTAAATAAAATGTCCAAAGAGATAAGACTCTACACACGTTCCTATCCGACCTCCGATCCGATTCGGTCTGCTCCCAGACCAAATCGGAACGTGTGTAGCGTAGATTTGGTCTGGGAGCAGACCAAATCGGCTGTCGGATCGGAACGTGTGTAGATGCTATTACAGATTTTGACATAACCCCTCCTATTCCTTTTTTAAATTTCATAACGGCCCTAGGGCCGCCACATATCACTTTCAACCCGCATTTTAGGCAAGTTAGGAGTTACTTTCAGAATATAAGACATGAAAAAGATTCTACACACGTTCCGACCTCCGATTCGGTCTGCTCCCAGACCAAATCGGAACGTGTGCAGATTTGGTCTGGGAGCAGACCAAATTGGCTGTCGGATCGGAACGTGTATAGATGCTATTTCAGATTTTGACATGACCCCTATTATTCCTTTTTTAAATTTCATATCGGCCCTAGGGCCGCCACATACCACTTTCAACCCGCATTTTAGGCAAGTTTGCAGTTACTTTCAGAATATGAGACATGAAAATGATTTTTTTACAAAAAGCTTGTGTATGGCGCAACTTGCAGTGCCTATTAGTGATTTCGTAAACAGTACATTTTTAACCGACTTCTAAATCAAAAAGGAGGAGGTTCTCTATTCGTCTGTATGTGTTTTTTTTTTTGTATATGTCCACCGATTACTCGAAGACGGCTGAACCGATTGAAATGGTTCAAACGTTATTACATCAGGTTGGTTTCCAAGTTAGTTCCATTTTTTGAAATTTTAAAATCGGTTCAGTAGTTTTCAGGAAATCTTGAAAATACTGTTGTTTTCGTTACCACTTTATGTGAATTTAATACGTATCTTTAGGCATAACTCCTTTGTTTATAAACCGATTTAGATGATTCTTGTTTTGTTAAAAAGGGGATACCTCAAGGTGTTTTAACCGACTTCAAAAAGGAGGTTTTCAGTTTAAACATACCTATTTACCAGAAAACACTTAAATTGCCTGCACGATGCACTAAAAAGAGTGAAATAAAAATTATTTTTATAAAAAAATAAAACCGCCTTAAAAAAGTAAGAAATAATTCCTCACCAAATAAATAACGTAAGTACTTTGAAGTCGGGGCGGGTTTTAACAAAAACAACAAAAAATTGTACATGTTTCACGCCCGACTTCAAAGTACTTACGTTATTTATTTGGTGAGGAATTATTTCTTACTTTTTTGATGTGGTTTTTTTGAAGGCGGTTTTATGCATTGTATACTCACTAGAGTTCTTAAGTATCGTTTACTGCTATGATCATTAGTTCATAGCATATAGCACATTTATTATGTAATTGTGATGGAAACTGATTTTCAATTTGACAACTCTGTATAATAAAACAGGGAGAAAGAAATTAACCTTGACGAGTTTCTTGCCGGTTCTTCTTCAAGGTCTCCCGCCGTAGGGTTTGCGAATTGATTGCGTAGCTTTTTGACGTTCACAAAGTGCTGTATCGGTCTAGACCACAGTTCGCGTAAGTGTAATATTCTTTGCCACAGGTCTAGACTGAATAAAAGCTTAGTAGTTACTCATCTTAATTTTTTATTTTCAGTTAATATTTTATCCAGACAAAATAAGAGAGTACAATTTTAGCAATGCTAGCTGGACATTAGCACGTGAAAGCACATGAAACACTCAATATTATTTTTAAAAGGCTTGTACGATTGGTTGCTTAAAATAATGCATTTAAAAAATCATAACCGATCCAGATTTCTGAACGAGAACGCAATAATGTAAAATAAAATTTTAGTTGGTGGTAGGCAGGGCTTTTTCAAAATCTGTCTGGCTAGCTACCACCATCTTATCTAAGTCTGTCGTCATAACAACTATGTTTTCAGCATTGTTGTCTTCCGGCAGTTAGAGATAAGATAGCCAGTTCCTCAGTAATTGAGGATTCCGGGAGTAGTGCGTTTCCACCCTCAGCCTTAAGGCGATGATTCTCGACCGAAATAGGCACGCTAACGCTTGCTCGGCCGCGCGCGATACACTTCACGCGGACGCAGCGGCAGCCGGCAGTGAACTGTGAACTCGCGAGCGCCTCGCGAATCGAAAATCACTTATGTTCGGAAAAGATCGACGTTTCTGAACGCAACTCTAATGTCACGTCAAATTGACATTAGCTGTCACTTGAAGTTGACAGTGACACTTGATTGGAATTCTTCTTGAGAAAAATGTCGGATTAATTTTGCTGAATTTGTTAAAAATCGCTCGCGTTGAATGTGCCTGGCATATCGAGTTTGAAAAATCTTAAATTATCCTGCCGATCCCGTGTTGTACGACCACGATTTTGATGCCATCCTGATGAGTGGCCGGTCGCGATGCTTTGAAGGATAATCATCCACCACACGTGTTGTTGCAGGGGCAATATATATCTTGACAAAAGGCTCCTCCGTGTGTTATTGTGTATCTATTGTTGAAACGCCCAGTGTCTTGTGAACGCTGTTATTTGTGTTGTGAGTAATGTGACTAATGGGTAAGGTCTGCAGAAGAAGACGAAGAAAGGACCCCAGGGGCGCGCGCGCCCCCTTACACCACTTCTGCCTTGGAGACGGTCGACCCACAGACCCGTATGTAACCTTACCTTACTTAAAAGTCTCTCCGCTGTGTATCGCAGTCCAATTGTTCAGTTACATCCCGGCTGAAACCAAGTTCTTGTCCGGAGTCTATATTAGTAATACCAGCTTCCACTGCGCTAGCTGACTCCGCGGTATAGGCAGGGGTGTACTGAACATTTCTTGGTAGCAAGAGCGTAGCTTGAAGGCCTGAGAGGCCCACGCCAAAATTTTGTCTATTAATCAGTGCCGTTTGATGACCCAGTCTGGTCCGGACTAGATTAATTTGTACTTGTAAATGGTAATTAACTTGCATTTGAAAAGTAAAGGGCATTCCTTTGTTATTGGTTCCATGTCTTGTAATTAATTGTCATGTATTGAAGTTCCAAAATATAAACAGATGCCTTTCTTTGTTCATAGTAATTATTATTTAGTTTTGTCAGCAAATTTGAGTTGTGAATATTGACAAGTTTGTTGCTAAAATAATAGCTAATAAAAGGTTAGCTAATAAGTTTGCACTCAATACTTAGTGAAACTTAAATGATTTGGGACATTGTTTACACATTGAAACTCATTGAAACTTGTGCTTTGAAATAATTAAAATTAACTTGTTGTTGTGTAACAGTATGTTGTGTTGATATCCAAGTGAATTTCAATAGTCAGTGATTTTGAGTGAATTTCAATAGTCAGTGAGTTTTGTTGTTTTCTGATAACCTCCAGATATTTAAGAGTTTGTGTCATTATAAATACTTTGTTGTTGTAATATTGGAATTTTGTGGTTAGTAATAACCTCCAAATATTGGAGATTTTGTGTTATAGTGAATATTTTGAATTTGTTGTTTTTGTTGATAAATTTGTGACGTTACAATGACGGCCTCCTCTGCTAAAGCCAAAATACGTTCTGAGTTACGGTGGTTAGCGTCTGCAGTCGCATTGTTGGATCGACCTGATAGGACGGAGGCCTTGTTGAACAGATACGTAGATCTGCCCGTACGTTTGGCTGTTGTTGATGAACAGTATGCCTTATTTTTGGAAAGGACTGTTGAGGCCGATGTGGAAATGCGACAAGAAGTCGATTTGGATGTGGACCAGTGTTATGATTTTGCGGACAGAATTACCCAGGTAGCTCGACCTTTGCAAGTGGCAAGAGAGAATGAACCGAGCCCGTCCCCGGTCACATCTAAGAGTATGCCCCCTCTCTTTGCTAGATTGGCCCCCTTAGACTTAAGGCGTTTTGCTGGTCGTCTAGAGGACTGGGAGGGCTTTATTAATATTTTTGATAGTCTGGTACATGCCCGGGATGATTTGACCCAGGGCCAAAAGTTGGCTTATTTGTTATCCGTCTTGGAGGGGGAGGCCCTTGAATCGGTGCAACATTTGGCCCCCTCGGATGAAAACTACCCTATTGCTAGGGATTTGATTGCCCGTCGGTACCAGAACGTACGACGTCTGGCGGACAACCATGTTGCCGCCATTTTGAATTTACCCCGCGTTGCCAGCGTGATGCACTTGAGAGTGGCTTTGTTAAATCCGCTGTTGGTGGCATACAACGCATTAAAAAACTTAAAACTCCCAGTGGAGCAGTGGTCGTTTTTGTTACTGCACATTGTCCTGGGAAAGTTGCCGGACTCTGTTAAGGTCCGTTTTGAGCAGCAGTATGGTGGGGATAGTGCGACTTATCTGCCACCCTTCTCGGACCTCTTGACGTTCCTGGAAGGAGAAAGTAGACTGGCAGATAATTCCTCTCTGGCCGGTCCTATGGGACCCGAACGACCTGTGCCACAGAGTGGATCCCCCACCGGACCCCCCCGTAGGGGGCGTATGGCCCCTCGCGCGCCCGGCCGCTATGCCGCCGTCCAGGAGACCGCCCGCTGCTTGTACTGTCGGGAACCGGGTCACAGCACGACCCGTTGTGATAAGTTCCTCGACCAGCGCGTCCAAGGCCGTCGAGCGATCGCGCGACAACGGACATGGTGCTACTCGTGCTTGGGCCTGCACATGCAGCGCGAATGTACCCAAGCGCACCCATGCCGCTTTTGTAAGGGCAACCACCATCCCCTCCTCTGCATGAACAGCCCAGAGGGCGGCGGAGCGCCGCAGCGCGTCGCTGCAGGATCACCTCGTATGGGTGGGGGGCTCGGACCCCCCGCGGTGTTTGCATCCCGCAGCAGTTCTAGTGGCCACCAGAGTGGCCCCAGACGCTCTCCGCCACGTTTGGACCCTCAAACGGGCGGGGGTCCCAGGGACCCCCCCATGGGAAACCGATCCCCAAGGATGGGGATGAGTTACGCGAGCGTTGCCGGAGGTCGTAGAGGCCCCCCGCGACGTTTTGAGCCTCGCACGGGCGGGGGTCCCACGGACCCCCCCATGGGAAACCGATCCCCAAGGATGGGGATGAGTTATGCGGGCGTTGCCGGAGGTCGTAGAGGCCCCCCGCGACGTTTTGAGCCTCGCACGGGCGGGGGTCCCACGGACCCCCCCATGGGAAATCGGTCCCCAACTAGGGGGTTCGATTTTGCGAGCGATGCGGGAGGTCGTAGAAGCCCCCCGCAACGTGTTGAGCCTCGCACAGCCGGGGGTCCCCGGGACCCCCCCTCTGAAAATCGGTCACCGTGCCCCCGCGACTATGGGGCGACGTACACGGTGGATGATAGGCACCGATTCTCGCCGCCGCTCGCCGAATACCCGCGTTTGGAGCGGCGCCCGCCCCGTCTTCAAGGGGCCGGGAGATATAACCCGCCTGATACCGGGCGAATTGGACGTAGGCAGTATGTGGGAGATTGGGACCCCCTGGATCGCTATGAGCGACCCCCTTACCATGGGGGGACGTCTGGGGACCCCACATACTAGCAATCAACGTGTTTACGGTCGATTGTAGCCACCCCTCCAGAGACCGTTTTGTTGCCCACGGCCTCTGTGCTTGTCAGGGGATTGAATGGCGACCTTGTGGAAGTTCGCGCCTTGTTGGATTCCGGTGCTCAGGGGTGTGTTGTGTCATCTTGGTTAGTTAGGCGGTTGGGCCTCAAGGTGCACCCCCACACGGAAGGCGTGAGAGGTGTTGGCGATGTGAAAGTCCCCGGGTTGTTAGGGCATGTTGACTTCACATTTACATCACGTAATAAGTCCACGCCAGGCATTAAGACCTCGGCGATTGTGTTGGACACAGTTGTTGGCCGTCAACCTTCAGTTGACTTGGGACCGAGTATGTTGTCTTTGGTGTCTGATTCCCCACTCGCCGATCCAAATTTCTTCCGCCCAGGCCCGATTGATGCTCTCCTTGGAGCCGATGTCCTGGGGCGAGTTTTGTTGACGGGGAAGCGAGTTTTGCAGCCAGATGGCTTGGTAGCTCTGCAGACGACACTCGGTACAGTTGTGATGGGCCCTGCTCGCCGCGTTTTGGATTCCCTTGATGAGGATCGCGGTCTTGTTTTTAATGTGTCTCTCTCCGAAGTGGTGCAGAAGTTTTGGGAGGTTGAGGAACCTCCACCAGCCCCGCGGGTAGACCCAGTAGCGGATGAATGCGAGTTGTATTACCAGAATAACACTGGTCGCCTCCGCTCTGGTCGTTTGATCACCCGTCTCCCCTTTCGTGCCGGCCGACCTCCTCTGGGCGAATCCCGACCGCTAGCGGAACGTAGGCTAGTGGCGATGGAGCGTCGCATGAGCAAGGATCCGGTCTTCCGCCAGAAGTATGTTGAATTCATGCGGGAGTATGAGGAGTTAGGGCACATGTCCGTGAGCGATTTGGATTGGCGCTCCGTTGAGCACTTCTTTTTGCCGCACCACGCCGTTTTGAAATCCGGAAAGATTCGGGTGGTCTTTGACGGTTCGGCTCCCACCTCTACTGGAGCGTCCTTGAACCAGTGTCTGCATGTAGGTCCCAAGCTGCACACGGAGATCTCAGACATTTTGACCAACTTCCGGCGGCACCAAATTGTATTTATGACTGACATCCGGATGATGTTCAGACAAACGGTCATCCATCCAGAGGATAGGAGGTACCAATTGATTTTGTGGAGAGAGAGTCCTAGGGACCCCTTGTTGATTTATGAATTGAATACGAATACGTACGGTTTGGCTTCGAGCCCGTTTGTTGCGATTCGTTCTTTGTTGGAGTTGGCCGAGAAGGAGCGCTTGAGATACCCTCGCGCCTCCGCCATTTTGGCCAGTGACGTCTATGTGGATGACATTTGCACGGGCGCCTCATCTGTCTCAGAGGCGATTGTCCTGAGAGACGAACTCACCGCCCTTTTGAAGTCGGGAGGTTACGAGTTGAGGAAATGGATATCCAACTCGCCTGATGTACTGGTAGGTTTGCCCGAAGAGCACCAGCAGGACCCCCACCTATTCGAAAATGTTGATAACCCCCATGTGGTGACCGTCCTTGGCGTACAGTACAAACCGGTCTCTGACACTTTCACGTATTGTGTGGATTTACGACCACCGAAAGTCTGGACCAAGCGTTTAGTATTGTCTACTGTCGCACGTACCTTTGACCCCAATGGGTGGATTTGCCCCGTGCTGTTTATGGCCAAGTGTTTCTTGCAACGGTTATGGGCTTCGGGTGTGTCGTGGGATGAACCCCTCTCGGACGAGTTACTCCGAGATTGGTCGAGCTTCGTTTCATCCCTCCCCGAGATTAATGAAGTGCATTTGCCGAGGCTATTCCTCCCTTCTCAAAATTGTAAAGTTACCCTTCACGGCTTTTCCGATGCCTCCGAACGTGGATTTGCTGCGGCCGTGTACTTCCGCACCGTTACTGTTGACGGAGTTGTTGCTGTGCATCTGGTGATAGCGAAAAGCAAAGTCGCTCCCCTTCGGACTCGTCATACGATCCCGAGGTTGGAATTGTGTGGAGCTGCCCTCCTAATGCGTTTGTTGAACCACGTATGGCTCACATTAGGTCGATCTATTAAGATACAAGAGGTTTATGCTTGGACGGACAGTCAGGTCGTCCTTTGTTGGTTGAAGGCTCCGGCGCACACCTTGGACGTGTTTGTGGCCAATCGAGTGTCGCAGATTTGTAATTCCGACATCGAGTTGATTTGGAGACACGTGCCGGGAACCATGAATCCCGCGGATTGTGCGTCTCGGGGTTGTGTAGCCCCAACCCTACTTAACCACCCCCTCTGGTGGGGCCCACAGTGGTTGATGCGGCCTGAGTCGGAGTGGCCGCCCTCTCCAGCGTTGTCGAACGTAGCCGTTCCTGATATGCGGGCATGCGTCCTGGAGACTAACCCCGCCGGGGAAAAGGATTTGTTGTTGGATCGGTACAGCTCCTTACATAAGCTGCTTGGTGTTACCGCTTGGATCAGACGTTTTGTGTTCAATTGCAGAAACCCACGCGCGAGGCGTGATTCGTCGGTTCTCACTCCGGACGAGCGTAGGGATGCGCTCTTGTTTTGGGTCCGGAGAGTACAAGCTGATAGTTTTGAGTCCGAGATTGAAATTTTGCGTTTAGGCCGTCGCAAGTTGAAGGGCGCGGTATCGCGATTGAATCCCTTCCTGGACGAGAGTGGGCTTTTGCGAGTCGGCGGAAGACTTCGAAATGCGAACCTGCCGTATGGAGCTCGTCACCCCCTTTTGTTACCTAAAGCCGGACATTTGACTCAACTGATAATAACAGATCGCCATGTGAATGCACAACATGCTGGCTGTAATGCTTTGTTGGCCATTTTGCAGCGTGAATTTTGGATTTTGTCTGCTCGTCGAGCCATTCGCACTGTGGTTTTCCGTTGCCTGCCTTGTTATCGATTGAAGGCCGCGACCATGCAGCCCCAGATGGGTGATTTGCCTGCTGATCGCGTCACGGAATGTAGAGCTTTTGCCGGAGTCGCCACCGACTTCGCCGGTCCCTTTACTGTAAAGGCTTCGAGACTGCGTAATGCTAAAACCTATAAGGCGTACTTGTGCGTGTTTGTGTGTTTGTCCACCAAGGCTGTCCACTTGGAAATTGTCTCGGAATTGTCTACCGAAGCCTTTGTCGCCGCCTTGAGCAGATTTGTTTCCCGTAGAGGACTGCCGTCATTGATACGTTCCGATTGTGGTACTAATTATAAGGGAACGTGTAATTATCTTAAGGAAGTAGTTAAGTTTTTTGTTGATAATAAAATAGACATTGGAACCACCCTCTCCCGGCGTGGGATAATCTGGAAGTTTAGCCCTCCAGCTTGTCCGACCTGGGGAGGAATTTTTGAAGCTTGTGTAAAGGCTGCCAAGACACACTTGCGTCGCGTGATTGGAGAAACTATTCTCACGTTTGAGGAACTTGATACGGTATTTTGTAAAATTGAGGCCGTCCTCAACTCGCGACCCTTGTGCCCGTTGTCTTCGGACCCGAATGACCTGGAAGCGTTGACCCCAGGTCATTTCTTGATCGGACAGCCCCTTTTGGCGTTGCCTGAATATCCGATTCAGGATGTAGGATCCCATCGTTTGTCGCGATACCAACTTTTGAAACAGATGTCCCAAAACTTCTGGGCACGTTGGTCGATGGAGTATTTGCATATCCTACAACAGCGCGTGAAGTGGACAGATAAAACCACCCCACCCCAGACTGGCGACCTCGTGTTGATTAAGGATGCTAACCTGCCGCCCCTATGTTGGCGAAGGGGGCGCATTGTTAAACTCTACCCCGGAACTGACGGAGTTCCTCGTTTTGCTGAGGTTTTGGTTCGAGATTCGGTTTTGAAGAGAGCAGTTAGTGGGCTCTCCCGATTACCCGTAGATTGACGTACCGTTCTTAACGGTCCGGGGCGGGGGGATGTTCGGAAAAGATCGACGTTTCTGAACGCAACTCTAATGTCACGTCAAATTGACATTAGCTGTCACTTGAAGTTGACAGTGACACTTGATTGGAATTCTTCTTGAGAAAAATGTCGGATTAATTTTGCTGAATTTGTTAAAAATCGCTCGCGTTGAATGTGCCTGGCATATCGAGTTTGAAAAATCTTAAATTATCCTGCCGATCCCGTGTTGTACGACCACGATTTTGATGCCATCCTGATGAGTGGCCGGTCGCGATGCTTTGAAGGATAATCATCCACCACACGTGTTGTTGCAGGGGCAATATATATCTTGACAAAAGGCTCCTCCGTGTGTTATTGTGTATCTATTGTTGAAACGCCCAGTGTCTTGTGAACGCTGTTATTTGTGTTGTGAGTAATGTGACTAATGGGTAAGGTCTGCAGAAGAAGACGAAGAAAGGACCCCAGGGGCGCGCGCGCCCCCTTACACCACTTCTGCCTTGGAGACGGTCGACCCACAGACCCGTATGTAACCTTACCTTACTTAAAAGTCTCTCCGCTGTGTATCGCAGTCCAATTGTTCAGTTACATCCCGGCTGAAACCAAGTTCTTGTCCGGAGTCTATATTAGTAATACCAGCTTCCACTGCGCTAGCTGACTCCGCGGTATAGGCAGGGGTGTACTGAACAACTTAAAATTCAATTAAAAATTAAATATTAAAATTTTTTAACTTATGACGGCCGGAATCCCAATTATTATTCAAGCTATTCAAAGACAATTATTTTCGTATATTTTTCATTAACTAAAACTAAGTATACTGCAAGTAATAGGATATTTGGATTACGATTAGACGGATGTTTGGGATTTTATTTGACACAGTAAAATATCAATAATCGAAAAAAAACGGCCGGAAGCACAAGATAAATAACTGTTAAATCCTTACTTCACTACATAGTATAAAACAAAGTCGCTTTCTCTGTCCCTATGTCCCTTTGTATGCTTAAATCTTTGAAACTACGCAACGGATTTTGATGCGTTTTTTTTTAATAGATAGAGTGATTCAAGAGGAAGGTTTATATGTACTTTTTATCCCAATATTCCCACGGGAACGGGAACCACGCAGGTGAAACCGCGGGCGGCCGCTAGTATATTATAAATGCGTCTCTGTCTGTCTGTGTGTTACACAATCACACCTAAACTACTGAACCGATTTGAATGAATTTTGGTACAGAGATAGTCTAGAGCCTGAGAAAGGACATAGGCTACTTTTTATTCCTGAAAAATATCACCTTCCCGCGGGATAACGTCGTGTAGAACACGCGGGCGAAGCCGCGGGCGGAAGGCTAGTAACATATATTTTTTCAAAATTTTAAGTACTTGTGGTTTGCGAGTAATCCATAATTTAAAATACCCTATTTTCGGGAATCGGCGCCTTAAGCTTAGGGCTACCCCGTAGTGGATAAAAAAAAATAGACTTGGTCATGTAGGTACCATAAAGTTAATATACCTTTTCCGATAGGTATATTAACTTTATGGTAGGTACCAAGAAATTTGTATGACAGTTCCATGGTAGGTACATACCAAGACCCATAAACAAATCTTGGCCACAGAATAAAAAAAAAAATATTTTCTCCCCCATACACATTGTTTAATAATTTTCCTTCGATCAATAATAACAGTAAGTACATATTTTGATAGCCCACAGCATAAAAAATAATAAAAAAATAAAAACTTTTTACAATCACACCAATTTATCTAAACCCATGTAAATTTCATTGAGAAACTGTGTCATGGAAAACTTGATAACGGATAAATACCTATATATTTAAATACTTTTCGTTTGTAAATACATACTTAATATACATAGAAAACACCCAGACAAAGACAAATAGACATGTTCATGCACACCGTCTTTTTATTGAATAAACATAGAAGTGAAATAAGTAATATTTTCAGGTACTTCCCCTTCTGGAGCCCACACGGAGCCCTGGACTTACGTGGTAGTTCAGAACCCAGAGATGAAGGAAGCGATCAGGAGCATCGTTGAGGAGGAAGAGGAGCTGAACTACGCCAAGAGGATGTCCAGGCAATACCAGGACGTTTACGCATGTTGGTGGCTGCTAACGCTTGTCTGTGGGTCGCATGCATATTATTATGGGTAAATCATGGGACTGATGGTGTAACTCAACATGTATCATAATGCTAATGGTATTACACGGTTCAACCAAATTGATTCACTTTGGTTGAAAGGCACAAAAATACAAGCGTACATTGACATTGAATGATTCACTTTTACGTTTACATTGTTCAATTTGGTTGCTTCATCAGAATTGAAAGGCAAAAGTGAACCGTGTTTTTCCGCCATAACGCTTTCGAATCCAATAACCATTGCTGCATTAAAGCTGGGATTCCCTAAAATAAGGTATTTTAAATTATGGATTACTCGGAAATCACAAGTAGGTACTTGAAATTTGGAAAAGATATATATATATAAATAAATAAATAATAAATAAATAATTTCTTACATTCACACCAATTATCTAAGCCCATTTTAATTTCATTAAGAAACTGTATCATGGAAAACTTGATAACGGATAAATAACGGATAGATTTGTTTGTAAATACATCCTACTAATATTATAAATGCGAAAGTTTAGATGTTTGGATGTTTGGATGTTTAGATGTTTGGATGTTTGGATGTTTGTAACTCAATCACGCCATAACGGCTAAACGGATTTGGCTGAAATTTGGAAACACAGATACTTTGTAGCCTGGAGAGGAACAAAGGCTACTTTTTACCCCGGAAAAAATCTCATTCCCGCGGGATAGCCTCGTGTAGTCCACGCGGGCGAAGCCGCGGGCGGAAAGCTAGTACTTAATATACATAGTTAACACCCAGACCAAGACAAATAGACATGTTCATGCACACAAATATTTGTCTTGTTCGGGAATCGAACCCGAGACCACTGGCGCAGAAGGTGGGTAGCCTACCCCTACGCCAAATCGGTCGTCAATATATGTTATTTTACAGATAATTATCTAGATTCTAGTGCTTCCAACTTTTTTTTTATTTGTGACATTTGATTGTATCAAATTAAAATCCCAAACATCCGTCTAATCGTAATTCAAATATCCTATTACTTGCAGTATACTTGGTTGTAGTTAATGAAATTAATATTGTTTCCTTTTGAATTGAATTTTAAGTGATCTTCGATTCGCGGGGCGCTCGCGAGTTCACAGTTCACTGCCGGCTGCCGCTGCCGCACAGTGGTCTGAAATTCGAGCTCCATACTCATAGAATTTTTTTTCAAGGAATTCAAAATTAAAAAATTGTAATGTGTTGAACACAACCCCCTCTATTTCTCATTAAAACTTGGAAGGTATGAAACGCTCCACAAGTGAGAAAAAAATATTTGATTTTTTTTTGTATGGGAGAAAACACTTAAAGTCCCTTTTCTCGAAACTAAATGAAACTGATACCTTGGTATTTATACCAACTATTATCCCGTCCATGGCGGTCAAGATGGCATACCATACATGTGCCGTTCGGTACCGCTTTGCGCGCAGTAGACTTCCGAAATTTTGAACTTTTAGTATCTGATTTTTGAAATTTTTGACAGAATAAAACGACGTTACATGTAATAATAATGTAAAAATAACAGTATTATTGGTTAATTATTTCTAAATAATGAAGTAGGTGTTTAAAAAAATTTAAAGTGAAAATTTTCAATGAATAGTACTTATCATAATTTGAACCCCTCAATCTTATTAATAACGTAAGTATAGTAAGACCATTAGCTGGTGCACTGTCTGTACTAATACACTACAACCAACTAAACATAACGCTTGAAAATGAAGGCTACTTAAATAATCATTACCTAAAAGAATATGGATTTTTGATGTTGAGATGTTTTAAATAATCGTGGTCTTAGACCTTTCTTACTACCACACCAATTATCTAGCTCATAAGTAGTTTTCATTAAGGATCAGTGTTACGGAAACTAGATAATGGATAAATATATAATACACATACTTAATATACATAGAAAACACCCAGACCAAGACAAATAGACATGTTCAAGCACACAAATATTTGTCTTGTTCGGGAATCGAACCCGAGACCTCTGGCGTAGAAGGCAGGCGGATGCCTGTCTTCTACGCCTGCACCAAATCGAAATAATACAACTTAATTTAATGCAGAAAGTGATATATTTAAATAAGTTATTTGATCAACAAAAAAATTGGTAGGTACTCATAAATCAAAAACTTTTTTTTCTAAGTACGAAATAACAATAAATTATGATTGATTGACTACCTATAAAAACCGCAAAAGGTGCTTCATTTAATACATTGCTTATTTTACATGAAAAACCTATACTAACATTACTTACCTTTAAAAATTTGAGTTATACGTATGAAATAACAATAAACTAGTTAATATTGATTGACTATAAAAACAAAGAAGGTGTTTAATTAATACATTCCATATTTTACGAGAAATACCTATACTTACATTTCTTACTCACCTATAACAAAAATATTACAAACACTAATAAATGACTACTATTTACGATTACGCCTAATATTGACACATTGATACAAACTAGCAAAAAGTATCTTCGCCTAGATCAGAGTCTTCTAAGTCCGAGTCCATCATTGACGGACTAATGTCGACAAATTCGATGTTCTCCTTGTCTACACCCGTGTCATTGTCACCAATGAGCAGAGATTATATTATCGGAAACAGGTGTTTTCGTAGATTTTCTCAGCACAGGTCTTATACTGGACATATAGCTAGGAATCGGATGATACAAAGCCACCATTGAAGATGTCTTCATTTGTCGCTTTACAACAAAATTTGCGTGTATGGTGTTCCCGGATTTTCGCAAAGTCCTTGTTTCTAGCTTTTGATGCCTCTTCTGATAACTTGCCTATTGATATGATGTTGGAGTGCCTGAATACTTCAGCACCGTGCAGTAAAAGCTTGTAAACATTTTCAGGCATGTGATACCAAATATATATATAGTTTCACATAGATTTCTGCAGTACCTAAGGTGCGTAAAATTTTAAAATGCTTAAAAATTTATAGGCTCCCCATCCCCAGACGTTATCACACCAAAATTGTTCCAAATTTATAGATCAAACAAGAATCTAATCCAGTGATGGCAGCCGTTTTCACAGGTTCACAAAAATTCTTGCTGTATTGCCATCATTTGTGGTTCTGGATCCTATAACAAAATAAAAAAAAACACAAATTGGTAAAGGAAATATCTATCATGGTCTGTCTAGGCATTTTATGCTTAGACAACATAAATTCCTATAAAAGATGGCTCCAATCTCTGCCTTAATCACAGCTTATTCTTCTTAAATATTAAATTTATTTTCATTTGAAATAAATGGGTCTGCAGAACATCGTTGATGTAGGTTTTGGATTCTCCCAGAACGTTGCATCTCTACAATCTAAGCGCAAAGGCACATATACTAAAATACTGAGTCATCTTCTCCTGCCATATTTTGTTTGTACAAACTTTGCCCAGAAGCCCCATCAATGCCCCATTTGCACAAAAGTGTGAAATCTCTATACCACCCGATGAATCTTCTAAAGGTAAAAAATTTCCAAGTCTTGACACGGTTTTATCTAAGATTGCTTGAAGTTTTGATTGACGAACGATTTGGCGCAGGGGTAGGATGCCTGCCTTCTACGCCAGAGGTTTCGGGTTCGATTCCCGAACAAGACAAATATTTGTGTGCTTGAACATGTCTATTTGTCTTGGTCTGGGTGTTTTCTATGTATATTAAGTATGTATATTTACAAAAAAAGTATAAAGTATATATTTATGCATTTTCTAGTTTCCGTAACACTGTTTCTTAATGAAAACTGCTTATAAGCTAGATAATTGGTGTGGTAGTAAGAAATTTATTTATTTATTACTAAATGAGCGCGTATTCTAAGACCAAGATTAGTTGCCAACATCTCAACATCAAACATCCATATTCTTTTAAGTAATGATTATTTAAGTAGCCTTCATTTTCAAGCGTTACGTTTAGTTGGTTGTAGTGTATTAGTACAGACAGTGCACCAGCTAATGGTCTTACTATACTTACGTTATTAATAAGATTGAGGGGTTCTAATTATGATAAGTACTATTCATTGAAAATTTTCACTTTAACTTTTTTTAAACACCTACTTCATTATTTAGAAATAATTAACCAATAATACTGTTATTTTTACATTATTAATTACATGTAACGTCGTTTTATTCTGTCAAAAATTTCAAAAATCAGATACTAAAAGTTCAAAATTTCAGAAGTCTACTGCGCGCAAAGCGGTACCGAACGGCACATGTATGGTATGCCATCTTGACCGCCATGGACGGGATAATAGTTGGTATAAATACCAAGGTATCAGTTTCATTTAGTTTCGAGAAAAGGGACTTTAAGTGTTTTCTCCCATACAAAAAAAAATCAAATATTTTTTTCTCACTTGTGGAGCGTTTCATACCTTCCAAGTTTTAATGAGAAATAGAGGGGGTTGTGTTCAACACATTACAATTTTTTAATTTTGAATTCCTTGAAAAAAAATTCTATGAGTATGGAGCTCGAATTTCAGACCACTGTGTGCCGCCGCGCAAAGTGTATTGATCGGCCGAGCAAGCGTTAGCGTGCCTATTTCGGTCGGGAATCCTAACCTTAATGAAAATATTGTTTTCCACCGACTTCAATAGAAGATGGATGTCATACATTTTAAAACTGAAAGCGATTGTGTTAAATGTTGAGTTCCAATCGGTCCCCATGTCTTATAATAAAAGAATTACTAATGACGCGCCTTGGACTGTCGACTTTCAATGCATGCGCGTGTGTATACGATCGGTGTTACACATACCTACATAATAATTATAAATTAACAAAACTAAAGTTATAATATCCGGTGGGCCGGTGTCATTATTCAAAGAATGAATTTATTTGATTGGATTTTAAAAAGCATTAACATCTTAGATTTAACTTACAAAAACGATACGAAACAGGTAGTGCACGAAAAGTTTTTCAGTTTATTTAGTACTTTAATTTTACCTGATTATGAGCATTTAGCTAATTACTTTTTACCTGATTATAATTTAATATTAAATGAGTTATTCTGGTTTCCAGACAGTGGGTGACAGACCTGAAACCGTTTGCGACGAGGCCATCCAAGCCTTACTTATCTGACGCGCCAGCGTTGGTACTGGTCTTCCGCCAAGCGTACTCTTGGAGACCAGACGGGAAGAAGAAAATGCATTATTACAGCGAGATCAGTGTGGCCATCGCTGCCGGCATTCTACTGGCCGCGATTCAGGTAATTCCATTAGATAAAAAAATAAATTCGCCGGCTTCTACTGGGTTGTCCACCAGGCGTACTAGGTAGCAGAGGGTAGCAATAGCCATCACAATTTTTGGTCACCAGCCTAATGAGAGCCGATGCAGACAACCAGCTACTCTGACGTTTACTCCTTATATCCACTTTCAGAGAGCGCTGCTGTTATAAACTTTGGACTGAATATTTTGACCAGCGATCGCTTACTAAGGGTATCTGGTACAGGACAATCCAACCAAACATACATAGATTTCCTTGGGTTGATCAAGCCCGTATGAGAAGGACAGATTTAACGAGAAAAAAATCTTTCCATGTTCTGTGGATTTAACCATGGCTCTGAGACTACGCGCCGGGCATGTTCTATTGAATGCATTTGCATACCTCATGGGCAAAGTCATCTCACCTATGTGCTCAGTTTGTAATATTGTGGAAGATGTTCGCCACCTCTTAGCGGAGTGTGCCAGGGGTGAAGAGCTGAGAGCTCAATTATTTTCTCGCGATTTTAATGTGGGAAAATATAATAGTATTCTCGCCTCACCTTTATCTGATGAGGCGAGGATGCTATACAATTTGGTAAATAGAGTTAATGTATGTAGAAGCTAGTTTTTTTTGTTAATGTCAATAATATGTAGTGTTTATTGGTTAATTTATTGTTCATGATTATACTTAGATTTCTTTACGGGGGTGACATATTCAGTATGTGACTAAACCCTCTTTTCAAACAAGAATAAAAAATAAAAATAAAAAAAAACCACTTTCGGGTGTCCCGTGTTTTTAACAAACCCACTATAGAAAAATTTAAAATGAAGCATTTAGAAAAATCGACCCGTCTCGCAACCATTCATTTTTTCTAAATGAAGTAGGTATTTAGAATTTTTCAATTTTTCAAGAATAAAAATTGCATTGTGAATGCAAAAAAGTAAAAATTTAAACAAAACACAATACTCTCAAAAACCTAGCTTCCGCTTTCGATGTTAATTCTGTCCTCCCTTTTCCAGTATTGCGGCTTGGTGGCGCTAACTTCAACCCCGCTGAACTGCAACGCTCGCCTCCGAGACCTGCTCTCTAGACCCTCAAACGAAAGGCTGGAACTCCTCCTGCCAGTTGGTAGACCTCACCAGGACGCCACTGTACCAGACATAAGCAGGAAACCTTTGGACGAGATCATGGTCAAAGTGTAACTTTGAACGAAATACTGTAAATTGTGATAAGTTTCTAGTTCAGAAATATTTAAAGGCTGATTTGGGCAATAAATGCTTTTTTTAATGTTCTTGGTGTTTGAGTAGATTTCGAAACATTAAACACAAGTATCAAAGGTACAAGTAACCCAGAATGGGAACAACGGGAATTAAAAAAAAATAATAAAAACGCTTCCTGTTGTCCCCATGATGCGGAAAAAATCATGGGGACAACCGAACGTCATAACTATGTTTATTTATTTTTAAGTTTAATTATTTTATTATGTACTTACTATAAAGATATTTTATTTTAATTTTATGCTCTGAACAGAACAAGACGTTTTGTTGTAAACGTTCCTTATTTGTTGCATAATTATGACGTTCGGTTGTCCCCATGATTTTTTTCCCCATCGTGGAGACAACGGGAAGCGTTTTTTTTTAACTCTCTTTGTCCCCATTCGCCGTCCTCATTAATGGGGACAACGGGAACAAATATGGGGACAGCGGGAATACAGGATTAGTTCACAGTCGGACACTGTGCAAACATGTTTATTATTACTATAATGTTAAATGCATGTAAAAGAACACAGACAAAACAAAGAGATTTTAGGATATGTACATACCTATAGGACCTATTCGTATAATTACCCAGTATAGTACCTACTCACCTGCTCTGAAAAAGATTTTGAAGGAATAAAATAAGGTACTAGAAAATGTTAAATATAGGTTGTAACAACCCAGGGACGGCCGTGGTGTTTATGCACTCGCAGTCCCCGAGGTGCATTCTACTCAGCAGCTCAGATAGGCATGAGACTCGGGAGAGGCTCGTGGGTTGTACCTTGGATGGCTGTTACACTCGGAAAGAAAAAATTGGGATTGGGTCACTGACTCTACGTTCTAAATTCTTATTTCTAAGGGCGCCACCAACACAGGAGTGTTGGGAAAATTAAACAAGAAGATAGGTTTCTATTACAAACAGTATAATCTTAAAAGTTTTGAAACAACTAATTCTTTAAAATATTGTAGATACAAAATATAAGTATTAAATGTTCTAGGCTACATTACATGTGTAGTATGTTCTGGTCATGACCTAGAATCAGGAATAAGTGGAAGCGTCCTTCCATGTAGCTTTTCTTTATGGAAAAGTATAAAAATACAAACGTTAAAACTTAAATTAAACTAAATTCTATATGAATTCTTAGCTCAGAAAAATGTGCTGACAGTCCGGCATGATGACACAAGTTTGAGGTTAAAATCACAAAAAAACGTACGGAGTTTACTTAATCAGCCCTCCAAGGTGTTAATGGGTGTGCTTCCCTCGCGTGTGTTAGATTTTATAGAGAAACTATGGAAATATGACTATTCTGATAAAAGCTTTAAACTGTTCAATTAACTAGGAATAAAACTATAAATCTTATATTTCAATAAGGCCAGAATCAAGTAAAACACAAATAAAAATTTAAAAGCATTTTATTATTTTGATTCGTCCTCAATTTTTTACCTACCTTTTTTACGTTAAGGACATCTTTTAGCTGATAAGAAAAACGGGCGAAAAAAACTCACCAGCGTTATCAGAAACAACGCCATTTACAAAATAATTATGTCGTTTTTGGACAAACAACACATTTTATCGTAATTAACATTTACAACCACATTACTTTTCATGATAAAAGATTTAACAACATTGAGGAATAACATCAAGCATTTGCTATAAACTGTTACTTCATATTATTTCCGTACTCACATCATTTATACAAAACCACTAAGGACAACATTAATTTAATATTATCAAGTAATAGACAAGTATATCCCTTTAACAAAAGAATAACTTCAGCAACATCTACCAGACAATACATTAGCATTGGATAGCAAAGAAAAACAGTAACAGAGAAATATAAAATTACAGGAGGGTATACTTAACTCAACAGTGCTGACGACTCGAACCACAAGACTGTTCGTTTTACCGCCAAGCTAGCTTTTATATCTTTATTGACAATTCCTTAAAACATTAACAAGGATGATACTTTTATTAAACCAGTGTTCAAGACCTTTTGAAACTTATGAGAATGATTCATCACTATCTATTATCAAGAAACACATCGTAAATTGTAAGAAATATCAGTTTTAAATTCTCATCTTGTTTGGAAACAAGTAATGTTACAGTCCGACATCAATATTCTTAACATTTATCAACCTTTAAATATTTATCATAGCCAAATGATTTCAAAACCACTCGAAAATAGCTAACATATAATTTTATTAATAACAAACAATAATGATAAGATAAATTCTTCAAAAATAACAATATTAGTAACAGTCTATCAGTTTTAATTCCACTTCCTGTTCTTAAGAAGGAACGTTTAGTTAAGCGGATATACATTTACCAACTTATTGATTTTATCACAGCCAAATGCTGTAAAAATCTGTCCAAAATACTAAAA
This sequence comes from Crambus lathoniellus, assembly GCA_949710035.1. NCBI lineage: Eukaryota > Metazoa > Arthropoda > Insecta > Lepidoptera > Crambidae > Crambus > Crambus lathoniellus. The sequence continues at coordinate 1,899,233 of OX453307.1, read as the reverse complement.
TTTGTATTTGATAACTAATCAAATATTATCATATGGCAATTCACTCAAAAATGTCAATATTATAACTTGACTTATTCCCTAAAGTAACACGGCCATACTGACCGAACTTCGTCCCCGAAGTTCCCACTCAATACCATTAATTTTAACTTACTTTTTACACCAGATATTTTATAAGTGATCTGTTTCATATATACATATATATTGCATTTGGTTGTAATTTATACATATAGGTAAGTACCTAATAAAACAGTAACCAAACTAAATCTGTATATGTTATATTTTCAAGAAATAATTACTGCTACCTTGTATACTTACAATGAAGTATACAAGATATAGACCTCAAAACGATAAAAAAGTCATAGAGTGCCCTGTTTCCGTGTCATTTGGTGATAAAATACAAAGTTATACATGTAGTATACTATTATAATTTTATATTGTGTTGAAACGCTCCTGGCTGGAGGAGCCGGAGAGCAAGAGTTCAGAAATAAAAGATGTATATAAAATTAAATGTATAATTCGGTTAGACCGTTTTAAAATGAAATTACAGGGGGGGTAACTGGCTCGGTGATCGGCGTTGGAAGTCTAAGGTCAACTTAGCTTTATAACTTCCTAAGGAGAGGTGAAGCCGCTAGGGTTTAGGGGCAGCGGGTTCTGTTCCGGGGTAGACCGGAGCAGAGCAGGTTCCTGGCGGTTAGGCGCGCAGGAGCAGGTGGAGAACGGCACGAAGTAGGCAGGTACTCGGCGTGTAGGTAGCCCGGAGAAGGTAGGTACCGGTGAGACTCGGGGAGATGTTGCCCGGAGATACGACCCCAATTATGTTGGGGCGAGAAACCAGAAAAAGGAGAAATCTTTAGCGAATTCTCCTTTATATATTAAAAATCTTCCAGAACATTCTGGCTGTAAGTAGGGTTATAATTTTTTTGCATAGATAGATTCAACTTGTCATTGGATTTTAATCATACAGCCAAGGCACCGACTAATTACGTCGCGAAGATTTCAGAATTATCTGGAAGATTAATTTAGTAAAATCTATGGCGCGCGTAAGACAAAATTGCTTCCGATAGACTATTTATGTTGTTACGTTAAGAAATGCAATATAAATATGCACGAAACTACAATCAAAGTATTTCGCATACAGATCACAGTCTGCCACGGAACGCGCGGCGGTTTATAGCTATGTTACTTCGGAACATCGCAAACAAACAGACAGCTGAGTGGCATCTGACATTGACAGCTCCTATCACATAAATACAATAGAACTGAATAGACCACATTTGTTTATAGTTGTAATGATTTTTTCATAACATTAATAGTTTGTGCGATTATTATGGATAAAACAATGAAAGAAGTAAGTAAAAATGGCAGCCGTTACATATCCCCCTTTTTAGAGAAGGATTTTGACTGGAAAAAATCCACTAAGAAACAAAAACAACGAAAACAAAACTAAGGTTTAGAGTAGCAGTATACAATAAGATAAGCTAACTGTACGTTATCGACAGTAAAAGCAACACCATAAAATTGACGAGAGGTATCGACAACCAGTTCAAGACTAATCGAATAGAACGGTACAAGGACCAACAATCGCAAGACAGGAGAAGAATTCCAGTTATTTAGTGTAACTGAATCAACATTCCCGTTGAGAATGCTAATGTTAAAACAATGCGAAATTAAAAATAAAATAGTCGAGAGATAAACTTCATGCAGACACAATTCAAACGAACAGGTTCCCTAGCTATAAATGTATTTAATTAAAATTATATTTATGTATAATTTTATGCAATAAAAGCCCTAGCTAAAAATAATCAGATTAAAAAGTAAAAAACGATGACCAACAATTTATTCAATACATCTAAAACAAAATTTTGCTATAAAAAGGTAAAAATAACGACGAAGACTAATACTTTGTAGAATTTCTATTTAAAAAATTTATTTAATTTAGGAATAGTTATTTATTTTAAAATCTTTAATATGCCAGGAACCTAGATTTTTCCCATTCATATCTTCAAGTTCATAAACTAGAGGAGATAGTTTAGATTTAATGAGACATTTTATATATTTAGGAGCAAGTTTTTTAGAAAACTGCTTATCCTTATCACTTTGATAATAAGTTTTTCTCCAAACAGTATCACCAACGTTAAAGTTATAGTTTTTGCGACGAAGATTGTAATGCCCAGAGTTTCGGGAATGAGACTTGATAAGAGAACTTTGCACTTGGTCCATAATTTTTCTAAGTTTACCAGTGTTTTCAGCATACACATCCCTAGGCGCAAAAACAATTTCATCGGACAGATCAACATCAAGATAGTGAGAACCGCACGGCACTAACTCTCTCCCGTAAACCAGAAATGACGGAGTATAACCTGTGACTTCACTGACGGCTGTATTAAGTGCGAATTGTATTTTTGGAATGTTGTTATCCCAGGACCTGTGGTCCTCTTCAATAAAGGTGGAAACAGCAGTCATGATGGTTTTATTATAACGCTCAACCGTGTTTACCTGTGGAGTATATTTAGGAGTAAAGCGTACGTTTGGTATTTTATATTGAGAAAACATGTGATTAAGCTTTTGACTGACAAACTGCTTACCGTTGTCCATCAAAACAGTACTAGGAATGCCATGAACAAGAAAGACTTTCTCTTCAATTAAACTAGTTATAATGTCGGCAGTAGCACGACGGATAGGAAACAAAAGCGAGTATTTCGAAAAACAACAAGTGACTACAAGTAGCATAGTATTCTGTTTTTACCCGACTACGGCAAAGCAAAAAAAAGGAGGGTTATGAGTTTGACCGGTATGTATGTATGTATGTATGTTTGTATGTATGTTCATCTGTTCCCGCATAAGTTCTAAACTGCTGATCATATATTCACAATTGAGGTATCGTTGGAAGCGTCTTGATTGTCTGCTGGTTATAGGCTATGTCACGTCACATGAAATTGAATATGGCGCCCTCTAGACGACATAAAGTTGGGAACTAAAAAAATTTTTTTTGAGAAGAATATCGTGTTTGGTATCAAATGAAAGCTCTTGGTGAGCTCGTTTCAAAAATATATATTTTATTAGTTGTCGCTTGCGGCTTTGCTTGCATAAATCGAATTTTGACTTTATCACGAAATTCATCATCATCATATCGCCGAACGACGCCCACTGCTGGGCATAGGCCACCCCCAAGGAACTCCACAACAATCGATCATGCGCTGCCCGCATCCAGCGGCTTCTCGCGACTTTGATTGATTGATTGATTGCCTGCCCTCGGAACCGGTACGCGATCGCTATTCGAGAACCTTGGCCCCACTGCCACTTCAACGGTACAATCCTTCGAGCGATGTCGGTGGTTTTAGTTCGCCTGTGGATCTCATCGTTTCTGATTCGATCGAGCAAGGAAATACCAAGCATCGCTTTCTCCATTGCTCGCTAGGTGACTTTGAGCCTTCTTTTGAGACCCATAGTAAAAGACCACGTCTCACTTCCATAGGTCAGTAAGCCAGTAATGACTGGCAACACACACTGGTCAAAGACTTTCGTCTTGAGACATGGAGGTATTTCGGACGCGAATATATGCCGGAGCTTCCCGAACACTGCCTATCCGAGCTGAATTCGTCGAGAGATCTCTTTCTCGGAGTTGGACTTACTAACTGGACCGTTTGCCCTAGGTAAACAAAGTGGTCAACAACTTCGAGCGTAATGTTCCCAACGACTGGAGCGGGTGAAACATGGGTATTGGATATGATTTTCGTCTTATCCGTGTTCATCTTTAGACTCGCTATTTGAGAAGCATTACTGAGATCTTCGAGCATTATGTTCAGGTCTTCCAAGGCCCGCCCGCCGCCTTGTTGTTTTTAAGCTGCTTGAGAGCCATTGTTTTAAATTTGAGCCGGTATTGGTCGGAGCGTGGATTTTATCAGCCTCGATCTTTCAAGCTTAATATTGATATTCAATGTGCCTCTGACCATACGGTGATCGCTTACTGTCTTAACAGCGGTGATCACACTGACATCATTGAGGATGTGCTTCTTGGTCGACATGTTAAATCGATCTCGTTATTGACTGTACCGTCCGGGCTGATCCAGGTCCATTTGCCGGTTTCGGGCTTCCTGAAGAAGGAGTTCATCATAAAGAGGTTCTCCGTCTCCATGAAGTCTGCCAACATCTGGCCGCTATCGTTCCATTGCCCCACTCTTAACTCATCACTGCAACGTTGCCCCAACTTAGCATTGAAATCTCCCATCACAACCGTGTAGTGGGTTTTATAGCTTTGCATGGGTTTCGAAACCTCCTCATATATAGGCTCCACTTCGTCATCGCCATGTGTCGAGGTCGGAGCGTATACATTTAGCGAATACCGTTTCGAAATTCTGAGTATCAGGTACGCTACCCGGCTCGACACGCTTCCGACGGTGATCACGTTGTTGACTAGGGACTTGTGGAATGTGGACAACACCTAGGGACTGTTGTTCGCCCTCCCGGTGGTAAAGTAAGTTACCGGATTGCAGGATAATCCAGTTCTCTTCGGACTTCAGATAATCCAATGATGTCCCAGTGTAACTTACTAAACCTCTTCCAACTCTATGAGCTTCGAGACAGTCCGCAATATGCTCGTGTTGTAGGTTGCCAGGTCAAGTCGTCTGTGTTGGTAGCCTGGTCTTACCCGGGGATTCTCAGCACCCCGCCAAGTGTTGGCGATCGCAGTATGTCCTGCTGTTTGCGAAGCCTATTGGGCTTGGCGGGAGGGCTGAGCGCGGCGAGAGACAGACCTTGTCTGACTGAGTCCAACATACCGTTAGCGGTATACGAAAAGACTGTATTTGCCCTCACTATGAACAAAAAAAAATTAAAAATATGTCCTGCTGTTACATGGAGACGCTGCTGCCCCTCTCTTGATGGCAGTTTTCCCTCTGTCGCCTCTTACGACACCCTCGAGAAGAAAGGGGGTAGTGCTATTATTTTTATGTGCCGGCACTACACAGCGCAAAACCAAAGAATACTATAATATTACTAACGTAGCAAAACTATGACCCCAAAATAATGTAAATAAAAATTAAGTTCAAAAACTAAAACCCGACTACTGAAAAATCACGCTCTAAAAAGTACGAAACAAGAAAATATTCTCATCTGAAATTGCCGTGATCGTATGCCCACGACTGTAAAATATAACAAAACAATATTTTCATTCTAGGGAAAAGCGGCATACGACCACGGCAATTTCAGATGAGAATATTTTCTTGTTTCGTACTTTTTAGAGCGTGATTTTTCAGTAGTCGGGTTTTAGTTTTTGAACTTAATTTTTATCTAGATATAGGTAAGGGACCAACCAAGTCCACACTAATCATTTGGAATGGTCTAGAACATTCCTTAGGTCGTCCCATAAATCCTAAGGTAGGATGATTTGCATGCTTGTGAGAGTTACAAGCATCGCACTCATTAACAAATTTTACGACATCTTTATGCATGCCAGGCCAGAAGTAATTTAAAGAAATTCTTTTAAAAGTTTTAAATATCCCTAAATGTCCAGAAGTAGGATTATCATGGTAGTCTTTAAGTATATCAATTCTAGATTCTTTAGGAACAACTTCCTTCCATTCAAATTCTCTAGTTAAGGGATTTATAGTTTTTATGAAGCGATATAACTTATTATTATTTATTTTATAATTGGTAAAAGAGGTAGGGGAATTTTGACAACCGGCAAATAGCTCCAAATACCAGGGATCAAGTACAGGAGGTGAAGAAGATCGGTTGACGCTATCTATAGCCGCTACAGGCACCGCACGGGACAACGAATCTGGAACGACATTATCCTTGCCACGTCTATGTTTGATGTCGAAGTTGAACGCAGAAAGACGTACTCCCCATCTGGCAAGTCGACCTGTAGGGTTATTAATATTTAGAAACCATTTTAAAGACGAATGATCAGTAAAAACGGTAAATTTACGGCCATTATCCAAATAACAGCGCCAATGTTCTATAGACACAATTACTGCGAGCGCTTCCCGCTCCGTAGCGCTATAGTTTCGTTCTTGTGCCGACAAGGACTTGCTCATATAGGCTATAACTTTCTCTTCGCCATTTAAAATTTGAGTTAGTATAGCTCCAATCCCGTAATCACTAGCGTCGGTATAGACTTGAAACGGTTCAGAATAATCCGGACAAGATAAAATCGGAGGGGACGTTAAACACTCTTTGAGCTTCTTGAAGGCAGTTTCTGCTTCTGGTGACCAGGCAAAAGGAATTGCATTCTTACCCTGAGAGGTAAGTTTGTTCAATGGTGCAGCCAATGAACTAAAATTGGGAATAAAACGACGATACCAAGAAGCAGTACCTAAGAAACGACGAACTTCCTTCCTGTTAGTAGGAGTAGGATAATTCACAATGACCTCAATTTTCTCCGGATCGGCGTGTAGCCCATTCGAATCGACCATATAACCCAAATATTTTAATTTTTCTCTGAAAAATTGACATTTTTCGAAATTTATAGTTAAATTTGCGAACTTTAGTTTCTCCAAAACTCGTAAAAGTAAAGAAATGTGCTCCTGAAAGGAATTAGACACAATTACTACGTCATCAACAAATACATAGACCTTATTTTCGAATTCAGGACCATAAAACAGCAAATCTACCAATCTTTGCTGCGTGGCAGGTGCATTGGTCAACCCAAAAGGCATAGACTTAAATTGGAAGGTTCCTCTAGAGGGAATATAGAATGCAGTCTTACATCGGTCTTCAGGCTTAATTAATACCTGCCAGAACGATTTAGATAGGTCTATACTAGATAGATACTTAGCATCCCTAAGGTTATCTAGGATTTCAGTTATATAAGGTAAGCTGTAAGCATCTTTGCGAGTGACAGAGTTTAGTTTCCTACTGTCGAGACAGAATCTATACTCGCCATTCTTTTTGGGAGTAAGAAGCACGGGATTAGACCAAGGGCTCTCACATGGTTCGACAACATCTTCTTTCAACATCTCGTCCAGTTGATCGGAGAGAATTTGTTGCTTCTGAGGGGACATTCTATAGTAACGTTGTCGAATGGGAACAGAGTCACCTGTATCTATAGCGTGAGTGATCAACGAAGTACGACCTAAACCACATTTTTCATAGGAAATGCTGCGAAATTGAAATAATATTATCAGCGTTTTCCTTTTGTTCGTTGTTAAGTTGAGCGTACGAACAAATTTGTTTAGGATCGTCAAGAGCAATATTAGATATATTAAATTCGTTAGACTCATCCAGCAAAAGGCTATCGAGTTCACTCGGAAACAACTCGAACTTCCTCCAGAAATCCATACCAAGGATTAAATTCTTTTTAATTTCCGGCACAACAAATAATTTAATATGAATAGTTTTATTTTTAAAATTTAAAGGTAGAATAACATATTTAGAGGCAGTTAAAGTTTGACCGCCAGCTGCAGAAAGCTGTAACGGGTCACAAGAATAAAGTTTATTATTAGGATTTAATATATATTCCTGATAATTATTCCCAAGTAAGGATATGCCGGAACCGGTATCTAAAAGACCAACGACATGATTATCACCAATAACAACAGAAATATACGGTCGAGAAAAATTAATTTCAGATTCCGGGATTGGAGACTCAGAATGACTATGAGATAGATTAGATATAATAGATAACCATTCTTTCCATTCAGCTTCATCGCAACGACTAGAGAATCTCGAGCGAAGCTGCCTAGTTTCACAATCCCGATCAATTAGTTTTTTTGATTGGTGGGCTTATTGCAATCCGGACATTCGGGGGTGCGAACACCATCTTTGCCACACTTAAAACAAACTATTGTTCGTGGTTGAGTACAGTTTTTCAAATTATGCGTGTTAGAACGGCATCTAGGACAATATATATTATCATTGTTCACAGCTGAAACAAATGACTTATTAGTTTTAGTAAAAGGTTTATTAACAACCGGAGTGCTAGTAGCACCGCGGTAAACGAACTCCGTAGCTAAGTTCGACATATTAGAAGCAGAAGGCTCAACAAAATTTGCCATTTGACACTGTATTTTTTCAACGTGTTGACAAATAGCTTTAAGATCGTCGATGGAGTTTATCACCGAAGACGGAGTAAGAGCATTAGCGTAGCAAGGCCTAATATTAGTAAGTAAAATTTCTAATTTATCTTCCTCTGATATTGGTTTCGTGAGGCGAGAAAACATAACCTCCATTACGGAAAGATATATAGCAATTGGTTCGTTAACACCCTGGGTACGAGCTCTAATATCCGATTTAAATTGAGAGTCATAGTTTTTCGGAAGAAAATCAGCCTTCAGCAAGGCTACTAACTCTCCCCAGGTATTTACTTTTGGCCTGGCACAACGAAACCAATACAAGGCGTCGTCGGTAAAAATTTCGTAACCAAACGACAAAACCCTACTATAATCTATGCCCCTAGCTGTGACAAACTCGTCAACCTTTTGAATAAAGGAAACAACACAAGATTTCCCGTTGAATTTAAGTTTAGTGAAATCGGAAAGAGCCCGATCGACAGTAACATTAATAATAGACTCCGTCGCGTTGACTTGCTCTCGGCTGGAAGTAGAAGGACCGGGGAGCAAAGGGTCACCCGCATTCGCGCCTGAGACAGGCGTCTCCCTAGGCTTTAAAGTGGACAGTTCCCTGTCCTGGGCCCTCAAGCCGCGCTTGCATTCAGCAAGGGCACCCAATAATAACGCGTCCTCGGCCGCATCAACTCTACCGAGCCGATGAAAAACGTGGTTAAGAATAACCTCCGTTCTCAAATAAACACCTCTATCAAATTTAGATTTTAATAATTCAAGGTTTTTATTAGATTTGTTTAATGCGGCTGAGATGCCGTCTAAGTCGTCAGCAGAAGACAAATGCGAGGCTAAAATCTCCTCAGAAGGAAGTTCTTTAGAGATCTTTGTAATTTGCTTCCTTAAATCGGCCACGTTATCAGCCGGTGTTTCTCCGCGAAGTCCGACTTCGTATTCAAGTTCCGACTTTTGTAAGGAAAGAAAATTTATCTTACGCACAGCCATATTTAAGTACGTTAGGTGAGTCTTTTGCGCGACGAGCCTACTCAAGTGCAACCACTACTTAAGTAACAAAAGGGGTATGTGGGTAACTATAACAGTTGTAAGTTCAATTTAAAAAAATTACAACTTAAATGAAGAAGGTAAATAACCTCCTTGTTTGAAGTAGGTTAAATGAATATCAAGGGCTTTAAGTTAAAAAGTAAAAAAAAAAAAATTAATAAGGAAAGGTAAGTAACCTCCTTTTTTTAAGTCGGTTAAAATAAAAATCACAGGCTTCCTGGTTTAGAACCAAGGAAAGGCTGATATTTAAAGAAAATATTACAGTTAAATCACCACGGTTAGCCGTTCGTTACACAAACTCGGATAAAAAAATAGGTACCCACATACGAAGCACAAAAATAAATAAATTAATAAAGCACTGATCACCAAGCGAGCCTGAATGAGCTGGGCGCCACTGAAACGCTCCTGGCTGGAGGAGCCGGAGAGCAAGAGTTCAGAAATAAAAGATGTATATAAAATTAAATGTATAATTCGGTTAGACCGTTTTAAAATGAAATTACAGGGGGGGTAACTGGCTCGGTGATCGGCGTTGGAAGTCTAAGGTCAACTTAGCTTTATAACTTCCTAAGGAGAGGTGAAGCCGCTAGGGTTTAGGGGCAGCGGGTTCTGTTCCGGGGTAGACCGGAGCAGAGCAGGTTCCTGGCGGTTAGGCGCGCAGGAGCAGGTGGAGAACGGCACGAAGTAGGCAGGTACTCGGCGTGTAGGTAGCCCGGAGAAGGTAGGTACCGGTGAGACTCGGGGAGATGTTGCCTGGAGATACGACCCCAATTATGTTGGGGCGAGAAACCAGAAAAAGGAGAAATCTTTAGCGAATTCTCCTTTATATATTAAAAATCTTCCAGAACATTCTGGCTGTAAGTAGGGTTATAATTTTTTTGCATAGATAGATTCAACTTGTCATTGGATTTTAATCATACAGCCAAGGCACCGACTAATTACGTCGCGAAGATTTCAGAATTATCTGGAAGATTAATTTAGTAAAATCTATGGCGCGCGTAAGACAAAATTGCTTCCGATAGACTATTTATGTTGTTACGTTAAGAAATGCAATATAAATATGCACGAAACTACAATCAAAGTATTTCGCATACAGATCACAGTCTGCTACGGAACGCGCGGCGGTTTATAGCTATGTTACTTCGGAACATCGCAAACAAACAGACAGCTGAGTGGCATCTGACATTGACAGCTCCTATCACATAAATACAATAGAACTGAATAGACCACATTTGTTTATAGTTGTAATGATTTTTTCATAACATTAATAGTTTGTGCGATTATTATGGATAAAACAATGAAAGAAGTAAGTAAAAATGGCAGCCGTTACAGTGTAGGTGTCATTTATGTAATATGTAAGTATTTGTTTTTTTCTTAGTAATCCAATGATATCATTTTATATTGTGTATGTAAATATGTATGATGATGATGATGTAAAATTTATGTATTTCGGGTAAGTAAGTATGTTGTAAGTATGTATTGTGATTGCAAAAAAGAAAAAATTTAAATAAGTAAGTATGTACCTGTTATAAGTATATGTCTTGTATGTTTTGTATGACTTCTATTTATTATCTTCGTATCGATCATTCCTCTTTACACCCCGCTTTTTTTCCTGACAATTTCGTCATTAGGTTGTCTGGAAGAGATCGCTCTGAGCTATAAGACCGCCTTTGTAACACTAGTTTTTAAGTTTATTTTTTAAGTAAGTATGTGATGTTTTATGTTATTGTGGTGTAATAATAAAGCGTTAGGTAATAAATAAATAAAAAATACACACATATAATAGTTGATGTATTTTTTGTGATAACTGCGATATTTGGTTGTAATAAATACATAAATAAGATTTTCACTACACTGGTCAAGAGCTTCGTTGGCGTCAAACCCCATCACCCGCTGCACGTGAAGCCAGGTAAGCGACCGCTCATGGCCAACAGCGTTTTATCTCATCATCATTTTATCTCAATTTTTTTTCTCATCTCATTTTATTTCAACATCATCAAAAACAACAAATCAAATACAATCTTAGTCAACATACCTACTGCCACCCCTGGGCAATTGTCTCAATAATCACATATAGTCAACAAGTCAACTGCCACACCTGGGTAGTCAACTTAATAATCACTTGTTCAATAAAATCATCGTGACAGTGGTCATGGTCAAGTGTCTCAAATTAGACAAATGGCCCACCAGCATCATTTTTAAAATTACGATCAAATTTAATGTCAAATACCAAATATACATAGTTGTTTCCTCTTCTTATGTGTCAAATATGTTTGGCAGCAGTGCTTTCAAAAACTCCCTTAAGGTAAACAGTCATTTGGAAAAAAAAAACGGTTTCATACAAGATTTTAGTTTAAATTTTCCATAACAATTAAACAAACGATCTTGGCTAGCAACACCATAAAACGTTTTCTGTCAAACTACACTGCGCTTACGATTAATGACTCAAGTGGTTCCAATATCGAGATAAAAACCCTATATTCTATAACCCTTTGGTATTCTGTATGCAAAATTTCGTCCAAATCTTTCAGCCGTAAGCAACAATTTGTTTTTTTTTTTATTTTACCTGAATTCTATTTACTTCTAACTTTATCGAAACTTTCTTAATAATACAATTGTACAACTTGAAATATTCGTAGTTCCCGTCTGCCTGTAAATCGACGTTTTGAATTAAATCTATCAATTCTGAGAAATTATTCGAATTCTAGTATGAGAGAAAAAACAAGTAAACTTTTGTATGGTTATGGTTACCAATTTCAATATTTTCACAATCCGCTTGGCCATACTGATATTGCTGTATATCTTACATTTGACACTGGAACTACATATCACTATTCGACTATAAGGTTCCTACATATTTTGATACGTATTTGAGGTAATCATATATATTACCAATATTTCTGTAAATATAAAAAACCGATTTTATTTAAAATGAAAAATGCGATATTTCCTCTAATGGCAAGCAAGGAAGAACCAAACGAATAAATATCTTAATCATTAACTGAAATTACTTTCTGTGTCGTTAAAACGGTAAGAGATTCCAATATATAAAAGGTAGTAAATGTATCCGATTCTAAATAACTCTTATTTTAATGTCCATTAAAATAAAGTGATGTTTAGAGCATCTTAAAGAAATGTGCGATATCATCTGCTGGTCAAACTCATAAAACTGAACTAATTTGCCATTACTTAGATAAATAAAAAGTGTAGGAAAAATAAATTTTCCGGATTTGTGAACCTAATAGGTAGGTATACTTACCTATTGCTTTCCCATGTGGCTGTTTTTTATCATAAAAAGACCTTAGTATTTATAATTATGACTAACATTAGACTGATAGTAGTAAAGAGTAATGAAGCAAAACGTTTCTCAAATTGCAGTGGTAAAAAAAAATGTATCTCGCATCACTCGATTTATCAATCAAGGGTCAAGACAAGACTGAAAATAGTTCTGGCGACTACTAGGTCCTACTACTACTACCTAACTTGAAAGAACCATTGCAACATAATCTAATTCAACTACTGTTTTTTTTAACCTAAAATATGGATAACATTCGGACGAGGAGTCCGAGTAGGTCTTTCGATTAATTAATCAAAATGGTATTTACTCCTAGTAACACAGATTGACTATCATTTTCTCAAAAGAAACTTGGAAAATCGAAATTTTAAAAGTAAGTAAGTTATATAGAAGTATACCAACACACTTATTCGAAGAGATAAATCTGTATAAGTTTTCCAAAATCTTCTTGATTATAGCTAAAATGTTAGAAAGGTAGCCAGTACCTAGCCAGTTTTTTTATTTTTTTAGAATAGCAATATATTCCATAGCTTGTGCTGCCGGTTTGGAATTCAGCTCCAGTTGTATTAAATATAATCCATACATTTATCCAATAAATATCATGAAAAATAGATTCTTGATACTCAATGGTTTTGTAGGTACTAATAATTTTCGTTAATACGTGGTTTGAAATACTAAGAAGTCTTTAATTTGTAGCTTAAGATATTAATACATTATGTAATTAAAGAATATCGATTCTGAAAAGCAGCTTATTGAAGAAAGAATTTTGATTATGACATTTATGGCACAAATAGAATGAGAAAACAAAATCTCAGTTAGCTTTTTTAACGATTTTAAGCGACAGATTGATGATTATAAAACTGAATACATTCTAGGCACTGCAAAGATAATTTTATTTCTTAAACGAACTTAAGCCTTTCTGAATCTAAAGCGGGTAAAACTATCTCGTACAAGCTTTTCGCTCGCAGCTCTGCCCGTGTGAGCTAGACGATGTTTTCCCGTGGCAAAGGTATATTTTCTAGAGGTAAAAAGTCTTATGCTATTCTAGAGCATAATTTATATCTCTGTCCAATTTCATCTATATTTGTTCAGCCGTTTAACCGTGATTGAGTATCAAAACAATCACACACAACAACACACTTAAACGTTACTATGGCTGAGGTGAGGTGTCATTACATACATGTACGTACCTACATAATATGTATCATTCACATTACAATAGACCAGGCATTATTTTATAGGATAGTCCAAACAAAAACACATAGTTAATAGATATCGCAGTTTCAAATATAGGTACACAATATCACAAAAACTATCGCATAAAAAGTCCATAAATACTCTGACCCAGAGACAGGAGAATGTATCCATAGTTTCAATTACTCTGACGAATTACTAAACTGTCAACAACGGGCGTACCGTCAATTTAACATTCAGTCAATATTAAACTACCTCCAACATGGTCTCGCACCATCCACGTACATAAAATTGCAAAAAACCGCCACAATTGTAAGAATGTTTATGGATGCCCCCGAAGAAACAATAAATTTTTCACCCACTAACGAATTAAGTAAATCCATAAAACTTTGATTATTTAAAAAACCTTTAACGCACAGTCCCACATAAGCGGAACATACTATGTATTTTATAAGTGAGAAACGCAAAAATAATAATAATATTCAATTTTTAATTGGTACATTACATACTATTCTATCGGCCAAGTTTGTCAGAATAAAATCTTACTGTCACTTAATAACAGTTAAATCTTTATTAATGAAGATGTATTTATCCTTATTATTGTTAATGACTTAAATCATGGTTAAATCTTTTCTAGACTTTCACAGTGGAAATCTTTCATAGTATTTATAGGTTTATAGTACCTACTAAGGCTAGTAGTTAATCAAAGAATGACACTTTTTTCTAATGATACCCTCAATTCGTACCGAAGTTTTAAATAAATACAGATCCCCAAAGGGCTTTACTGGCTTTACTGACCAACGAAATGCGGCTCCAAATTCCTTGGCCAAGTTTCGATAATCTTGCACCAGGAACCAGTCCAGTCACCGGGTTGGACAGAAGAATGACATCGTCACCTTGACACGATGGATGACCCGTAATTTGAGGTGGCAGCATTGCAGCGCCACCTTGTCACGATGGATATCCCGTAGTTCGAAGCGTAGTAGATTAGCCAGATCAGCAGCATCCATCCATAGAACATAAAAAATATATTATGAATTGGTCGTGGGCTTAGTTAGCACTTCTGATGTTAGATTTTATAGAGAAACTATGGAAATATGACTATTCTGATAAAAGCTTTAAACTGTTCAATTAACTAGGAATCCATACTAATATTATAATTGTGAAAGTGTGTTTGTTTGTTTGTTTATTTGTTTGTTTGTTTGTTTGTTTGTCCTTCTTTCGCGCCAAAACGGAGCAACGGATCGACGTGATATTTGGTATGGGGATAGTTTGGGAGCTGGAGAGTAACATAGGCTACTTATTATTCCGGAAAATTGAGTAAAAATTTTAATTTTCTATGAAAAATCGTTTAACTGTCGTACCTTCGATACAAAACTGTCATTTCTTCCATTGCCGTTTCCAAAGAGTATGTAATCACTGACGTCTGCGCGGTCAAAATCGAATACTAATCTTTTCTATAAGCTTAAAACAAAAAAATGTACTGTAACTAGCGCCAAAAACGCCCCAGTCGCGCAGAGTTATCTGACACTCACTCTACTTCACAGAGTAATTTTTATATGTAGGAAATAGAGACCAAGCTTGGGCCCCTTTATTGGTAGTGTGTATAACTAGCGCTATCTGTACCAGCCAACAGATGGCAACTTTTGGTGTATAAACACACACAAAAGATGTTGGTGACCGGGTCCACTATTATATGGTAAAACAACGTTTGCCGGGTCAGCTTGTAAAACTATAAATCTTATATTTCAATAAGGCCAGAATCAAGTAAAACACAAATAAAAATTTAAAAGCATTTTATTATTTTGATTCGTCCTCAATTTTTTACCTACCACCCGTTAGGGACATCTTTTAGCTGATAAGAAAAACGGGCGAAAAAAACTCACCAGCGTTATCAGAAACAACGCCATTTACAAAATAATTATGTCGTTTTTGGACAAACAACACATTTTATCGTAATTAACATTTACAACCACATTACTTTTCATGATAAAAGATTTAACAACATTGAGGAATAACATCAAGCATTTGCTATAAACTGTTACTTCATATTATTTCCGTACTCACATCATTTATACAAAACCACTAAGGACAACATTAATTTAATATTATCAAGTAATAGACAAGTATATCCCTTTAACAAAAGAATAACTTCAGCAACATCTACCAGACAATACATTAGCATTGGATAGCAAAGAAAAACAGTAACAGAGAAATATAAAATTACAGGAGGGTATACTTAACTCAACAGTGCTGACGACTCGAACCATAGATGTATTATTCCTGTAGATGGATCACAAAAATAAGCTATAACTCACCCATCCTTTACCCCTTCTAACACTATCAAATTGTCATAAGATAGAAAGAGACATACATGTTAATCTGTTGCGTCGTAATTAGTGAATGTCTCCATTTTGACTATGCAATGCTAGATGACATTAGATGATGATGATGCGATGATAGTGCTGTGGTTTTTTTTATTACAAGTTATCGATATAACATTTAAAAATAAGTTAAATGCAATGCGATACATAAAATTACAATGCATATGTATATATCGCAGGCGTATTGTATATTTCACCGTATTACATAGCAACTAGCTGTATTGGAAAACAGCACCGCATTGTAATGCGACGGATTCAAGATACGCCGTATTCAATACGGCTGATCGAAACTACGCCGCATTGAATAGAGCGCTTCGCGCTTTTCAATGCGGCTAGAGACTTAATGTAATTGGGCGGTTCATAATCCGCTTTTCTGACAGTTTTTAGTACTAATCGTGTCAAGTGCTCACGGCCTTAGAATTTTGTTTATGCTATGAAACTTCTGCATAGGTCGAAATATGGCAAAAATATCTTCCCTCCAGACAAAAGCGCACGCTCAGCTGATCGATCTAGTGTGGCCTGTGAGGCAGTTTTTTTTTATAATTTTACGTATGCTATGCTCCAAAGAGAAACTTGTTCAGTTTCTTGGTCTATGCAAGCCCTTTAATTTTGAATCAGTGCCAAATATGAAGTAAGTACTATAATTATACTTGAGGAGATAGATGACTCATTGGTACGCGCATTCTGCATCCGGTGGTTGATGTTAAGCAACATTCGTTGCGGTTGGACATCTGAATGGTGACCCAAAACTTTATAGTCTCGGTCTCCTCTGTGCTTCGGAAAGCACGTTAAGCCGTTGGTCCCGGTTGCATTAGCAGTCGTTGGCACCCTCACCCACCAATCCGCATTGGCTTCGCGTGGTGGGTTATGGCACTTATGGCCCGTTCTACCTGTGGTGTTTTCATGCACAGGGGAGGCCTATAGCCCAGCAGTGAGGACATTAATATGATAATGATTATAATTATACTATTTATACTAGGAGGTATAGTCGTAAAACTGAACGAGATTTCTAATAAATTTATTAAATTAAATAATCTGCTGAATGATATCAAGTAAAAAATACAGATTTCACGCTAATTTTTATACTCTTAAACAATTTGCTTTAATAAGTGCATCGAGCATATTCTTGTTTTTTGCGAAGGTCTCCAATCGTCGCCTTTTCTTACGTTTCTTATTCACGTTTCCTTTACATCGACGGCGGCGCGGCGGTGGGAAATCTGTTTAAAATTGAGAAAAAATAAGTTTAAGTACAAAATTGTTAACACTACAATTTTTTATCGATATTACATAATAAAATCGTACTACAACACTATCAGGTTGGTCAAATGTCAAAAAATCCCAATTGGATTTAAATTATATATTTTTAGCCTAAAAACACCCGATTTTCTTCAACCAAGTCAATGTTATACTGTGAATACACGTACAGCAATTTAGTTTTTGCAAATACGGACCAGTAAGCTATAAAAATGTGTTCGCAAAAACACAAAACAATGAGTGTGACTTACCTCTGAAATGATATGTGTTCATTATTCTCTTTCAAAACACTCACTCTGCTTGAATAACCGGGAACATTACAGGCCATTCTTAACAAACAACAGATTTACCGCACCACACCATCAAATCTTTCTATATTTTACTACAAAAAAAGATTTTCTTTCTGAAGCATTTGTAACCAGCTGGTTAACAAACAAATATGACGTTGACTTTTAAGTGGCGCGCGGCTCATTAAGACGCACACGTTGGGCTATTGTTATCTCTTTTTAACACACGAAATGTCGCCGTTTGAGAGACGAGAGTCGATTATAGAAGGAATCGTTCAAATTTTTATGCTCCATCTACAGGAATAATACATCTATGACTCGAACCACAAGACTGTTCGTTTTACCGCCAAGCTAGCTTTTATATCTTTATTGACAATTCCTTAAAACATTAACAAGGATGATACTTTTATTAAACCAGTGTTCAAAACCTTTTGAAACTTATGAGAATGATTTATCACTATCTATTATCAAGAAACACATCGTAAATTGTAAGAAATATCAGTTTTAAATTCTCATCTTGTTTGGAAACAAGTAATGTTACAGTCCGACATCAATATTCTTAACATTTATCAACCTTTAAATATTTATCATAGCCAAATGATTTCAAAACCACTCGAAAATAGCTAACATATTATTTTATTAATAACAAACAATAATGATAAGATAAATTCTTCAAAAATAGCAATATTAGTAACAGTCTATCAGTTTTAATTCCACTTCCTGTTCTTAAGAAGGAACGTTTAGTTAAGCGGATATACATTTACCAACTTATTGATTTTATCACAGCCAAATGCTGTAAAAATCTGTCCAAAATACTAAAATTTGTATTTGATAACTAATCAAATATTATCATATGGCAATTCACTCAAAAATGTCAATATTATAACTTGACTTATTCCCTAAAGTAACACGTGCATCAGGAAAGTGTCCTCAACATTGGTGAAAAACCAAGGGACGCCATGCGTCACGTGTCATAGCGTGTGCGCATCACTTCACGAGCAAAAATTTTCTTATAAAGATATGGGAATCCTTATGAAGACCACATGTAGGTGAAATACATAAACTAAAAAGAAGAGGCGGCGCTCTGCAACAAACAAAAGAGCACCATATAACATTTGGAGTCGACTTTGAGAAGCTCGGACCAAAGCAGCAGCAAAACATGATAAAAAATCTTACCTGCCGCCTCTTGTTTCTTACAATAAATACATATCGGCTCTAAGCCGTGTCGAAGAACACCGTCAGGTTATTAAAAACATTTCCATAGCTTTTAAAGCTAAAAAGATATTCTCGCGTCTTGCACTTCGGAGCGAAAAAAGTGAAAAGTCACGCTAGTATGACCATTGACAACATAGAGCGAAACCAAAGACTATATTGCTAAATTCTAGAAAATTCTTCTACCATAACTGGATTGATTTTATTATTTTCAGACGAATTAAGATATTTTATTAAATACTGAAGACATTCTGTAAATAAACTTCTATGATTCTAAACTTATCAGGATTTTGAATAAATATAAAAATGAAAACTATCAAAGTGTGGCTGCAGGAGTATTCCACCGCTCCGGGGAGCGTATCAACACTACAAACTGAAAGGAAGAACACCGTCAGCCTGTCATTGAAACGTCAACGTCATTTGTCACCTGTCAAAATCACGTCGTTTTTCAGGTTATAACAAACTATTGAAAACAATGAAACTAATGTTTAAAATATGCACAAAAGCTGAGAAATGTCATTGTAAAATGAACGGCGAGACTAATCTACACGCATGTTACATAATGGTGAGTGACTAACTCCGAAAAGTGTTGCAAGACAAGGTCATAAACCAATACGTTTGGCGATGTTGTGTTCTATGATCGTTTCTTGGCTTCGCTGGTGATAATTTCAGCACACGACCTGCGTCGAGTCCTACGAACAGACCATAAGACACAACATCCCTCTGGTATAATGATAAAAACACCACAGTTGCGAAATATACACGCAACATACCCCCCTCACAAGAGCGAAGACGGGCGTGTGAAACAAAGGCCTATTCGCTAAACAAGACCAACAGTTGACAATGTACAACCACAACTAAACAACAACAGCAACAACAACTTACATGCTAATAAAATAACTCAAATGAGCAACAGATCACCAAAGACGTCTCAATGGAATCCTACTCTTAATTTTTTTTAAACTATGTTACTAAGGAATAATAAACTATTATTTCTACAAAGTGTTTTTATTTCTATCTATCCTGCTTACGAATAAGGGATGACACCTTAAAAATATTTCTTTAGCGTTAAGTATACTTCCTAACTTCTTAAAGTGTGTTGAAACACATTCTATTCTATGAGTGTACATAACAGTGTACTTATTTATAACAACACGATGCTAATAAACATCATTATACCCCTTAAGGAGTGTTGAATTTAAATTCTCTTTTACTTAGTGTTTTTTTTTTTAACAACACTGTTTTAGAATACATAACGTGAGTCACGTTCATAACCCTTTATGGGTGTTGAAAAAGTTTATATCCTACCTCCCTATACAAAGAAAACAAGTGTGGAGTGGAATACAGGCCGAGAACAAGTTGACTTGTATCTACCTATCATAATAAAACTTTAATTACCAAAATAACTACGCAGCGCATAAATTTTGAAATACACACACACATACTTTCATATTCTCATCCAAACTTAAAATAACATTCCATCTCTTTCAAAAGTCTCTAACACCCCCTCTCATTCCAGTCACCATGTTCTCGTCCCCCACTTCACTGCACCGCTTATTTCTTTACTTAGCCTACCTACCTATATCTGCTTACCTATACCTAACTTCTTAATTAAGGGCTGACATGTATGATGTCTTTAATGTGGGTTAAACCTAACTTTTTGCCATTAAGGGCGCGTAAGCGATAGACAAGAGGACTAACTCTTTCTTCCACCACGCATTTAATATTTCTAGGGGCTAGTTTACTAGCAAAGTCTTCACTTGCTTTAGATAAAACATAGTCCCTTTTCCAGACTATTTGACCTACCTTTAGACCAAAATCTCTTTTTCTCTTATCATAAATTCTTTTACCTTTTTCATAGGCTATTCTTAATTTTTCTTTTACCTTAATAAAAATTGTTTGCAGCTCCTTAAGAGAGTCTGCATATTCATGCTTCAACTATCAACTTCTTGCGTTAGCACGCTGCCTATTCCCTTATCACTAGCATCACATTGGATGTAAAATTCTTTACTAAAGTCTGGACAAGAAAGCACTGGTGACGTAACGAGACATTCTTTAAGCTTCTCAAAGGCTTCTTGAGCATCGCCGTTCCACTCAAACTTCTTCAGCTTTTTACTCGTTAAACGATTCAAGGGAGCTGCTACTGTCGAGAAGTTTGGGATGAAACGGCGGTACCATCCTACCATTCCTAAGAAACTTTTAACTTCTTTTGTCGACGTAGGTGTTGCCAAGTTAACTATAGCCTTCGTCTTCTCTGGGTTAGTTCTTAGACCATCTCGGTCAACTTTGTATCCGAGATAATCTAATTCACTTCTACAAAAATGGGATTTTTCTAAATTGATCGTCAATTTAGCATTTTCTAATTTCTTATATACGCGATCCAGCAGTTCCAGGTGCTGGGAAAAGTCGCCCCGGCTTACCAGAACTATATCGTCCAAGTACGTAAAAACGGATAAAGTTAAATCAGGGTTCTGAAATTCAGCAGTGAACAGTCGGTCCATTAATCTTTGTAAAGTTTGAGCCGCTGTACTTAAACCAAAACACATTCTTTTAAATTGGAACAATCCACGCCCAGGTACACTAAAGGCTGTCTTTTCTTTTGATGACTCATCAAGTTCTATCTGCCAGTACGCAGACTTTAAGTCTATGGAGGTCATATATTTGGCTCCTCGCAGACTATTAAGAATAAAATCTATGTTAGGTAATGGATAGCTATCAAACTTAGTTACAGAGTTTAATTTTCTACTGTCAAAACAGACTCTAGGTTCTCCGTTCGCCTTCTTCACGATAACTAAGGGGCTATTCCACGGTGAGTTAGAAGGTTCTATTACTCCCATCTTCAGCATGTGATCAACCTCTCTGTGTACTACCTGAAGCATTGCAGGTGAAAATTGATGACATTTCTGCCTTACAGGTGGATGGTCGCCTGTGTTGATCACATGTTGAACGAGGTCTGTCTTTTCTAAAGAGTTACTTAACGTTAATTTCTTAAATTTTTCTATCCTTAAGTTAAGCTGTGATAACTGTTTAGTATTTAAGTCTGTACTAGTCTGAAGAGTACCTGATTCTACAAAATTCTGATTAGTTAAACTATTTACTTCAATTAATTTTAAAATTTCTGTTCCAATGTTAAAGGTTTTCCAAAATTCTATACCAAATATAATAGGTGTTTTAACTTCTTCAATTACTAAAAATGTAATTCTATGGGTTAAATTTTTGTACTCCACGAGCAATCGGGTATAACCAACGGCTGTGCTTCGCGAACCGTTCGCTGTAACAATTGTAGGTGCTGGCTCATAGGTGTCGAGCATAGCCCCATGTACAGCTAAGGTACGGAAAGCAAAGCCGCTGATCACACTACACATTGCGCCAGAGTCCAAAAGACCCTTACATTCTCTACCGAGGATTGACACAGTCAAGTATGGTCTGGTATCACCGGGCATTGGGTTGAAATACACTTCGTTTATGTTCGGTGTATTTGGCGCCTCTGGCTCCGCCTGAACATGCTTGACTCTGTCTTTCCTGGTTTCTGAAATTTTAATTTTCTCTTTCTGTTTTCTAAAATTTCTATTTAATTTCTTATCCGGACCGCTGCTCTGGCTCTG
The DNA here is from genome assembly GCA_949710035.1 of Crambus lathoniellus. Taxonomy (NCBI): domain Eukaryota; kingdom Metazoa; phylum Arthropoda; class Insecta; order Lepidoptera; family Crambidae; genus Crambus; species Crambus lathoniellus. The sequence goes on along the minus strand of OX453307.1, from coordinate 1,876,943 downwards.
GGCTAGGTTTCTCCGGGTCCTGAGGCTTCCTTGCAGTTTAAATTCGGGCGTGCTCCACAGGAGTCGCACTGAGGTCGCGTCACCCCTACCTTCCCACAGCCATAGCAGTGTATTGTTCCATTAAATTTGCAATTCTGTTCACTATGACCTTTTCTATGGCATTTCTTACATGTTAAAATATTATTGCTAACTTCTGAGACTAGTTTCTTATTGGTAGCAAAATAATTTTTTGTTTTGTAGCACAAGTCCGGATGTAGCGAGCTCGACGCGGAAGTTGAAGGGTTAACATGAGCAGAACATTCAGCCTTCAGGTCCTCCAGGAGCTTGCATCGCGCGCGAAGCTCTGCTACACTCGCAAAAGTGTCACAAAATACTTTTGATTTATAATAAGGAGCAAGGTTATCTTTCATGATACCTACTTGTTCTATTTCTGGTAACGGATTATCAAGCCGTTTAAAATAAGTTCTCATTATGTAAATGTAAGAGACAACACTCTCTGACGGGTGTTGAGTTCTATTATAAATTTCTTTAAGTGTCTTTCTGTGGTACGAGGAAGGCAAAAACTCTTCCTTGAGGAGCTCTACAAACTCATCCCAATCACTACATTCTCTACCGTAGAAACGGTACCATTCTAGGGCTTCGCCCTCTAACAGTTGCGAGACACCTCGGAATAATTCCTTAATTGTTACGTTCTTGGCCAGCCTAAGTTCATCTAACCGTTCTAAGAAAGCGTGCAAGGTTAACTTGCTGTCCCTACCCGAAAACCTAACATTCCATTTTGAGACATTTCTGGTTGGGTCGATGGTGATCTGCAGCTCACCTGACTGGATAGCTGCTGTTGCTGCTGCTGTGTGACCAGCCAGGACCTCAGCGACCGTAGGCTGGGGGCTCGGCCCATCACTACCGGGCGCGCTGACAACATCGGTGAAAAAGACTCCCATTTCCCCTGAAATATCGACATTTAAAGTTTTAAATGCATTCTCACACTGTTTAATTAACAGGGATATTCTTTCTAAAACATCGTCGTCCTCAGATTTAAGACGAGACAATCTAAGTTTGACATGTATTAATCTGGAAACAATTCTGTCACGACAAGTGGGGGTCAGTGGCTCAGCAGTTGCCAGCTGTACAATGTCACTGATTTTGTTCTCACAAATTACCAATTCTGATTCTAAATTCAATTCTGCAGGATCTATAGTCACTGCTAGACGACCAGTTCTTGTTAATGAGGAGAGTTTAGCTCTCATCTCATCAACCTTTCTTAAATTCTTATAACCTCTTACTAAGAGTTCATATTTTAACTCATCACTTTGTAAGTGATAGAAATTCATTTTAATAGAAGCCATTTCTAACAATGAAAAATTCTAACAACAAAAGAAAAACAAATACGAGTGAACACTAACCTCAATAATCGAGATACCAAATGATGAACAACAACGAACGAAGTCACCTTCCAATGATGCGCTCAATCACCGGGCCCCACGTTGGGCGCCAGTTTATGTTACAACCCAGGGACGGCCGTGGTGTTTATGCACTCGCAGTCCCCGAGGTGCATTCTACTCAGCAGCTTAGATAGGCATGAGACTCGGGAGAGGCTCGTGGGTTGTACCTTGGATGGCTGTTACACTCGGAAAGAACAAATTGGGATTGGGTCACTGACTCTACGTTCTAAATTCTTATTTCTAAGGGCGCCACCAACACAGGAGTGTTGGGAAAATTAAACAAGAAGATAGGTTTCTATTACAAACAGTATAATCTTAAAAGTTTTGAAACAACTAATTCTTTAAAATATTGTAGATACAAAATATAAGTATTAAATGTTCTAGGCTACATTACATGTGTAGTATGTTCTGGTCATGACCTAGAATCAGGAATAAGTGGAAGCGTCCTTCCATGTAGCTTTTCTTTATGGAAAAGTATAAAAATACAAACGTTAAAACTTAAATTAAACTAAATTCTATATGAATTCTTAGCTCAGAAAAATGTGCTGACAGTCCGGCATGATGACACAAGTTTGAGGTTAAAATCACAAAAAAACGTACGGAGTTTGTGTTGCTTATCCTTAATCAGCCCTCCAAGGTGTTAATGGGTGTGCTTCCCTCGCGTGCATCAGGAAAGTGTCCTCAACATTGGTGAAAAACCAAGGGACGCCATGCGTCACGTGTCATAGCGTGTGCGCATCACTTCACGAGCAAAAATTTTCTAATAAAGATATGGGAATCCTTATGAAGACCACATGTAGGTGAAATACATAAACTAAAAAGAAGAGGCGGCGCTCTGCAACAAACAAAAGAGCACCATATAACATTTGGAGTCGACTTTGAGAAGCTCGGACCAAAGCAGCAGCAAAACATGATAAAAAATCTTACCTGCCGCCTCTTGTTTCTTACAATAAATACATATCGGCTCTAAGCCGTGTCGAAGAACACCGTCAGGTTATTAAAAACATTTCCATAGCTTTTAAAGCTAAAAAGATATTCTCGCGTCTTGCACTTCGGAGCGAAAAAAGTGAAAAGTCACGCTAGTATGACCATTGACAACATAGAGCGAAACCAAAGACTATATTGCTAAATTCTAGAAAATTCTTCTACCATAACTGGATTGATTTTATTATTTTCAGACGAATTAAGATATTTTATTAAATACTGAAGACATTCTGTAAATAAACTTCTATGATTCTAAACTTATCAGGATTTTGAATAAATATAAAAATGAAAACTATCAAAGTGTGGCTGCAGGAGTATTCCACCGCTCCGGGGAGCGTATCAACACTACAAACTGAAAGGAAGAACACCGTCAGCCTGTCATTGAAACGTCAACGTCATTTGTCACCTGTCAAAATCACGTCGTTTTTCAGGTTATAACAAACTATTGAAAACAATGAAACTAATGTTTAAAATATGCACAAAAGCTGAGAAATGTCATTGTAAAATGAACGGCGAGACTAATCTACACGCATGTTACATAATGGTGAGTGACTAACTCCGAAAAGTGTTGCAAGACAAGGTCATAAACCAATACGTTTGGCGATGTTGTGTTCTATGATCGCTTCTTGGCTTCGCTGGTGATAATTTCAGCACACGACCTGCGTCGAGTCCTACGAACAGACCATAAGACACAACATCCCTCTGGTATAATGATAAAAACACCACAGTTGCGAAATATACACGCAACATACCCCCCTCACAAGAGCGAAGACGGGCGTGTGAAACAAAGGCCTATTCGCTAAACAAGACCAACAGTTGACAATGTACAACCACAACTAAACAACAACAGCAACAACAACTTACATGCTAATAAAATAACTCAAATGAGCAACAGATCACCAAAGACGTCTCAATGGAATCCTACTCTTAATTTTTTTTAAACTATGTTACTAAGGAATAATAAACTATTATTTCTACAAAGTGTTTTTATTTCTATCTATCCTGCTTACGAATAAGGGATGACACCTTAAAAATATTTCTTTAGCGTTAAGTATACTTCCTAACTTCTTAAAGTGTGTTGAAACACATTCTATTCTATGAGTGTACATAACAGTGTACTTATTTATAACAACACGATGCTAATAAACATCATTATACCCCTTAAGGAGTGTTGAATTTAAATTCTCTTTTACTTAGTGTTTTTTTTTTTTTAACAACACTGTTTTAGAATACATAACGTGAGTCACGTTCATAACCCTTTATGGGTGTTGAAAAAGTTTATATCCTACCTCCCTATACAAAGAAAACAAGTGTGGAGTGGAATACAGGCCGAGAACAAGTTGACTTGTATCTACCTATCATAATAAAACTTTAATTACCAAAATAACTACGCAGCGCATAAATTTTGAAATACACACACACATACTTTCATATTCTCATCCAAACTTAAAATAACATTCCATCTCTTTCAAAAGTCTCTAACACCCCCTCTCATTCCAGTCACCATGTTCTCGTCCCCCACTTCACTGCACCGCTTATTTCTTTACTTAGCCTACCTACCTATATCTGCTTACCTATACCTAACTTCTTAATTAAGGGCTGACATGTATGATGTCTTTAATGTGGGTTAAACCTAACTTTTTGCCATTAAGGGCGCGTAAGCGATAGACAAGAGGACTAACTCTTTCTTCCACCACGCATTTAATATTTCTAGGGGCTAGTTTACTAGCAAAGTCTTCACTTGCTTTAGATAAAACATAGTCCCTTTTCCAGACTATTTGACCTACCTTTAGACCAAAATCTCTTTTTCTCTTATCATAAATTCTTTTACCTTTTTCATAGGCTATTCTTAATTTTTCTTTTACCTTAATAAAAATTGTTTGCAGCTCCTTAAGAGAGTCTGCATATTCATGCTTCAACTATCAACTTCTTGCGTTAGCACGCTGCCTATTCCCTTATCACTAGCATCACATTGGATGTAAAATTCTTTACTAAAGTCTGGACAAGAAAGCACTGGTGACGTAACGAGACATTCTTTAAGCTTCTCAAAGGCTTCTTGAGCATCGCCGTTCCACTCAAACTTCTTCAGCTTTTTACTCGTTAAACGATTCAAGGGAGCTGCTACTGTCGAGAAGTTTGGGATGAAACGGCGGTACCATCCTACCATTCCTAAGAAACTTTTAACTTCTTTTGTCGACGTAGGTGTTGCCAAGTTAACTATAGCCTTCGTCTTCTCTGGGTTAGTTCTTAGACCATCTCGGTCAACTTTGTATCCGAGATAATCTAATTCACTTCTACAAAAATGGGATTTTTCTAAATTGATCGTCAATTTAGCATTTTCTAATTTCTTATATACGCGATCCAGCAGTTCCAGGTGCTGGGAAAAGTCGCCCCGGCTTACCAGAACTATATCGTCCAAGTACGTAAAAACGGATAAAGTTAAATCAGGGTTCTGAAATTCAGCAGTGAACAGTCGGTCCATTAATCTTTGTAAAGTTTGAGCCGCTGTACTTAAACCAAAACACATTCTTTTAAATTGGAACAATCCACGCCCAGGTACACTAAAGGCTGTCTTTTCTTTTGATGACTCATCAAGTTCTATCTGCCAGTACGCAGACTTTAAGTCTATGGAGGTCATATATTTGGCTCCTCGCAGACTATTAAGAATAAAATCTATGTTAGGTAATGGATAGCTATCAAACTTAGTTACAGAGTTTAATTTTCTACTGTCAAAACAGACTCTAAGTTCTCCGTTCGCCTTCTTCACGATAACTAAGGGGCTATTCCACGGTGAGTTAGAAGGTTCTATTACTCCCATCTTCAGCATGTGATCAACCTCTCTGTGTACTACCTGAAGCATTGCAGGTGAAAATTGATGACATTTCTGCCTTACAGGTGGATGGTCGCCTGTGTTGATCACATGTTGAACGAGGTCTGTCTTTTCTAAAGAGTTACTTAACGTTAATTTCTTAAATTTTTCTATCCTTAAGTTAAGCTGTGATAACTGTTTAGTATTTAAGTCTGTACTAGTCTGAAGAGTACCTGATTCTACAAAATTCTGATTAGTTAAACTATTTACTTCAATTAATTTTAAAATTTCTGTTCCAATGTTAAAGGTTTTCCAAAATTCTATACCAAATATAATAGGTGTTTTAACTTCTTCAATTACTAAAAATGTAATTCTATGGGTTAAATTTTTGTACTCCACGAGCAATCGGGTATAACCAACGGCTGTGCTTCGCGAACCGTTCGCTGTAACAATTGTAGGTGCTGGCTCATAGGTGTCGAGCATAGCCCCATGTACAGCTAAGGTACGGAAAGCAAAGCCGCTGATCACACTACACATTGCGCCAGAGTCCAAAAGACCCTTACATTCTCTACCGAGGATTGACACAGTCAAGTATGGTCTGGTATCACCGGGCATTGGGTTGAAATACACTTCGTTTATGTTCGGTGTATTTGGCGCCTCTGGCTCCGCCTGAACATGCTTGACTCTGTCTTTCCTGGTTTCTGAAATTTTAATTTTCTCTTTCTGTTTTCTAAAATTTCTATTTAATTTCTTATCCGGACCGCTGCTCTGGCTCTGGGCTAGGTTTCTCCGGGTCGTGAGGCTTCCTTGCAGTTTAAATTCGGGCGTGCTCCACAGGAGTCGCACTGAGGTCGCGTCACCCCTACCTTCCCACAGCCATAGCAGTGTATTGTTCCATTAAATTTGCAATTCTGTTCACTATGACCTTTTCTATGGCATTTCTTACATGTTAAAATATTATTGCTAACTTCTGAGACTAGTTTCTTATTGGTAGCAAAATAATTTTTTGTTTTGTAGCACAAGTCCGGATGTAGCGAGCTCGACGCGGAAGTTGAAGGGTTAACATGAGCAGAACATTCAGCCTTCAGGTCCTCCAGGAGCTTGCATCGCGCGCGAAGCTCTGCTACACTCGCAAAAGTGTCACAAAATACTTTTGATTTATAATAAGGAGCAAGGTTATCTTTCATGATACCTACTTGTTCTATTTCTGGTAACGGATTATCAAGCCGTTTAAAATAAGTTCTCATTATGTAAATGTAAGAGACAACACTCTCTGACGGGTGTTGAGTTCTATTATAAATTTCTTTAAGTGTCTTTCTGTGGTACGAGGAAGGCAAAAACTCTTCCTTGAGGAGCTCTACAAACTCATCCCAATCACTACATTCTCTACCGTAGAAACGGTACCATTCTAGGGCTTCGCCCTCTAACAGTTGCGAGACACCTCGGAATAATTCCTTAATTGTTACGTTCTTGGCCAGCCTAAGTTCATCTAACCGTTCTAAGAAAGCGTGCAAGGTTAACTTGCTGTCCCTACCCGAAAACCTAACATTCCATTTTGAGACATTTCTGGTTGGGTCGATGGTGATCTGCAGCTCACCTGACTGGATAGCTGCTGTTGCTGCTGCTGTGTGACCAGCCAGGACCTCAGCGACCGTAGGCTGGGGGCTCGGCCCATCACTACCGGGCGCGCTGACAACATCGGTGAAAAAGACTCCCATTTCCCCTGAAATATCGACATTTAAAGTTTTAAATGCATTCTCACACTGTTTAATTAACAGGGATATTCTTTCTAAAACATCGTCGTCCTCAGATTTAAGACGAGACAATCTAAGTTTGACATGTATTAATCTGGAAACAATTCTGTCACGACAAGTGGGGGTCAGTGGCTCAGCAGTTGCCAGCTGTACAATGTCACTGATTTTGTTCTCACAAATTACCAATTCTGATTCTAAATTCAATTCTGCAGGATCTATAGTCACTGCTAGACGACCAGTTCTTGTTAATGAGGAGAGTTTAGCTCTCATCTCATCAACCTTTCTTAAATTCTTATAACCTCTTACTAAGAGTTCATATTTTAACTCATCACTTTGTAAGTGATAGAAATTCATTTTAATAGAAGCCATTTCTAACAATGAAAAATTCTAACAACAAAAGAAAAACAAATACGAGTGAACACTAACCTCAATAATCGAGATACCAAATGATGAACAACAACGAACGAAGTCACCTTCCAATGATGCGCTCAATCACCGGGCCCCACGTTGGGCGCCAGTTTATGTTACAACCCAGGGACGGCCGTGGTGTTTATGCACTCGCAGTCCCCGAGGTGCATTCTACTCAGCAGCTTAGATAGGCATGAGACTCGGGAGAGGCTCGTGGGTTGTACCTTGGATGGCTGTTACACTCGGAAAGAACAAATTGGGATTGGGTCACTGACTCTACGTTCTAAATTCTTATTTCTAAGGGCGCCACCAACACAGGAGTGTTGGGAAAATTAAACAAGAAGATAGGTTTCTATTACAAACAGTATAATCTTAAAAGTTTTGAAACAACTAATTCTTTAAAATATTGTAGATACAAAATATAAGTATTAAATGTTCTAGGCTACATTACATGTGTAGTATGTTCTGGTCATGACCTAGAATCAGGAATAAGTGGAAGCGTCCTTCCATGTAGCTTTTCTTTATGGAAAAGTATAAAAATACAAACGTTAAAACTTAAATTAAACTAAATTCTATATGAATTCTTAGCTCAGAAAAATGTGCTGACAGTCCGGCATGATGACACAAGTTTGAGGTTAAAATCACAAAAAAACGTACGGAGTTTGTGTTGCTTATCCTTAATCAGCCCTCCAAGGTGTTAATGGGTGTGCTTCCCTCGCGTGCATCAGGAAAGTGTCCTCAACATTGGTGAAAAACCAAGGGACGCCATGCGTCACGTGTCATAGCGTGTGCGCATCACTTCACGAGCAAAAATTTTCTAATAAAGATATGGGAATCCTTATGAAGACCACATGTAGGTGAAATACATAAACTAAAAAGAAGAGGCGGCGCTCTGCAACAAACAAAAGAGCACCATATAACATTTGGAGTCGACTTTGAGAAGCTCGGACCAAAGCAGCAGCAAAACATGATAAAAAATCTTACCTGCCGCCTCTTGTTTCTTACAATAAATACATATCGGCTCTAAGCCGTGTCGAAGAACACCGTCAGGTTATTAAAAACATTTCCATAGCTTTTAAAGCTAAAAAGATATTCTCGCGTCTTGCACTTCGGAGCGAAAAAAGTGAAAAGTCACGCTAGTATGACCATTGACAACATAGAGCGAAACCAAAGACTATATTGCTAAATTCTAGAAAATTCTTCTACCATAACTGGATTGATTTTATTATTTTCAGACGAATTAAGATATTTTATTAAATACTGAAGACATTCTGTAAATAAACTTCTATGATTCTAAACTTATCAGGATTTTGAATAAATATAAAAATGAAAACTATCAAAGTGTGGCTGCAGGAGTATTCCACCGCTCCGGGGAGCGTATCAACACTACAAACTGAAAGGAAGAACACCGTCAGCCTGTCATTGAAACGTCAACGTCATTTGTCACCTGTCAAAATCACGTCGTTTTTCAGGTTATAACAAACTATTGAAAACAATGAAACTAATGTTTAAAATATGCACAAAAGCTGAGAAATGTCATTGTAAAATGAACGGCGAGACTAATCTACACGCATGTTACATATGGTGAGTGACTAACTCCGAAAAGTGTTGCAAGACAAGGTCATAAACCAATACGTTTGGCGGTTGTGTTCTATGATCGCTTCTTGGCTTCGCTGGTGATAATTTCAGCACACGACCTGCGTCGAGTCCTACGAACAGACCATAAGACACAACATCCCTCTGGTATAATGATAAAAACACCACAGTTGCGAAATATACACGCAACAAGGTACGGTAACAAGGCTGACTATGATTTATTTACGTCTGCGAGCTAGAACAGTGATAATTATATTGTCAAGAACGTACTGAAAGCGCAATATATGATAATTCTAGAATCTAGCAGAATCTTTCTGGTCATAAAATCATTCTTCTAAACCACACAACGTAGATCCATCTGTCTGGAATGTCTGGTGAATCTATTTGTAATGCGTTTGCTGAACACTTTCAAACGAACTTCCAGAAACAAAACGCAACCTGCATAATCTCCTGTACTCCCGTTGTCCCCATGATTTTTGTCCCCATGATGGGGACAACGGGAATTGAATAAATTTATTAAAATTTGTTCCGTTGTCCCCATGATGGGGACTTATGGGGACAACCGAACATGCAATTTGCAACAGAGTTAAAACAATGGGATTATAGGCTGGAATAACATAATATAGAATACTTTTTTTTCCGATAGGAACCGCGTGGTACTACTGGTAATAACATCGAAAATTATCCTATTACCCGCCGCGCCCAGTCCGTGCACTTGTCTCCCCTGGTGTCTACCCCAGTAGAGACACGTCCACTATTTTGTGGACTTGTCTCCACCGACCGGGGGAGACAAGTACACTTCAGAAAAATATTATTATTTTATCCACTTGTCTCCACCGACCAGGGGAGACAAGTACACTTTAGATTTTTTTAATTGTTATATCCACTTGTCGCCACTATTAGATCGAAATAAATAAATACAAAGAAAGAAAAGAAATAAAATAACTCTGCGCATGGCTGGGGTGTTTTTGGCGCTAGTTTCAGTGCTTTTTACCAAACTGCGACAGAAGGAGCGAGAGTAGGTAATGTAGGTATGTATGTATGTAGATTTCTATGTTCCTTGATATAGGTAGCCTAAACGGTGAAGAATTTTGACGTATTAAAATAATTAAAAAAAGATTAGTCTCGAGCGTCGCACGACAGTAGGTAAGTACTCGGCTGAGTTGACATTTCAGTTTTTTTGTGAAACAAACCATAACTTTTGTTAAGTACACAAAAAAAACTCGAAATTTAAGGCGATCGTTTCGCGGCGCTTCGCAATCGCCTTTTTCTAACCTATCACGTGTTCTACAGGACTTCCGAGGCAAAATCGCTCATACTTGGCATCTCAATATAACCTAAAATACGACATTTTGCAATCTCATATCTCACAAACTAGTTAGGTATCTCCGCGCTCTGAGAATGGTCTCATTGGAATGGAGAGATCAAAATCTACAATATCCTTATAAAGAATCCACAAAAAGCCTGCGGCGAGATACTAATACCAACCCGTTGTCAGTCAATCGGTAACGCAAGAGTTTTATATCTATTGATATTTGAAGTCTAATAAACTTACTTCTGATATTGTTATGGTTGTACTGAAACCAACCAACCACTTAGTTCTTTTAGCGGATGCACATTTCCAATACGATGTATTGTTTTTATAAATTTTCTTGCGAGTATATTGATACCCACCGCAAAGTAAAATTAGCCCACCTTTTCTTGTTATGAATTCCACGTCACTCATATTTTGTGATCATATTATTATAGAAATAAAGTAACTAATAATGTACCTTATAGGAAATTGTGATGTATCATGTAGGTATGGCGTGGCACGTACAGTGCGACAAGCTTTTCTGTTCCGTTGATATTCTATGGAACTAAAACAGTTTTCATACGACAGTCCATTTTGACAGCTAATTTCGTATTGCAAGTGGCTCCTCTGTCACGGCTGACACCGGAACAGACAGGAGTGTGGGACTAGAGTGCTCGTCAGATAAGTCTGCGCGCGGTCAAAATCGAATACTAATCTTTTTCATAACCTTAGAACAAAATAAACACTGAAACTAGCGCCAAAAACGCTCCAGCCATGGGCACAGTTATTTTATTTCTGTTCTTTCTTTCTATTTATTTATTTCGATCTAATAGTGGCGACAAGTGGATATAACAATAAAAAAATTCTAAAGTGTACTTGTCTCCACCGACCGGGGGAGACAAGTGGATAAAAAAAAATTATTTTTCTGAAGTGTACTTGTCTCCCCCGGTCGGTGGAGACAAGTCGACAAAAAAGTGGACGTGTCTCTACTGGGGTAGACACCGGGGGAGACAAGTGCACGGACTGGCCGCGCAGCCGCCTGGCCACGGGACAGCGCGGCGGCGGCGGCGGCGGCGACGAGCGCGAATTAGGCATTAATTGGGTGCGTTTCATTGACTTATTTGATTAGACGTCTGGCGCGAGCGCGCAATGATTGCGCAATTCGATGGTCGCTGCGTGTGATACGTTCTGGCCCGGCCACGGCGTCAAATAAGGCTGTGGTTGTGTCAGTATACGGTACGGATAAGTACCTGGTAGTACTTCGATGGAAAAAAAGAGTACCACAGTATTTCATCAGTTAAAACACATTTTTGGTGGCCGGGCTGCAACGCATACGACCCAGCCCGGCCACGCTTCTATCGAAATAAATAGATAACTTTACGATGCAATTTTGGTACAGGGTAATGGTACGTATTCTGTACCAACGAGAATGTGTCCGTTTCCCCTTTAAAATGGAAATTAAAACAATATATATTGGCATTGAAATTTCTGAAATAAAACGCCTAATATTGTTGATTGAGCAATATACGTAACTCGACGTCTTGTGTATATATTTTTTTTGTAGGCGCAATGGCTCATATGATTTAAACTAGGCTCAGTTAAAATTTGATAAAAATTGATAATTATACATCTATCTTTTCCCATTGGTTTTTTCCACTTACATTTTGTTTAGTGTAAATAGTTTCTAAGACCCCAAAATATTTTAAAAGCTTAGCAGTCAGGGCTGCCTCAATACAAAAAGGTTTTCGTAAAGAAGAGTAAATATATTTTCCTATACATTTCGGAAAGGTGATATAGATTTGAAACATTTATAGTATGGTGGTCCCTTTTAAGGGCATATTAAAATAATAAATAAAGTTTTTGAAACTGAACCGTGCGACATACCTATACCATAGGTATGAGAAAAGATCGAAGAAAATCTCGTTTCGCAGTTTGCTACAGTAGGACTCAAACCCACGACATTTCACTGTCCGAGCGAATGCTCTGACCACTGTGCTACGGAGTCGTAAGAAGACGCATCGAATTTCTCTAATACTTCTTATACGTCGATAGGTAAAAATAATAAATAGAACTCATCGCTTCATTATAACGTTATATGGGGGTAAAGTTTGACTTATTGTTTTTAGGGTTCCGTAGCAAAATGGTAAAAGGAATCCTTATGGTGCGACTCTGTCTGTCTGTCACAAACTGGTTATCTCGAGAACTACTTATGCTATCAACTTGAAATTAGATGACGTTTGCCCAACCTTTTTGGAAATAAGAGAGAAATAAAAATATTAATATTTTTTTGGAACAGGGACTGAAAAAATATTAATATAAACAAAGCTATCAAAACATCTGTGCATAATGTACAACGCCATATTGCAGAGATATTTTGAGAGCTTTGTTTGCTTAGATGATTTTGAACACTCTGACTGCTCATATAAATATGAAACAATGAGGGCCTAGATATTTTGAACACTTTGCGCGCTTACAACAATATGATGATTCGAACTGCCTAGATCAAATTGGTTTTATGTTTTTCAGATCTTTTTGACTACTCTAGACGCTTATATCAATTTGACGCTGACTGTACCATCACCTCGTACCAAAATTGCATCGTAAAGTTACCTATTTATTTCGATAGAAGCGTGGCCGGGCTGGGTCGTATGCGTTGCAGCCCGGCCACCAAAAATGTGTTATATCTGATGAAATACTGTGGTACTCTTTTTTTCCATCGAAGTACTACGAGGTACTTATCCGTACCGTATACTGACACAACCACAGCCTTATTTGGCGCCGTGGCCGGGCCAGAACGTAACACACGGTCGCTGCCGCCGCCGCGCTAATCCATACGGACGTATTAAGTATACTTTTTGGTAGACTTAATGAGCGATTTTCTACCAGCAAATTAAAAAAAAAAAGTTTATTTATTAGCTCGATAGATGTCGCTGACCAGACATGAATCCACTCACCTCTATTGTTTATTACCACACAGAGATGGGCCTACTTCTCGAAAGATACAAGTTTACAAGTTCACAAGCTTCGAAATGTAAAATGGACTTGTAAATTCTGTTTCACGAAGTAAATAACAAGTGTTTTTTACGGTAACAAAAAAGAGTGTCATTGGAATACCTAATGACATATAAATGCATTGGCTGATAAATATTTTTCATTTCTCATATTCGAAAAGTGATGTATATTTAAGGCCTAATCAGACGAAGGACTGTTGTCCCCGTGGGACAAAAAGTCCCTGTACGTCCAAAATATTTCCTCCGGGTACTTGTCGCGGACTCAACGCATATAGTGTGCGGTCATTTGTTGCCCGAAGACGTACTTCACTATCGGGCGCTCAATGCAGACTAAAGTTCGTTGTGTGCGTTGTTACGCCTATTTACGTTTGTTCTATTTTTTTCGGGGACTACCGCGAACTTTTGTCCAGTCCAGTCTCTGGGTGTCCGCCGTACTTTCGGGGACTTTTTGTCCCCGTTACTTTTAGTTCCTTGTGTGCGTTATTCGATACAATTTATAAGAGATCTATATCGATGGACAAAAAAGTACTCGGCGGACAGTCCCTCGTCTGATCAGGCCTTTAAACTGAGCAGCGGTTTCAAAACTCTGCATTGCACCCTAGGGTGTAAAAGTATTTTTTAAAATAGAACTGAATTTGGTTACAGTCTACCATAGAGTTATCTCATCGGCAATGAAAAAGTTTTCTACTGATGTTGTATGGGGTGGGGGGGCCGCAACTGTTTCAAAAATGAATTTTATAAAAATGAGAATATTTCAAAAACGGTGCGTCGAAGCTAAAAACCCCGGAGATATATAGGAGGCATCCGATGGACATATATTTTTTTTATTTTTTGTTTAATTGAACTTCAAACTTTTTAAATATAATAAAAAAAATAGAGAAGGCTATGCCCCCCGCCACCATTCTTTTATTTTTCTAGGTAGTTTTAGTTGTTTTTGTTGCTTTTCTTATTATGAAAAGCAAAGTGTATTTACTATCCATAAATTCGAAATAAAAGTAGAGTGTATTACTCGGCCGCAAAATTATTTTCACCTCGGGCGACGTATATTGAATCCCTCGCTGCGTTCAGGATTCTACTTTAGAATCCCTCACTACGCTCGGGATTCTACTATAGAATCCTTCACTCCGCTCTGGATTAAAAATAGCGCCCTTGCCGTAAATATGCTATTTTGCTCCCTTGTAATACAATCTACTATTATCTTAATGTCAATGTCACTGACATTACACTCGTAATAATAGCATAAAGTTAATATACCTTAGCGGAATAGAGAAACAAAGGGCTGAGCGAGCGGGATGTCACTAGCAACAACACTGTGAGATAAAAGGAGATGCGTGATGCAACGTAACAGAACCGTTTTTGGCTACTGTTTGACAGTTCGTCAGCACTTATCAGCACGCTGAGAATTTAGATATTTTATTTTTTTCGGATTTTACGTGCAATCTTAGATATTTTTAGCCAATATTGATATGGAAACATGGTGACTTGCTCAGTTATTGATTGTTGTACAACACAATGAAATAATCCCGCAAAATGTTCAGTTCACAGGTAAATTATTCCAAACCGACACCTCCCTTCCTAAGGTTTATTTTTGCCAATGCGCTTCGAATTTAAAGCAAGAAGTGTGATAATGCTCTTCAACAAACATTTATTTATGTAACAAGCAAATATTGATTACACATAATGCATTATTTACGAATATTTTGTGTAAAGAAATAATTTTCGTTTTACACTAGGGCTGCATCAAGTTATCGATATTTCGTGTCCACTGTCTATCACGCGGTAAAAAATTAATATGTATTAGGTACTGTAACTAAAGTAGGGCAGAGGTACCCTTTGTGGCCACTTTAAGGATTTTTTGACTTTTAAGCACTAAGTACTAAATGGTCTTAGGTATTTAAAACACATATTATATCTTAAATTATAGATAATTTATCTACCTTGAAAGGTACATTTTTCAAATTTATAAAAGTAAAATAGTTTTTTTTATATTACACACAATGTGTGAGAGGTGCCAAATGTACCGGTTTGGCCACTTACTGATGGTTAAACTTTTGTAAGTATTGCGAAAAATCAAAACCAAACCCAGGTAAAGTCAATATATTCTAAAGCGCTAGAAACCAGTCAATTGCAAAATAACAATTTAATTGTAAAAAACAAAGGTTTATAAAGTATTTCATCCAAAACAAATTTCTTAAAATTTTCATACATAACATTTTTTAAAACAGAAAATGGAATTTATTGAAAAAAATCTTATGACATAAGGAATTCTAACGGTTGTTATTATTACCTTAAAATACTTTATTTTAATTGCCTTTATCAAAAATCGCTAAAAGTTGTTTAGAAAACTTTTAGAGCAAAAAGTGGCCAAAACCGGTACAGTGGCCAAAACCGGTACGCCTGCCCTACCTGTAAGACGTTTAGATATGAATTACCTGGGAATGTAATTCCATTTAAGATACTTAACTGATCCATAGGTATCAGTTTTTGACTGTTAGAATAGGTACCTACATATACTATCATTAGTAATATAATTATCTTTCAGATTACATACTAACTTGGATACCAGAAACTAACCTAAATTGATTGTTATGCAGTAAGCATTTTGATGAAAAATATTTCCAAACGCGAGAGGTGAAACGTACTATCACTGTGGAAGCACCAACAAATTGTTCAAAGGATTGTGCGAAGCATGGCCGGGTCGCTAGTGTATAATAAATGATTTAAAATCTCTGGGAGTTTTTCTTAAATATGCATACTTCACCGCAGAATCGAAGTTTTAGCCATGCAAAATCCCTTCCCAAGATGGGAATTTTAGTTATATTAATAATATTACTATACATTAATATATTATTATTAGACGACCTCCGTGGCCGAGTGGTGTACGCACCGGTTTCAAGGTGTCGCTATCTCTAAGAGGTCCCGGGTTCGATCCCTGGGGGGTACCGCGTAACTTTATGGATATGAACTTCATACGTTTTTTGAAATTTTAAGTCAATTTTATAAAGAAAATAGCTACTATCAGTTCCTTGTTTTGTGACGTCGCTCGGGTATAACGATAGCTAGCTAGCAACGTTCAACAGAACAAAGTAGCAAAATCTATCAAAATAAGGAATTCAAGTGACAGTTGAAGCCGATACCCATACCCATATTTTTTAGCCGGTAGCCCCCCAGGTCTGGTAAATGTTGAAAACTAATTTTGTTATATTTCCTCGGGTCTGGGTGTAAGTATGTGGTAATTACCCGTCGTTGTTTCTAATTTCCATAATAATAGTGCTTAAGCTACTATACTTTGGTATTGGAACAATGAGTGTGATCGTGTCCAATATATATTTATTTATTACTGTAATTATTTAATATTATCGATATCGATTATATTAATCTGAAAAGCGACATGACGCACATCACTGACACGCATACATAAACAATTTTACACACACAAATGCGATCCAATTTCGGTTTCGTTTGACAGCTCGTGGTTGTTCCTCTATTCCGATAGGTATATTAACTTTATGAATAATAGTGAATGATTTCTTTTACAATGGCCGCCAACTTGTGATTCTGATGTTCTACTAGAGTAAAAATACAAGTACTTCACTAGCTTTCTTACATAATTGTAGACTTGTAAAAATGGTTAAACAGGGCCCTTGCCAGCAAATTTAAAAAAAACAAACCCATGTCTGATGAACGCCATCTGTTGAGTTTTTTGGAACTAACTTTTTTCTTTTTTAATCATCTGTCAGAAAATCCCTCATTCACCTGGGTGATATCACCTGGGTGAATTAAGTCTACTGAAGGGTTATTTTGAATATTGGTTATGTTATTATGACCCGGAGGGTTTGCCATGAAAATAAAATAAAATGGCTAGCGCTTAAAAAAGGACTTTAAAAGGACTTTACTACAAGAATAACAAAACAAAAAATAATGCTGTAAAAAGTTTATTCACAAAACAAAACAATACTAAAACATCACAAAAATTTCTGGCGTGCTAATCACTAGCAGCGGCGCTTCCGCTTCCTGCGACAGCTGCGGCGTCGGCGACGACGACTGCAGCTGCGGCGGCGGCGGCGTCGGCGGCGACCGCAGCTGCGCCTACGCTTGCGCCGGCGACAACTCCTGCGGCGGCGACGGCGGCGGCAACTGCGGCGGCGGCGGCGTCGGCGGCGACGCTGTAGACAAAATTAGTTTTTTGTAAAAACTTTTTTGTTTCTTGTTGACTGTACTTTAATATGGGTATTGTCATCTACATGCAAAGTTTCAGCTCAATCTGACACTGGGGAAGTGGGTCTTTAGCTTGCGAGATTTTACGAAAGGACATGCATACATACTAGGTATACATGCATACACTGCAAATTAAAGAATACCTTGTAAAAATAAATTATTGTGCACAAATTATCTGACGACAAATCAGATCAATTTCAGCATTTGTAGGCTTGTCTAGGTAAGACTTGTTGCACTAGCTAAGACTGGCGTCAAACTCAAAGTTAGACTGAAGCTACACCTGTATTCCCGTTGTCCCAACGATTTTTGTCCCCATGTGATGGCATTCAAAGCCCGTGGTCCTACTGCGTGGTCCTATTAGTAGTACCACGGGCAAATTTTTGTGTCCCTAGTTCTATCAGTAGGACAATGGGCACCTAGCATTACCCATAGTCCTATTAATAGTACCACGAGCATTTTTACTTGTACATGGTTCTATCGATAAGACTATGGACAAGTAACAGTGCCCGTAGTTCAACTAGGAGTAATAAGAACTCCTTTTTTCTGGTTGTACTGTATTTACCTTAAAAGAGTATTATGTTTTATTTTGAATCATTGTGTCACGTTGACATTGATTATTTTCCGTGTAATTCTTGATGCTAAATATAGGGGAAAAGGGCAGTCTCGCAATGAATTTTATTAAACGGAAGGGCGATACTGTGCTGCTATATGGTGGACACCAGTATTATTTATAAGATGAGGCCTTATAAAAAAGAAGGGACAGTTTGGAGGTGCTCTAATTATAAAAAAGAAAAAAAGTACGGGTAAAGTTTTAAATCCTTTTCTATTAGCAACTTATTAAATAAAAATCTCGCCACTTTCGGTCAGGGCACCGCCTTAAGTCATAAGACCTCAGAACCAGTAACATTTCATAATATTGACGTTGATTTGATGAGTAGGACTATTGCCCATAAAAATATTTTTTTTTTATTACAGTCCTACTGATAGAACTACGAACAAAAAAAATTGCCTGTGGTACTACCAATAGGACCATTGCCCATACAAAATAATCATGTTTGTTTTAGTCCTACTGATAGAACAACGGGCAAAAAAAAATTGCCCGTGGTACTACTAATAGGACCACGCAGTAGGACCACGGACTCTGAATGCATGATGGGGACAACGAGAATTGACGCCAAATGTTATCAGAGTACCTTGTAACCCTCGGCTAAAATCGTTAGAAGTCGTACACAAGCGTAGCTACTCGTTAATCGTAGATGTCATAATCCAATTTCATTCTCCTTATCCATTCTGTAGAAAGAGGACCAGCTCCCCTGGACAAGTGGAATTCCCCAGTCGAATAGAAAGAAAATGTAGGTATGTATGGGATTGACATTAGCCATCGAAATGTCACGTGGCCGCTAATGTCAATCCCATACATTTTCTTCCTATTCTACTAGCGATATCGATAATAGAAAGCCACTTGTCTCGGGGGGCTGTACTCCAGCATTGAATTAAAATGGCTAAATCGCCGATGACACGGGGCTCGGGGCACGGGGCAGTTTACAAGCTACAAGCCAGCGCATGTTCCGAAAGGCCAGCGAGTTCGCTAGCAGCTTGTAAGTAAACTCACCCCGTGTCATCGACTTTTTAACCGACTTCAAAAATTGAAAAGGAGGAGGTTATCTATTCGTCGCGTTTATTTCTTTTTTTTATATGTATGTATGTACACCGATTACTCGAAGACGGCTGAACCGATTGAAATGATTCAAACGTTATAACATCAGGTTTTCCCAAGTTGGTCCCATTTTTCAAAATTTTGAAATCGGTTGAGTAGTTTTCAGGAAATCTTGAAAATACTGTCGTTTTCGTTACCACTATATGAATTTAAGACGGATGTTCAACCATCATACCTATTTACCAGGATCTACGAAAATTGCCTGCATGGTGCACTAAAATGAGTGAAATAAAAATTATTTTAAAAATCCACCTAAAAGTAAGAAATAATACCTCTAATAACGTAAGTACTTTGAAGTCTGGCGGGTCTAAACAAAAACACAATAAACAAAAAAATGCGCATGTTTTACGCCCGACTTCATAGTACTTACGTTATTACAGGTATTATTTCTTACTTTTAGGTGGATTTTTTTCTACAATCTGCTAGTTAACTATCCGATTGAAAAACGTAACTCGCTCACTCGCTAGCTCCTATACTCGCCGACTAGCAGCTCGTGAGCTAGCTCCGTGTCATCGAGGATTAAGGCCCTGATCGACGAGCAAGTAAAACCGTGGTTTTATGGCTCGTCGGTACATTGCAATATCGCGGTTTTGTGAGTTGACGGTTTTAGGTACATGAACGAGCGGCGAGCCAGGGGGCCGATTCTCAGGCAATCGAGAAAAGTTCACTTTTATAAGCTCGAAATTCAAATATAACACAATTTTTGTATTGTCAGAATTTCACAATCGAAAAAGTTCGAGCGAAAACCAGTCGAACGCTACGAGTGGTAGAAACCAATAGATGTTTGTATACGAACTTAGCTGTCAAAATGAATTTGTTGACATGTGGGACAACTTAGTTTGTTTGAAACGTTCTCAGAGGTTCTAACTTTTCAATAGAAACCACAAACAAAATGTTCGACATACGAATTACCACACTGAAAAAGTTCGAATGCCTGAGAATCGGGCCCCAGGAGCCGTATTCTGAAACGCAAAACCCGAAACTGCGTTATACCCGCCCCTCTCACTCTCCAGTCATGACAGAATCGAGTGAAGGTGACAGGGCTAACGAAGTGTCGGATTATGCATTTCAGAGTACGGCTCCTGCCGGCCTAGCATGAGCGGCTTTTATCGCGCGATATGATACGGTACGGCAAGTTGTCTTGCTTACCCCACTAACGTGTAAGCAAGTGCCGTACCATATCATATCGCGTGGTAAAAGCCGCTCATGCTAGGCCGGCTGGCTCGCCGCTCGTTCATGAACCTAAAACCGCCGTATAGGTTCGTACGTCGATCACCCCCAACGAGCCGCGAGTAAAACCGACGTTCTTTAAAACAGCGGTATAAGCTCTTTCGTCGATCACCCGCTTCAACGATGATTTCGAATCAACCTTCAATCTTTTGTGACTATATCTTGAGGTACAAAATACTCACGCTGCATGAGCGACGGCGCCTGCGTCGACGGCCGCAGGCGTCTGAGGGCTGCATCGAGCGGGATCGAGAGAAGGAGCGACCGCGGCCTATGCCTGCTTTGTCGCCACGTCTGTTAACATATTAATCATTGTGAAAAAGAAAGTAGGGGTACCTACTTCCGCAAAAACTAAGATGCACCGCCCGCAAAAAAATGCATACAATGAAACTTAATAATGTACAATACCTCCCTCTTTTCTGGTGGTTTCATGATTTTGTCCCATTAATGGGACCACGAGGGATAACTGATCATTATTTAATGGGACCACGAGGGAGTACAGTTTTTCGTAGTCCCATTATCGGGTGTGTAATATATGATATAACAACATTTCGTATAATACTCACAAAATATAACAACACATTACATAAAATCATTTCATATAACGTTCATTTTGTATAATCAACGAATGATATAAATTCAAAATGTATAATTTTAAACCGTATAATGAACATTTGATATAAAAACGTTTCATATAATAAACATTTACTTTAACACTTACATTGTATAATATTTAAAACACATAATGGTTATATAACATAACATCATTTCATATAACGTTCATTTAGTATAATCAACGAATAACTATTTCTGGCGCTTCGCCGGCCGCTGCCGCGGCACGCTCGCTTCGCTCGCTCGGCTCGCGCTTTGTTTTGTTCACAGTTCTAACCTAACCTAACCGATTATAAATTGTTTTGTCACGTTTGTGGCTTTTTATGGCGAGCCCCCCTTTCGAACGCACTGTACCCCCCGTGCCCCCTGCTCCTCTGCCTACACTATACAGTTAATTACATACTATAAGTTACATTATATAAAACAAAATTATATCAAATGAAATTATTACATAATATGATGATTATATGAAGTAAAATTATATCAAATGACCAAATGGCAAATGAGTTTTGTATAAAATATTTTTATATTAAATGAGCGTTATGTTAAATGATTTTATACAAAATGATGATTATATGAAATAAACATTATGTAAAATGAAATAAGTTGAAGTGTTGTTATGACAAACGTTTATTATGTCATATGAACGTTATTGAAATGAAATTATACCAAATGGAATTATATCATTCATTACGCACCCCCTACTACGTTATATCGTAATTATCATCTACGTTTGTAGATCCCTCCTATATACACGGTAATTTTTTATCATAACAGATAATAGTTATTCTACTCATGAAAACAAACATCTTTTAATATGGGACCAAAACTAAAATCATTTCAGTTTTGGTCCCATAATAAAAGTTGTTCAGTTTGATCCCTATTTATCATAATATTCTGGTTTAGCTATAAATTCAGTTACAGATCGTAGACAGGAGGGAATTTTCACAACCGTAAATAGTAATGGGACTACAAGAAATATAAAATCCCTCGTGGTCCCAATAATGTGTCAAAATCCTGGGAGGACAATTTTAATGGGACCACGAAAAATAGTTATCCCTCGTGGTCCCATTACTGGGACAAAATCATGGGACCACGAGAAAACAGGGCAATGCCTGCAGCTAACAAGACAATCGGTGAAGGTGTGCAATTTTTATCGCAACTGCGCAGGTTTTTTTGTCTATGGTTTTTGTCTGTCTTGCTATTCCCCAGTTGTTCCGTTTGGAATATTTTATGAGTCCAAATATTACCATAGTATGGTTCAATTTAGTAGTTGGTCCAATGGGAAGAAACCAAGTAATGAGTTCCAATAGGAACAACTATGTAGTTGATCCGTTTAGTTGGTCGGATTGGAATAACAGATATACAGGGTGTTAGGGGCACTATTGCAAAAACTTTAACCATGGCGTCAGGCCATCATGCTGAACAACGCACAGCAAGAATTTTTTGTCGGAAATGAAAAAAATATTTCGACTCCATACAAAATGTCTGGATTTGTTGCTGAATTTGTATGAAAAGTCGTTTTTTTTTACAAAAAAATCTTGCTGTACGTTCAGCATGATAATCTGAAGCCATGGTTAAAGTTTTTGCAACGGTGTCCCTAACACCCTGTGTAGAGCTAGAGGTAGAACAAGAGCATTCTTTCTTGATCTTTTATTGTAAACGAAAGCACGTTTTCAGCGTTTACACCAAAATAATAACGAGCAAGAATGAGAACAAGATGTTTGGATCAGACGAGCGAATGCTCTTTGGACAACTAGACAGCAAACTGACATGAACGAACACCTAAAACGCTCTAAGCTTCTTTTTACGTGCTGTAGTGCCGTTTAGATCAAGCGAGCGAGCATTCTTAGAATGTTCCTTAGAATATATGCGAGCATCGATAGAACAACGAAGGAATGTTCTCTGTTTACACTAGAGCGATTGCGCACTACGTCCGATTCTTATTCTATTCTTATTCGATTCTTATCAGTCAAGGGTAGGGTCAGGTAGTTTACGCACTAGATCCGATTCTAGTTATACGTATTCTATCCGGAGTTTTTAAGATCCGTCATTTCACTGTTAAGAATCGAATAAGAATCGGACGTAGTGCGCAACCGCTCTAACAGAATTTGACGGAGCGGAGAGGGGATAGGGGATAGAATGAGCATTCGCTCGTTTGATGTAAATCCGGCTTTAGTGGTAAAAGTCTTACCTTCTGCTCATACGATCTTCCTCTCCGGCAACATGCTCTCTGGGAAAAAAAATAGGATGAGTTAAAACAAAAATCACCACAATCATAATTATAGAAGTATAGGAGTAGAGCACACCATGCACTGCGCAAAGAAAAAATTAGGAAGGCAATTAAATCTATACTGACCCGGACATTCCGCAGTAGGACTTGCGCGCAGAGCATGGTATACCGCAGCTTTAAACAAAAAGAATAGTTACCTCAGAAGTTGTCCAAAAACAACATGTTTATCCAATTTTCAACTACCTAGGTATATATTCCGAGCGGAATTTGCGTGAGAACATTTATAGAAATGGATTTATTTGGTAAGAAACATGATAGTGAAAGTCGTAAGTTTTAATATTTAATTAATATGGAGACCACTAGGTTTTATTTTTGTACTTGGTAGTAAGGTTAGG
The DNA here is from genome assembly GCA_949710035.1 of Crambus lathoniellus. Taxonomy (NCBI): domain Eukaryota; kingdom Metazoa; phylum Arthropoda; class Insecta; order Lepidoptera; family Crambidae; genus Crambus; species Crambus lathoniellus. The sequence continues at coordinate 1,853,243 of OX453307.1, read as the reverse complement.
TACAATCTATCTTCGAAAAAAAAATTCAGAAACATTGTTTCAGAAGCAAATATAACAATGGACACGGAGTTCCTACATAGCCTTATCCATACTACAAATTATCCGTATTCCCGTTGTCCCCATGATTTTTGTCACCATGATGGGGAAAAAATTATGGGGACAACCGAACGTCATAATTATGCTACAAATAAGCTACAAATTAGCCACTTGTCTAGGCCCTCTGTTCTTTTTTTGCTTCAATTGACTTAAAAGATAAACTAAAATAATGAAAATAAAAAAAAACACACAAAACATTTTTTTTTTTGTTTTTTTTCTAAATTTCATTATTTTAGTTTTTCTTTTAAGCCGATTGAAGCAATGAAAGAACAGAGGGCCTAGACAAGTGGCTTATTTGTTGAATAATTATGACGTTCGGTTGTCCCCATGGTTTTTTCCACATCATGGGTCAACGGGAACAAATTTTAATAAATTTATTCAATTCCCGTTGACCCCATCATGGGGACAAAAATCATGGGGACAACGGGAATACAGGCAGATTATGCGTTGAACTTACGTGTTTTCGGCATTTTTGTCCTTCGCTTCCATATCGCCTTTCTTTCTGCCGGCTGATATCTTCCTCTCGTGGCCATGGTCGGACGAGCGTCGTTTGGCTGCAGCTGCACGACTACGCCTGAAATTTTAAAACAATAGCAATGATTGACTAAGTTTTGCTTATAAATAAAAAATAGCAATATTTATTTTATGGAAGTTTTCTATAATTTTCAGGGAAGGCACTTTCAAGAGCTATCTAAGGCTGCTCAACTCATTAGTACTACCTTGATATAATATAATTACATAGAAAACACCGAAACCAAGACAAATAGACTTGTTCATGAAAACAATTTGTCTTGTTCGGGAATCGAACCCGAAACCTCTGGCGCATAAGGCAGGAATCCTACCCCTGCGCCAATTCGGTCGTCATTTACGTATACAGGATAATTTTTTTATCAGTCCACAAATTTTTAAGATCAACTCAGAATCGGTAAGTGAACAACTTTCTCCAAGAAACATAGGCCGAAATATGACAAAAATTGTTGGACTCTTCATACTAATCGGACTGATCACGTGATCGATTTAGTATAGGAAGTCCAAAAACTTTTGTCGTATTTCGATCCATGTTTCTAGAAGAAAATTGTTCAATTACCGATACTGAGTCGAACTTAAAAAGGACAATGACCATTTTTGTATGGCAGCTGACGTCTTTTTTTTTCTTGCGGCCATCAACCAAACATTGAAATATAATTTGTTGGCAGCACTACAGACAATATTTGCAAAGGAAGTATACCTGTAAACTCAGTCCGAACCGAGTGAGACTAGCTAGAACTTTGTTTTTCATAGTGTTTGTATGAATTACAAAGTTACATTTGCGGTTTTTTTAAATGTTATATACGGACGAATGGTTCTATTCTGTCTGAGTTTACAGCTATACTGTCTTGGCAAATATTGTTTGTTATACTATCAAGAATTGATGTTCAAACATTTTGTTGATGGCCGTGAGACAATAAAAAAACGACGCCAATTTTACGCATTGCCTTTTGGCCAGTTGTTTTAAAATAACCCTTGCTCGTGGCTGTATAAGTAGCAAGCATCCTCACTTTCTCTGTAGATCAACGTAAGCGTGCAGCCGGGCCGCGTACCGCGGCGCCTCGGTCTCGCTGTGCTTACGCAGGAACACCACCACGTCATCGTTCAGCTTTTTCTTCTTCTCCTCGTCGTTCTCCATCTCTTATCACCGCTCGTTCACCGACATTAAACCTACAATGTTCAATGCTATGACAAATCCTCGACAGCGAGACTCTGGCCACAAAATAATCGCTCTCGAATAGCTAGCGATTTTGTGGGCGTTTCCACAAATGCTGAGCTAAGCTGTGTTTTCATACATTGGCACAAAAGGTACCTAAGTGAATGGCGAGTCAGCTTAATGTAAAATGTATGAAAAACAGCTCCGCACCGCACAGCTCAACTTATGTGTAAAAGCACCCATTTAAATATGCTGTAGGTATTGATAGATCTACCTACCTTAAGAATCACTGGTGTTTGTTCAACTAGCAATGGTGTAATAATTTACGATAGAAATTTGAATACCTATACCTACGACTGTAATGTTAATTTTTTCATAAATAATTGCGGTTTCCATTCAAACAACTATTTACAAACAGCTGATAATAAAAACGCTGGCACTGGTTAAGGAAGCTCTAATGGGAGCTACGTAAGCTAATAAATTTAGTAATAACAATGTTAGTTGGTAATTTCTTGTAATAAAACAAAGTAAAGTTTAAGTGAATAGAAAAAATATGAGATGGAAGCCGTTCAAGAACAAAACAGATTTCCAAATTGTGTCTTTCAGTCAGATGATGAAATATAGACAAAAATACGGTGAGTAAAACGATAATAATGATTAACTTACCACTCAGCCGCCCGCCAGTATTTACATTACAAAACAATACAAAAAAAACTCTACAAAATCACACCCAACATGTTTGATGTTTAGAAAAAAATATATCTCTGGCAAATAAATATCTTGTTTCGAACTTCTGTCACGTTTTTCAAAAATAAGTCATATTCTTTGAATTGGCCAGTGTTTTAGTCAATCCTTTTTAAAGAATTCGGTAAATCAAAAAAGGTTTACATAAAGAACGAAACAAGCAAGTTCATAAAGTCCGCGCCATATAACTTAGCGTTTGTCGGAGGGCGCTGATCGTTGTGGTCGGTCGGAAAACTAAGCCTTATTCCCATGTCATAATTTTAGTTCCAGTTGTTGACACGCCAAGTTATGTGGTGCGTACTCTAAATCTTGAATGTGTCTTAGAGTATCTTCTTTTTGGAGGAGGCATAGGTATGCCTAGCAAGTCTTGCAGCTGATGATGTTAGAATTCTCTTTTTTACTCTGCTTTTATAGCAAATAGAATACGGTTTTCTTGCAAACAGTAGCAGGAAAAAAGATGGCAATATACCCTCGTTTTTATACTAATTTCCGCGTTGTTCTATTTAGAACGTAATGAAATACTTATATAAGATGTTTTTATCAGACTGAAAAGTCTGCAATTTTTATTCAGATCTGTTAGACGTAAAATTGTGCGAAGTTAGTTCTTGACAGTCATAGAACAGGCGGAACGTTATTTACTCCCTTTTTGATAAAAATGGGTTAATGGGCGCCCAGTTCCAAAGACATGTCTTAACATTAAGAATTGGGCACGTCAAAATAATTTGTTGCATCGCCTGTAGCTTTTAAGGGTATGACAATAGATTTCAAATTAACTTTCTCGCGCGAAAGATGGAGAAGTTAAAAATACGCATTCGGAAATATTCGGATTTGTTCGGCAGTGCGCCGCCGCCCGCCCGCCCTACCATGCACGAGCGCATTCCCGGGCGGTTAAATAAAATTTAACACCGTTTTACATAGTTACTAACCAAGTAGTAATACATAAGTCATTTTTTATAGTACTTACATAGTGTTAGTGGAAATCAGTATTTCTTTTTACAATAAATAAAAGCTTTAAAGTAATTTAAATAACAATCAACTTTGTGTCGGTGTATTTGCGAAATATTTAGTTATTTGTGAAGAAGTTTACAAGTGTAAGGATTTCAGTTTCAATGCTGCACATATTCGTTAAACAGTTTTAGATTATAACAAAACTAAGTATAAGTAATAATTTATTTTTCAATGGTGTCGTTTTGATACATAGTGCTTAAACAAAGTGCGACATAATTAAGGAAAAGGTAAAGAATGCATTCCGGTAGAAGTAGTGTCATCGTTGCTCCGCCAGGAAGCAATGCACGTGCGTTTATTTTCATTTATAAATAGTCCAGACACAGAACGGCCGGCGCTCTCTGCAAAATGACGTCAGCGAAAGAAAGTCATGATGTCACCGAAGCCGTGAACGAGGATGAAGGGAAGAAGCATAAAGATAGTCCGAAAGAATTGGCAGAGTTGCCTCCGAGTGGAACGTCTTTACATAAAAGACGTCGAGGCGAGGCGCCAGCGTCCTTATCTGTACGGCCTCCCCAAACACCGTCAGACCCTGAGGGATCTTCCCCATGCACCGCTGGTGTAACTCCAGATAATACAAAGCATTTCCATGATACCGAGTCACTGGATCCCGAAACATTATGCGAAGGGATGTTGCAACGCTTAAAAGACCGCGACGACCTGGCATCCAATCGTGGGAAAGAACTAGCTCTTAAAACGAAAGATACCGTCGAAGCCTTAGACCAATTAGAAAAGCTGTTAGAACTCCTCGACCAATTCGTGACATTGAAAGAGCAAAACTCCCGTTTGCTTAAAAGACTGAGGGATGTGAACCATTTGAAAAAGCTGCACAGTGCTCATAAGAGCATTCACATTGAGAACGAAAGACTTAAAGCGGAGAGTAAAGATTTGGATGCACTGAATGAGTTAATAGATGCCGAACTGGAAACTGAGTATGGTCAGGCTATATTTGATACTATGATAGTGAATGGGAGGAGTATGAAAAGGACAGGTTCTAAGTGGAAAGGACACTCAAAGTTTGGAGGGACGTTGCTGAGGAGGCAGAGGTCAAGGTCGGCAGGAGGAGACGACAGTGACGTGGCCCCGGGGACTCCTCTCAGGAGGAGGTCTGAGGGTATATTTTGTAAGGAGGTCGAGAAGTCGAAGGTGTCGAAATGGACACGAGTGAAAGCTGCATTTAGGTGAGTGTCAATCTTGTACGTGATTCTTCTTTTAATAGAGTTACTAATAGTAAATATTTTTCTGATAAAAATTAAAATAAACAAATATTGGACACCAGAGCACATACATTAGTTGTGCAGCAGTAGGTACCTAACGTGTTATGGAAATTAGAAACAACGACGGCTATTACCACATACCTTCTCATTATAATAAAATTATAAGGCCTTTCGCCGTAGGATTTGCGAACCGATATCGTAGTGTAGCTTCTTTGACATTCACAAGTGCTGTAGGTATAGTGCAACAAACATATCTGTTCCTATGATAATATTTGGAACTAAAACAAATAAAATATTCGTAGCCCTAGCACGAAAAACTGTAGGCAACGAAAACAAAGTATCAACCACAGATAACCTGTACAGTGCCACAACCTTTTCTGTTCCGGTGACAGCGGCGCTACAAACGTATTTTTTTTAATAGCAATTTAACTGGCCCTGACTTTTAAGAACTTCAGCCGCCAGCAGCGCTATGGTTGGACATCAACTTGACAGCGAAATGACATAAAAAAATACGTTAGTTTCACATTTTGGCCACCGGAACAGAAAAGATTGTGGGACTGTATGTATAGTCCCACACCATAAACTTAATAAACTATTACTAGAGTATAATAAGTTTATGTCCCACACTCCTGTCTGTTCTGGTGACAGCCATGACAAAGGAGCCACTTGCAATACGAAATTACCTAACTGTCAAAATGGACTGGCGTATGAAAACTGTTTTAGTTCCAAAGATTATCACAGATATGATTTTCGCATTAAAGCAAGCTATTTAGTGATAGGTAAACGTTATCGTTCGTGATCTTATTATTTTGTATAAAAACATGAAAACCAGCAGTGCCTCTTTCGGTCGTATAAGAAGCTTTTGACAGCTTTCGAAGGACACCTAGGTATTCGATTTCCATAACGATAGTTTTTTGGTCAGAAAAATTCCTAACCGACCAACCAAATAGTTGAGCCGATGGGAATAAAAAATAGTTGATCAGTTTCCAGTTGATCCTTTTAGTTGATCGGATTGGAATAACAGAGTTTTTCATGCTATGGGCACAGTCACAGCCATGAAGTTCGACTTAATACTGGTATTAAGTCAAACTTCATGGTCACAGCCGTCTCTATCGTCTTAGAGATGGCTGTGGCACAGTGCCCGTCTGTACAGACAGTTAACTGTATCAGTATCTGGGGACGTTTTAAAAAATCTCACTAGATGGCGTTTCATAGTTTGATACTGACTTGTCAAAATACTACGCTTTGTTTTTATGAAGGCAGGCAAAAGTCATAGACTATACAGCCATTTCTTCATTTATTTATTTTCAAAACCACACACAATCATGTCTAGGATCAATCGAAACCACAATGCAGACTTATTGTGCGCGGTCGAAATCGAATACTAAACTTTTACCCTTAACCTTAGAACAAATAGTAAATGTACTGTAACTGGCGCCAAAAACGCCTTGATCACGCGAAGAGTTATCTGGACCTTAGCCACAGATTACTAAATAGTTAGTGCTTAGCGTCGACTAGGTGCACCGAGCAGAGCCGAGTCGAATCGAAGAAATTGGCCTGACGAGCAATTCGCGCGTTCGACTCGATTCGGCGCGCCGCGCTTATACTGTAAATGGACGCAGCTGGCGTTTTTCTTCGATTCGGTTCGGCTCTGCCCCTGTACCGGTTAATTTTTTAAGTCGGTAGCCCCCCTGCTCGGCGCGCCTAGATTTTCTTCCATAAATCCATACTAATATTATAAATGCGAAAGTGTGTTTGTTTGTTTGTTTATTTGTTTGTTTGTTTGTTTGTTTGTCCTTCTTTCACGACAAAACGGAGCAACGGATCGACGTGATATTTTGTATGGGGATAGTTTGGGAGCTGGAGAGTAACATAGGCTACTTATTATTCCGGAAAATTGAGTAAAAATTGTAATTTTCTATGAAAAATCGTTTAACTATCGTACCTTCGATACAAAACTGTCATTTCTTCCATTGCCGTTTCCAAAGAGTATGTAATCACTGACGTCTGCGCGGTCAAAACCGAATACTAATCTTTTCCATTAGCTTAGAAATAAAAATGTACTGTAGCTAGCGCTAAAAATGCCCCAGTCGCGCATGCGCGCAGAGTTATCTGACACTCACTCTACTTCACAGAGTATATTTTTATGTAAGAAATAGAGACCAAGCTTGGACCCCTTTATTGGTGTAACTAGCGCTATCTGTTTTCTGGTATAAGCAACTTTTGGTGTATAAACACACACACAAGATGTTGGTGACCGGGTCCACTATTATGTGGCAAAACAACGTTTGCCGGGTCAGCTAGTAAAATATAATGGTGTGGTTAAGTAGGTTACTGTGGTTATTGTAATTTTTTTCTATGGTGGAAAGTGGAAAAACCAACCAAACTCATGTGCATCCCAGAGAGACATCAGAGAGAAGATAATCACAGAGTCCGTGTCAGATAACTCTGGGCGTGACAGGTGCGTATTTGGCGCTAGTTACAGTATAATTTTTGTTCTAAGCTTAAGGAAAAGATTAGTATTCTATTTTGACGTATCTGGCGCCCAAAAATTTGTCTGGCCCGTACTTTAAGTTTGTGGTTTGTCATTGACAGAATAGTTTTGGTGAGTAGTCCGCCATCTAGTATGCGATTGCAGTACCTTTTTTTTCTTCAAGAAAACGGCTCATATCTACAGAAATTTTTTGAAGAATATTGTCCCGCCGATAAAAAAAAACTCACGTTTTATTTATTTAAATTTATGATTGTACGGAACTCTCGCTGCGCGAGTCCGACTCGCTCTTGGCCGGTGTTTATTAATTATGACAGTATGATGTAATGTGAATGTAGTGTGTGGTGTTACCGCCTCAGTAGTAGTATGTAGTAGTATTGTGAAAAAATTAAGCACATTTCTTGAAATTAATGTGAACAAATTGAACTACAATTAAAACACGATTGAGACACGATTATGTCTTTACGTTAGCAGAATCGACACCCTGATGTTAAGTGGTGATAAGGCTGAAAATGAAGGCTGAAACTCTCGGAATCCTCAATCACTAGGAACTAGCTATCTTATACGAGTATCTAACTGCCGGAACACAATAAATGCTGAAAACGAGTGTTGCCGAACTATCGATAGTTTTACTATCGATAGTTTTAATCGAAAAATGCCAAACTATCGATACTATCGATAGTATCGATCCCTGGCGGTGAATAAACTATCGATAGTATCGATCCCTGGCGGTGAATAAACTATCGATAGTATCGATCCCTGGCGGCAAATAAACTATCGATAGTATCGATGGTATTGCTTTTCAATATTAATAAACTATCGATTCTATCGATAGTTTTGTACAATCGATAGTGACCTTTAATTCAATAGTATCCGTTCTACCCATCTGTCAGTGTAAATGCAATCAATACTATTAAATTAAGGTAACAATCGATTGTCCAAAACTATCGATAGTATCGATACTATCGATAGTTTATTAATATTGAAAAGCAATACTATCGATACTATCGATAGTTTATTCGCCGTCAGGGATCGATACTATCGATAGTATTGTTTATTACCGATAGTATTGCACTAAAAGAGAGATCGATACTATCGATAGTATCGATACTATCGAAAACTATCGATACTATTGTTTTTGCTTAAACTATCGATAGACTATCGAAATGCTATCGATAGTGGACTATCGATCGGCAACACTGCTGAAAACATTATTGTTATGGCGTCAGACTCAGATAAGATGGTGGTAGCTGGCCAGGCGGACTAAGAACAAGTCCTACCATAAACCAAACCGAATACAACATGTACCCCCACTGGGAATCGAACTCTGGGTCTGTAATCGGTGGTGTGAACCCATGAAGCTCGACTTAATACTGAGGTTACCTCAGAGTATTAAGTCGAGCTTCATGTGTGAACCACTCAAAATTCAAAATTCAAAATCATTTATTCATTTTAGGCTGATACAGCACTTGTGAACGTCAATGAAGCTACGCTATCGGTTCGCAAATCCTACGGCGGGAGGGCTTGTAACGAGAAGAACCGACAAGACTAGAGCACAAGAGCACTAGAGCACGACACTAGAGCACAGAAGCGGTCGGTTATAACATAATTATGCAACGAAAACGATAAAGTTTTAGTTTGATTGTTCAAAATTAGCACGACCGCGCTTCTGTTTATGTCTGAATGATAAGTGTTAGTAGTAGTAGTAGTCCGAGATTATAATTTATTAAGATCATAAAATGTGTTCATGTGTCAGTAATGCCTTGTTTGATTACGATGTTGACTAGATGACATTGTTATGGTTCAGTCAGAGGAACTTTTATTTCATTTTAATCAATCAATAGTGGTAGATCACAGAACAGAGAACGATTTTTGTCTTTCGGTAGATAGTTTTGTCTTATTTATACTTATTGTAATTATTCGCATATAAGGTTAGATTTCTAACGGCTTGATAAGTTTTGAGTTCGTGTTAAATGTTATTTAAATTAAGTAAGAAAAATCAAGTTTAAAAAAAATCAATACTTTTTTGACTCTAGGAAAGTCGTTCCAAGAAACATGCAGGTTGTACACATACTTTTGATCTAAATGGATTCATTAAATTGTCGTTGATTTAGCAAATGTTCACGGGTTAAGCCGGCTCCACATCTCTCGGTCAAATATTAGCCAATACATCGTAGGTACATTTTTGAAAAAACCTTTTTAGACTTACATACATTACATACAGTATACTCACACACACACACACACATTGACACACAAAACTCTCGCACACACACTTTTGTTAATAGCTTTAGTTAATTGTCTTGAATTAGTTCTTATACCTCTAAAAATGTAAACAAGTATATTTTATTCCATAACATCTATTGCATTGTAAGATGTGGAAGAGCGAGGTCTCTTGGTTCAAGTATAATAATACTTAAAAGGGGACCTTAGCATATAATTTGTTTGTAAAAAAGTGATGTTACTGAATAAATATTTTTGATTTTTTTGATTTTTGATACTCACGCCTGTTTCCCATGGTAGAGACTATGGATCGCCACCTGCTACGATCCTTGCACACTGCTTTCGCTTCATTTTAGACTTGTTCTTTCAAAAGTGTCAATGTACGATGTATTGGCCTATATTTTACCGAGAATATTGAGCCGGCATCAACATTAACTTAAATTTTATTTTTTTTGGATTTGAATAGGAGAATTCTACTATTTTGCATCGCTACTTATAAAATCTTATGGTACACAAATGTAATTTTATTATTATTGTTTTATTGCTATAGCCAGTTGGGAACGAGTAGGTACTTACATCAAGTATAAAACCAAAGTTTTATTTTGAAGCATTTCTTTGACTCTGTTTTTTAAGTTAACCTGTCTTCTACCAGTCAATGATAGTAAAAACAAATGCTTACCTAATTTTTAAGCTTGCTTCGTTTTATGTAATTAAGCTACTCTCAACAAATTGTTATGCCCCCTCACAGAGCCCTTAACTGATAGTAGAGTAGATATTTTTTTATTTAATTTTATTAGAGTGCATTTGAGAAGGCCTACACTCAACAGTGGGTGACTATAGGCTGAAGAAGAAGAAAAGTGAGTAGATAATACTTTATTGCACACACAAACAAAAAAAAACATTATACAAGAGAAGTTGAAATACGTAAATTTAAAGAAACAACACACGAGATTAGGGTAGTATCTTATTTCCCAAAGTCCGTTCTTGCCGGTTCTTCGCGTTATAATGAGTCACACCAACACATCAAAATATGACCATAAAAATTATGCATTTTTGTTTCATCGAAATCTGTTCAGGATTTTCAAAGTTACAGCGTTGCAAACTTTCACCAGCTTTTGTAAATTTGCTTTCCTTGCGCGCTATTGCGATGACGTCATGTCGCAGTGACATCTCCGATTGCGGCTGCTGCGGGTGATATCCGTCCAACTGTACCTACATAGAGTCCTTCCGTGCGCAATCTTCGCGCAACTGGTGCGTTTTTGGCGCTAGTTACAGTACATTTTCTTCGTTCTAAGGCTATGGTAAATGATTAGTATTCGATTTCGACCGCGCGCAGCCGCACTCTAAAACTGTCACCTACTGTCCATTTGACGGCTTCGTGTTATTGTTGATCGAAGTTTGACGGTTGCTATTTATATTGACCATAGATTTAGAATTTTTTCGCTACGCAAAAAGATCTACGAAGCGTGGGAGCGAGAACTCCAAATCAAGTTATAAATGTCCAAGAGAGAAAAAGACAGCAAATAAGTACCGCTATGTCATTATTTTCACGAGTAAGAGGCCATAGCGTCCCAGCTGTTCAACGTCTCGTTACAATTTGTGCATATTTGTAGTAATCCTTCGATTAAAGTGAAAAGTGCAATTATGGTAACATGTTCGGTACGTGAATGTACGTGAATGTGGAGTTACAAGACGCAATAATCCGGATAACTACACTTTTCACAAGTAAAAACGATTTTATCATTGGAAGTTTTCGAACCTTAATTTATCAAATTTCTGACAGTAATCGGCTCAGAAAAAGATGTTTACAGTAGAATATTAAAATGTGTTGTTCTGTGTGAGTGTAAATCGTGATTTAAAACAATATTTGCGAAGAAATTATGTATAAATAGTAAATTGATGGTTACGCTAGTGCTTGACAAAGCGGTGACGTCACGAGTATCGATAAAAACAATTGTTTTTTATTGACATCGTGATATGAATACAAAGTAATTTAGCCAAGATTATGTTGAAATCGTAGATAAGGTAGGAAAGATAGATTGCCGACGTCATACATTATTATTATTTATCTATTCTTGAAATAGAGGTAAAATTGAATCATTATATTATTTTTTTACTTTTAATGAATTTGCTCTTGATCCCAATCAAGCCCATGGTGAGCTAAGACAGGATCCACGATGGAGCGAGCTAACCCAGAAGCTCACAAATTTTATTCAAGCTCATCAAGCTCTCTTACTGCATTCATATAAATACTCTCGTCCTCCTGGAAAGAGCTGTACTGGAACTACAAAGCTTTCTTAAGCTACTGCATCCACCTTTTCTCTCGTCCTCCTGGAAAGAGCTATACCGAAACAGTTGCTTTGCTTGCATTACATTATATTAGGCACGCATATGTCGCCTTCCTCCTAATTGGAAAAGATTGTTATGAGCTTTACTAATAAAATATAAGACTTCAAGGCTTAGTACTACATTTTATCAATAGATCGCGCTGAATTTGCTGTGTAAAAATTCTACATGGCGAAGTTAAGAATTTTGTAAACCTAGTTAAGTTAGCTCACAAATTTTGTTCAAGCTCATTAAGCTCTCTTACGCTATTACTGCATCCATACATACTCTCGTCCTCCTGGAAAGAGCTGTACCTGTACTGGAACTACAAAGCTTTCTTACGCGACGCTTATTACGCTACTGCATCCACCTATACTCTCGTCCTCCTGGAAAGAGCTATACCGAAACAGTTGCTTTGCTTGCATTATATTAGGCACGCATCTGACGCCTTCGTCCTAATTGGAAAAGGTTGTTGGAACGTTCACTTCCCCGCTTACTGCATACATTACTGTAATAATTATCGGCTTGCTTTGTAATAAACTTCTTGCTACCCGTATCATACCATCTTTTACTGCTTCAACTACGTTATCCTGCCCTTCCGAAGACTTCTAACAAGAAACCCCCTCACAAAGTGTTTTAATTACGTGTACTTGTATTAATAAGCGTCTCACTACATTGAGAGAGCATTAAATGTCACAGTCAAATTGGTGAATTCTATTTTTCGCTTCCTCTTCGATTTTTTAAGCGTTGCATTGGATCGTCACTCACACAAGCGCCGCTAGTAGATATAAATCATTTACTCAGTCTCAAGGACTTAAATCAAAATAATTGAGTATTTTCCGCAAAAGTTTATTTGCATGCATCAAAATGATCTCCGCTCAGCATATACCAGGATATATTATATCCTGGTAATAAACAAGACGCTGCTGATCTTCCGCGGATGCCATCTCTTATGTAATAAAACTAATTAAAAATAATAAACATAAAAAATATATATAAAAAAAACAACAAAACAGGCTTTAAAGCGTATTTGTTAAGTGTTAATTTACTAATTCTTTACCACTAACCGACTTCTGACCATTTATACAAATATAACTTATTGTCTACTTTCGGCTAAAATAGTTAAAAAGCAGATTAGACTATATCTTTAGATATTTGCGCAAAACACTCAATAATTTCGATCCAAGTCCTTGAGATTAAGTACCTATTATCTTCTTAGTAGTCTGTGCAAGTAGAGTACCTAAATGATTTATTTCTATTGGGGGCGCTAGTAACGTGACTTAGGTACCAACTTAAGGCTTCCGGACGAACGATGTTTAACAAGGCCTACCTACTGAAACAATCGATAATGTAAAAGTATATCCCGGACAACACTATTTTTAACTCACACATAGACATTCATCAACACATGTACATAATTTTTCTAGTCACATCTTCGAGCCGTCATTGTGTATCTTGTACATTCTAAATCTATGATATTGACAGAATACCGCCCGCCATTACGAAAGGTGATTTAATTTATTAATCACGAAAATGTATTTGAAGGAGATTTTTCACATGGGCTCAATACAAAATTAATCATTGATCGACTCTAAGAAAAATAAATAAATTTATTGCGAAACCGTGAGAGCGCAACTCTAATAGCCAAAGGAGAAATACGGAGGCACCAACTCTCATTAATCGCGATGTGACGTCACACGTTAATTCCATTGGCTCACCCGAATTTTTCACGGAGGCCGTACTTTAACGTTCGATATCTCAGTCATTTTTGAAGATAGGAAAAAAATAAAAACATATTCTTTTTTCTCGAGTAACATATTTTTTAGATATGCTGATAACAAAAATTATTGGTGTGACTCAGGCCTCCCGCCGTAGGATTTGCGAACCAACGGCGTACCTTTAATGACGTTCACAAAGTGCTGTATCAGCCTAAAATAAATAAATGATTTAAATTTTCAAAGGTACCAGCAATTATGAGTGTTGTCTTCTGTGTTTATTCCCTCTCGCGGGCCAGCTGGTTAGATATTCCAATTTCCAATGTGGATTATGCTGTGCCCACAGGACACAGAGATATTTTTTCTCTTTTGTGCCCTTGTACAATTCTTCTGTGTATAATTTTGTTCCTTTATAACTTTTGTGTGTACTAAAATATTAAATAAACAAATAAATGAGTACCTATATTATTAAAACTTTTTACTTCTTTGCATTTAAAATAAATTTTTTAATAATTTAAAATATTATATACAGCGCGTAAGAGGTATTGGATAAATTCGACGCTTTTCGTAACGACTCCAGTCGCCCGGATAGCGAAGGTCGTGGGTTCGAGTGCCATCGGAGCTGGTTGTGAGACGGGTCTAGTCAGAATAAGTACTTCATTTTAAATTTTTCAAATGAGTATATTTCTATACACCAGGTGGGAGAAAGCGCAGTGGCACCCCACCGGGATGGGTGGCGCGGCCGCTGTTGCCGCAGGTGCCATGGTGGGGGCGGTGGCCCTAGCTGGGTCCGCCCCCTCCCCCTCTGCCCTGCCCCCGCCGGAGCCCAGGGACTCGGCCAGCCTGACGCCGGGTAGCGCCCTCTCACTCACACCCAACTCATCGTGCGAGGAGCTGAGGATGGATTCGGGTAAGTTCTTCGAGTTGAGAGAAGTCAGCCGGCCTAGCATGAGCGGCTTCTATCACGCGATATGATATAGCACGTCATGCTGTCTTGCTTACCCCACTAAAGTGTAAGCAAGACAGCATGACGTGCTATATCATATCAGCCACACCCCCTTACTCTGGAACGAAATTGCACTTAAATGTCTTATGTACGAAAGCAACATGTGGACTTCGATCATATAAACCCTACATACAGCGTAAACGCACAGAAAGTGAAGCCGCCAACGAATACTCCATTCGAAATGGAGCATTAGATCGCTCTCAGCTGTAGTCATTTGACCGCCCGACGAAACGCTGCCTAAATGTGCTGAGAAGATGCGTAAAAACAATTCGAAAAAAGGAAAATAAGAGATGTAATATCATATTTTCAGTCAGTATTGAACGTAAGTATAATTGCACAATTAATTTAAAGTCAAACATGTACTGAAACTATCATAATTTCATTATTTATACTAAAACTAGCGGCCGCCCGCGGTTTCACCCGCGTGGTTCCCGTTCCCGTGGGAATATCGGGATAAAAAGTACATATAAACCTTCCTCTTCAATCACTCTATCTATTAAAAAAAATCGCATCAAAATCCGTTGCGTAGTTTCAAAGATTTAAGCATACAAAGGGACATAAGGACAGAGAAAGCGACTTTGTTTTATACTATGTAGTGATATTGCAATATTCCTTGCCACGCAACCGTTTCTTCTATTTGCGTTAGTAAAACAGAGATGCAGACATGACGAAATACGATTCGCTCTTCTAGCGTCGGCCGGCCGACCATCTGAGCTTTCCATGTAATAAGATCGTAAGTACTACCATGCCGATCGAATTTAAATCCAATTACTGTTGATTAGGGTCGAATATCAAATGTGGTGACGGCAGTATTCAGAATCGAAATATCTATAACTATAACTACTTACTAATGGCAGCGCTGCTGTTGGAATCACTTTTTCAAGCGCATTTAGATTGGAATTGTGTATCTAGGGTTTATATGATCGAAGCATATGGATCGACGGGTGTACCACGGGAAAAAATATTACCCGTGGTACACCCAGGGGGACAACGCAGGTGGACCACGGGCAATAAAGAGTCAACATATAACACATCTCATTGACGACTGATTTGGCGGAGGGATAGGATACCCGCCTTTTGCGCCTGAGATCTCGGGTTCGATTCCCGAACAAGGCAAATATTTGTGTGCATGAACATGTCTCTTTGACTTGATCTGGGTGTTTACTATGTATAGTATATGCATTTACAAATAAAAAGTATTTAAATATACGTTTATCCGTTATCAAGTTTTCCATGACACAGTTTCTTAATGAAATTTACATGTGCTTATATAATTGGTGTGATTGTAAGAAGTTATTTATTTATTATTATTTGTTTATTATCTCATCACATAGACCCAAAGAAGCTTAGGGTGTTAAAGACTACAATTAATGTAAACGACAAGAAAGAAACGCCTAATTTGTTTGAGTCCGCGCTACATAACTTAGCAGATAAAGGAGGACGCTGATCGTCGTGGTCAGTCGGAAAAATAAACCTTATGCTGGCTCCACAGTATCGTCCAATGTCCGAACCGATCGTCGAACCATCGATGTGTGGAGGAGTGGTTCGGATGAGTTCGGTCGAGCTCGATCGAGTTGGTTCGATATCGCAAGAGTTCGGGTGAGTTGGTGAACTCGCACATACCTGCCGTCCACACATCAGCAGTGTCGCCAGATTTTAAAATGCAAATATACTAAATGCATAGGGGAAAATATAATACAAAGTATTTTTTTTTTGATCAGACAAAATAAATAGATTGTTAAATACTACCTACATATTTAGTTCTTGTTTTTCCTGGAATTAACAAAGTTCTACTTTAGTAGGCAAACCTGTGGGGCTACCGTCTAAGTGTCGTCGGCGTCGGTATCGGCTTCATTTGACAGATGGATGTGATACTTTCATTGCTACTTCTTTTCTGCACCAAGAAAAGTAGCCGATACCGATGCCGACGACATTCGGGCGGTCCATTCCAAGCCATTATAAAAAAAATTTGCAAAACAGACATCCAAGCCATCTTTATATCACTTAATAGATTATTAAAAAACGTGTCGCACACACGCAAAGTTTTTTTGACTGACTATTAGACCAGAGAACGATTTATATGCTTTGCGTTGCCAACCCCTTTTAGTAGTTTTTTTCAAAAATTACGTCTTAAATCTACTAAAAAAGTAGAAAACTACCGCATCTGGTCAAGCTGCGCTGCATGAAAGTTCGGAGTTCGGTCTCGATTGTGTAGCGGGCCGGTTTGGAGATCGATCGGGTTTGCCCGGGTTCGGAGGAGATTTGAATGTTCGAGTGTTGGATGGATACTGTGGAGCCAGCATTAGGTATTCCCACAGATCACCTGTAGTAGCAAGCAGGTATTCCCATGTCATAACTAATATAAGTTCCAGCGTACTCTATCGAGCTCGTTGAGTAGGTACTCCTTGACGCGTTAACCAGTCAAGGCTCATGAGTTTCCTCTTCCCTAAGTTTAATGGAGGTTTAATGAGTACCTAATTCTTACAAAAGAAAATCCTATTGCAGCACATCGTGACTTATTTTTCCAATCTTTATCCCATAGGTTATCATGGCTAATGGCTTTAATCGAAGCCTTTTACACAATAACAATCGTGACGTTGTGAATGCGTACGCGAATTTTATATCAGAAAATATCACACGTAGACTCGTCTATTGAGATCAAAAATAGCAGCGGCATCGTCAAAATACCACACAAATCACATTTAAATTTGGCGTCAGCTTCATGTGATTTTGCACTTCACATTGTATAATCATTGTTTACAACGTTTTAACGTTTTCAGCTGAAACCATTACAGCAACTTTGAAAAGCGATAGCATTAAATGATCAAAGGTTTCAATGATCGGGTAAACTGTGAATAAATTGCCAATGAAAGAGGGATGTGGTCCTTGTGAAAACTACTTAAATACTATTTTGGACTGGTTACATTTTTAGATAACCTTGGTTTCACGTCAGGTTTGAATATATTATACTTACACATACTCTTAACTTACATTCATCTCCTTATTCAGGGTTTGCCAAAGGGGGGTCCGTAGTATCAGGATACGACGCAGCAGAATATTTCTTAAGAATTTGTGAATGTGCAGGTAAACTCAACATAGCCCGAGAGCCAAACTAATTCGCTCTATGGAGACTCAACAATAATTCTATATCAGTAATTTCTTAACATTGAAAATTAGATTATCTAGTTTAATAAATAAATCATTAGTAATCCACCAATATTTATGACAGCGACATTAAAAAAAAACAAATACAAAGCTTTAAAAAATCTATAAAAAATAGGCAAAAATGGTATAAGTGTTATTCACTTTACATTTGAATACATTTATTATTATCTTTCGTAAAAGTATATAATCCACCTATATTTGTAAATGAGAAACAAATAAACTTAAAAAAAAACTCTCTACGTAAACTCAAATTGGCATTACACCTATGTTAAAAATGCTATCAGAAACAACCGACTTCTTCCTAAAGTATTAGTTTCCCGTTTTATATCTTTATGGATTTCGACTTTGGTGCTTAGATATGGTGAACATAAACACATGTTAACGATAAAATTGGTGATAGCATATTTGCTGAAAGAATTGCACCATTTTCGGGGTATAACTTTTTTTTTATACCTTCCAATGCGATATTATGTTGGATTCCAAAATATAGTCTCTTACAATTATATTTAAGGGCCGTTTACAAAAATTTGGCCTGTTATTGAATTTTTTACAAAAATATCGGATAGCTCTTGGGGTAACATTTATCGGCCAAGCAATGAACTCTGACATACAACTAATAAAACAAAAGTGTTTTTAAATAAAATATTCCTTTAGCAGGGGAGTTCCACATTTAATAAAAATGATTCAGAAAGCCTGTACTAATCTGTCCAGGGTAACTCTCATCGCCACGATTCCCATAGTCACCTTTTTTTTTCACTGCGTTCTTAATGCTGTTTATGTCATTTTAAATTCCATAACTGCAACATGCAGAAAAACAAATTCATGGCATAAAATCACTAATGACATGAAAGTGTTGTCCACGCAGCCAAGTGACGATTGACACGTAGCATGATAAACTCGAGAAGAGTTTTGTCTACTTCGGATCATCTATACATGACAGCCGAACAATAAATTTGTCTACGATGGATTGTCATTTTTGATGTTTCGATATAGACCAAAACTTTCTTGAGTTTATCATGCTACCCATGCAGATGGACTATTCGTTCATAATGACTGTAGCCGATGGGATCGCGGCAGGGAATCGGTGAAATGAAACGAACTAATTGTATAAAAAACACAAAGCAGCGTGCGGACGCGGAAGATGGCGCGAACTTCTCATATACGCGAGCGCGGTGTTGCGCGGACGGCGTTGGCGGCGAACTAACTGGTCAGCGGAACCACACTGCCCTCTACCAAAACTAAGGAAGAGGCGAGCTCGGACAAATTCCGAACGTCACACGACTTGTTACGAGACGAAGCGTCCGCGCGCGAACTTTGGCGCGTTTATTTAAAAATAAGAATGCGAACAATTAAACACATACAGAAAGACCAATAATTAAAACCATCATTAACATCCTCCCCCCTAGTGTTGGGCTACGTACCAACACTCATTAACAAATCATACACCGTAATGCTGTTTTTAAGTACACAAACAAAGTAACAAAGTAATTTGCAAAACACGTTAGAACTGCAATTCAAGTAAGTTAAGTTACACAAAATATAATACAAATACACATACAGAATATATAGCAGCAGCAAAAAATTTACATTAGTAAATATAAAGAATTTTACATAAAGGAGCCAAATTTAACATTTCTCTCCCCCCCCTAGTGTCGGACTAACTACTGACACTCATCCCCAAACAACAAAGCTACTCGCGCGACTGATCGCTTCAACACTCCGGTCTTAGTTTTTATGTCCACCACTCTGACCCGACCGTCTTTGCCAGGATAAACTGCCTGCACGATACCTTTAGGCCAGTGGTTACGTGGAGAAGATGGGTCAACCACGAGAACTAAGTCACCTACTTTGAGTTGAACGCCTTCCCTTTGCCAACGTTGGCGCGGTAAAAGTGTGGGGAGAACTTCCTTCAACCAACGACTCCAAAAAAGATCAGCTAGGCGCTGTGAAATACGCCATTGCTTACGTAAGTAAATATCTCCATCGTCGAAGACTCCAGGCTTGGGTAAATTAGACGATGAACCAATCAAAAAATGATTAGGTGTTAACGATTCCCTTGTATGAGGGTCAACTGAAACGTGTGTTAATGGTCGACTGTTTACCATGTTTTCGACTTCAGCCAGCAGCGTGATTAAAACCTCTTCTTTGGGTGACCTTTCTTTCAGTACTACCTTCAGTGCGGTCTTCACGCTACGGATGAGTCGCTCCCATGCTCCCCCCATATGAGGGCTAGCGGGCGGTATGAAATGCCAGTCAACGCCATTGTTAACGGCTTGGGTCATAACAGTTTCCTGATCAAACTCTTGAAATGCTCTTTTTAGCTCAGTTGCGGCACCTCGCATGTTTGTGCCGTTATCCGAATAAATTGTCTTCGGCCAGCCCCGGCGTGAGGCCATTCTACGCAGAGCCATTATAAGAGCATCAGCTGTAAGGTTTGACACTATTTCGACATGTATCGCTCGTACTGTAAGACAAGTAAATAGGACACCGTATCGTAGTACTCGCTGTCTGCCAACTGCAACCTGTATAGGGCCAAAAAGGTCTACTCCACAAATAGTGAAGGGCCTTTGATGGTGTGTCAACCTTGCTTGTGGAAGATCTCCTAGCCTAGGCGGTTCAGGTTTTGCCTTTTTTATACGGCAAACAAAAACATTGAGACGCTACGGTTCGTACGGTGGGTCTTAGCCGAATCAACCAATACTTTTGGCGGAGTTCGTTAATAACTAACTCATTACACGCGTGTCCAACCTTGACGTGATAATGGTATACTATGAGTCTCGCTGTATGACTTTGACCGTCCAATATGACGGGAGACTTCACATCATCACCAACATCTGTGACGGCGTTTATCCTTCCGCCTACTCGCAACAATCCATCTTTATCTATAAATGGGGTAAGTGTGCGCAATCGACTATCAGGTTTCAACGGTTTCCCTAGTTTTATAGCATTAATCTCTAATTCAAAACTTTGCGCTTGAGAAAGACGAAACAATAAGATTTCCGCTTTACGCATCAATTCGTCTGTAACTGCAGTTAATTTCGACTTTTTACACTTTTCAATAAACAATAATACTGTTGCAGTTGCCCGGACCAGTCGTAACCAGCTGGAAAAACGGTGAGGTTCCGGTACAGGTAAGTCTTTGACACTACTGGTCTGTACGTGCACTATGGCATGAGTACTTTCCAATATTTCTTCACTAATATGTGTTTTTGTTTCAGGTTCCATGGCCCAACTGCAGCTGTCTTGATGAAGAAACGCCGGACCGGTAAACCATACATCACTACTTTTCAGGTCACCATCCTTAATTTTAGTAAGAAGATCAGCTACATTATTCTGTGAAGAAACATAATGCCACTCACGTATTTTACTTAATTCGTCTATTTCACTTAATCTGTTTGAAATAAAAATCTTATAATTTCTATTTTCATTTCTAATCCAATGCAAAACCACTGTGGAATCAGTGTAAAAATAAGTAGCACTAGGTTTCAACCTATGTTCTTTTTTAATACTATCAGCTAAACGACATGCTAACAATGCACCTTGCAATTCAAGTCTAGGTATAGTAATACTTTTCGACGTCGGTGTCACTCGACTTTTGCTGCCTATCAGAGAAACTTTTATTTCCTCGTCGGTTACTTGGCGCCAGTAAGCGACGGCAGCGTAAGCGTGAGGCGACGCGTCACAAAAGACGTGTAGTTCTAGCCGTGTCGGCCGTGTCGCGCTCGGATGCGGACGCGTGCGATCGGCTGTTTCCGTAGTCGCACTGCACGGCGGCGAAGCTGTGTCCGAGTCAGGGCTGCTCGCGACTGTCTTATTATAATTATCACTGCCGAAATACCATCTCGGTATTCGTAACGTGTTTATATTTTTAAGTTGAGTTATCCAGTTACGAAAGCATACAAATAAATCATCAGTTATTTTATCATCCCACTTTAAATTTAGTTTCCAAGTCTGTTGCATAATAATTTTCCCTTTTATTGTAACGGGACCGATAAAACCGTGAACATCGAAAATTGACATTACAATTCGTAGTAATTCACGTTTAGTAGGCTTTCTACTAAAGTTCAAAATATCATCAGGGATGCGCTTTAGGGACAAATCAAAAGCTAAAGTATCTGAGCTGGGATACCATAGTAAGCCCAGCGTGCGTTCCGGTGACGTGCCTGAAATATCCTTTGCAAGATTTTCACTCACGTTGTCAACATCGTTAAGCACTTCTAATTCATTACTCATCCAATTACGCATTTGAAAATTTCCTTGCTGGTGAATGTACGTCACTTGTTTCACCATGTTCCTTGCAGCTTCAATACTTTCCAAGCTGTCAATATAATCATCCATGTACTGATTATTTTGTATGGCATGAACGGCATTAGGCATCTCTTCTTGAAAACGAGAAGCGTTTTTGTTTTGATTAATATGCTGCGCTATGAAAGGCGAACAATTAGCTCCGAAAATGAGCGAAGTCATAACATATTGTTTTATTTGATTATTTTCATCTTGCCATAAAAATCTCAGTGCATGTTGATCTTCATCTTGAATTTTTATACACAAAAACATATCTTTAATATCACCGACAACTGCTATCGGAAATTCGCGAAATCTATGCATGATTCCATACAACGAATTTAACAAGTCGGGACCTTGTAAAAGAAAATCATTGAGGCAACAGCCCTTTTCTTTCGCGGCGGCATCGAAAACCAACCTTAATTTGTTTTTATTTTGGTTATAGACCCCAAAATGAGGTAAGTACCATATTCGCTCGGCGGTCTCCCCAGCGGTGACAGCCCTAGCGTAATTATTATTAAATAAATGATCAATTCTATCTTTATAGCGATCAGCGTAAGTTTCATCCGCGGCTATTTTCCTCACAACAGACTTTAATCGAACTAAAGCATTGCCGTAGGAGTTAGGCATCGAAGAATCACCATCTTTCCACGGTAAACCAACAATCCATTTACCGTCAACAAACTTAGAAGTATTATTAAGTATCTCAATAGCACGTAAGTCATTGGGATTTTGACGAGACTTACTACTTATTCCTATAGACTCAAGCGAATAAAAATGACGAACTAACTCGTGTAAACTCATTAAATCATAGTCGTTATTCAATGAACGTCCATGGGCGTCTAACTCAATACAATTATTTACAACTTGAGAATCGTTACTATTATTCAACAAAAAATTACTAACGCACTCAACAAGCTGCGTTGTCGGTGCGAGCGAAATTGACTTCGCGAGCGCGAGTGGGCCGCTCGACGGCGGCGCGGGGCGCCGGCCGTCCGGCGGGTCAACGCACTCGCCGCGCGCACAAGTCCCGAGCAGCTGATCGTTCACGAATCTAGCGGGAACGCTATCACTAATGCCCGGGTCAGACTGAGCGCAAATAAGGTGAGTGTTGATACGACCAGGTAAGTAACGTTTAAATTTACTATTATCAATAACCCCGTGTACACACCAACCTAGCAACGTATTAGTTAAATATGGCTCACCTGACTTTCCTTTAATACACATAGCAGGCGCAATTAAATGGTAATTATCCTGACCAATTAACAACCTTGGTTCAGTATCACATTTACATAAGTTAAAGTTATGCAGTTGCATCTGATTTAAACTTTCACATTTACCTAAATCTAAGTTAGACAAACATTGCGCAGGTAAATGTAACTCATTAACTTTTCTAGCTCGTAAATTAAAACGTTGGTTATCACTGTTACTAATGTCAAAGTTAATAATTTCAGTTTTGCATACCAGTTCTCCAGAGTCCCACGCGCCTCGCGCGTGCATCGTTACCTCCTCTCCGTGTAGACCCACCTTATTCGCAATGTCAGCTGCGATAAGGGTTACGGTGCTACCATCGTCGAGTAACGCGTGAGTATGAACACTACCTTTCGAACCGTGCACTGTGATTGGGACCACTTTTAACAACACTTTTTGTCCGTTACCGCTATTACACTTGTTACGCAACACTGTTATCGTTTCACTGATCTGCTGCTCCGTGTCGTCAGTGTCTACGGCGCCGGCGGCGGCTCCCGCTGTTTCTTCTTGCCGTCTCGGCTTTGTCCAGTGAAGTAGACGGTGATGCGGTTGTTCACAGCTCTCAATATCACACAAAGGCGCTGTGCACGTCGATCCATCAGCATGTTTGGGTTGTAGGCAGTTATAGCACAATTTCTTTGAGCGTACAAATCTCCAACGATCTTTGCGTAGTGCTTTCGTAAACTTGTTGCACTTATCTAGCGCGTGCTTGCTTTTCTTGCAGAATGAGCATTTTGTGTCGGATTCCAAATGCATATCAGTGCTTGTAAACAACACGTTGTTACGCTGCTGCGTTTGTTTCGCGTAGTGGTGTTGTTCGTGTTTCCTTCTGTGATAATCAGACGGATGCTGCGTGTGTAAGTAACTTAAGCCACAAGTTGCAATCTTCAAAGCTTCTTTTGACAAAAATAGCGACAATCGCTCCAGCTTTGACTTGCCGTCTTCGGTACTCTGGGTTTCGGCGTAATAGTCAGCCCACTTCGTTACCAACACACTTGGTAATTTTGTGACTATTGTTGACACAAGTTCAGGGCTACGTAAAAAATCTTCTTGCCCGATTGTTTTAGTGGCGATCACATAGTTCTTAATTTTAATTGAGAACTGGACAATTTCATTGTGGTAGTTGTGTGACAAAGGTGCTATTCTCTTGAGTTGTTGTACTATCTTGTTCAAAATAATTTCCGGTCTCCCAAATCGGAGTTCTAAGGTCTCCAGGACATCACCGGGTGACGAGTCTGACATCAACAACGAAGATACTACTTCCTTGGCCTCACCACGAAGACTTCTTCGAAGGCGCCACATATTTTCATTTTGACTGAAATTGCACAAGTCAGTGGACTCGTGAAAAGCTTTCTTGTACTGGATCCATTCCAGCGGATCACCGTAAAAGGCAGGTAAGTCTTTTGATGTCGCCAGCCGTGTAAGCAGATCTTGGTTTTGCTTTTTTGGCTCTTCAACGGCAGTTGAAATGGCTTGGTGGATTGCCACTGCCAGCTCCTGCACTTCGTTGCGATGCGTGGCGGTCGGTAATGGCGGCGCGGTTTCTTGTTCAATTTTCCCGCTCGTACTTAGCCACTCTTTCACTTTAACATCCGTGTATCTACTACCAACAGACCTTCGTGAGCCTCCCTGGCAAGATTCCAGCTCGGCCAGGTCTGCCTCCAGCTCCTTTTCCACAAGGGACTTTTGAATTTCGGTTTTCTTTGCAAGCGCCGCCATCTTGGCGGCGGCGTCGGCGTCGATAGCTTGCAGCTCGATCTCCGCTTTCTTTTTAGCGGCGTTGAGTTCTAAACGCATCCGCGCGGCGGCGGACGATGATGTGCCAACATCACTTCGTTTTCCCACATCCTTTGCTGTGCTGCGCTCGTCCATGCTGTGCTCGTACTCCCGTTTCGCTTGTTGGCGTGTCTTCATGACGCTGGAATAACGAGCACCGTGAACACGATTCCCTTGATCCGGTCTCGAAGTACCAAAAATGTAGCCGATGGGATCGCGGCAGGGAATCGGTGAAATGAAACGAACTAATTGTATAAAAAACACAAAGCAGCGTGCGGACGCGGAAGATGGCGCGAACTTCTCATATACGCGAGCGCGGTGTTGCGCGGACGGCGTTGGCGGCGAACTAACTGGTCAGCGGAACCACACTGCCCTCTACCAAAACTAAGGAAGAGGCGAGCTCGGACAAATTCCGAACGTCACACGACTTGTTACGAGACGAAGCGTCCGCGCGCGAACTTTGGCGCGTTTATTTAAAAATAAGAATGCGAACAATTAAACACATACAGAAAGACCAATAATTAAAACCATCATTAACAATGACTAACTAACATTATCCTAAAACACCGCATCAAATGAAGCTACGAGAAGGTATTTCAAATATTGTATCCACTGCGTTTTGTCATAAATAATAACAAATTAAAAATATATTACTTACGTAAAAGCCGTTCACATAAAATCTAGATCATTATTCAAAACGATTTGTCTTAATAATTGGGAGACGAATCTATTTAATAAATAACGAACCACCGTTCGAATTAATGTGTAAATTCATCAACTTTAATAATGATTCGTGCACGTAATATAAATACTAGACATGTCTAAATGAACTGGGTGCCTACCATCAACTCTTATTGCGGTTTTGTTTAGGACCTAAACTGATCTGCTTCGCTTATTCGTACCATGTTCGTAACAATGACAGCGATTCAGTGATCATTCAATGACATTTTACAGCCGCTGAGCTGTCATCAACTCTTATTTGACTTATAACTCGGCCAAGCTAAAATGACACCTGCAGGTTATACCCGACCCTCTCACTCTCCGGGCATGACAGAATCGAGTGAAAGAGACGGGTAGAAGAAATAAGGACACAAATCGTTTGGTCATTCACATTTAGCAATTCATTTGCGATCCAGTTTTTAGAAGGTCATAGTAGGTACGAAAGAAAGCAATTCATTTTAGGAATCTATTCTGCATCGCGCTATTTTTGAATCGCTGTCTTAAAGTTGATGGTAGGCACCCTGTACGTATGTACATCCTTCGTATCTGTCATGAAGTTTGCAAGTTACTGAATTTATGAATTCTGAATGAATGAATTCAGAAACCTCCTCGCTACTGCTAGTTCATGAAAACTTGATCATTTTATTTAATACACAGAGACATTGAAACGTAAAAATGTCAAAGGTCGTAAATGTTTTAAAGCACAATAGCTACACCTAACCAAATAATGAAATTAGTTTTTTCTTAATGTTTCATAGTGCCTTTATCAACTGATCTCTTCGATTCAAATATTAAAAAGCCCTCATTGTTTCAGGAATGAGCCGCAAGTGTGCAACGCTGGACATGAATAACGCATTCCTACATGCACCACCGCAGGTGACAGAAATAACTCATAATTTCGGAGGCCTACTACAAAATTACGATAATCGAACGATGTTCGGAGTAAGTTTTAACTGATTATGAAGAAAAAAAACCAGCTCTTCACGAGTTTCATGCCGGTTCTTCTCGTCACAAGGTTTCTCGCGTAGTATTTGCGAACCTATGCCGAAGCTTTTTTGACGTACCTAAGTCTATAAATGCCTAAACTTTGAACTGAATTGATGATCTCTAAAAGTGATAAGGGCACTGATCATCGTCCGATTATCGTCATTCGTGGTGGAAAAGCCCCGGGCACACGTTTCTACAATTTTCCTTTATTTCCTATACCGATAAAACAGTTACCTTCTAACTTTACGGCTGTGGCATTCATTAGAACTATTCTAGTGATCGTAAACAATAATAGTAAAGGTGCCAGTAGTGCCAAAGCTATGGATATACCTACTTGTACCTAAAAAATAGTTCTATAAATATAATGGCGAACATACATAACATATTATAATTTATTAGCAGATCCTAGCGGTTTTACCCGCGTCGTACCGTGGGAATATCGGAATAAAATATAGCCTATGTCACTCGGGAAGAATGTAGCTACAGAAGACGGAAAAAAAACAGTGAATGTAGCTTTCTAATGGTCCGAGATTTTTTTTTATCAGTCCAGTAGTTTCGGCGCCTATAATATTCGATGCAAACAAACAAACAATCAAATATTTCTTCTTTATAATATGATTATATATAGTATTGATCAGGTATACCTTTACTATTGAATAGGTATAATACGTTCTTAACGATACGGACTTAAAACAATGCAGTTTGCCTCCAGCCTCTTTCCACCATCGGGGTACCAGACGCAGACTAGCCTACCACCCCTACATAGTTGACATTCCAGCTGTCCGTACCAAGCGTTTCGCAAATTCTTTCCTCATACGAACCGCTAAAGAGTGGAATGAGCTGCCTGTCTGTGTTCCCTGATTCTTACAACCCAAGTCTCTTTAAGTCGAGAGTGAATAGGCTTCTCCTGGGCAGGCATGTAACATCCTAGACTGCATCCTGTTAGCCAAACAAGATGGCGGTCAAATGCTTGCCTGGTTTTTAATAAATAAATAATAAAAAATAAAAATAAATTGATTTGCAATTATTTCTTTGACAAACCAGTTCTTTGAATTATAGCTTCAAATATTAAATATTATGTTGTATCCTTAAATATTTAGGAAGAGTCCCTCAGCTTAAACTATTTTAATTAGGCCAACTTCGTCTCTGAGCTGGCATTCAAAATGGATCGAGGAGTTCAAATCGATGCTGTCTACAGGGATTTTAGTAGAGCTTTCGACCGGGTGAATCATTAACGGTTAATATCTACGTAAACTGAAAGAGTGTGTACGGTTCACTTCTGGCCTGGTTTGAATCCTATTTGGATCTAAGATTATAGTTTTGAAATTTAAAGGGTGTTCAATCTGACACATATATCGCTCAATTGGGCGTACCACAGGGCTCCCATCTTTGGCCATTGTTGTTTCTAGTGTACATTATTGACATAACGTCCTTTATCAAACACTGCAACTATGCACTCTTCGCAGATGACCTTAACATATACAAAGGTTGATTTATCTCATAGAATGTCCTAACTGCAGCGACTTGATCACTATAATATGATTTCATTACCTTATCGCAGAAAAAAGCTTGACTTGACTTTTCTCCACAAATGTGTTAACGGAGCTTTAACCTCCGAAATGTTTTTTGGCGGATCATCCTACCTGTTCCATACAATGTTCCTAGAAAGCCTATTTTTAATTTTTTTTTATTTTTTTTATCCACAACGGGGTAGCACTTAGCCTTCATCACACCTGATGTTAAGTGGTGATAAGGCTCAAGGTGGAAGCGCACTACTCCCGGAATCCTCTATCACTGAGGAACTGGCTATCTTATCTCTAACTGCCGGAACACAATAATGCTGAAAACGTCATTGTTATGGCGTCAGACTTAGATAAGATGGTGGTAGCTAGCCAGGCGGACTAAGAACAAGTCCTACCACCAACCAAACCGAATACAATATGTACCCCCACTGGGAATCGAACCCGGGACCTCTTGGTCTGAAATCGGTGGTGTGAACCACTAGACCACAGAGGCGGTTAAGTTAATTCTTTTTTTTGGTGTTTATTATTATGTCAACTCTATTTTCGAAACTGACTAGTTATTTTGATATGTTGATAATAATTAAAAATTAGAGATCAATTAACATTTTAGGAAAACAACGGCAATTTCATAAATACCTTTTAATTACTTACTTTATATTAATAAGGCGTAAGCGAAGCGTTATTATTTTAAGGAGTAGGTAATATAATTATTGTTAAATATTGCTAAAGCTATGTGAACCTGTATTCGGCATAAGACCTATTGTGTATTGTTTTTATTGTTGTTGTTATACGCATGCTGTTGGTTGACCTTAACAATTTTATTAGAAAGAAAGAAAGAAAGAAAAGACATTTATTTGCACATCACTATGTGTATTATTAAATAGTTTGATTTTCAGCCTCAGATTTTTCTTGTTTCTTTTCTTGGGGTGGTAACCTTTTTGTGATATCTTCCAATAATTTACCATCTAAATGACTCATTCATAAGGCTAAACCCACACGAACCAAAATCACACCAAAGCACACCACGTTGGCGGAGCGCATTTTGTATTGGAAATGAAAAGTCAATTAACACGTAAGGGCTCGTGCAGCGTGCCGGCGATATCGCGCGACTTCAGTCGCACTGACTCGCAGCGACTTTATTGAACGCGTATAATTACTATACGGCGTAGTACAGCGTGCTCGCGACTGGCGGCCTGTGCTAAATAGACCAGTAGGTCTAGCACAACTTAGCGCGATTTCAACCAATCAGCACGTCGCCTTATGTCACGCCCGCTATCTACGAGCGATCTGATTGGTTGAAAGTGCCCGCGACTCTTTCTCACTCGAGTCGCGCTCAAGTTGTGCTAGCCCTACTGATGCTAGTGATACCGGCCACAAAGACGCTGCGAACTAGCGGCCCGCCATATCCACATTAGTTTTTTTTTTATTCACTACGTGGTAGCACTTAGCCTACAACTTACAACTGCTAGCGTCACTGCATTCACACGTATGTACCACATTTTGTCGCTGCGTTGTGGTGTGGTTGTGGTTCGTATGGGTCGACACTAAAACTGAATAGCGTAGATAACAGTTTACTAAAGTAAAAATAACCGTTAAGATTTCTTTATTATAAAATATCATAATCGTAAATAATATTTCGTATAAAATATAACTGCTCATTTTGATCGTCAACGTCGTACAGTTTGAAAATTGTATTCTGTGAAATATCAATAAAAATAATGATTTCGGCGAACATATTGGTCAAAGTCACAATTCGGAATGAATGTGTGTTTATTTTTGACTGGTTATTTTTGTAAAATAACAGATGGCTTTCATAAAACCGCCTCTATGGTCTAGTGATTCACACCACCGATTACAGAACTAGAGGTCCCGGGTTCGATTCCCAGTGGGGGTAGGTACATATTGTATTCGGTTTGGTTGGTGATAGTGGTAGCACTTGTTCTTAGTCCAACTGAGATACAATCATCTTATCTAAGTCTGACGCCATAACAATGATGTTTTCAGCATTATTGTGTACCGGCAGTAAAAGATGAGATAGCCAGTTCCTCAGTGATTGAGGATTCCGGGTTATCACCACTTACTTACCATCAGATGTGATGAAGGCTAAGTGCTACCCCGTAGTGGATAAAAAAACGTGGTTACCCAAAACCTACAGCTATTTAATATTTAAACTTAAAGGAATTTTTAGGACCTTAAAAATGTTTGCAATATTATCACCTTCGGATAGCATCGGTTTTCTTTTAAAGCCTATCATAATGTACATATATGTCGTAGTAGACTAATCGTCTTACCGGGCTGGTCAAGTACTGCCTGGGCATAATAATCACGATATGTCAGTCTAATACCCGCCATATTTACCGGGACTATAGTAAGTGAGCCAAATCGACAAATAAGATACTCTTATTAATCTGCTCAACTTTTAAACCAGTAGTAGATAGAGATTTTAAATTATTTTTATGCTTTCACAATGCAATTCTGTAACTATTTTAACCGCCTCTGTGGTCTAGTCTGACGCCATAACAGTGATGCTTTCAGCATTATTGTGTTCCGGCAGTTAGAGATAAGATAGCCAGTTCCTCAGTGACTGAGGATTCCGGGAGTAGTGCGCTTCTACCTTCAGCCTTATCACCACTTAACATCAGGTGTGATGAAGGTTAAGTGCTACACCGTTGTGGATAAAAAAAAACTATAGTAAGAATGTGATAGTAAAAAACCACGAGCCCTGCAAGTAGCTTGCAAGTAGCTTCCCGCCTGAAAGCTACTTGTAGGGCTCGTGGTTTTTCAGTATCACATTTTTCATATTTATTTGTAAAAAAATTAAGCGACCGTTTTTTTTTGCTAAGGAGTATGCACCTATACTTATCAGTTTTGTCTGATTTCCCAGGATGACAGCTCAACATCCCCGTCCCCCAATAAGCTCCACAAGAGCCCGTGGGTCAAGATGCGGGACATCATCCAGACGCGGCGGGAGTCCGTCAAGAAGAAGGGCAGGGGGGCCAAGAGTTCTCCCGACGTGGTCCCCCACAGAAGACGCTCCTTCAGCGACGGAGGTGACAGCGATGCTCCACCCGCGCTCACTCTTACTATACCGTCTTCTGAAGAGTTAGGTAAGAATCTAGGTTCGAAGCATGCGGCAGAGGATTAACATAAGAAGTTAGATTCTTGAAATATTGAAAATGAAGTATTTAGAAAAAATCGATCCGTCTCACAACTACATAGTTCCGATAGGACACGAACCCACGCACGACCTTTCGCTATCCGGGTTTCTGCTCTACTAGCTCAGTGGTTAGAGCAGTTGCCCAGATAACGAAAGGTCGTGGACTGGAGTCCCATCGGAGACGAATGGATTTTTTCTAAATACTTCATTTAAAATTTTTCAAGAATCTAACTTCTTATCTAAATCCTCTGCTGCATGCTTGGAATCTAGGCTTTCAAGCCAGAACCTTAAGCAGAGTAGGTAGCATATTAAGCAGTCATTAAAAAATTGATTGAAGAATACAAAAGTGACTAGAAAAATATTCGTAAAGTTTGTTGCGCCCGTTCTTTTTTAAGTTAAAGTTAGATTAATGATTTAGACAGTTAGGATGATGTTAAAATTTGGACGGTGCCAAAGTAACTACTTTTTTATGTATAAAAAGTTTCCATCTCTAGAGACATGCAACGACATAAAAACAGTATTTAAATATTGTTATAGAAGAAATAGCCAAAAATTTTAAAATCAATGCAGTTTCTCATCGACACCCAGAATCGGAGCCGTCGCACCCGCTGCTCCGCAAGCAGCGGTCTTTGGAGCTGGGCGCGCGGCCTCCACAGCACCGCCCGCCGCGGGCCTCTAAGTGGACAAAGGTCAAGAGGGCCTTTCTGACATCGGCCTCCGCTTCAGTGCCCTCCAGCCCGAACAGACACTCTGCGTTCTTCACTGACGCTGGTGAGTCTTTTGAACCATCATTCATAGTCATCAGACTCATGTTTGAGATGCTTGCAGCATCAGCCACAGCAGTTTCCTCAGCATAAACTTTTTAAGGTTTTGTCTTTAGTCGTTCCAAACGATACCTACATGAAATTAAGTTCGTTTCTTTATTGAGTTTTTTTCTATTACCTACCTTAAACACATCTGGATACGCGGCAGCGTATCAGCCAAGTTCAAAAGCAAACAGAACTGGCGAGTAGCACCGTGTGTATCTTAACACGAACCATTTGGAGCCACTTTTGACCCCCTCATAACTCAAAAATTATTACACAGAAACATGTCAAATTTGGCTTATGTATTGAGACTAGCGAGATAAAAATGTGCTCCAAATTTTATATACACACCTCAAACGGTTATTAAGATATTTACGTCCAAAAATCGTTATTTTTATCACTGACTCACCTATAATCAAAACTCTAACCCACTTCCAGATGACCTAGAAAGCTGAAATTTGGTATGTAGACAGGTAATCTGGTGAATACAAAGGAAAAAATCTGAAACTAGTATTTTTTTTAAATAAAACGTTGACAAACTTATATTTGCGTTCCCTATGCACTTATCCTGTATAAGATCTTGTATAAGATGAAGTACAAATATAAGTTTGTAATAGTTTTTATTCTGTTATATACCAATATTTCGTCATACTTCTTGAAGTTCAGCTAGCGCCGACGGCGTAGTGGCCATTCAATATTGAGGACTCGAGAGAACCAAGTTCGAACCCCAGATTACCCAAATACTTTTTTGTCCTCGCGTTAAATAAATTACAAGCTTGCGCCATCTAGCACGATATCCATATTATTATTTATTAATTATTAATATTAATATAAATTATAAAGTTATTGAAATTTTTACTTTTTTGCATTCACAATCCAATTTTTATTATTGAAAAATGAAAAATAAAGAATTTAGACAAAATCGACCCTCATCTCACAACCAGCTCCGATGGGACTCGAACTCACGACCTTTCACTTAAAATAATTATTAATATTAATATAAATTATAAAGTTACAAGCTGACCCGGCAAACGTTGTTTTACCATATAATAGTGGACCCGGTCACCAACATCTTGTGTGTGTTTATACACCAAAAGTTGCCTACACCAGACAACAGATAGCGCTAGTTACACACTACCAATAAAGGGGCCCAAGCTTGGTCTCTATTTCCTACATATAAAAATTACTCTGTGAAATAGAGTGAGTGTCAAATAACTCTGCGCGACTGGGGCATTTTTGGCGCTAGTTACAGTACATTTTTTTATTCTAAGCTTATAGAAAAGATTAGTATTCGATTTTGACCGCGCAGACGTCAGTGATTACATACTCTTTGGAAACGGCAATGGAAGAAATGACAGTTTTGTATCGAAGGTACGACAGTTAAACGATTTTTCATAGAAAATTACAATTTTTACTCAATTTTCCGGAATAATAAGTAGCCTATGTTACTCTCCAGCTCCCAAACTATCCCCATACCAAATATCATGTCGATCCGTTGCTCCGTTTTGGCGTGAAAGAAGTACAAACAAACAAACAAACAAACAAATAAACAAACAAACAAACACACTTTCACAATTATAATATTAGTATGGATTAAAATTTTTACCTTTTTGCATTCACAGTCCAATTTTTATTATTGAAAAATGGAAAATGAAGTATTTAGAAAAAACCGACCTTCATCTCACAACCATCTCCGATGGGACTCGAACCCACGACCTTTCGCTTTCCGGGCGACTGCTCTAACCACTAAGCTACGGAGTCGTAATGATAAATGTGAAAGTTTGTTTGTTTGTTTGTTTGTCCTTCTTTCATGTCAAAACGGAGCATAGTACTTATAACCCGACCACCAGGGGGCGCAATCTTCATACATTCAAATGGGAACTAACGAAAAGCCAAAAAATGCGAAAGTTGCTATGTTCTCTCTGTAGGTGCACACTTTGCACATAAATAGTTCACTAAAGTCAACGATAGATGACTCCATATACACCCACCCACAGTATAGAAAACAAGAGAAATATCCTTTTTTCTATACTATATTGTTGAAAGTTGATGGAAGAGTATAAACTTTATAGAGAGTAAAGTGTACTCATGGAAAATAATGTCAAATAATCTAAATTATAATTTTGTTTGTTAAATTTGTTATTTACTATGTTCTGTTTCGTAAAGATCCGTAATTCCGTTAGCAATTACATAGTTTCGTAGTTTGTAGCTTTATCGCTTAATGAAACCAGAATCAAAACGCAAATGGAAATGCAATATCTGCTCAGGAACATTAAATACCTTCTGCAACTTCGTCGAGCAAAACACCATAAACTATTACGACTAGGAAAAAGAAACTGTTGGAAATGGGAAAATCTGTTAAAAATGATATTTCTACGTCCACACCAAACACGAGCATAAAATTAGTTTCATTGTCAGTAGCTGATACACAAGGGCAAAGTAATATAACTGACCAAATAAAATATACTGAAACATTTGGTATTAATTTTATTATGAACTAGCTGACCCAGCGCGACTTCGTTCCCGTGGCCCTACCCCCTACTCCACCCTACCCTACCCGTACTCTACCCCTACCCCTACCCTACCCCTACCATACCCCTACCCTACCCCTACCCCCACCCTACCCCTACCCTACTCCTACCCTACCCTACTCCTACCCTACCCTACTCCTAACCTACCCTACTCCAACCCTACCCTACCCCTACTCTACCCCTACCCTACCCCCACCCTACCCCTACCCTACCCTACTCCTACCCCCTACCCTACCCCTACCATATACCTACCCTACCCTACCCCTACTACCCTACCCCTACCCAACTTTTACTTTACCCCTACTTACCCCTCCTTAAAACCTTCCTTGGACTTCCACGAACATTTCAAGACCAAAATTAGCCAAATCGGTCCAGCCGTTCACGCGTGATGTCGTGACCAAGGGAAATAGGGATTCATTTTTATATATATAGATAAGTACCTACTAATAATTTCTCTACAAAAAGTAATGATATCTCATCAAAAACATAAAATATGTGAAGTGAGAGCCAACTTCAATATTAGGAAATATGCCTTGGTTGTTGACTTCAACGACAAAAGATGTGAGATCTAAATGGGTGCCAAGTTTAACGGTCAGTCCTGAAAATTTAGTACTTACATAAAATGTTTTATAACAACTTAAAATATAATTTCTTCTTATAACTTAGAATAATATATTGAAGCCTAAGGTCTGACTTGGCTAGTTTTCATATACGAATTATATATATATTATAGCCTTCGCAAGCTCTAATGCCGAAGTTCTTATTGTATTCTTCCGAAAATTTTACTAGAAACTAGAGATGAACATAGGGCTCTTCCATGACTGTTTCAGTAAGTACCTTATAATAATTCGTATACAAGAACTAGCCAAGTCAGACCTTAGGCTTCAATATATTATCCTAAGTTATAAGAAGAAATTATATTTTAAGTTGTTATAAAACATTTTATGTAAGTACTAAATTTTCAGGACTGACCGTTAAACTTGGCACCCATTTAGATCTCACATCTTTTGTCGTTGAAGTCAACAACCAAGGCATATTTCCTAATATTGAAGTTGGCTCTCACTTCACATATTTTATGTTTTTGATGAGATCTTAGATTTCTGCGCGAACTGTCCATATAAATAAAACACTTTCACGGATTTTTTCACGCAATTTATTCAACAACATGGTTAAATTTTAGTTGTTTTTTGAGATTTTTTGGTTTATCCGACGTTTCGGCACCTTTCCAGGGGCCGTGGTCACGGAAAACTGAACGTGACCACGGCCCCTGGAAAGGTGCCGAAACGTCGGATAAACCAAAAAATCTCAAAAAACAACTAAAATTTAACCATGTTGTTGAATAAATTGCGTGAAAAAATCCGTGAAAGTGTTTTATTTATATGGACAGTTCGCGCAGAAATCTAAGATCTCATCAAAAACATAAAATATGTGAAGTGAGAGCCAACTTCAATATTAGGAAATATGCCTTGGTTGTTGACTTCAACGACAAAAAAATCTCAAAAAACAACTAAAATTTAACCATGTTGTTGAATAAATTGCGTGAAAAAATCAGTGAAAGTGTTTTATTTATATTACCTACCTTATCATTTGACACAGTCCATATAATCACATCTTAACTAAACTAGGGCTTAATTATCGCATTATAAATAAACCGTTGAGTCACACAGACAGGCGACATGATGACATCATCATTTTAGGATGGAGATGTAATTTTCAGTTCAGCAAGCTTAGTGCATCGGAAAACTGTTCTGAATCTAAGACGCCTAACTCGATATGTCTCACTCAACGCCTGTCTGGTGTGACTCAACGGTTTATTTTTAATGCGATAATTAGGCCCTACTTTAGTTAAAATGTAACTATTTGGACTGCGCCAAATATAGAGGTAGAGGTATAGAAAGAAACGCGATAAAAAACTAACATAAATTGATGTAGGTATCGTTTGAAACGACTACTGACAAAACCTTAAAAAAGGTGATGCTGAGGAAACTGTTGTGGCTGATGTTTCAAACATTTTATATATAAAAGACATCCCACAATAAAATCAAACACAAATAAAAGTAAAAAATAAGAATCTATGTTTAAATCTACAAATAAACACTGATAAATCGGGTATCAGTATATTCATCGAATCAGTCTTCTCATTTGACGGTTTGTATAACACACGTTTGTTATATATTCCTCAATAGATCGGGAGATCAAACATGACTCATATAAGCAGAACTTTTATTCCGATTGGCACTGGCGGTGTGCCAACTATGGCACATGTGCACAATGCTCTGCGGGAATTCTTCAAATTTTCCAAAAAGAATAAATTATGCACGGATTGTTGGACGAGATGTCAAAGAAAACTAGCGAGAATATTTGGTGAGTACATCGAATTGTAGTTTGGGAAATGTTATTTAGACTCTGAAATAACTTATCAATAAAAACTGAGACTGAGTACGTTTGACCCCTAAGACTCAGGACACAAATACAGTTTCAGTCATTTTATAGATACATTTATAATCTGGGGCTAGTCAGCGCAAAAAAACTTAAAAGTATGAAAGGAACTTGAGAATTTATTTTTTTGATCTCATGTTCTGTTCCTCAACCGACCGACGTAAGCAAAAGATATCGCAAGCAGAATAATCATTTCATATCACAAAAATATTGCATATATATTCTATCTATATAAATTTAAATGAATGTTGCTAAGCGAAAATCTCAAGAACGGCTGGACCAATTCGGCAAAGGCAAACATAAAAATTGCGCGGAAAAAAGTAAAAGCTACACTTTTCTTTTCCAATATAAACCAGCTATCAAACATTTGGCGTAAAACGTTTATTCGTTTTTCACATCAAAACAGAGCAACGGATCGACGTGATAAAGCAGTAGCAGTTACTTATACATACATATACCTATCTATATATCTGTGCTACAAAATAACAGCTCCAATAAGCCCTTGCCTAAAATCTTCCAGAATTTATTACGAATCAAAGATTTCCGAATGATGGATTGCAAGCAAGGTACACTCGTCAGCCAGCAAGAGAGTTGCTTTTATGACCCAGATTTAGAATGTTTGGTAGTAAATTTGGCGTAACCAGTGTATACAGCTTTTCAATAACAACGAACGATTTAAAAGAAAAAATTTATTAACATTTCTCCTTTCTAATTTTAAAATAACTTATCCTCTGCGGTGCTTAAAAGATTAGTTAAATAACAAGAAACAAAATAATAGCAGTAACACTGTTAAAGTAAGGTTTATACTCTACTTTGTTAGTTTTTTCTTTGTCTTTAGTGATTGAGGATTCCGGAAGTAGTGCGCTTCCTTTCCACCTACCTTCAATTCAATTCAAAATTGTTATATTCACATAAACATAACTTATGAATCGTTGCCAGTGTTTCTTATGTAACAACATTTTCCAAAAATAAACAACAATGGCCTTCAATCTTCAACCTTATCGTCGCTTAATATACGGTGTGATGAATGATGATGGTTAAGTCATCATTATGATCATCAGCCTTTAGTAGTCCACTGCTGGACATAGGCCTCCTCTCTAGAGTGCCACAAAGAGCGGCTGTTAGCTTCTTGCAGAACTTTTCCTCCCCAGTGGCTATTAGTTCAGAAGGTTAGTGCGTCTTCATAATATTACATTGTGTTCTACTTTCTTTGGATTATTTTTAATTTCTAAATTATATCGATGTCAAACAAACACTAAAGATTGTCCATACAGAGATTATTAAACAACGTAATTTGACATAGTTCAAGTTCGATGGTGTAAACATGTTTTATATAAAAAAAAAACTATAATTCTTTGTTCGATCATCAAAGGAAAAAGGGAACCGTATTTTTCCACCAAAACTGTAAACAATTGGGTAAAGTGAATTAAGTATACAATTTCGTTGTAAAGGAAATCTGGGAGGAAATCGATTCGTAAACAAAGTGTGGCATTATTCAAAACATGGAGTTCTTGAGTTGTTTTGCACTGAACACGTGTCATTTCAGCTGAAGAGTGTAAAGTAAACAATAAAATGCTGGTTTCATTTCATACTAGGTAGTACCTAATAGACGGATTATTTATTGGAAAGGCGGAATAAAGGAAAACAAAATGCATTGGACTGTAACTTTATCATTAATCATCTAGTATGAAGGAACATATAAGTAATGAAAATTGTTAAGACTAATTAATAAAAGCGGTATTTTTTAAATATCCTATTAATCTTTTCTTCTATTTTGAGAACTGAAAAGTATATTTTTCTCAATTTATCTAGTATGTATAGCAGTATTCCGAAAAATAATAAAACTGATACTTATTTAAATTATTACTTTTTTGCATTCACAATTCAATTTTTATCATAGAAAAATGGAAAATAAAGTATTTAGAAAAAATCGACCCGTCTCACAACCAGCTCCGATGGGACTCGAACCCACGACCTTTCGCTATCCGGGTGACTGCTCTAACCACTGAGAGAGAAACGACTCCGTAGCTCAGTGGTTAGAGCAGTAAACTGATACTAATGAAAATGAAGCATTAGAAGTGGCAAACAACTTCGTAGCTCGGTGGTTAGACAATTCGCCCAGGCAGTGTAAGGTCGTGTCGTGGGTTCGAGACCCGTCGGAGCTAGTAGTGAGACGGGTCAATTTGTCATTATACTTCATTTTCAATAATAAAAATTGCACTGGGAATGCAAAAAAGGAAAAAAATATAAAAAACTAATACTAGTAAAACCATCAAATTCACACTACGCTATTTTCCGATCGCAAAGTATTGACCCAATAAATATTTGATTACCACTAATAGCGCCAAGGTTCCATATGACGTCGCCGAAGACCCGAGAGTTAGCCGCAAACCGCTCTGAGCAACACTACAGAAATACATCGATACAACAATAATAATATTGCCAGTTTATGAACGGTTCATTTCCAAAACTTTAATATACATTTAGCAGAAAATTATTCTACTATTAGCTGTACCTGTGGCAATGGTAACGAATGGATTGCGATTTTCCTACAGTACGCTTTAGAATGTTACAAATAACTATTTAAAACTATAAAGATTCCGTTTTTTAACCGACTTCTAAATCAAAAAGGAGGAGGTTCTCTATTCGTCTGTATGTATGTTTTTTTTTTTTTTTTTTTTTGTGTATGTCCACCGATTACTCGAAGACGGCTGGGCTGAACCGATTGAAATGGTTCAAACGTCATTACATCAGGTTGGTTTCCAAGTTGGTCCCATTTTTTGAAATTTTGAAATCGGTTCAGTAGTTTTCAGGAAATCTTGAAAATACTGTCGTTTTCGTTACCACTTTATGTGAACTTAATACTTATCTTTAGGCATAACTCCTTTGTTTGTTTGTTTGTTCACCTATTTAGATGATTCTTGTTTTGTTAAAAAGGGGATACCTCAAGGTATTTTAACCGACTTCGAAAAAAGAGGTTTTGAGTTTGATCACATACCTATTTACCAGAAAACACGCAAATTGCCTGCACGATGCACTAAAAAGAGTGAAATAAAAATTATTTCTATAAAAAAATAAAACCGCCTTCTAAAAAACCACATCAAAAAAGTAAGAAATAATTCCTCACCAAATAAATAACGTAAGTACTTTGAAGTCGGGCGGGTTTTAACAAAAACAACAAAAAATTGTACATGTTTCACGCCCGACTTCAAAGTACTTACGTTATTTATTTGGTGAGGAATTATTTCTTACTTTTTTTATGTGGTTTTTTAGAAGGCGGTTTTATTTTTTTATAGAAATAATTTTTTTGCCATTCGGCTACGGCCGAACCCTAAAAATGACATATAAATCAATGTCAAAAGAACAAAAGGTAAAATAGGACCATGATGATTTATCGCAGTATATACTCGTACCTATATTCGATTCCATTAGTTAAATTTGTGTTACTAAGAAATAAATTGATAAATTGATACGAGTGTTTTGGGAAATTATTACAACTAAACATAGCTAGCGTCGTTTAGAGGAGTCAGTAAAATATATTTTATTTAAAAATACAATTTTGCTTGACTCCTTTCACTCTCTAAGGAAATGAGTTACGGGTGGCGGTTCCTAAGAGAAAGCTTCAGTAATATTGAAAGCTTACTTTTACAAAACGGCCTCTGTAAC
The DNA here is from genome assembly GCA_949710035.1 of Crambus lathoniellus. Taxonomy (NCBI): domain Eukaryota; kingdom Metazoa; phylum Arthropoda; class Insecta; order Lepidoptera; family Crambidae; genus Crambus; species Crambus lathoniellus. Next base: position 1,812,432 of record OX453307.1, on the reverse strand, counting down.
ACTTTAGTGAAAGAGAAAACCACTTTCCCTAGTTTCTTACAATTTCTTCTCGATACAAAGTTTCCGAGGTAGCGTTTCGAATTAACAGACTTAAAAAAGGTTAGAAAAAAAATAAAACCACCTGAGAATAGTTAGCAGCAACCCACTTTCCGATCCCGATACCCACAAACATGAATGTAAGTTGCCGGCTGACACGGCGCGTCTGCTCCAGAGTACATCCATTAGGCTTGGCAGAACGCCAGGTGAAGAAAAAATGAATAATTAGACAATTGAGGACATTCACCTTCGTTAAACGATATCCCATCCGGATCTGGTGCACTGCGAATATGCGAAAATGTATTCAGTGACACTAAACATAGCAATGATGACATTGAATATAACACTGATTAAATATTACAAATAAATGTTTTTATAAAATAAAATAAACCGAATATACATAATCGAAAAAATTCTATTTGAAGTAGGTGAACAAAATTATAAATACAAAGTCACAAAACCACTTCAGTGTCTGAAAACTAAATGAAACTTCTAAACACATTCTTAACATATCCGATTCGTAATTTGTACAACGTTCCGGATATACGAAAATAATGTAACACGAGCCAAGTTTTAAATTCCAAAGATATCTGTCGAATCAGAAATCTGCAAGCACTTAAGAGCACTTTAACCAGTGGCATGTTGGTCTCGTGTTGAACTACCCGTCCGACCCAAATAGAAAATCTCACTATTTTAGAAGATGAAATAGCCAGATAGATAGTTGTAAACGTAAATACTACAAGAATTCAAACTACTACTGATAGTTTTTCACAGTTATAAGAAATCATTGGATTTACCCAAAGATAAACATGCGTAGCTGTAGATAAACAATCCCACGGGGCGATGAAAAGCTATATTATGTTTAACTGTTCCTTAATTGGAACAGCGAGGAAAATTATATTTATTTTTGTCTAAAAGTAGTTCAACGTTCTCGAAACATTTAATGCAGTTGAATAAACAGGGAGTGCAATGTAAACACTCAAATGTTATCTTAACATTCGTAACTACACATAATTTCATAAGGGTGGTCTATTTCAGTGCACTTTAAGAAAAAAATAAGTTTTTTTGAAAGTACAGTCGAAGCAATTGAATCATGACCCATTTTGCTAATAATTTGTTTGAAAACGTCAAAACCATAAAGGTCAGTGTCACTTTCAACAAGTTTGAATTTCGACCTAATTGAATTTAAATATCTGTTTGAAAATGAACTTACGGTGGGTCATGATTTGGTTGGTTCGACTGTACATACAATTTTGGTCTAATAAAAATAATGGTATGTAATGAAAATGAAAATAATTTATTCAGTTTAGACAGCACTTAAAATGTTCTTAAGATTCAGTTGTCGATATTTTCGTCAGACGGCAAAGAATTATTTGAGGGTATTTTCAAACCCGGACTTTTAAAACACAAAAGTATGAGTAATCTATTCTTTTTAAATTGGGACTAGGGTTGAAGGTTAGTAAATAATATGTGTGCGTGCGGAATTTATCACAAAATTATTATTATTAATATACTTCATTAGCTACAATGCCTGGTTGAACCTTACCGACATTTTTTTTAAGTTCATCCAGATTTTTAGCATCGTCTTCCATTAGCATCCTTCGCAGCATTTCTTTGACCTCTTTTTCATCAGTATTCTCAGTTTTATTCGACTTTTTAGAATGTATATCAATAACAGTAGCGTTATTTTCTTTGATATAGTTTTCAACTTCTTCCTGTGTGTCAGTTGCGTTTGTATTACCGTATACACAGTGCTGAACCTTCTTCACAAGGTGGAAAGCTTCATCTTCGGTTGTTTTGATGACTTCGATGAGGCACGCCTCATGCATTGCACCGTGAGCCATGAGCTTTGTTAATGTGACGACTCCATCTATCAACTTTCCGGTGATATCCATCATAGCAGTCTTTATAGAAGGAGACTGAAATCAAAAACTAGTACTAAAATCAAGAATATTAGCTTGTAGTCGTTGCTTGTTCTTCTCTGTTGGCTTATTCTTCTTCAACTAAGTTTTAAATGTTTATCCTTACTTTTGGCATATAAATCTGTTGAAAGGTCTTTGTCGGCAGTAGCAGTATAAATAATGTTCCGCGAATGTTCTGATTAATTCCATTTTGACCTAAATTTCTAGTATCGTTGTTCGAGATTGCGGTTTCCGGCATACGGCAACATGGACGGAAATGTTACTTATATTTAGAATACAACAACTGTTTCAAGATTTTAGCAATTCAGTTTCCAAATTCCAGAAATCTGTTTTCACAACTCGATTCGTCCTTTTATCCTAACACTGACCTATATCTGTCAAGATAATTGTTGATGATGAAAATAAAACCGTTTGACTCTCTCTCACCTTGGATATGACGCATTTGATGACCTTTTTCAGCGAATCGTGGTCGTGGCCGCAGACTTTTAGCATACTCAACACCTCTGGCTTTTGTCCACGTAACTGAAAATTTTAACTCAACTTAGTTAAAAAGCAAGATACAACTATCATATTCTTTACCTGTGGTGAAATAGTAATATATTAAACCATGGAAGAACATGATGGACCGCAATCGTATTACAGTATTTTAATAAAATTGGTTACATGAGCTTAGGTAGGTAGGTACCTATATACTAAACAGTGATGTTTGTTCATTACTAGGTTGATTCACACTACAGCCTGCAGTATTAATATCACAATGAGCATGTGTAGACATGACTGGTTCCTCTACACGTATATTATAGTAAAAGTTCCTATGTCTCTAATGTTCAAAAGGCGTGATTATGCTAGGTTTTATGTAGAATGAAGTGTGCAGCACGGGTTCGTAGGATCAGGCAGCAGGATCACCGTTGCATCCACGCGAGAAAAGCTCAAAAGGATTCCTCTAACTACAAAAAAGTATTAGGAATATTGGTACACGGCTTTAATTCCATTTCCGATTATAGTCTTGAGGGTTAGCACCTTCCGCACCGCCTCTGCTGAGTAGTGCCCTAAATGTGTGCTTTAGCTGAGTGACCACATTTAGATGATTCTGGGATGCAGCGGTGATCCGCTGCATCCACGCGAAACATTTCTCCAAATACAAAAAAGTACATGTTGTCCGACCTCCGATAGGAGTGGCACGTAAAGAAGAAGAAGACAAACAAGTGTTATAAGGAATAATGGCTCACGGCTTTAATTCCTGTAGCGATCATAGTCTTGAGAGTGAGCACCTTCCGCACCGCCTCTGCTGAGTCGTGCCCTAAATGTGTGGTTTAGCTGAGTGACCACATTTAGAATCACCCACCGCTGCATCCACGCGAAACATTTCTCCAAGTACAAACAAGTACATGTTGTCTAACCTCCGATAGGAGTGGCACGTAAAGAAGAAGAAGACAAAAAAGTATTATAAAGGCGAAATTAGACGGTTCATTTTTGCATTCATTTTCGATGCTTCATCGATGAAAGACCGAAAATGAATTTGTCTAAATTGTCGGAGTGCGCCTTTGCGATGAAAGCTTGCGGCTCCCGATTGTTTTTACTAGCATCGTTCATCATTCATCATTCACAATTCATTGCAGAAATAATTCACTTGTGATAAACCGTCTAATTTCGACATAGGGAATAATGGCTCACGGCTTTAATTCCTGTAGCGATCATAGTCTTGAGGGTGAGCACCTTCCGCACCGCCTCTGCTGAGTCGTGCCCAAAATGTGTGCTTTAGCCGAGTGACCACATCACCGTTGCATCCACGCGAAACGTTTCTCCAAGTACAAAAAAGTACATGTTGTCCGACCTCCGATAGGAGTGGCACGTCAAGAAGAAGAAGACCATCAAGTATTATAAGGAATAATGGCTCACAGCTTTAATTCCCGTAGCGATCATAGTCTTGAGGGTGAGCACCTTCCGCACCGCCTCTGCAGGGTCGTGGCCGATCAGGGCGTACCCGCACACCACCATCTGGTGCAGGGCCTTCTCCGCCAGCGCTGATGTCTCGTTCTGCTTCTCTATGAGGCACTTGTCCACCTTCAAATGTAGATGTTTATACAATTTATTTTTAATACCGTGAAATGGAAGATTATTTGTCAAGCCGATATTTTTGTTCTATTACATTTTATTATTAGTTGGTTTAGTAAATTTTTGTGTCGTCGTATTTGCAGTTCCATAATGACATTATGAAGAATCAAAAACATGATCGTATTGGGGTTTCTTTTTCAAAATACAAATTAGCTTATCAAAAACTCTTAGCTTTTTAACTCTCTTAACAAGACGCAGATTTAATTGAAATATTAATAACAATAATAATGAATATGTACTATTTACTGACACATTGCAATTCGTTCTATTTGTCTTACGGCTTACCTCATTTTCAGAGTCATTCTTCATGCTCTCAAGTATACTCTGGAGGTTTACCAGTCGATCTTGAATGTGCACGGTGCCATTCTGAAGCAGTAGCTTTATTTTCACCAGGACCATGTCCACAGACCTAATTGAGTTTTTAACCAGTCAGTAAAGCTTGAGCAAGATACCATCCTTCTTCCTACTATCCTACTTCCTACTGATACATAAATGTGAAAGTTTAGATGTTTGTATGTTTGTTACTCAATCACGCCGAAATGGCTGAACGGATTTGGCTGAAATTTGGGACACAGATATTTTGTAGCCTGCCGGCCTAGCATGAGCGGCTTTTATCGCGCGATATGATATGATACGGCAAGTTGTCTTGCTTACCCCATTAAGGTGTTAAGCAAGACGGCATGCCGTACCATATCATATCGCGTGGTAAAAGCCGCTCATGCTAGGCCGGCTGGAGAGGAACATGTGATCATGACGTGAATATTACATGTTCTATGTTGTATACATATTATTGCTCGTTGTACATGTTATGTCAAAAAGGAAAGAGACTTACCTTTCCAAATCAACTTCAAACTTTTTCTGTATGCTTTGTATCAGGTCTTCGCTGAGCTTCTGCGTCAGTTCGTCTTCAATCACCCTGTCGATTTCATCTTTTTCCTTTTCTTCACAGCGTAGAACCTATTACTTACATTCTTGTTAAAGGAGTAACTTAAGCCATGCAGTTTAACTGCCGCACTCAGAGACGTCAATTAACTTTAAACATATTGTGGACTGTGTTTCCCTAAAAGTTATTTGACAATTAAATCTATATCTGTCTCTTTTTTATGTCAAGTATTGAATAAAGAAGGAATGAATCTCTTCAACACCCGGGCGACCGAATGGGACCAAACTGAAATGCTACCGTATTTCTTATAGAAATAGGGCAGCATTTACTATAAAATTCTCTGGCCCTTTTCGGCCGCTCCTTCCTTGGGTTGCCAATTAAGATCAATTGACGTCTCTGAGTGCGGCAGTTAGTTTTATAAACATAATTTTTAAACGTATGATGGTCTAGTCTACTGGTATGTACACACCACCGATATCAGACCAGACTTGTTCTAATGCTGACCATACATACACCATCCTTCCTATCGTCCAATCGGCAGGCTGCAGATTGGATCAAGTAAAATTTGATAGTGGGTGGGCGTGGATTGGCATGACAGTTATCAAATTATGGTGTAATATTGACGAACTGCATCAGATTGGATCAAACCTGCCGTCATGCCGATTAGACGATAGGCAGGCTAGTGTATGGCCACCTTAAAACATGCAATTTTAGTTTTATAAACACAATTTTCAAACGCATGTATGGTCTAGTCTAGTGGTATGTATGTACACTCCACGGATATCAGACCAGACGTGTTCTAAGTCTGCCTGGCAAGCTATAACTTTTTGATCTTCATGCCTTTTTTTCAAGATTGTCTCTATATAATGGCTCTCCCACATAGGCGCGTTATTATCGTCAATAATACCGGATGCGTTATTGCGATAATGCGTCCCGATTCCTTGCACACAAATGCAAGTACTAATACAAATGTTCTAAAACTCATATCGCATTACGGAGGAACGCAAGCATCCTACTTCTATTGCGTCGATATTATCGCAGCAGTGTGTAACTTCGTAGCCATCCTAATACATAATTCAAAATTCAAAATCATTTATTCATTTTAGGCACAGCACTTGTGAACGTCAATGAAGCTACGCCATCGCTTCGCAAATCCTACGGCGGGAGGCCTTATAACGAGAAGAACCGGCAAGAAACTCGCCAAGGGCTATTTTTTTCTTTCTTTTCTTTCTCCTGTGTACTAAAAACAAATACAAATGTACTAAAAACAGTTAATATCGCAATCACGCATCATAATAACGCGCCTATGTGGGATAGCCTTAATACTAGTAAAGTACCATTCGTTAAAATTAATTAGTATGGCTGTATAAAGCAATCATTCATTATCAGTGACTTCAACAACAAAAACATACTTTCCATCTAAGTAACTAATGTAAATACTTACCAAGATAACAGAAAAAATCACGAAAAGCCAGCTCTGACATCGTACATCCCTCATAATTCGTTCGCAAAAGAAATATCGCTCAAAAATAATGTTATGGAAATAGCTATTGCGGAATACGCCGTCGGTTTACGATCACAAACCTAGTAAAAGTATATTTTACGACCATTCGAGAGGTTAAACAACATTTTTTTTTCTTTGAAATTGTAAATTTGATGTTGGCGCCACTTGCTTGCTTTTTGCCAAATACTTTAGTAAACGATACCGCGAAAACACTTTACGATGCTCTTCTATGAATCGCAAGGAGTAAAGTTGAGTGAATTTGTACAAAATGAAATGCATCAAAAGATAAATACTACTTAATTATGATTGAAACACTAATGTTCACCAAAACTTGTGAATTAACTTCTATCCGAACAAATTAACACGGCACCTGAACCTGGGGGGCTACCGCGTAACTTTATGGGTATGAACTTCATACGTTTTTGGGAACTTTAAGTCAATTTTACGAAGAAAATAGCCGCTTTCAGTTTCTTGTTTTGTGACGTCGGGTATAACGATAACTAGCTAGCAACGTTCAACAGAACAAAGCAGCACAAATCTATCAAAATCAGGAATTCAAATGACGGTTGAAGCCCATACCCATATCCATTTTTCTTAGCCGGTAGCCCCCCAGAATGTAAGCGACGATTTCGAGCCAGGTGCCAAATTAACTCGTTCGGTTAGTATTTAAGCAAAGACCTACTAGCCGAACTCTAACTTTAGTACCCACATTATGTAGGCGATTCATAAGTTTTGGTAAAAACGGCCATAACACTCGGATGTCGGTGTTTTAAGCTATTTGCAAAATAGAATCAAAAGGACAAGCAGAGAAATGATTTTGCAATAACTTTCAATACGAATATACCTACCGAGAAAATTTAAAATTTTGTTTATGTGAGTATAATGTCTACTTAAATACATCTTCGAAGAAGCTTTTACGGAACCTCTTCTCCATTGCTTTTATTCCAAAGTAGATAGGTAACTACTTACTTTTACGAGCTTAAGTATTAAATAATGCTAAGGGTTTATATTACAGCCAGACAAGAGACAATATAAAAAAATCTGCTTTCGGTCATCATCCGTATCCGGTGACCATGATGATGTAAGTTGTATGATGTACAAAATGAGCCAAATTGTCGGTATGTAGTGTATGTTCCAAATCAATGCTCGGGGCACTGAACCATGAAGGTCATCCATCAATTAAATTTAAAGTAGTTAAAAAGTAATATATTAAATGTAACGAAGAAATCCACTTTTAAACTGTTTTCAGAAATCTATCAACCTGTCATATCAGTTGAATTGAATGTATGTATTGTTTCGTAGCACTACCGCTAATATAGTAACAAATCATAGTTGTTGAACATGTTTGGTAAACTTTGTTCCCTCAAGTTTACAGCTCTTTCGTCAAATTCGTCAAATTCGAACAAGTCAAACAAACGGATTATCAGTAACAACATCAGAAACAAGTTTGACGAGTGCCCTGAAATTGAGTAACATTTATTATGTGAATCCTTCATAAATAGTCAAGAAAATCAAACTAAAAACGAAAGAATATCTGAGTTATATTTTGTAAGTTTAACCGCCTCTGTGGTCTAGTCGTTCACACCACCGATTTCAGACCAAGAGGTCCCGGGTTCCATTCCCAGTGGGGACATATTGTCTTCGGTTTGGTTGGTGGTAGGACTTGTTCTTAGTCCGCCTGGCTAGTTACCACCATCTTATCTAAGTCTGACGCCATAACAATGATGTTTTCAGCATTATTGTGTTCCGGCAGTTAGAGATAAGATAGCGATAGCGATCAGTGATTGAGGATTCCGGGAGTAGTGCGCTTCCACCTTCAGCTTTATCACCAATACGGTATTTTACTGATTTTTTTTATTTCTTTAAAATGTTTTTCGAAATATTAGCTACACAAAACAAGTTTTCATTTTGAATAATCTTGAATATTTTCAAAGATATAGGACTTCAAACTTTATAATTAGACAAAGACAGGACGCTATCTTAGTGACGTCAGTGGGTTAGTAGCGTCATAGTCACGCCATAGAAGATTTCGTTTTAGAAAGAGACAGCTATAGTCAAAATCAAACAGACTATAATTCTTTTATTATAAAACAGATTCAAATTATTTTTTCACATTTGTTATTCTTAATTGCAATAATTTTTAACGTCATCATTAAATATCTACATTTCAACAACAGTAAAATACCCTATTAACATCAGGTGTGATGAAGGCTAAGTGTTATCCCGTCGTGGATAAAATAAAAGTGAATAAATTCAATGACTAATACAGACGCCCTGACTCGATCTTAGCAGTCGCAGCCATAGAATGTTCTATGGCCGCGACGGCCAACGAGTCTTGGCGTCTACTTAAGTACCCACATATTATGAAGTTCACGTTTAATGTAAAGTTTAAAAAGTACGAGTAGTTACCTACTTAGTTCTTTTGCGTTACTATATTAAAATGGCTCCTATCTATACTAATATTATAAAGAGGAAAGATTTGTATTTTTGTATGTAACGAATAAACTCAAAAAGTACTGGACCGATTTCGAAATTGAAATTGAAAAAAATATGTACAGACATCGCCTTATTTATTCAAAACTTCATAGCAAAATAGACATCATACAGTGAGTATAAAACAGCCACGATAATTACAGTTTTGTTTTGGAATACTTTCCATGCTTGCATTGGCACAAAAATCTTTTCTTCTTTGGGGCTGTAACCCCATCATCATCCTGAAAAGCAAATTTTATCGAGAAACATTAAAATTATCGAGAATTATGTGTCAAATAAGTACCTATGTTAAGCTATGTAACCATTTTTAAGGTTTCATCTATCATCACAGATATTAACAGGTTATGGAATAAGACAGATAGTAGGAGGAGATGCCATGGCCAAGTCGAGTCTAAATTCGAGTCCGCTTCCGAGCCTAGTCCGAGTCATAGCCGAAGTACTGTTCGTCATAAGTTCCGTTTGAGATAGAGATGAAGCCGCGATGAGTTCAATTAAACTAGTTTCAAAATAAACTAGTTACAAACTCTAATCACCAATGAGTATCTAAAACTTCACAGCATAGAAGGCCTAGAATAGAAAGACAAATGTATGGAACTGACATTAGCGATTGAAATGTCCCGTGTGATTATTCGTGTCACTATTGTACTGGCGATATCGATGTTAGAAAGCCACTTGTCTAGGCCCTCTGGTATTTCAATGGCGGTTCGTACATGAACGCTACCACACCCTAATCAGTAATCACAAACTGCAACGCGTTAGTAACTAATCACTCGGGCCGGTCATGCTGGCCACGAGCTACTGAATACTGGAAACTGTACTGTGATTAAGCCCTTTCATACACGGCGCTACTGAAAACTGACGAAACCTGTTAGTAATCTAAAGTTAAAAACTAATTTTAGTGGCAAAGATTCGTACACGGCACTACCAAATTTAGTTGAAACCTAATTCCCAAATTCATCTGAGATGAGTCAGAGTTAATTCAATAATAGGTCCGAGATAAGATAAATTAGAGTTGAGTCCGTGACGTGTTCGATAAAAGTCTGAGAAGAGTACGAGATAAGGTCGAGATGAAACCGAGATGAGACCGAGAAAAGCTCGAGGTAAAGCCGTCACGAGCCCGAGATGTGTTCGAGATGATTCTGAGATGTGTCCAAGATAAGTCCAAGATGGTTACTATAGTAACCATCTATAGATGGATCCGGAATGAGTCCGAGACGCTCAGCTCTTCTCGTCTCGGACCCAAGATGAGGTCGAGATGAGTCTGAGACAATTCCGATAGTAGTCTGAGATGAGTTCGTGATGAGTCCGAGTTGAGATTTTAGAAAAAAAAATCCAAATGTGAAAATATTGTCTTGGTGGTATTTTGAAGAAAGGGGTTTCCGCGCACGTCCCGCCCACTTTTCTCTTCTTACCGCTTTCTTATGCTTCACAGTACAGTCTTTGTCTAGATGTCATTATTGGATCGGTAAGTGAATTTTCGATAGCATCTGCTAAAATCGCCAGCAAAGTTTTTGTCGGTTCTTAAGACATCAACAAGACAAAAACCGCATAAAGGTTACAGCACAGTTAGCAACTCGGAAAGGGATCGACACCGTTTCGCCTCGCCGTCAACCAGGCGTCAAACTAACGTAAGCACATAACCAAACCGGATGAACTTCGGTACGGCGACGCCGCGCTTACGGCTCGTCGACCGCTTTTACTGGCCGGCACCAGATAATTTTGAATTCAAACGTGACGAGTAGCACATGGTTACGTTCCGGTTCACAATACGCAAGTTGGCTATCATAGCCATAGCACTTGATGACGAGGAAAAAGGTAATAGAAAGAAAAGAAGAAGAAGATATTGGGTACACAATATCTTACCGTAGAGTCGTAAGCTCAAGTACGGAGAGACGTAAGCGCGTGGACGACAAGCCGTAAGCGCGGGGACCGAAAGTTGGGCGACCCGCAAAGCGGTTCATGAGCTGGTTCCAACTCCCGAGGCGAGGCGATTACGTTACGATTCCGATATTAGTGTGCGTTGCAGTAGGGAGTTTCATACAAAGAATACTGCTCGAGTTGATACGTTTACGTTCCGTTTACGAGTTGATAAGTGTGTTGTGCTGTGACCTTAATCCGTAGTATTCGTGCTTATCATAGGATATACCTACTTGAATACCACTACATATAGCACAATTTATTTTTGTTGTTGTTACATAGTTTATTGCAGCAGTTAAATGGACAGAGTCTATACCTATTTTAGACAATCCACTAAGCCAGTCAACTATGACTATAAAATTAGTATCGTATCGTAATCCAATTTAGTAGACTGTATATATTTACACGATACCAATATTCGACTGGTTTAGTGGATGTCTCAAATCACTTCTATTTTAGTGCGCATTTGAAATTAAAAAAAAAAATAACTTTAAAATCAATTACACTTACATCAAGGCTGCAAGATCCGACTCTGCAATAATCATGTTTGTCATACCTCGACAACATGGAATATATCTGTTTAAAAACAAGCAATTTTCAAAATTAATTTGTCAATATTGAACATAATTAAACAGTTAGAACTTAAATGCGTTGCTGAAGATTAAAAAATACAGGGTGTTAGGGGCACTGTTGCAAAAACTTTAACCATGGCTTCAGCAGGAATTTTTTGTCGGAAATGAAAAAAAATATTCGACTTTTCATACAAATTGGACTGTTGGACGATTCATAAGCATTAATTTTATTTAATCTATATGAATAAAAATTTATTGACTTTGACTTTGACTAAATTTAGCAACTAATCGGACGTTTTGTATGGAGAGTCAAAATATTTTTTTCATTTCCGACAAAAAATTCTTGCTGTGCGTTGTTCAGCATGATGGTCTGAAGCCATGGTAAAAGTTTTTGCAACGGTGCCCCTAACACCCTGTATATCTAGAAACATGCATATTTTTTCTTTCTTTCTTACCTTTAGTTTGCCTTCATAAAGTGCAGAAATTGTTGCTGTGCCTATCACATCAATGAGGCGTATAGTCCTTTCTCCCAGACTAAGAAAATATAAAAAAAATGTTTTGTTCAATTTTAAACTATAAAATCTCTGATAGTTTTACTTTCAATAATACTATGTCATTAATAATGTGTCGAGTATTTTGAGACCTGCCTCCTGGGGGCCAAGTCTGCTAACGTTAAGTCATAATCGTGTCTCAATCGTGTTTCAATTGTAGTTCAATTTTAGTGCTTTTTTACACACAGTTACAAGAATTATGACAATATGATGTGATGTGAATGTAGTGTGTGGTGTGACCATCAGTAGTATGGTGAAAAAAGTACACATTTCTTGTAACTAGTGTGTAAAAAAGCACTACAATTGAACTACAATTGAAAGACGATTGAGACACGATTATGACTTAACGTCAGCAGAATTGGCCCCCTGATTTATTAACAGTCGGAAACGGAATCGGATACAATTTCTGTGCTTTGTCTTAGTCTACTCCATAGTGAGTGACAGCGACAGTGGATACATTCCGCTGTCGGGAGCATTTCCGACAGTTTGTGAATCAGGGGGCTGCTTGGCCAAAGCTTCAATGATGTTACGCCATTGGTTCACAAACCCTTCGTCGCGGAGGGAGACCTTGCAACGAGAAGAACTGGCGATATACTTGCTTAGTTATAGCATACTAAGGTTAATGTATTAATTTATTTATCGTAAGATTTACAGATAAATAATGTCTTAGTCACAGATCACCTGTATGTAAATAACAATTCAAAATTTAAAATCATTTATTCATTTTAGGCTGATACAGCACTTGTGAACGTCAATGAAGCTACGCTATCGGTTCGCAATTCCTACGGCGGGAGGCCTTGTAACGAAAAGAACCAGCAAGAAACTCGCCAAGGGCTATTTTTTTTCCCTGTCATATTTCATACAGAGTCGTCAAATTGAAAAGTGACTTTAACATAATTAATAAATGATTGGCTACTTCAAAGAAAATGACAATGGCAATAACTTTTGCGACATACTTCATTGGTCAGCACTGAAAGGCTGAAACGCTTAGCTGTCGAAATGGACTGCAGTATCAAAATGTTTTAGTTCCAAGAATTATCAACGGAACAGATATATGCTTGTACAATTTTACTTCATCATCATCATCATCATCAGCCATTTAATGTCCCCACTGCTGGGGCACTGGCCTTCCTTATGGATGAATAAGGAGAATGAGCCATGACCCACCACGCGGGCTCAGTGCGGATTGGTCACCAATCCAATGGTGGGTATTAACGACTGCAAGTGCAACCGGGACCAACGGCTTAACGTGCCTTCCGAAGCACGGAGGAGCTCGAGATGAAAAGTTTTTGGTCACCCATTTTACTTCATCATCATCATCATCATTTCAGCCGTACGACGCCCACTGCTGGGCATAGGCCTCCCCCAAGGATCTCCACATTTTACTTAATATTTAATAATTCACGTTTTTATTTTCCATGGCTAAAACTAAGGAAATTCGAAGTCACGATGATTCTTAGCTACGTAGTTTTATTTTTACGATACTTACCCAAGTATGCCTTCATACATGTTACAAACGGGAGCAACATTTGATTTCTCGAGATTAGTTGCATTCGCATTACACACGACTTTTGGGTCACCCAGAGGTAGATACTGAAAATTAGCATAAAAAATTAGATTATAATAACATCCACAGTTCCACATTTCTACGTCTACAGAATCCTTCAGAATCTTACGGAATCAAATTATTGTAATTATTTTTTTATCATTTTGCGCGGTTTTACCCGAGTCATACCCGTTTCTATGTGCATATCGGTATCAAAATAGCCTATGTCATTCAGGAATAATTAAGCTTTCTACAGCTTATTTTGAATTCCTAATTTTTATTAACTACTTATTGAAACTGAAGTATTAAAAAAAATCGACCCGCCTAACAACTAGCTTTGAAAGGACTCCAACCAGGTGCTCTGAAACACAAGGCCTCCCACCGTAGGATTTGCGAACCGATAGCGTAGCTTCATTGACGTTCAGAAGTGCTGTATCAGCCTAAAATGATTAAATAATTTTGATTTTGATATTGATTTAATCCGAAACTTCGGTTAGCCCCGCCCCTTTCACTCGATTCTGTCGCGGCTAGAGAGAGAGAGGGACGGGTATACGGAAGTTTCGGGTTTTGCGTTTCAGAGTAGGCCCTCGGGGTCCGTGCTCTGAAACGCTAATCCGAAACTTCGGTTAGCCCCGCCCCTTTCACTCGATTCTGTCGCGGCTAGAGAGTGAGAGGGACGGGTATACCGAAGTTTCGGGTTTTGCGTTTCAGAGTAGGCCCTCGGGGTCCGTACTCTGAAACGCTAATCCGAAACTTCGGTTAGCCCCGCCCCTTTCACTCGATTCTGTCGCGGCTAGAGAGTGAGAGATTCAAGATTCAAGATTCAAATTTGTTTATTCAATTTAGATTGTTATTTACAATACTTGTGAACGTCATAGAAGCTACGCCATCGGTTCGCAAACCCTACAGCGGGAGGCCTTGGAGAAGAACCGGCAAGAAACTCCAAGGGTTGTTTTTTTCTCCCTGTTTTATTTCATACAGAGTCGTCAAATTGAAAAATGACCTTAACATCAGTTTCCATCACAATTACACAATGGGTTATGATAAATACAGTTAAGTATAGGCGAACTAATGATCATAGCGGTGAACAATTTTCAATTAAGTACTTAGGAACTCTACTTAAAGCTTTAATATTAGTTAAAAACAAAAGACAATCCATTCTACTATATACTGCAAGTTGCGCCATACATGTTTCAAATGTAATTCTTAATAAAATGAATAAAAACAAAAGAAAACACATTTTAAGGCAAGCAGATAAGAGCAGACCCATTCCCACTGGCAGCACCCGTTCACGAGCATGACGCATGAACCAGCCATCGCTTCGCTCAACCATATTTTAGGGAACGTAACGACCCGCCTCACTCGCCACCACCGTAGAGGGACGGGTATACCGAAGTTTCGGGTTTTACGTTTCAGAGTAGGCCCTCAGGTTGTCAATTATTTTGAATTTATTAATCTATACTCATATTATAAAGAGGAAAGATTTGATTGTTTGTTTGTTTGCATCGAATAGGCTCCGAAACTACTGGACCGATTTAGAAAATTCTTTCACCATTAGAAAGATACATTCTTTCCGAGTGACATAGGCTATATTTTATCCTGATTATCCCACAGGAACGGGTACCACGCGGGTGAAACCGCGAGGATCCGCTAGCTAAAAATATTAGTGTAGATTACTGTAGATTAAGAAGGGCCTTATTACCTAAAAGTCAAACATTTTCAACCAACTTACCAATACAAAAAATGTTGTAAAAACAAATAAACATATTTTTGTTATACATAGCACAGGGCATTCATCACCTGAAAACATAATGTTCTTGAGTTAAGGTATCTCTTAGCAGCTATAGCGCGACCGCCTCTGTGGTCTAATGATAAAGTGAGTGAGTAAATAAATAAATAAATAACTTCTTACATTCACACCAATTATCTAAGCCCATTTTAATTTCATTAAGAAACTGTATCATGGAAAACTTGATAACGGATAAATAAATAATAAATAAATCATTTATTTCCATTAACAAAATAACACATTAGAAACACTACTTAAATACTTTTTATTTGTAAATACATACTTAATATTTATTATTATTATTTATTTATATTTAATATACATAGTAAACACCCAGACCAAGACAAATAGACATGTTCATGCACACAAATATTTGCCTTGTTCGGGAATCGAACCCGAGACCACTGGCGCAGAAGGTGGGTAGCCTACCCCTGCGCCAAATCGGTCGTCAGTAGTTCTAAGTAAATAAAATAAAAAGAAAACTTTGGACCTAGGTAAAATCTTAGGAGCTGGTTAGGTAGCAGACCACCCCACCTTCCCCCTATTTTCGTATGTTTCAACGTTCTGCCGAACACTCTGTATAAAAATGAATCCCAATTTCCCCTGGTCACTGCATCACGCGTGAACGGCTGGACCGATTTCGCTTATTCTTTTTTTGTTGAGTTTGTTATTGTTCAGAGTAGGATATCATGAAAGAAAAATTATACAAAAATTGCGAGTCAAAGGAGATTTTTCAGTTTTGTATGGAGCCTCGGCTAGGACTTTGTACACTATACCATAGGCAAGCAAAAGATAAATATAATAACTGAAAACTAATTATATCGCAATAAGCTAACGCGTTTGATGGTACAAAAGCATTATCTAGTCTTAATAATTATGCAACCCCGATTCAATATGGCGGTAAAATGTCACACTAACATTAAAAAAAAGATTATCATCAGTCGTCAATGTCATCGTTTTTCGTACAGAAACATCAAAGTTTCCGAACGTGATTTAAATATGGTTGCCAGTGTGACCATGGATGGCAAAGAATTTTTATTTTAAAGTTTATTTTTGTACCATTTATCCAGAAAGACAATGAGAATTTTAATATTTTATTTGACTTTACTATATTTTTTACTATTAGTACGAATAGTGTACAATGTCCTAGCCGAAAATGAAAAATGTCCTTTGCTTTCTATTTCTTTCTTTCTTTCTAAAAACCGCCTCTGTGAGACCACACGACACACCACACAACGACTGTTTAGACAGTTAGATAAACACCACCGTATCAGACCAAAAGGATCAGACCAAAAGGTTCAGATTCGATTCAAAGTGGGGGTACATATTGTATTCAGTTTGGTTGGTGGTAGGACTTGTTCTAAGTCCGCCTGGCCAGCTAGTAGCTACCACCATCTTAACTAAGTTTGACGCCATAACAACGACCGGCAGTTAGAGATAAGATAGCCACTTCCTCAGTGTTGAGGATTCTGGAAGTAGTGCGCTTCCATCTTCAACCTTATCTTAACTTACCATCAGGCGAGATGAGGGCAAAGTGCTATCCCGTGTGTGGATAAAAATAAAGTGTGAACATACAGATTTCCAGACAAAGTTAGGGTCATATTTATTGATTTTAGATAATTGCATTGATCTTAGTCATTTGAGAAAGACAAGTAGGTATGCCAGCGTTCCGTCCAAGAGTCCGTCCTACATAAGTTTTGTAACTTTAATGTATATTATACTTTCTGATGAACGTTTGCTCTACTGTAATAGATTACTTTCATTTAAAGTAAAATGTCAGTACACATTTGAATCAATTCCTAATAGTAAGGGCACATGTATCGTATGAAAACTTGCAGTGACGGCTTGCGCGCTACAATGGCCCCACTAGAGCGCTTTCTCAAGTCGTTAGAGACTAATTTGAAGGCGCTCTTGGGTCCGTATCATAGAACAACACTTAAGTGGAGATCTCTTCTCAAGTATAGTTAGAAAGGGATGCAAATACATGCATCGAATACATTCATCCCTTACTAACTACCTATACTTGAGAAGAGATCTCCACTTGGGTGTTGTTCCATAATACGGGCCTCAATCAGCTCTGCTTTCTCCTTACCTACGATATGATTATGTGGCATCGTTGTTACACCTAAAGGCGATGTTACTTTTATATAAACACTATCATCACTTGGTTGATGTTTATCGGCTACAGTGATTTGTGTGGCTAAACTTGCGTATCGTAATTCATCGTTTTTGATTCAATTTTTAATACCCATTTACGAGAATTTACTTCACAATAAAGATTTCTCTGTGCATATTTTGACATTGACATGACACCCCATTGACACAAAGAGTAAAGAAGAGTGCGTGCCAGAAAAGTCTGTGCGGTCGAAATCGAATACGAACAAAACAATGTGCTGTAATTAGCGCCAAAAACGCCCCCGTCGCGGGCAGCAACTACTATGCTGCTAGATTTGTTTATACTCTACTATCGGATCCTCGCAAAGAGCATATTGTAATCACTACGTTGATCCTCGCAGTTTTACTCGGCGTGGTACCCGTTCCCGTGGGAATATCGGGATAAAATATAGCCTATGTCACTCGAGAAGAATGTAGCTTTGTAGAACGTAATGGTCAAAGAATTTTCTAAATCGGTCCAGTAGTTTTGGAGCCTATTCGATGCAAACAAACAAACAATCAAATCTTTCCTCTTTATTTTATAGATAGATAGTTTCCTGTTCCGGTGACAGCCGTGACAGAGGAGCCACTTGCAATACCAAATTAGCTGTGAAAATGGACTTTCGTATGAAAACTGTTTTAGTTCCAAAGATAATCACCGGAACAGAAAAGCTTGCTGCACTATATAGATGAAAGTAGTACGTAAAATATCATCCATGTTTTCTGTTCTATTGAAAAAAAAACTGACCACAGTTTAAAAACTTTTTTGCCCTTTTTGTCTAAATGAGTTTTTATAGTTTGCACGCAGAAATTTTCACACTCGATCATGCTAAAATCTTTATTGGAAACAATTTACTACGATGTGATCATATAAATTTATTTAATAATCATTATTTACATTAGCAATAAAATGTGAATAAAATGAATAAAATTTCTAAGAATATAATATGATACAGTATTCATGTGAAGTCAATTATTTTTTCTTACTTTTGGGCAATGTTTCACACAACTTCTTCCCTTTTCGACATATAATGGCGCATCTAGTTTTAGTCATCGAACTACTGCCAGTTGGTGTTGTTGGTTCCGCATAAATTTCTGGAGGACAAAAAGGGCCAATAGCGGATTATTCTGTATCAGAGTCTCCGAACACTATCTCTCAATCATGCTTCTTTGTCTTCTTTGGAAAATATAGATGCTAGCGATCTTGATGCCTTTGATTTCGATTCTATTTTGTCTTTACCAAGTGCCGCACCTGCTTCAATGGATGCACGTTTCTCTTAAAGTTTTTCTTTTAACGCCTTTCCAAGTTTCGAATTTTTTTTATTGTTAACTTTTGGGCAATGCTTCACACAACTTCTTCCCTTTTCGACACATTTGGCGCTACTTGTTTTAGTCATCGAACTACTGCTGGTGTTGTTGGTTTCGCATCAATTTCTGGAGAACAAAAAGGGCCAATAGCGGATTGTTCTGTATCAGAGTCTTCCAACACTATCTCTCAATCATGCTTCTTTGTCTTATCTTTGGAAAATATAGATGCTAGGGATCTTGATGCCTTTGATTTCGATTCTATTTTGTCCTTACCAAGTGCCGCACTTGTTTCAATGGATGCACGTTTCTCTTAAAGTTTTTCTTTTAACGCCTTTCCAAGTTTCGATTTTTTTTCTTGTTAACTTTTGGGCAATGCTTCACACAACTTCTTCCCTTTTCGAAACATTTGGCTTTACTTGTTTTAGTCATCGAACTACTGCTGGTGTTGTTGGTTTCGCATCAATTTCTGGAGAACAAAAAGGGCCAATAGCAGATTGTTTTGTATCAGAGTCTCCGAACACTATCTCTCAATCATGCTTCTTTGTCTTATCTTTGGAAAATATAGATGCTAGGGATTTTGATGCCTTTGATTTCGATTCTATTTTGTCCTTACCAAGTGCCGCACCTGCTTCAATGGATGCATGTTTCTCTTAAACATTTTCTTTTAACGCCTTTCCAAGTTTCAATTATTTTTTCTTGTTAATTTTTGGGCAATGTTTCACACAACTTCTTCCCTTTTCGACACATTTGGCGCAACTAGTTTTAGTCACCGAACTACTGCTAGTTGGTGATGTTGGTTCCGCATTAATTTCTGGAGGACAAAAAGGGCGACTGGCGGATTGTTCTGTATCAGAGTCTCCGAACACTATCTCTCGATCATGCTTCTTTGTTTTATCTTTGGAAAATATAGATGCTAGGGATCTTGATGCCTTTGATTTCGATTCTATTTTGCCCTTAGCAAATGATTCAATGGATCCACGTTTCTCTTCACCTTTTTCTTTTAACGCCTTTCCAAATGAGACGCTACTGTCAGTTGCCTGAAAATTTACTTTTATTTAAAAATCAAGACCACAATTTACCTTAAATATATACCTACCACTAATAATTAACTACCACCACTTTAATTTGTACAAAGTTTTAGGGTGATAGTTTCCATCTATGTGTACAACTTTTAACCCTTGATCCCCGCCGTGGCCAATTCTGACCACGCATATAGCTGTCAGTGTTCACTCAAACCCGGGGCGGCCAATATTGACCAGGCGCCGGCCGGCACAGATTACATTTTTTTACTCCATAAAGGAGTCTATGCGTGTATGGGACACTTGATTTTATATGGAAGCTGCA
Organism: Crambus lathoniellus; assembly: GCA_949710035.1. NCBI lineage: Eukaryota > Metazoa > Arthropoda > Insecta > Lepidoptera > Crambidae > Crambus > Crambus lathoniellus. The sequence goes on along the minus strand of OX453307.1, from coordinate 1,792,298 downwards.
TACATTGTCTATAGGCTGTAAAATTCATATCCCTCTGCATGTTTCGTTCGAATTGATATAGAAAAAAGAAAGTCTCATTTTTTTCGCTCTGCCTCTGCAAATGTCTATAATATTTTAAAATATGTGTAATCTTATTATTTCGAAGGGCCAGCCACGGAATCGTGAAAAAAACAGCTGTTCCAGAAAGTTACAAAATCGGGGCGACGAAAATGAATGGAACAGCGGCTTGGTTTTTTTCGAGATTCCGTGACTGGCCCAATCATGAAGCTCGACTTAATACTAAGGTAACTGGAGCTCTAACCTTGAATAAAAAAGTGTCCCCAGCAAATTTGACATTTATGTATGTAGTGGCTCTCAGTTGTCTCATATGACCATACGTATTTTTTTAAAGTGTAGGGAGACGGAAGACAGCCACTGTGTAATTTGTGGTGGACAAAAAATTGTTCGTACTGCACCCTCCAGTTACCTCAGTATTAAGTCGAGCTTCATGGGCCCAATAGTAAAACTTGTTCAAATTGATGGGCATGATAATCCCCTAAATGATACCTACCAAAAATATCTGAGCATTTGACAAAAATTACTATCAATCAATCAAAATATTTATTTATTCACATAGACATAATAAGCATGTACTTATGAATCGTCAATATTTTCCTACCACCCATTCAAGACTTTTTTAACTGACAAGAAGAATGGGTGCAAGAAACTTGTGGAACTTTATTCAAAAAGGCTATGCCTTTCCCCAAAAACGAGCCTCTAGTTTTTTCTAGTCTAAATCTTGGAACAGCAAGTTTATTCTTATTTCTTGTATTTAAATTATGAACATCACTTTTCTTTACAAATGAATTGGAATGCTTTCTTACATACACTAAGTTTTCATAAATGTACTGTCCTGCCAAGGTTAATAATAGGTCTTTACATATGAAATTGCCGTTTTTTTCTTTTGTACATATAACTTAACAACTTTTATAATATTAGAAATATATAATTTCTTTAATATTGCGTTACATTAAGACCGTATCGAGCAACTTTTGATAATTTAATAACCACGATATTTGATTATTTACATAGAAAAAACTTATTCCGAAAGTTACGACTATTTTTGTTTCCAGAATTTCGTACTTTATTAGTTGTAACTTAGTGAAAAAAAATTTTTTTCTCTTAACGAATGTGTCATTTAGTAGTTAAAATGTCCATAAATACGTGTGTAAAATTTTGTAAATTTACATAATATTAGTCGTTAAATAATAACAAAAACGTTAGTATGGAAAAAATAATAATTACAGAAATCTCCATACAAAACGGCAATTTCATAGGTAAAGACCTATTATATCAATTTCCTTAAACAAGTCTCTTAAAGAATCTCTTCGCCGAAGATTGTATATGGCGCGAACAGCTCATTTTTGGAGTATACAGATATTTCCAGCATTAGCTGCTGAACCCCACAACAAAAGGCCATAGGACATTACACTATGAAAATAGCTAAAGTAAAGCTAGCTAAAGTCTTGCCGTTTCAATATCAGTTAATTGCCTTATTTTTTTTACTGCAAAAGCTGCAGAACTGAGTCTACTCGACAAGGCTTCAATATGTGGATCCCATTGAAGTCGTGAGTCTAATGTAACACCAAGAAATTTAGTGCTTTCAATTAACTCAACTACATCTGAGTTTAACTTAATATCCAAATCAACCTCCCTTACATTAGGTAGGGAAAACTTAACACATTTCGTTTTCTTAGAATTTAAGGCCATATTATTAATGTTGAACCAATGAGCAACTTTAGAAAGAGCACTATTTACGTCGTCAGAACAATTGTTACCTCTATCAGCTTTGAAAATTAATGAGGTATCATCTGCAAACAGCACTGTCTCACACAAATTATTCACGTAGCAAGGTAGGTCATTTATGTAAATCAAAAGACTCTTAGCACAATACCTACTGTATGGGGTGTAAGTACTTTCATTTGTTGTCATCTGTTCTCAAACAACAAACAAAAATGCAACTTTACGTCTTGAAAGAAGGTTGACTTTGGCAAATGTTCAGATATTTTTGGTGACTTAACGCTCAGATCATTTTGAAGCTGACTGTACTGATTTAAAATTGGTGTATAATAATATGTTACCGGCTAAACCCGATTTTAGGACAAACTAGTTGTTCCTACGCCAAATAAGCTCATTGCTTTGACATTTCAGAGAGCGAGTTTGCCTCGGAAGTCTTGTAGATCACGTGTTAGGTTAGAAATATAATTTCGTGTTTTTTTTTGTGACGTGTTCTATCTACAGGACTTCCAAAGCGAACTCGCTGTCTGAAATTGAACGACTATTATAATGTAACCTTCCGCACTGACCAAAGCATAAGGCTTTGACATAACTTTCAGTTGTTTGACAGTTGGCGTGATTGACATAATGTGTTCTGCAGGTACTATTTAAGGGTAGAGTAGTACTATTTATTATTTAATTTTAATTATTATTATGCTATGGATTTAATACCTGTGCCTGTCTCGGTTGACACTCCAACTGGCATTGAAACGGTCTCGTTGCGTACTCCATTATGCCAGAGATCTGTAAATAAGAGTTTTGACAAGACATTTTAAAGCTGACAAATCCACGTAAACACGTAAATCTTAAGGCTGCGATTCCCCAAAATAGGGTATTTTAAATTATGGATTACTCGCAAATCACAAGTAGGTACTTAAAACTTGGAAAAAATATATCTTATTTTACAGTTATTTATCTAGTGCTTCCGGTCGTTTTTTTCGATTGGTGATATTTTTCTGTGTCAAATAAAATCCCAAACATCCGACTAATCGTAATCCAAATATCGCATTACTTGCAGTATAGTGGGAGCCTGATGTCCTGTTATTCTCAGATATTTTTTATATCTACTTCAGGCATCAGTCTCACACAAACTTAAAGTAACTCAAATGTGACATATTTAAGCTTTCCACTGTATACCTGTGTTTAAGTTTGTGATGAGAAATAAAGTATTTTCACATCTTAGATTTCTGCGCGAACTGTCCATATAAATAAAACACTTTCACGGATTTTTTCACGCAATTTACTCAACAACTTGGTTAAATTTTAGTTGTTTTTTGAGATGTTTTGGTTTATCCGACGTTTCGGCACCTTTCCAGGGGCCGTGGTCACGGAAAACTACCCACTATTTTTTTTTTTTTATAAAAGAATATACCCACTCTAATTGTCTTTGTTTTTCGTTCGGAAACAGGATACGGTTAGGTATTGATTATTTTAACATTATATTTAATTATAACAAAATGATTTATTAATTTAATATTTTGATTTGTTTAAGTAATTTGGATAATAATTATTTATAGCAAAGCAAAAAGTTACTGACTCGACCACCAGTTCACAAAATTAGGAGCCCTTCGGAGAAAGAACTGGCAAGAAAAAATTATTTTTATAAAAAAATAAAACCGCCTTCTAAAAAACCACATCAAAAAAGTAAGAAATAATTCCTCACCAAATAAATAACGTAAGTACTTAGAAGTCGGGCGTGAAACATGTACAATTTTTTGTTGTTTTTGTTAAAACCCGCCCGACTTCAAAGTACTTACGTTATTTATTTGGTGAGGAATTATTTCTTACTTTTTTGATGTGGTTTTTTAGAAGGCGGTTTTATTTTTTTATAAAAATAATTTTTATTTCACTCTTTTTAGTGCATCGTGCAGGCAATTTGCGTGTTTTCTGGTAAATAGGTATGTGATCAAACTCAAAACCTCCTTTTTCGAAGTCGGTTAAAATACCTTGAGGTATCCCCTTTTTAACAAAACAAGAATCATCTAAATCGGTTTATAAACAAAGGAGTTATGCCTAAAGATAAGTATTAAATTCACATAAAGTGGTAACGAAAACGACAGTATTTTCAAGATTTCCTGAAAACTACTGAACCGATTTCAAAATTTCAAAAAATGGGACCAACTTGGAAACCAACCTGATGTAATAACGTTTGAACCATTTCAATCGGTTCAGCCGTCTTCGAGTAATCGGTGGACATACAAAAAAAAAAAAAAAAAAAAAACATACATACAGACGAATAGAGAACCTCCTCCTTTTTGATTTAGAAGTCGGTTAAAAACTACACGAAGGGGGACGATCTCCGTTTATTAAAATTATTTGCAAAAAGAACTAACCATATCTTTAGTTCTTGCAGTGTGTGGTTTAGGTTGTGACTTTACTTGATGGATTATAGGGTCCCAAGCTGGTGGTATCTTCCAACCATCTTCTCTATTGAAATTTGGGTATTTGCTAATTTCAATTTCAATATAAAGTTGTTGAATAAATTGCCAAAATTTTTTTGACCTTTCATACAAATCGGACTGATCACGTGATCAAATTAGTATGGGAAGTCCAAAAATTTTTGTCGTATTTCGACCCATGTTTCTAGGAGAAAGTTGTTCACTTACCGATTCTGAGTCGACACTAAAAATTTGTGCACTGATAAAAAAAATATCCTGTATATAGGAGGAGCCCGTAGCACAGTAGTTAGCGCGCTCGACTTGCGATCGTTGAAGTTAAGCAACTTTCGCAATGGTCGGTCATGGGATGGGTGACGAAAAATTTTCCATCTAGAGCTCCTTCGTGCTTCGGAAGGCACGTTAAGCCGTTGGTCCTGGCTGCGTTTGCAGTCGTTAATGCCCACCAATCCGCATTATGGCCTAATCAGACGACGGACTGTCCTCCGAGTACTTTTTTGTCCATCGATATAGATCTCTTATAAATTGTATCGAATAACGCAAACGAGGAACTAAAAGTACCGCGGACAAAAAGTCCGCGAAATTACCGCGGACACCGAGAGACTGGACTGGACAAAAGTTCGCGGTAGTCCGCGAAAAAAATATAACGAACGTAACTAGGCGTAACAACGCACACAACGAACTTTAGTCTGCATTGAGCGCTCAATAGTGAAGTACGTTACCGGGCAACAAATGACCGCACACCGTATGCGTTGAGTTCGCGACAAGTCCTCGGAGGACATATTTTGGACGTACAGGGACTTTTTGTCCGCCGGGGACAAAAGTCCCTCGTCTGATTATGCCTTTAGGCTCGCGTGGTGGGTCAAGGCCCAATTTCCTTATCCATCCATAAGGAAGGCCTGTACCCCAGCAGTGGGGACTTATAATGGCTGATATCCACAAATAGACCTCGGCATTATCAAAAGGAAGTACGATTCTAATAACACAGTGTGATCAATATCCATGGAAATAAAATCTTTTGCATTGAGGTACAATATGACAAATAATAGTAGGATTGTATTTGAATGAACTTACCATTCGCAAAAAGCTAGCAATTATACTATTTATAATGTTGACGATCTCCTGGTACATTGTTGAAGCTGGTCTGCATGAGCTGTGGACAGTAAAAATTCTCTTAGTAACTCATTGAGGTATAATGTACTAGTAACTTACCTACTGTGATATTTGTCAAACAGGAGCAATTAAAAATGTAAGAATCAGCTAGGTATATTACTGAAATTTGAAATACTAATGCCATAACATAGCTAACGCCTTGCAGAATACGTATAGGAACAATGAATGTTGAAGAAGCCATTGACGGAAAAAACTACTATTATTTCCTTTCATTTCATAATTATTATTGCGTCTCAATATATTATGAGTATACCTACAAACCTGGTAAAAGCCGCAAGGAGTCCACATGGACACGAGGCACAAATACAGGGTGTGCCAGTCTGTCCCTGAGACGTAGTGGCGCGGCAGAATCCTGCCTGCCTCGTTGGCAATCCTTCAAGGCCCCTGAACCCGGTATAGTATCCGTCGCGGCACAGGGCTCGGCAATTGGCCGTGCATACTTCTTGGACGAGAGGAGTAGACACTGGCGCACGTGTAGACATCTAATAAGAAAGAAGAAAAGAGAAGGTTAACAAACCTGATAAAGTTTTCGATCAGCTCGCAAGGGCAGTTGTCGCATGAGCAGTTAGGCAGGGTCGGCCGGCGGCGGGCGTGGGTTTGCGTGGTCTGGCTCCCTAGGCTACTGCTCAGGCCACTCCTCAGGCCACTCATCTCACTCTGGCGGCATGACAGCGACAGCGGACAGCCGCAAGTCCAGATCTGACGTAGGGCGGACGCTGTCGCTGCGAACTGGCTCTGTGTAGTCGTCTGCGTATGCACCGTTAATGGGAATATTACTATTTTTGTGAATTTTGACTATTTTTTTGAATTAGAGGCAGTTATAATAATTCTAATAAATATTAAAAATATAAATTAGAAAAAATCGATCCTTCTCACAACTAGCTCCGATGGGACTAGTACTAATACTTCATTTTCAAAGATAAAAATTGTATTGTGAATGCAAAAAAGTAAAAATAATCTGAGGCAGTTTTATGTAATGATTGAGTGGTTTATGATTCTTTAAATTTTAAGCTTGTTTGAAACAGTATAGTTAGATGTTACAGAACTGCTCCGATGAGAAGGAACATCTATTACTTTTAGCCAAAGCGTACTCTACATTAAGTATGTATTTACAATTCATAATGGACTTACATATGAGTAAACCACTACTACCAAAATTATAAACATCAAAAGAAGGTCGTAAGGCATTGGTGAGAGTCTGGATTTTCATCCTGCAAGTATAATTTATTCATATTATTAAAAAAATAGAAGCTTGACATACAATAGCTATTGTAGGTACCGAATTAAAATACTATAAGCAACAAAATATATTTGTCGTTATACAAACTTGTATAAAAGTATACCATTGTTCTCAATATTTAAAGTATTGATAAAATTCTTTTAAAATAATCACGTAATTTATGGACATCGTTGTAAATATTTATTTTATAACCACATTTTTTTTACACAAAATTTGACAATGTTTTGACAGATTCTTATTATACTTTATACTTTTTAAATTCAGTTAGGTCATGGTAATTGAATCATATGGTTTTCTGTAGAGAAGACAGTAATTTAAGAAAACGAGCGATGATGGTTCATCATCATCATCATCATGTCAGCCGAACGACGCCCACAGCTGGGCATAGGCCTCAAATTGTATTGTGAATAGGATAATGGTTCATGGATTCATTTTTAATGGAAGTACAAATACTTTCTTGTACATAATTTATTATTTGACGGGTCCGTTGGCGCAGTGGTACTGACTGACCATGGACTGACCATTTGGGGTGCAAGAAAGGAGCCTCCCCGAGTGACGTATATTTGATAGTACCTAAATCGCGAAATCGTCCGGCGCACCCTGGGCAGCCGATGACCTATACATCGGTTGGCTAATCCTTTCACTACGATGGTTCGTACAAACGGTTCTTCTCAGAACCCTCCCAAACGGCACTTTTCAGTGCCACATCAAAACGGTTCTTATCAGAACCCCAGCGCTCTCTCCGTTGTTTCAATTAACATCGAAGGTTTTTCCGAGGATAAATCCAACATCTTGGCAGAGTTGCACCGCTCAACACAGTGTGACATCATTTGCGTGCAAGAAACACACCGAGGACCCGACCAAATAAGGCCACAAATTCCGGGACTGACGCTCATTGCTGAGTTACCTCATCCCAAATATGGTAGCGCTATCTTTGCAAAACCCAGCCTGACAGTAGACTCTGTGATGAGTGAATCCCAAAATTCAATAGAGATCATAACAATTGACATCGGAAGTTGCACGGTAACCTCAATCTATAAACCACCAAAACAACCATTTAGTTTCAAGAAACCTCTAAACTTTGACAACCGACATATCAAAATTGTAATTTGAGATTTCAATAGCCACAACACATCTTGGGGCTACCGAGATACTAATGAGGACGGAACTGCAGTCGAAGAATGGGCGGAAGCGGAAAATTTAACACTAATCCATAATGCTAAGCTGCCTGCTTCTTTTAATAGTAGTCGCTGGAAGAGGGGGTATAACCCAGATCTCATTTTTGTCGGCTCTAGTGTTGGCTCACTGTGTGCAAAAACGGTATGCTGTCCGATTCCAAATACACAACACCGACCAATCGCTTGCCACATTCGAGAGGCTGTAAGAGCCATTCATGTTCCATTCCGCAGGCGTTTTAACTTCTCCAAAGCGAATTGGGAATCTTTCCAGACGGACTTGGACCAACGACTCAGTGCCATCGACCCATCCCCCAAGAACTACGATAAATTTATTGAGATAGTTTACTCAACATCCCGTAAATATATCCCGCGTGGTTGCCGTACACGTTACGTACCCGGTCTGAATCACAATTCGGCTAAACTTCTCGCTAGGTACCAATCTCTGTATGATACTGACCCCTTTGCAGAACGTACAATCGCTACCGGTGAGGAGTTGATAAGAATGGTTAGTGACGGGCGCCGTAAAAAGTGGATGGATACTGTGGCCAGCGTAGACTTCACACATAACAGTAAAAAGGCCTGGTCTACGGTCCGGAAGTTAACAGATGAACCTTCTCAGCCGTCAAATCCTGGTAACGTAACCGCAAACCAAATAGCCCATCAACTGCTGCTAAACGGCCGACCCTCGCATCGCTTACGAAGGCTCCCAAAACCTGATCTCAGTCAGAACAACTCCACCAACTTTTGCAAACCATTCACTCTAACGGAAGTAACTGAAGCTATCAACCTACTTAAGCTTGGCAAGGCTGCGGGAGTGGATGACCTTACAGTTGAACAAATAAAAAAATTTGGCCCAGTAGCAGTGTCCTGGCTCCTGGCCTTATTCAACATCTCTCTGAGTTCTTCAAAAATTCCAAAACTCTGGAAAAAGTCAAAAATTATTGCGCTGCTGAAGCCTGGGAAGCCTGCGTCAGATCCAAAAAGCTACCGTCCAATATCCCTTCTGTGTCACACATACAAACTTTTTGAACGACTCCTTCTAAACAGACTTACACCGTTTTTAGATCCCAAACTTATACCAGAGCAGGCTGGTTTCCGCCCAGGTAAATCGTGTTCTGGCCAAATCTTAAACCTGACCCAGTTTATTGAGGATGGATTCGAAGACAAAAAAGTCACCGGAGTGGTTTTTGTTGATTTGTCAGCAGCCTACGATACCGTAAATATTAGACGCCTGCTGACAAAAGTTGGAATCATCACGGAGGACTCTAACCTCGTTCGATTGCTGGGTGAAATGCTTTATGACCATCGTTTTCAGGTCCACACTCATTCGCAAAAAAGCAGATGGCGCTCGCAAAAAAACGGTTTACCTCAAGGAAGCGTACTAGCACCAATGCTATTTAACATTTATACGAATGACCAACCGTACACTCCAGGTACCGTAAAGTTCCTGTATGCTGATGACCTTGCGCTGGCCGCCCAAACAGATAATTTCAAGGAGGCTGAACTGAAACTCACCGAGGCTCTAAGGGAAATTGCTATTTACTATGACGACAACGCACTCAGACCTAATCCATCTAAGACCGAGTCAAGCGTATTCCATTTAAGAAGTCGCGAAGCAAGACGTTCCTTGAATATCTCGTGGTGTGGCGTCCATATCGAACATAACAACTACCCCAAATATCTCGGGGTCTCGCTCGATAGGTCCTTATCATTCCGAAAACACTGCCAAAACACAAAGCAAAAAGTTGGCTCCCGGAACAATCTGCTTCGCCGGCTAACTTCAACATCATGGGGCGCTTCTCCACAGGTCCTCCGAACAACAGGCCTGTCACTGTGTTTTTCGGCGGGTGAGTTTGCATGCCCAGTGTGGCACCGCTCCGCGCATGCGAGGGAGGTAGACGTAGCCCTGAATGAGACCTGTCGCATTATAACAGGGTGCCTTAGGCCTACAAAAAACTTAATGCTATACCCGCTTGCGGGCATAGCTCCTCCCGCAGTTCGCCGAGAGATAGCATGTGCCGTAGAGAAATCCAAACAAGAGAATGATAATAAGCATCCTCTCTACGGTCACACTCCTCATATTGCTCGACTGAAAAGTCGCCACAGCTTTATCGCCTCAACAAAAGCTTTGTCCTCACAACCTCGCGACGCCAGAATCAGGGTGTGGCAGAATAAATATAAGCCCCCTCCTGGATTTGTTAAGCCCACAGAAGAGCTTCCCGCTGGTCATGACCTTCCATGGTCCACATGGAAGTCCTTAAATAGACTCCGGACCCAAATGGGCCGCTGCGGGCGTAACAAATTCAAATGGGGTTACGCCAACGAGTCCCAGGTCCCGTGTAATTGCGGAGCCGCTGAGCAAACTATGGAGCACTTGCTTTCTTGCCCGCTGGCCCCAAAAGCGTGCAACATGGACGAAATAATGGCGGCATCTGATGCAGCGATTGACCTGGCTGCGTACTGGGCGAATCATATTTAAAAGTCAAATCTACGAACCAACGACTCGACAAGAAGAAGAAGACTGACCATATCTCCGGAGCCGGGTCGTGGCTTCGATCCCCAATGGATGGGAACAAATATTTATGTGACCTCGTCATCTGCTCGCATTAATGTTTGTTCCGGCTCTGGGTAATACCTCCGGTTTCTGCTATCTTATGGCGGTAATACACGGTTCACTTTTGCCTTTCAATTTGGATGAAGTAACCAAATTGAACAATATAACGGAAAAGTGAATCATTCAATGTCAATGTGCGCCAGTTTTCTTTGCGTTTCAACCAAAGTGAATCAATTTGGTTGAACCGTGTAATATTAGCTCACCAGCACAAAACAGATAGGTAGGTATGTACAGAAGTCAATCACATGCATGATGCATGTACTTCACTTTTCATCGCTCGGCGATCGCGCTAGGGTTGTCAACTTTGGCTTATATGCACAAAAAACTGTCGTAGTAGTGGCACTAGTGTCTAGTTGTATGATTATTTATTGTTGAGAATGAAACAGGAAATACCTATATATTATACCTTTAAAATCCAGGAAATATCTACATACCTATCTGAAATAATTGGTAGCTTATAAAACGACAATACAACGTCTAATGTTGAATTCAAACAATCAGCCACTGAACACTCATAATAACTTGTTTTTTGTTGCTCTATTTTTGCACAAAAAATCACAGACGCGTGTCTACTCTACGTACTGGGTGCTTACCATCAACTCTTATTACGGTTTTGTTTAGGAACCTAAACTGATCTGCTTCGCTTATTCGTACCACGACAGCTTAATATCAATGACAGCGATTCAGTGATCGATCAATGACAGTTCACAGCCGCTAAGCTGTCAGGAACTCTTATTTGACTTATAACCCGGTCAATTTAACATGTCACCTGCAGGTTATACCAGTCCCTCTCACTCTCCGGGCATGATAGAATCGAGTGAAAGAGACGGGTAGAAGAAAAAGGATACAAATCGTTCGGTCATTAACATTTAGCAATTCATTTGCGATCCAGTTTTTAGAAGGTCAGAGTACGAAAGAAAGAAATTCATTTTAGGAACCTATTCTGCATCGCGCTATTTTTGAATCGCTGTCTTAAAGTTGATGGTAGGCACCCTGTTTCAAACCGTTCCAAGGTATCGTGTTCGTGAGCGTGACCGTGAGCTATGTGTGCGTTGCTGGAGCGCACTTTGCATTTAGATTGACTTCTGTACCTATCTGTTTTTTGACACAAGTGCCTAAGCTACTATTATTTCGGAATCATATCAATGTGCGTGATGTTCTCAGATATAAATTTATATATTAAAGCTGCATTCCCATAATAATCTTAAGTTCTGGTTTTCTAGGTTTACAGTACGGAGTTTAAACAGGTTGACAACTCATTACATTTGTCGGCTCTACATGTTGGCCATCGTACTGTAGTGATTTTTTATCTTATTAAGGAGGTAATGTAAGGTACGTTGCATTGGCCACAATGTTGGCCAACGTGTAGAGCCGGCATTTGTGTTAGCCAACGTGTAGAGCCGGCATTTGACCCACATTCCAATATAGGTAATAAGGACATACTATATGAACTTGCAGAGACCGAAGGGCTCAGCAGCGGGTGTGAGGCGAGCGCTGTGCGGGATGAGATCGCCCGAGACTACGCTGCCCTGCAGACGCGGCTGGGGCGGGAGTTCTCAGACAGGCGAGGGAAACTGCATGCGGGTGAGCTACTTATTTGCTTACTTACTTACTCCTATGGCGCATCCACCCAGGTGAGTTTTGGCCTCCAACACAAGAGATCGCTACCTCCTTCTTTCCTGCGCGGGTAAGCTAACTTGACCTAGCCTATTACTATCAGAGAATATCAGACGTAAAGTGAGATCAGCATCATCATCAGCCATTTAATGTCCCCACTGCTGGGGCACTGGCCTTCCCTATGGATAAATAAGGAGAAAGTGCCATAATCCACCACGCGGACAATGCGGGATGGTGGGTATTAACCACAGAACAAGAAAATCTTGTTCTGTGGTTTAATGTTTTAACGACTGTAAATTCAGCCGGGACCAACGGCTTAACACGCTTTCTGATGAGTTTTTGGTCACCCATCCCGTGACCAACCACTGCGAACGATGGCCTCAACGATCGCAGGCCAAGCGCGGTATCCACTGCGCCACGGGCTCCAAGTAATCACTTTGCCCTGCAGACCAGGGGGGCTACCGCACCTAAGCACCGTCGCGTCTCGGCTTGATTACAATTACGACGCATCGTGCCATCCTTGTCGTATCGAAACTCATTTGGTATGGTATGACAAGGATGGCACGATGCGTCATAATCGGCATCTAGATGTAAGTCATCCTGTTCTAAAAAATCTTGAGTTTAGCCGTACCTAATCTTCTTTTTGTGTGAGGATTTAACAAATATTTTCTCTAAAACGAGGAAAAAGAAAACAATGGTAGGTACTGAAATAATTTATAAGACATATTAATGTTTTCCAGCATCTTCTAAGCCTGTGGCTACTGAAGAGCAGCTGTCAGCGGACTTCCGCAAGAAGCTGGATGAATGGCAACGAATGAAAGGAGTGAGGCAACCACCGCCGGTGCCCGCCAGACAGGACCTCAGCGAGGACTTCTTGAAGAAATGGGGTGAGGGAAAACACATAAAATATAGGAAAAAATTGAAAAACTGTGATAGTAAAAACCACGAGTCCTGCAATTAGCTTTCAGGAGGGATTTAAAAATCTTAACATAAAATATGTGGTCGTCCAAATCAAAAGGGACCTTATTGCGGCCGGCACATACGTCTTTATTGTCGTTGTTTTGTATTCGAACAACAGCAATAAAGGCGTAAGTGACGAGCGCTACAAGGTCCCTTTTGATTTGGACGACCAAAATTATATTAAAGTAAGTAATATTATTTCTAAATTAAATTTTGGAAATGAAATATTAGTAGAAAATCGACCCAAGTACTCGGCGGCTTGTTTCCGGGTGAAGCTACTTGGGAGATCGGTTGATATTTTCTGATAGGTATTTCATTTTTAATGTAACTTTGTGAAATTAATAATGTTTATGATGTAGTTTTTAATGTAATTAACTGACTTACTATCAGGATAACTATAGTTTGTGGCACCATACGAGTACAGTTCAAATGATTATATTATACATTTTTCAGATGAATGGAAGCGGATGAAAGAAACCAACTCAGTGCCAGCTTGGGAAGAGGAAGCAAAACCCGATGAAGTCTTGGTTCAAACGTCTACTGGTCTTTTTAAATTCCAAGGTAACGATTTTTCCACAATTAGTCTCGTTTAGTTCTTAGTTTTAGTGGTATCTTTGTGAATTCTGGATTTGTATTTTAATAGCTTACTAGGGAAAGAGAATCAAATAACTCAATAGTGCCTATCAAACATGACCACTCCGGCGAAACTTTATTTAAAGAGTTCAATCGATTACTGTCAGAGTATTAAAAAAATATGTTGTTAATCTTTTTAAGGCGATACTCGGAAATAGTATGGACTTTTTGATTTAAAACTATAGGACGGTTAGAGTTGTTACCAATCTGGTAATAAAGATTTTTATATTTCTTCATAACTTAATCTAGATTCGTATACTTTCAGAAACATGATTTTATGATTTTGCCTCGACACTTTTTCTTTTTCAAGGTACCCTAAAAATAGGGAAATTCAAGATTATTCTCAAATGGGGTTACATATACTATTAGAAATTGGTTTAATCAGTGGACACCAATAATATTAAGGATCGCATAGAAGTGATTTCGTGTTTTTTTTTTGTCTAATCTGGAAAATCGGTCTCGCTCCCGTGCGCGTCGTTTTCTCATTGCTATCACACTTCAGTCGAGTATATAGCGTCTTAATTCATTATAGTTGTTCTTCAGGAATTTCCCGGTCTTTCACCCGCAAACTCCACGAATGGGAGAAGTCACGGGGCATAGCGCCCGAAGCGTCAACGTCGGCACTTCTCGTAGCTGCTCGTGCGCGCAACAAAGCTCCGCCCGCGCAACTCACGCGCACCCAGTCCGACGGCAGTGTGGCGCCATCTGTTGGGGCCTCGGGGCGGCTACATGCTTCCAGCCTAAGTGTGAATGATGCTGATGATTTTGAGTCTGATTATGAGAGGGTAAGTTAAGAGTGCAGTAAACACTATTGTTCAGCGTAATTGTGCTTTCTAATTTGTTTTTTACTGAGATGACACATTTTTTCTTCCGATTTGTTTCACTGATGAACAAAATTACAGAATATTATACAGGCTATTCTTAAAAGCAACAAAGTCCATATTAACGTTTACAGTAACTAAGATAGTATTTGCTTTATCAGACGTCACTTGGCGGAAGTCCCTACCCACTGTGAAAAAAGAAATATATATATGTATATAGCTTACTTCCGCAACAAACACACCGAACCGGTGCTGGATTTCGCACGGTTAAGTAACAACTCCTAAAGATGCCCCGGGTTGGCGCCGTGGAACACGTCTAGAGTAGTCTAATCGGTGAAGGTGCAAGTTGTGTTCGCTGTCTTGCTATCTGCAGCTGCAGGTATTGTGCACTGATAGTTTCGAGGTATGCATGTGCAATTTTTTGAGGGCTAGCGGGCGGTGCATCTTGCATGTTGCGTTTTTTGTGGAAGTAAGCTACATATTACAGTACTTAGTTCTTTTTTCACAATAACTAAGATAGTCACGGATTCGTTAGGAAAAATAATCCGTTGTCTCCTGAGACTGAAAGCAATACAGAACATATTATAGAGAGTATTATTTAAGACGTTTTCATTTTATTCAGGATGATGGAGTGGACGATTGTGACGGAGTCCGTGGTGCTGTATTGGTAGAAGTGGAAGCCGAAGAGGTTTGCACGGCTGCCCCTCTTATGGCGGTCTCTCCTCGTCACACTCCTCAGAAACCCATCTATACCTATGGTCAGGCAGAGGCTCGACTATTATGTGAAACAAATGCAACAGTCACTGGAACAGCGGTGCTGCAGCCGAACTCAAATGGTATGTACGTTTCATTTTTGGAAACCAATTATAAACTCAGTTGTAATTTCATGTCATAGCAGTAAGTAATTCCACTTATAAAAATCATCAGTTATGTTTTCAGACACTCGCAGGATTAAGCCTAAAGAGAAATCAGAGTCTAAATCCAAACCACGTGATCAAGTAAGTTTTAAGTTTCTATCAATGAACTAGTATACCAAGCACTGGACATATTTTAATATACAGGGCGTCCCAAAACTATGCCAATGCCACATTGAGGGAAAGTACCTTAAATACTGAAGATATAAAATTTTACTGAAAGGAGACTTCGTTTTTATTTTTAAAAGAAAACGAACTGCATTCACAGAATTTTGGATAATCACCTGTCTGAACTGGGAATCGAACCAGCTGAATGTAAAAACAAAAATATTTCTTTTATTTTATTATACCGATCGAAAGGCTCGATTATACCTAAGCAT
The DNA here is from genome assembly GCA_949710035.1 of Crambus lathoniellus. Lineage (NCBI taxonomy): Eukaryota > Metazoa > Arthropoda > Insecta > Lepidoptera > Crambidae > Crambus > Crambus lathoniellus. The sequence continues at coordinate 1,776,557 of OX453307.1, read as the reverse complement.
TTTTTCTAAGTAGCATAGCATCTTAAATAAAAGAAAGACTACGAAATTTAACATTTAATGTTGAATAACAATTTTGTACAGCGTTATGGATAGCCTTTTCTGTGACTGTCGTGCTCAAAACTTTAATGGTGCATCCACACAGATAGAATCACAGAGTGACGATTAATTATACCTAATTTCCCTATCATAAATGTTTAATAATGTGAAAAGTAACACCCCCTCGATTGGTTTAAAAAAGTTTAAATAATTTGATGTGGGTTCGATTCTCGGTTTGGAGATGCTATTATTTAATAAATCTTTTAATGCAGTTCGTATTTTTATTAAAAAATACCAATTTCAACAAAAATTTCTATCTTCACTATTTATTGCGGTATTGCCACCATGTGGCAGGCATAGACACTGGACGCCTTGGGGGCGTCCCACGACTATGCCACAAGATGTAATAGACCGCGCCAAATTATTCAAACATTTTTAAACCAATCGAGGTGGTGTTACTTAACACAATATAACTTTATCAAACACTTATGATATGGAAATTAGGTATAAATTGCTCCAATCTTCAGTCATTAGTAATACATTGAAATGTTAAAGTATTGAGCACGACTGTCACAGAAAAGACTATCTAAAACGCTGCACAAACTTGTTATTCAACATTAAATGTTAATTTCATAGTCTTCCTTTTATTTAAAATGCTATGTTACTTAGAAGAAATGCTAAGGTATAATCGAGCCTTTCGATCGGTACAATAAAATAAAAGTTTTTTTTTTTATTTCAGTAGGTTCGGTTCCCAGTTCATACAGGCGATTATTTAAAATTCTTTGAATGCAGTTCGTTTTATTTTATAAATAAAAATGAAGTTTTCTTTTAGTAAAATTGTATATCTTCGGGATTTAAGGTACTTTCCCATGCCTTTGCCATGTGGCATAGTTTTGGGACGCCCTGTATACACAACTCGACAAGTTTGTTTCATTGTCATACGAGATATATGATGCACTGCATTGTGTGCATTTTAATTCGTATTTGCCTACTGTTTTACTATTACAGAACAAAGATAGCGATAAAAATTTACGAAAAAAGATCATTCGCCAACCAAGTATAGAAGAAGACGCAAAATTTATTAGAAAAACTATTGAAGAAATCGAACGTGGTAGCTCTTCTCGTTTCAGAGAAGAGACTACTGGCGATGAAGAAAAACCTTCAACTAGTAAGAAAATTGATAGAGAAATAGCATCGACAAGTAAGGGCCTTGGCCAAAAATCATTCAAACAAATAAGCCCATTAAAGGAAAAGGATGAAGGTAGTGTTGAGGATATACAAGATGAAAGTAAGCGCAAAGATGTCGATAAAAACAATGGGAAGAAAAAAACTAAATCGAGAGCACGATTAGAACGAGAACAATCCAAACCTTCAGAAAGTGATACAGAGCATGACGTTGACACGGTCACAGTTGAGATTCCAAGAAGAAGAAAAAGACCACGTAAAGCTTCTGAGAGACCAAAAACTCCACCCACGCATTACCATACTGATTCAGAAGGAGAGGTAAAAGATGATTGCTTTTGATAATTGCTAGTTATTATTCCTTGTATAATTATATTATCATTTTAGGTATTTGTGTTAAAACTAAAAGCACCAGATCCACGTGACGGATCACCAGAAGTTATAGTCAAGACCACTCGTAAAATATTTTCTCCCGTTGTCAGAAGTGGTGAAACTGTGCCACGAGCAGTGATTCCCGTAGACGTTGATGATTTAGCGAATGTGACACCTTCTATAGACCAGTCCATGCATCATAATCATGAATATAGACAGACAGAGACAAAAACTCATAGAACAAGGAAAGATACCGATACACCTCCACGTGGTTCTGGAGACCTGCAAGAAGGTGATGAACAACGACCAAGGACAAGACCACCGTTACCATCTTCACCATCCTCACAACGAAAACCTCAAGCTAAGGAAACTGCTCCATCTATTAGGATTATGATACAAAGATACAATATGAAGATCAACGAAGAAGGTAACATATTAAACTTTTTAATGTCTTTATAGTATTACTCAGTTAGCTAATTTAGGAATTACCAATAATCTTTCAACAGGACATACATCTGGAGCTAGTAGTGGGACTTCATCGCCAGCTTGGCGATCTCCGATCGCTGAAAGACGTCGACCTCCTGATATGCCTGTTGGGGTAAACATTAGGTATTATCTGAACTTTTCTTTCCTTTCTCATATTTTTAAAAATAGTTTTATAATAAAATAACTTCACTTCCAGAAATAACCCATTCCTTGAGAGAGAAGTTCAAAAGTCAGCGAGTGCTTGTCAATTATCAAGGCGTGATCAAACTTCTGTTGAAAAGCGGCTTGAGCCAACGCAATCATCTGTTTTAGACGGAGTTCTAAAGTCACATAGTGCCAATGCTCTACTTACGGAGCAATCGAGAGTCGAATCTCCGATACCTTTAGAAGAGCAGAGGAAAAAAGAAGAGAGTCAAGAAACTATAAGGGCAACGACTGCTAGCACCGACACCATAGTTCCCGATTTAACGAGAAACTTACCAGATTACCAACAAAGTAATTACACAACACAATCATTTCCTGTACTAAGACAACTATCGGACGTTATAGTTCCCAGTATATCGAAGATTATCTCTGAAAATCCAAGACTATTAGACAGGTCGATATCAACAGTAACTACTCCCACAACATCAGCAGAGGCTGATGTAGCCGCTGCACGGCTATCAGACCGAGCAGTCAAGATACGGGAAGCTAGAGAAAGGTTCCTGTCATCTTCTGTTCCTATGAGAAGAGATGGAACTAGTTCGACCAGTGATTTAAGACCCGGTGACAGGTAAATTTTACTGAAGGTGACGACAAATAGTAAGCGCCGACTTGGCTATTTCTGTTTGCCGTTCTGTAATACATGATACACTACTAATTTTTAATTCCTACAAATATTCAGGTAAAGTAAATACCTTTCTATCAATTCGAACATACTATGGGGCATTCACGAAATCAACCAAGTACATTACCGGCTCGACCAAAATGTAGCCAGTCTGTTCGTATGGATCGACTCTTTACTAAAAATATTTCAGGATATGAGTGCTGAAATATTTGTAGCAATGAAAAATTAATGGTGTAGGTAACAAAAAGTTTTATTTTGATGGATTTTAATCGGTGCACTTAACGTTTTGTAAATGGTCTTTTCATAGATCGAGTAGAATTAGCTGCGAGAGCGATGTAACGGAATCACAAAGTTCAGGCACTCAACTTAGCAGGCAAGAATCAATACTTGGCAGGAGTGCATCCACTGGAATGGTCAATGTGGACCGAGAGGCTTGGCAAAGAGTAACAGAAGGTAGTGTGTCTAATGACTTCAATTCATTTTTTTATGTTACATCTTTGTGTGACTATTCTATCCTACTAATATTATAAACTAGCGGATCCTGGCGGTTAACCCGCGTGGTACCCATTCCCGTGGGAATATCGGGATAAATTATAGCCTATGCCACTCGGGTACAATGTAGCTATCTAATGTTCAATTTCTTTTTTTTTATCAGTCCAGTAGTTTTTGAGATTAGCGCGTTCAACCAAACAAACAAACTCTTCAGCTTTATTATATTAGTATAGAAGATGTGAAAGTTTAGGTAGATGTTTGGATGTTTGTTACTCAATCTCGCCAAAACGATTAAACGGATTTGGCTGAAATTTGGGACACAGATACTTTGTAGCCTGGAGAGGAACATAGGCTACTTTTAGTCCCGGAAAATATCACATTTCCGCGGGATAACGATGCATTACAACATATCGAATTCATTGCTGGTTTAGAGGATGAAAAACGTTATCGTCGTTTTTATGGAGACCGTTTGCTACACAATCCTTTTAAGTACTTTAATCTTTCTGATCAACACAAGCTAATGTTTTTATATGAAATACTTTACTTACTTCCGTTAGTTTTTGATATCTGTAACGCAAGTGCTTCAGTTACGTATGATGTGTGAGATATTTATTTAATCTCCACAGGTAATGCCAGCCGATCGTCCCGACCCAGAAACAGATTCAGCTTAGCTCGTCTTGCGGCGCGGCTTCGGCGGAAGGACGAGGGCGCCGTTTCCAGCTTGTGTCGCCAGAGCTTGCTCGTGCAACTTCGGAATAAACATTGATTAAACACTTACCACGCCAAAGCTGTTTCAATGAGACTTCTTCTCAAAATCCTAAAGCATACGTAAAGGACGAGGGCGCCGTCTCCAGCTTGTGTCGCCAGAGTCTGCTCGTGCAACTTCGGAATAAACATTGATTAAACACTTACCACGCCAAAGCTGTTTCAATGAGACTTCTTCTCAAAATCCTAAAGCATACGTAAAGGATGAGGGTGCCGTCTCCAGCTTGTGTCGCCAGAGCTTGCTGGAGCAGCTTTGGAATAAACATTGATTAAACACTTACCACGCCAAAACTGTTTCAATGAGACTTCTTCTCAAAATCCTAAAGCATACGTAAAGGACGAGGGTGCCGTCTCCAGCTTGTGTCACCAGAGCTTGCTGGTGCAGCTTCGGAATAAACATTGATTAAACACTTACCACGCCAAAGCTGTTTCAATGAGACTACTTCTCAAAATCCTAAAGCATACGTAAAGGTCGAGGGCACCGTCTCCAGCTTGTGTCGCCAGAGCTTGCTGGTGCAGCTTCGGAATAAACATTGATTAAACACTTACCACGCCAAAGCTGTTTCAATGAGACTTCTTCTCAAAATCCTAAAGCATACGTAAAGGACGAGGGTGCCGTCTCCAGCTTGTGTCGCCAGAGTCTGCTGGTGCAGCTTCGGAATAAACATTGATTAAACACTTAACACGCCAAAGCTGTTTCAATGAGACTTCTTCTCAAAATCCTAAAGCATACGTAAAGGTCGAGGGTGCCGTCCCCAGCTTGTGTCGCCAGAGCAGCTTCGGAACAAATCCTTTGTTCGCTGGATACCAGATTCGCAAAATACCAGATTCGCAAAACCCCAGATTCTCAGATTACCAGATTCGCAAAACACCAGATTCTCAGAATACCAGATTCGCGAAAAACCAGATTCTCAGAATACCAGATTCGCAAAATACCAGATTAAAAAAAGATAAGTATCACAAAACATAACCACAACAAGAAAATGTTAATATATAAATTATGCTTATAATAAAAAATAAGCAGTCTAGGGGAGTTTTTGATTACAAAAATCAGAAATTATATTTGCTATTTTTCTATCTGCTATTCGCAATGCATTAAAGTTGAACATTTTATTTCAGTAATAGTATTAAATGCTAATTATTATTAGCCCTTAATGTGAGAATGACATTTTGCTTGCTATACGAAATTAAACCTCAGGTATGTTAGAAATTATATTTCTTGACTGTATTGTAGTTCTGTTGTTTTCAAACGTAATAGCGAGTAAGCCTTCCCGTATAAAAATAAAAAGGAAGGTATACATATTTTGTCTCGTCTTATTGACCTACGAATCTGATGCTTTGCAAAGTCGCAAAACGCCAGATTCTCAGAATACCAACTGTTTTGCGAATCTGGTAATCTGAGAATCTGGTGTTTTGCGAATCTGGTATTCTGAGAATCTGGTTTTTTGCGAATCTGGTATTCTGAGAATCTGGTTTTTTGTGAATCTGGTATTCTGAGAATCTGGTATTCTGAGAATCTGGTGTTTTGCGAATCTGGTATTTTGCGAATCTGGTATCCAGCGAACAAAGGGTTTTCAAAATTTAGGTACCCGAGCGGGGATCGAACCCGGGACCTCTAGAGATAGCGGCACCTTGAAAACCGGTGCGTACACCACTCGCCAACGGAGGTCGTCAAATTGATCACTTTATACTCGTAGAAGTGTCAATAATTTTAACGTTTTTGGCTTGAGTAAACAGAGGTACCTGAGTGCTTACCATCAACTCTTATTGCGGTTTTGTTTAGAACCTAAACTGATCTGCTTCGCTTATATTCGTACCACGACAGCTTAATATCAATGACAGCGATTCAGTTATCGATCAATGACATTTCACAGCCGCTAAGCTGTCAGGAATTATTATTTGACTTATAGCCCGGTCGATTTAAGATGACACCTGCAGGTTATACCCGTCCCTCTCACTCTCCGGGCATGACAGAATCGAGTGAAAGAGACGGGTAGAAGAAAAAGGACACAAATCGTTCGGTCATTAACATTTAGCAATTCATTTGCGATCCAGTTTTTAGAAGGTCATTGTACGAAATAAAGCAATTCATTTTAGGAACCTATTCTGCATCGCGCTATTTTTGAATCGCTGTCTTAAAGTTGATGGTAGGCACCCTGCTAAGTTTGCCTTTGCCTTTATTTCCACGAGAGGATAGTACCTTTTGTGGTACTAAAACCCAAAATTATTGAAAATACCGACTCTTAAAATTTAGCGCAATGCATACCTACGCCCCGTTCGGGTTTCTTTTTACACAACTGCCCAAAAAGGAGTGTATTGTGTTTAGAGTTATTGTATGTAGTTATGTTAGTTTTCCAAATATGACTTTTTAGTTAGTCTTTTGTATAGTGTGTCTCAATAAGATGAACTTACTTTTCTCTTTCCTTGGCTATGGACTCTTCTACCTACTATAGTCCAAGACTGTATAGGAAGTACCTACAACTGTAAGTAGCAGCTTTTCCTGAATATATTTCTTGCCTTGCTTGCCAACCCTGCCAAATTGTGTGGCACAACCCACTTTTTTATCATCATCATTCATCATCATTTCAGCCGTACGACGCCCACTGCTGGACATAGGCCTCCCCCAAGGATCTCCACAACGATCGGTCCAGCGCTGCCCGCATCCAGCGGCTTCCCGCGACCTTGACCAGATCGTTGGTCCACCTTGTAGGGGGCCTGCCCACGGAACGTCGTCCGGTTCGCGGTCGCTATTCGAGAACGTTTCCGCCCCAACGGCCATCGGTTCTGCGTGCTATGTGTCCCGCCCACTGCCACTTCAACTGAGCAATCCTTCGAGCGATGTCGGTCGTTTTAGTTCTTCTGCGGATCTCATCATTTCTGATTCGATCGAGCAGGGAAATACCAAGCATCGCTCTCTCCACACATTTATACACACATTTATAATATTAGTATATTTTGTTTGTCCATCTTTCACGTCAAAACAGAGCCACGGATCGACTTGATTTTTGGTATGTGGATAGTTTGGGAGCTACAGACAGACATAAGGCTACTTTTTATTCCAGAAAAATATAAAATATAAATTGTAATTTTGTTCAAAAATATATATATATATATCGTATTATATCGTACTAGCTTTCCGCCCGCGGCTTCGCCCGCGTGTACTACACAGCATTATCCTGATGGAATGTTATATTTTCCGGGATAAACTATGTCATTCTCCAGCTCCCAATCTACCCCCTTACCAAAAATCATATTGATCCGTTACTCCGTTTGGACGTGAAAGACGGACAAACAAATAATACCTACTTATTGATTTTCCCGTGGGAATATGGTATTATAATCCTTGCCAGGGTCTCAAATTATTTACTTAAATATACCAATTTCTGCCCCCAAATTAGCCCTATGGCTAATTTGGGGGTAAAAAACCCGCGGTAAAAAGTAAAATAATCTGTCCTTTCCAGGGCCTTAAACTGTCACTATTCTAAACATCATCCTTCCCATGAACTCAAACTATCGCCTTAAATACCAATTCCAATCTACAGCTTTGCCCGAGCTAAAACTTATTTTACCATGGGAATGAGCCTTATTCCCGCGGTTACAATTTGCCTATGTCCTTCCTAGCATCAGGACATGGGTGTCCCGGTGCTCCTATCAGTAGGAGTAATTAGTAGGAGCACCCGAAAGCACTGTCTCAAACTATTTCCATTCCAAATATCATCAAAATTGGGTCAGCCGTTTTGACGTGAGCATATACAATTTCGCATTTATAATAATAGTAGAAATAGGAATATGAATGGCCGGCGGCCGCGACTACGTCCGCTAGTAGGTACTACATCGCAAAATTTTGTGTCAAAAAGTAGGTAGATATGCATTCTCTAAGGTCTCATCAGTACCATCATCAATCTATTTTAATGTCCCCGCTGCTGGGGCACAGGCCTTCATATAGATGGATAAGGAGAATGGGCCATGACCTTCCACACGGGCCCATTGTAGTTATGGTGTACTAACCAATCCAAATGCAGCCAGAAACATCGGCTTATCGTGTCTTCCAAAGCACGATATATTTTTTAACAGCAATCCCATGATAGACCATTGCAAAAGTAACATAACCTCATCGATCGCAAGCCGAGCACGCTACCCGTGGTTTAGGCATAAGAAGGTAACGATACCTAGACAAACAGGAGCTACTATAGTATGAATAATATTCGGACATTCTCCTTCTCTTGAACTACCAAAATGCAAAAAATTAAGTCAATAGTTTGCAAAAAAATGTGTAATACTGATTTTCTTGAGTTTTATTCTAATGCATAAAGAATTGTTTGCTTTGCACGAAAATGAGCTGTCATGGGACCCATGCTTCATTGAATAAAGTGAACAAAAAAAACTGTATCCCAAGGGAACTGTACTTTTTTCGAGTTAAAAAAACCGTATGAAATTTTCCCGGCCAGAGTTCAATTATCCCCTTTCTGCCCTATTAGGTGTTTTTTTTATTTTGCCTGCGCAGATCATTTTTAATGATGACCTAGTATTCTTTATTCCAATTTCCATACTCCTAACTCCAGAAATGAGGAAGTTTTCATATAAGCCTTAATCCCCCCTTTCTACCCTATTATGGGTTTTTTATAACTTCGCATACGCAGATCATTTTCAATCGTGACCAGTATCCAACATACCAACTTTCATACTTCTAAGTTTAGAAATGAGGAAGTTCCATATAAGCTTAATCCGCTCGTTTTACCCCATTATCGGGGAGTTTTTAAACTTCGCTTACGCAGATAATTTTCAATCGTGATCAGTATTTAACATACCAATTTTCATACTTCTAAATTCAGAAATGAAGAAGTTCCATATAAACTTTATCTCCCCATTTTACCCTATTAAGGGGGAGATTTTTTTACTTTGCTTACTCAGATCATTTTCAGTCATAACCAGTATCCAACGTACCAATTTTCATGCTTCTAAATCTATTAATGAAGAAGTTTCATATAACCTTAACCCCCCCATTTTACCCCTTTAGGGGGGGGAGTTTCCTAAAATCCGTTCTTAGCGGACGTCTCCTAGGCATAATCTACCTTCCTGCCAAATTACATCTTCGTTGGTCCAGTAGTTTTCGAGATTTCGTGATGAGTGAGTTATGTCTTTCCGTATATACAAAGGTACTTTGTGGTTATGTCCACTCAATTTTATATACCTATATAGATTAAACAAAACTGTCATTTCTTCCATGGCCGCTTACTTGGAGTACAAATCAATCAAGTTTCCTATATACAAAGTTACTCTATGATCACTGACGTTTTAGCCACTTTGGATTAAGTATCTACTTTTAATAAGTGACATTTGTGGTAGGCAGTAGGTATATACAGGGCGTCCCAAAACTATGTCACATGGAGGGAAAGTACCTTAAATACTGAAGATATAAAATTTTACTGAAACGAGACTTCATTTTTATTTTAAAAAGAAAACGAACTGCATTCAAAGAAGTTAAAATAATTGCCTGTCTGAACTGGGAATCGAACCCGCTGAATGTAAAAAATAATATTTCTTTAATTTTATTGTATCGATCGAAAGGCTCAATTATACCTAAGCTTTCCTTCTAAGTAACATAGCATCTTAAATAAAAGGAAGACTAAGAAATTTAACATTTAATGTTGAATAACAAGTTTATGCATCGTTATGGATAGCCTTTTCTGTGGCTGTCGTGCTCCAAACTTTAACATTTCAATAAACCTATTACTAACTAGCGGATCCTCGCGGTTTTACCCGCGTGGTACCCGTTCCTGTGGGAGTATCGGGATAAAATATAGCCTATGTCACTCGGGAAGACTGTAGCTTTCTAACGGTGAAAGAATTTTCGAAATCGGTCCAGTACTTTTTGAGTTTATTCGTTACATACGAAAATACAAATGTTTCCTCTTTATAATATTAGTAAAGATGAGTGAAGATTGGAGCAATTATACGTAAATTCCCTATCTTAAGTGTTTGATAAAGTTATGTGTTAAATAACACCAGCTCGGTTGGTTTTAAAATGTTGAAATAATTTGGTGCGGTCTATATCACCATGTGGCATAGTCGTGGGACGCCCGGGGTGACTTTGCCATATGGTTGCTATAGACTGCACCAAATACTGTAGATAGAAAACTTTATTTAAATATGACTTTATTTCCATTTAAATAACAATACGAACTGCATTTAAAGATTTTTTTAATAATAGCATGTCCAAACCGAGAATCGAACCCGCACCAAATTATTCAAACTTTTTTAAACCAATCGAGGTGGTGTTACTTATCAGATTATCAAAGACTTATGATAGGGAAATTAGATATAGTTACTCCAATCTTCACTTATTAGTGGAGGCGACATCGACAGCCACACAAAAAAGGCTATCCGTAACGCTGCACAAACTTGTTACTCAACATTAAATGTTAAATTTCGTAGCCTTCCTTTTATTTAAGATGTTATGTTACTTAGAAGGAAAGCTTAGGTATAATTGAGCCTTTCGATCGGTATAATAAAACTAAAGTAATATTTTTTTTTTACATTCAGCGGGTTCGATTCCCAGTTCAGACAGGTGATTATTCAAAATTCTTTGAATGCAGTTCGTTTTCTTTTAAAAATAAAAATGAAGTCTCCTTGCAGTAAAATTTTATAACTTCAGTATTTAAGGTACTTTCCCTCCATGTGACATAGTTTTGGGACGCCCTGTATATATATATAACTTCTTGGTGTTACGAAGTTCACCGGGTCCGTTAATACGTTAATACCTTTTGAGTACTTATTCAGAATTTAATACCTACCTAAAATATAAAAAAGTAAGAGTATTTTTATAAGACGCCTATCCATCAGTAGCTGAGCTGGTCACATTGTTGTGAAATGAATGGAAAGTGGTTCAAGAAATGAAACACACGTATAATGCTCTCAAATTTAATATCAGATCGTGACATTACCGTGTTGACGAACTCTACCGCATTCAATACATTTGGTAACAATAATTACCGTATCAAAAGGGGGCATTGGATCTATTTATAACTTTATTATCAAAAACACTACATTTCAGTAATTATTAGTAATAATAAGACTCAAAAGAACACTTACAAACAACATTAATGGGTAATTTGGTTGAGGTAGTTCAATATAATTATATAACTAGTGTTGGTTATGAGGACATGACAATTCATAGAAACAACAATCATTTTCATGTACTTAGAAAACTTAGTAGATAACTTTTTGTCACCATTTAAATGATTTAAACTTTTTGTCACCACTGAAAATGATTTAAACTTTTTGTCACCACTCAAATGATAAGAGTCAACTAAATCATTTGTGTAATTCTTTTTACAGTCCTAGTTCTCTAAAACTAATACTTAATTAAAACTCTTATAAAAGTGATTAACTGAATTCGTAGAATATTAATCAGTTTAATTTTTTACTTTAAATCATCATGTCCCCATATTTTGTTTTCAATTCTTACATCAAATTTTAAGACAAATGACAAAATTTTAAAATGAAACTTAAAAACGATGAAACGATGCGATGGTTGCAGTATGGTAAAAAAATATACATAGTACCTATATTATGTAATACACAAAGTTAATTTTAAATAAAAAAATAAACCGTGTTTATTGTTACCGGGTAAAAAATAACACAACCTTAAGGTTCAAAATGCGGTAAAAAAATAATGAATTGTAACAGTAAAACAAAAGTATTAACTAACATTCCACCACCATCACAAGTGTAGGTACCTACTAATGTTCCCGTGTTTAAAATAACAGTTTTTTCATCAACTTTTAATATACAAATATTTTTATTTTCGCAGAATTTGTGGCTAAGAAGATAGGTAAGTATCCTAAATCTTTAGTTGAGCCACCGCACTGGTCGTTAATAATTTTATATTAATTTTCTTACATACAATAATCTTAACTAAAATGCTGTTATTACTTCGCATCATTTTGTTTCTGTTTCTGAAGACATAAAGAATTATTTTTATTTTACCGTGCATAATCGCACTTAAGAGTATTGGGTGATTTCATTTTAATTGATCATTACTGCAGAAAAGAAATATTGGTTTTGTTCATAGTAATAGCACAATACGCATTGCACCACAATCACTGTTTTTATTCAGTTAACTGATGCAAAGTATGAACAACAACATCAAAATCTGGTCAGGTATTAAAAGCAGTGAAACAACAATCCTATGCAAGATTTGAATCATTTTGTCGAACGTAAGAGAAAAGAATAGCATTTTTCACAAAATAATTTTTTGGACGCTTTTATACAATGTAAGTACATGCTAATCACCATCACACGAAATTAGTTCTTAACAATAAGCACGAGTGACTACATTGCAGTAACTATCGATTTAATAATGTGATGCCGCATCCAATATTTTGGTGATTGAAATAAATACATAGGTAAAGAGAAAATCTTATAATTTACTGTGCCGATTTATTTAATTAATTACAAAAAATCAATAAAAATACAGGAGGTAGCATTTTTGTGTTCGTAATATATATATTACTTTTAAATCTTATAAATAATGGTATAAATTTAAATAAACTAAGTTGATACATAACATACAGCGATTGAAAAATTATATTTCATTGAAAGAAAATATTGAAAGAAAAGTTTTATAATAAAAAAGCTGCTTCTCATAAAATACTGCTTGCTAACAACAACACTTATATTGTTTAATAATGAATAATTGCCTTATATAAAAAACAGACGTATACTACAAATAAATCTCTATCCTATTGCTTTAATTAGGGTCGTTCAAAGCTTATGTAGAGTAAAACAAAATAAATTAACAATAATATTTACAAAAACTCTGAATTGTAAGAAAAAACTATTGCAGCCAATATGGAATGTGCGGTTATAGGTAATTAAACTATTGTAAACGGGTTTTTTTTACTTTAGTTGTAATTAAAATTATTGCTTGAAAAATATGGAATATAATTGGGTAGTCATTTTTAATTGTACTTAAAAAGTCTCTCTAATTAGTAATTTTCATTAATTACCCTCAAAGGTAAAACCAAATATTTTAATTTCGAGAGTGCCTTATATAAACAAATTGTTTTTTATTAGTATTTTAGTTACATTTACGTATTATTCATATTGCGCAGTGTAATATCAAATAATAAATGAGGCACAATATCAGGCTTTTATTACATTTAATTATTATTTTCACTCCAAGGACGGAAAGCCAATATAAATGTAATTTGAAAATATGAAACCGAAAATATATGAAACCTATGAACCAAGGTGGTAAATAAATCGTTCGTTAATAGATTATTATTTGAATACTTAGGGTCGTTTCACATATAACCGGAAAACACGTATGATGCTTGAACGTCGTTTCGGGCCGCTACGACTCTGCCGGGCAGCTGTGAAACCAGCCTAAGTAATGATGAAATAAAGTACGGCCAACGAGTAGCGATATCAAATGTAAACAAAACCAATGCAATGTCATTAGGAAATGCAGGGGTGCGTTACTTTTTGAAAGTTATGTCTCTTGCCTTTCAATCACTCATTGTGCTCAGTAGTCTATTCAAGACTGCTTCGCTTGTTCGCGATTTATAAGTCGGCACTCGCAGCAAAAAATAACTATGCTCACTTGTTGAACAAATAACTATTAAAATGGCCGCCCGAATGTTGGCGAACTCGTCTTGACCTTGACATATTTTTTCCGGGAGAACGAAGTATTAGCACAAATACACAAATTGGAAAGAGATAGATTGTCAACTTCACAGTCGTTTTTAGGTGGATGACCTTTCGTATCGCTGGTAGTTGGCCGTACGTTAAATGTGTAAACATTCTCGGTTGGTAGGTAAGTTGAGTGTTACAAATTCTAACATAAGACTCTCGGACACTAAAACTGAAACTGGCTAATAGGTAAAGGCATTCAATATACGAAAACGTAAAAAGAAAGATTGAAATTTCATTTTAGATAACAATGTTTCGAGGACAGTACTTAGGTAGGTAAATTACAAATTGTTTTGCTAGTAGGTATTATTAGGAATATATACAAAACATTGTTGAAAATCTAGATATTTGGGTGTGTAGTAAAATAACAACATCAAATTCATGCTTAGAAAAGACTAATTTTTACCAAGCACTTCTTCTATATTAATGAATGTGCTATTGAACTGAAATGGCTGTTTTACAACTGCCTGAGTTTCAATAGGTACATCTAAGCAAGAAATTGATTAAGTCAGTGTTATTAGAAAATAATTGAAGGGTACAGGGGCAAAACAAGAAATGTCACAAACAGGTTCTTTGTTTTGTATTTTTTTTTTTTGTCTTGAATAATTATTTTTTATTAATTTACTGATAGGAACCTAAGTTTACTGTACAAAGATCGGCTGTAAATACAAATTAACTTTTTTAGCACTATTATTTATTCTGTGCAAATGTTCACAAATATACTTACATTAAAATGTGAATTCCACAAAAATCTGTTTTGTGACATTCCTTGTTTTGCCCCTGTACCCTTCAATTTCTATTAGCTCCTAAGCAGACACAGGTAACTAAAATATTAACTGTTGTACACATTCAGGAATCATTTGAAGGTAAATAGCAAATAAAGTCCTGTGGAACTACAAATTTATCTCATCATTATCACTTATTGAATTATTTATTAACGTCCTAAACTCAACAATTGGTATTTTTAAATTCCTTAAGTTTTGGTGTCGTCAAAGCTATAAAAAGCTTTTTAAAATGAATGAATGTAACACAACCTCGAGTGAACGTTGCATTCCAATAAATGGTTACATAATTTGTCAACTACTTAACTAAAAACTAGGTACGGTATTTGAACATTATTTTTGTAACATACTTCTTCATGTCGAACATACGTACCTATTTCATTATTGACGGTTATTTTGCGAGTAATACCTACCTTCAACTTTCAATTATTTAGTAGCATAGCAATTTATTATAGAGAAAAATATTTTAAAAACGTATAACTTTTAGCTCGCCAGCAATGAAACAGATCTCTTACACAACATTCTAAGGTACAAGAAATAATATTTTCATATTTGGCTGTGGTTAGACAATATAAGACAGAATATGAAAAGGTCAGTGGATTAATAAATATAATACATTATAAGGAATCGACAACAGCGAAATTCACACGCAAGAATACTGAACTAAAAGTATTAAGAAGATAATATAAACACCTGAATACCCGTGGAGCTCCTGATCTAAGAATCAAATGTGAGACCCTGTGAAAAAACCTAGCGTCAATTATGTAATTCTAGATTTTTCTAAAGTCCTAACTCTACACCTAAGTCTAATTAACTTAGTGTAATTGAAGTATCAGGTACATAGTCGGCGTTTCAATAAACTTTAAATTTAAACTGAGTTTACCTTTAATTTTATGTATATAATATATTTACAATAACAGCTTTAAGAGTTTTAAAAAGTCATTTGCTTTTTATTTTTATTTATTTCGTGATGAAGTTGCTTTGTTTCGTTTATCATTTAGGCTTTTTAAAACGCCATGCCATTTTTATAACTTAATTATATAAATTGTACCTAGGTGCAATAATTACGTTAATTATAACAGAAAATATTATAAATACCTAGAACTTGCTGTCAAATTTTATTTGTCTCAGGGTGTGCCAGGTGCCATCATTGGCTTTGTAATTAATACATCGTATTTTTATTAATATTTGTTTCACATTTTTGTAGTATTAATATACCATACTTATAGGCGGATTCAATATTACCTATTAGATAATAAGAACGATCTTTTTATTTAAATTTCTGTTCAAACATCTTTCATATTTTAATAATTCATTGACGTGACCTCT
The DNA here is from genome assembly GCA_949710035.1 of Crambus lathoniellus. Taxonomy (NCBI): domain Eukaryota; kingdom Metazoa; phylum Arthropoda; class Insecta; order Lepidoptera; family Crambidae; genus Crambus; species Crambus lathoniellus. Next base: position 1,760,591 of record OX453307.1, on the reverse strand, counting down.
AAGTATTTTTTTTAGATTTATAGTGGATTGTAAACAAAAAAATATTTGATCTGTAAAGAAAATATTAAGGCGTGTATAATGCCTATACTCACGTGTGCATTATCTCGCTAACACTCGATTGCCTTCACCCACTCTTAATTTTATTGTAACTAATTAGTTTTGTCGACCAAAATTTTCATTAGCTACGGCAAATATGTAAATCACAAAACTGTGTTCAATTCATCTGACACCGTTCAAGTTTGAATAGGCCTTTACATTAAATAATTAAAAGCTCGCTCGTATTCCCGTTTGATACTACAAAAAATGGATTTGGAAATGCAAGAAGTATAAACTAGCTTAAGGCTCTAACATTAAATAAATAAAAATACTACTAACTAACCAGTAATTAGTGGCATTATAGCAATGCCTAGAACCATAGGTCGATGGGTAAAAATTATAGAAAACTTAAGCATTTCAACATTCAAACATATTTGAATTTTTAACATCTAAAGGAATCTTAACGTAGAATGATGAGGTAGATATAAATTGTGATATGGAGTTATAAACAACGAACTCTTCTACACTTTACGAAAGAAACAAACAAACAAGTCGTCAGACGAGGAAAATATGCGCAGGAGTGCTTCTAAAACGCTTGTAACTCTAATAACGATAACGGATTTTATAAACTATTTTTTTTTGTTTCTTACTCAATACCAGTAGTTCGTTGTAATTTTTTTTTTGTATATTTTTATTATTTTTACACTTACATACTTTTACTATCTACTTTTCTCTTAGGTCTTTAAGTATCTAAAGAATCAACTTTGTGTTATGTTAAGAGTGTAAAAAATAACTGCTAATAAAACTATAACAGGTATATACTCGTATATGAAAAAAAACTGTGCGTTCAATTAAAGATAGATAGGTACTTATTTGAAATATTGTGATGCATAATTATTAAAGGCTGGAATGTAAATTGTGAAGGTAACGTATAGCTTCTGAGGCTTAAGAACTCAGCGAAGTTAAAAAAATAATAAAAATAAATATATTTCCCTTTCTCAACATGAATAAATAGTTCGTGTGTAAAATGTGAATTTAGGTAATCTTTAACGGTTGTTTGGATCTCTTTTGGTCTATATTTTGTACGATCATGTTGCACTAATTGTGAGTCTATTTGTAACTTCATTCGCAGTTTCCGGAGGCACTGTATCTACGAGCGCATCTGACACGCATCGAGTCTAACGCGCCACCACTACTTATTGTCCCGACGCTCAGCGGAGGCCTTCGAACGCTTATATACAACGTACACCTAAAACGGACACTATGAAGTATTATGTACAAGAGTAACAACACGAACACGTCGCTCGGGTGCGATGCGACACGAGTAGCTCGGCGCGCGTGCGTCGGCCCGGCTCCGCCTTAAATAAACCCGTAGTTTCTATTACAAAAGAAAATCAGCCTTACGTCATATTAAAATAAAGTCTATTAGGAACGAGACACGCCGAGCTACCCGCCGCCGAGCCTCTCGCGGGCCGGCCCCGGGGCCGCCTACCCCTAGTGTAGTTCTGCAGGGGGTCGGGAGGGTCTCAACCGTTGGGCTGGAGCGTGGGTTGAATTTTGCTGTTGTCTGAATGGAAAGCGCTCCGGAGTTCCGAGTTCATGTTGTCGTCGGGTAGTTTGGGGAAGGAGTCATCGGGGGTGAGGTCGAGGTCTGGTCGCCGGGAGGTGTCCAGGAGGTCGCAGACGGACTCGTCGAGCACAGTATCCAATGTGGCGTCGGGGTCTTCGTAGCGAGACAGGTCAAAGGGTGTGACACCTTTCTTCATCTTGCCGTTGGGGGCTTTTGATTGCTGCAATGAAAGATTTAAATAGATTTAGTTAATTGTCGCCCGGATAGCAAAAGGTCGTGGGTTCGAGTCCCATCGGAGCTGGTTGTGAGACGGGTCGATTTTTTCTAAATACTTCATTATCCGTCACCTGTATTCTTTACAATAATATTTTACAGATCTATGTACTCTGTAACTCTGTACTATAATAATTAATGTGGCATGTAAATAAAGATTCTAAAGATTCTAATTGAATGAATGTTGAATTGAAACTTTGTATACTGGGCATCATCTTTGATTCTCATCTCTTGCCGGTTCTTCTCGCTACAAGGTCTCCTGCCGTAGGATTTGCGAACCGATGGCGTAGCTTCATTGACGTTCATAAGTGTTGTGAAACAAACCTAAATTGAATAAACGATATTGAATTTTGAATTTTGATTGTACACGGGCGCCAATTCGCGCGCGCGACCGGACAGGCGACAGGTCTTGCATCTCTGTTCATACAAAACCTAATGAAGAGTGCCGGTCGCAGTCTCCTGTCTCGGTCTCTGGTCTCGGTATCCGGTCGCGATCTCAGAGCAATAACTTTTAAAAACATAGGATTGGCACTTTTTGACGCCGTCGTAGGTACTCACCGGGTTCTCAGTGATGTGCACGTGGCCGTTGAGAAGTGGTTCACCCGCCTCCTTGGAGCCACCGCCGTTGGCTAGCCGCCCGCCCACGCTCTGTGAAACACAACCTTATTACTTAACTGCTAAGGTCCTCTATGGCAAAAACGTTAGACTGTAGAATCGACCAAGTTTTCTTTGTGCGAGTTACAACCGTATTTCTTAACTGCTAAGATCCTGCAGTTAGATTGAAGAATCTAGAGCTTCAGTCCGATTGAAGTCCGTATATTACCTACTGAAGTAATAAGTTATCATTTATTTGCAAGAATGTGGTGGGTACCTACATGACTTCACAAGTATGTTATTAATGGGTGTTTCTTCATTGGCCGACACGATATCCGAAAACGACGTCATCATCATCATCGTCAGCCGAATAATGTGCCCACTGCTGGGCCAATGGGCTTCCTTATGGATGCATAAGGGCAAAATGACGGTTGGTGGGTATTTACGACTGCAAACGCAGCCGAGACCAACAGCTTAACGTGCCTTCCGAAGCACGGTGGAGCTCGAGATAAAAATTTTGGTCACCCATCCCGTGACCGACCATTGCAACGGTTGCTTAACCTCAACGATCGCAGGCTACTGCGCCACGGGCTTCTCGATAAAACAAAACGGCGTCAATTTGTATGAAGTAGTCGGTACCCGCATTATGCCGGCTGTACGTTGGCCCAACCATTGAGCAATACATCGTATATTGACACTTTTGAAAGAACCTTGTTCCTTAAACTTGTTCGTTCAAAAGTGTCAAAGTACGATGTATTGGCCAATGGTTGGGCCAACGTGTACAGCCGGCATTACAATATGTCGTGCCAATGAGACAGCATACCAAACGATTTCACAGAAAAATGCACCCACCGATGTCGTTCTTGGGTGTCGTGTCGCGCACCAACACCCTTTCTATCGCACATTTTGACGATCGGCGAATAAAACTTGGTTAACGTAATAATCAGAGATCAGAATAGGTAGAGTATAGGTTCATTGACGGCAAACTTTATGTCAATATGGACATTCTAGAAGATTCCGACATAAACTCAGGGTTTTTTCTTCTTAAACTTCAATTATTTAAGTATTGTGCTGCACTGCACCCCCCCGTCTCCCGCTATTCCGTGACTATTGGCATTGTTGGATTGGCTGACAAGACGCACAATTATCATAGAAACTTGCTTACTTTAGTGTCTCATAGATGGGAAACTATTTGCATCTACGCGATGATTTTTACGTCAATGGAGAGAGCTTTAAGCTTTAAGAAGAAACCGCGGAACTCTGGGTTTTATTTAAACTTTTGACTGCTACGGTTTTGTATAGAAGACAAACGTTTTTGTGTTCTAAACGCTACGACTTTATTAGAAGAAAATATCGAATAATTTATTTTGTTGTTTTCTATAGAAGACAAAATAAAACAACAAAATAAATTATTATTTATTGTCTTCTAATAAAGACATGGCGTTTAGAACACAGAAACGTTTGTTTTCTATAGAAGACTTTCGCAGTCAAAAGGTTAATAAAATAAAAATCTGGGGAATGTCCATATTAATAAAAAATATCGCAAGAATACAAAATAGCTCCACCTATAATTCCAATTACTTAGATTTGAATTCAATATAAATAAAGTAAAGAAATTATACTTTAGATTTATTTTTCTTCTTTACTCACATTTGAATAATTATGTCAGACGGGTGACTAAGGGTTTGTCTCCACCGAGGCGGAGTGGAGTGAAGAGCTGAGTTTACATTTGGCAGAAGAGTTGTCTTCACCTGCCTTGTCAGATGTTTGACCAGACGCTTTGAACGCTCCTCACCAGCTCAGTGGAGACTCAGCCTAAGAGTCTAATTGTGTAAGATTTCAATCTTATTATTTTATTGCCATAGGAAAAGATGATCGTAAATAATTTAGTGAAACTAATAATGAAGAAAATTTGAATTCGAAAATTTTAAACTCTCACAAAGACTGTAATTTCTGAACAAAATGTTTCTTACCTTCATTTCAGCAGCCTCTTCGTCTTCTTCCTCGTTTGAATCGTTTTTACGGCGTGGACTGCACAAAGAAATATAATCTCTATTACAAAGGCACCAAAGAAGACAGTCACTTAACGGGAAAACAAATAAGTTATTCTTACCGGAGTGGTGAACCAGTTCTTCTTCTTCGACGCCAAATGAACACAGCGGCGACTACCAACAAGCACGCGATGAAAACACCTGCACCTATTCCTAAACCTAACAGAAAATGACAATTGTAATCTAGTTTATAAAATAAGTTTTCTGTAAGTAAAAATTTCATTTTCATGACAAGCTTTATTGCTGACTGTACTTAAATATTGTATTGTCATCGAAACCAAACCTGTTCCATCGGAAACTGGGAAGTGGGTCAAGTTAAGCTTGCAAGATTTGTCCCCCACTAACTAATTAACAAACTAACTTACGTTAATACGTCTTTCCCTTCAACGCTTACCTAAATAGAGGTTAGAGCCCTCAACAGGACGCACTGGGATGTTAAACACCTCATTCTTCTTGCCGCCTAGGGATGCCACCATCACATACGTTGGCAGAGACGGGTCCAGGTCAGTTAGCTGAGGAGGTAGGAACAACAAATTTTAGGTGATCAAGTCAGTTTTTCTGGTAAGATCTGCTCACAATGATTTGCGGATCTGCCGTCATATTCTCATGAAAATGGAAAGTTTTTTTTATTTTCGGAAAAGCTTGCAACAGGAAGCTCTCTTCAGAAATCTGTTACTCCCAAGGTCATATAAAAGAACTATATTATACCAAACAAGGAAGACTGAAGGCCGGTGTCCCAGCAATGGGGAAATTAAAATGACTGATGACGAATGCAACAAGATAACTTGATTAGTAAAAGCTTGAAATGGACGTAGACGTGGACAAAGTACGGTCGTAGGTATACCAATAATAATGACATTTTCAAACTTGAACAACTGCTTAGCCAATAATCGGACACACACTGTTGACGTCATAACAAAAAATTATCGTAACACTGTTAACAATAATTATGTGCAATTTAATTTCGTAGGCCGACACTTTTACTTTTTTGGTTCAAAAATGTATGAAGCGTGACTGGGGGCCTAGACAAGTGGCTTTCTATTATCGATATCGCCAGTACAATAGAAAGAAAATATATGGGATTGACTGAATAGACGTGAAAATTTCAATCGCTAATGTCAATCCCATACATTTGTCTTTCTAATCTACTGGCGATATCGATAATAGAAAACCACTTGTCTAGGCCCTCAGTAGTGCTAGCACAACTTCCGCGCGACTCGAGTGAGAAAGAGTCGCGGGCACTATCGACCAATCAGATCGCTCGTAGATAGCGCGCGTGACTTAAGGCGACGTGCTGATTGGTTGGAAAGAACGCGACAAAGAGTCACGCTAAGTTGTGCTAGCACTACAGATCTCCTTTCTAAATAATGCCCACCTCAGCAGTGGTGCCAGTGGCCTGCACGGTGGGCCAGTCGTCGAGCGAGCGCGTCAGGTTCTGCGAGTAGCGCACCACGCGGCCCGCGCCCTGCCAACGGATGCCCACACCTGCACTCGTCCACCACCATTCAACTCCTGACACTGGAAGCAAAATTGTGCATCCATGTATCACAAATATATTTCGAGCAACGCGGGCCTTCCGTAAGGCCCGCGTTGCTCGAAGCAAATAAACGTCCTTTTCCAAATCATTATCTGCATTACTCTGCAGGTTTTGGGCCCCGAGACTCCTAATCTAAGAACGTATCCAAGTGACGCCTGATTCAATCTAAATATACTAAGAACGTAATTTTGTGAAATTAGTTCCAATGTTCCCCGTAACGCCGGCTGAAGATCGCCAACGGGGCGATATACGTCATGCTTCTTCTCCTGCAGTGACCATTGCCAGCGAGGTTCCACCAATTCCAAAGTTGGAAGGACGTGACAGGGTTTAAAGAAATCAAAATAAACAGAACACTCGACAATTCAAATAAAATCTATCTTAAAACTGACAGTGTCCTTATTAAGAAAGTAGTTTCTTTTTCTTATTTACATAGATTAAATGAAATTAATGCTTATGAATCGTCTAACATCTTTTACCACCTGTTAAGAACATCTTTCAACTGACAAAAAAACGGACGAAAACTCATCAGCTTTAACAGAAGCAACGCATTTAAGAAATAATTATGTCGTAATACCAAGAACTAACTCAGAAATCTAATGAAATTTATATTTTCTTTACTTACCTATTGGTTGCGCCGGTATAGTTTTAACCGTGCTGTCGACGAGAGAATCATGGCCAGACACCATCACGTAAGTATTTTTTGAAGAGTCGATGCCTTTTATCTGGAATTAAAATCAAAACTCAATTCCCATCACAACTCATCAACGATAACCATGGGACCCGAATATTATTTGTAGCTTTAGAGCTCAAGAGTAGAGAGTAGTAGAGATTTAACGTTAATCACAACATATTAAAAAGATAATTTCACAGTTAAAACAATACATGAAAATAATACCTAGTCAGTTTCGAAAATAGAGTATATCGTTATGTTAAACATCTAATTAAAGAATTATTAAACGTGCGTCTATAATTTTTATAAATATTTCAAAGTACCCCTCTTTTGGTTATCGTCAGTTTGTCTGCTTCGAACAATTTTTTTTAATCTAAGGCAGTTTTTTAAATGAAAATTATAGGCAATAGTTAGATCAATGTTGTCTTTTTATTCTAAAGTTTCGTTGAATTCGGAGTGCACTTGTCCCAGAAATCCCCAAATATCTTTGTACAAGAATTCCAACTTTCTACCATTTTCCCATTGAAAACGCCAATTTCATAGTGTGACGACACGACGTCTATGTATGTCGGAAGTTCTATATAAATTCAAGATGCTTGGCGAACTTCGTAAGCGCGATCTATTTTCTCCATACTATTCGGCGGGGCTTTTTCTTTATTCAGCGGCGCGCATAATAATTATGTGCGCGTCGTATAGATGTCGCCACACCTGTCGTAAAGACCTATTGGATAACCAAACCGTCCTTGGACCAAAATACTGACCAAGGCAGTGTTGCCAACGGTGGGCACCTTGCGCCACAGGTCGACGGGCACCTCGAGGTCGGCCGTGTAGCGCACGGTGTACTGCGCGGGCGGCGCCGCCCACGACACGCGCACGCAACTGGAGTTCACGAACTTCCACGTCAGCTCTTTGATGATGTCCGGACCTATAAACAAAGTATTTGATTGAATCGTCATCTGGCGTCATCAGGCGGAAATTCCTGACCACTGGGAAAAAAGAAATATAAGGTCCTTCTTAAATAGTGCACATAATTTTAAGGGGTCAATGTACAATAGTTATTTGTTATACAAGAGAGCAAAATCATTTTTCGCTGCGAGTGCTGAATTTAAATCACGAACTAGCGAAGTAGTCTAAAATTGAATCACGAGCGTAGCGAGTGATTCAAATATAGACTACTGAGCACAGTGAGTGATTTAAAGGCACGAGACATCAGAAAATTTTGCTCTCGTGTTAAACATACAACTTTTCACCTCTACCAGCGAGAAAAGTGTTACAGGTCAGAAAAACAACATTGAAGGCAACATTTAACAGTAAAAAAACATCAAAATTACAAAATTTATAATTAAGAGTAAAATTTGTGCAATTATGCAAGTTGAGGGTAACTGTTTGCATTGCGTTCAAAAACTGCACTGCATGTAATTTTTATGAAAACCAAATATGATATTAGTAAGCGATATAATATTCACTTCATTTTATTTATTTTAAATATTGCGTGTTTAATAAATAGCAATAGTAGTACAATCGTATTTATTTAATTTGTTATTAGAATTCATTAATTTTTCTTATTTTATATTTATATCATGCATGCGACCTCATTTCGTCCATACTCTTTATTTCGAACCTTTGGTATCCGTGTATTTATTTTTTAAGCTTTATATTTCATGTCCATCGATATAAAGCTATCTATCTATCTATCCTGTTTGCTCATATTAATTTTAAAAGTCTCATCCTTGTCACTCAAATTCTTTTTCTTAATTATTTCAAAAGTTGGTGTAAGAAATTAAAAAAGCACTTTGCCTCACGCTCGCAGCAAAAATCGATTTTGCTGCGAGTTTTTAGGCGCCAAAAGCGCCCTTTTCGAGCTGGAGAGGTGAAAACAACTTTTACTATGGTACCAACATTGAAATCGCGAAAAAAAACAGCTGTTCCATACATTTTGATCTATTCGATTAAAATTTTTCTATGGAACAGCTGATTTTTTGTTCGCGATTTCAATGTTGGTACTATAGTAAAAGTTGTTTGTATGCATGAGTACATTGACCCCTTAAAATTATGTGCACTATTTAAGAAGGACCTTATATAATGTAGCTTACTTCCGCAAAAAAAGAAAGATTTTTGGAGAAGTAAGCTACATATACATATTTATTTTTTAATACATACATATTATTATACTCACGCCTGTTTCCCACTGGGGGAGGGGGACGGCGGAGACTATAGATCGCCACCTGCTACGATCCTTGCACACTTCTTTCGCTTCACTCACATCCATCAATCTTTTTATACATGCCCGACGATTTTTGTCGCAGGTACACCAGCCGTTTTTATTAAACCTCCTATTAATTTGGTCCGTGTAGGGTTTTCTGGGACGCCCTTGCGCAACCGATCCTTCTACATTCGCACATTATATCTCTTTCGTGATTCGCCTTTCATTCATCGTCTGACCAAACCACCGGAGCATTCCTTTCTTATTCTTGTTACTACATAATTTTTCAGCCCACACCTTTCACGAATACATCATTGTTCACTCTATCACTCAATTTGACTCCACATATTTTCCTCAACGATCGCGTCTCTTCCGCATTTATTCTGCTGTCATTATTCTTCTGCCATACCCAAGACTCACTTGCATACATCAGTGTCGGCACTTCGGCGTTCTTGTTTCACACTACAGGAAAAGGCCAGCCTTGCTTTTAATAGGTCAACCATCGTGCGTTTAAACCGTCTGCAGGTGCAGCGAGCCGTTTAAAACAAAACCTCAATTTCTAAATTTTTTTAAATTCTTCTTAAGGCTAATATTGTCAGTCTTCGTAAGGCAATAGATAATAGTAAGTAAATTCAAATACTTATCACACAAATCTATATAATATTGTTGTAATTATAAAAGTACCTATACTAAATCTTACCATTAAGTGTTGTCACTAGCACTGGTGTACTAAAGGGTCCAGCTTTCCGCCCTGCTACCTTCGCCGCCACCTCTACCAGGTACTCAGTATCTGGCTCCAGGTCATCCACCGTCCTTGTACTGTTCACACTGCAAAACAAGTTTCAGCTTGAAATAATTGATATCTTCGCTACATGTGACTTTAAATAAAGAGTGTTTCAATTCAGTTAACTTTACCTGAACACTTAAAAATACCAGTATTGTTTGAAAAGACTGAACGAGGCACGCGGCCGTGCGCAGCGACGACCGCCGCCATCTCGGAATGAATTGGGCCTAAGTGGCGAAGAAAAACGTAACACTGGTCTATCTACAACAATATCATCTATATAAATCACCTTTCGTAACACTTGCTTGTGCCATCTGGTTTCTTGACACACACAACAAAAGTAGCATCAGCTCCTTCGTAGTGCCAATGGACAGAGAATTCGTGCTGTTTGATTTGCGACACCCTTACATCAACTGGAACCGCATTGGGTTGACTGTAAACATAAATTTGATAATATGAATTATGTAAGTCTAATCAAATAATACCTATAATGCCTATGCCCAGCAGTGGGCGTCGTTCGGCTGACATGATGAATCAAATAATACAGCAAAATACATTTTTTTGAGTTAAGCGTGTTTACAGTGGTATTGTCTTTTATAATGCCTATTATAGGCATTCTCATCTTTGTTATCCTAAGTACTTTATACAGTTACTTAATTACAGTTTAAAAAATACTATAAACTTCAAGATCTTATGTTTTGCGGTGATTTCATTGTGATGAGTTAAATAAATGTTTTTTATTACTATTATCAACTAGCTTTTTCGTGGTGGATTGGAAACCCACAGAACCTCACCCAGGTTGTTCCTGGCCGCTTGAGGAGACCCAGGGCAGCAGCGTTAGGTTCTGCGGCAGCCACTTTTCGGTCATTGACCCTAAGAGGCGAACCTCAATGTGTTCATCAGGAGACACTGTTGAAAGGAAAAAGTATCTTTAAATTACTTGCTCTCCGCTTTGCTTCCTTTCCGCTCTTGCGCTTTGGCTGCCACAGCTGCACAAGTCAACAACACTTCGGGCGTTCGTGCGCCTGTATATAAAACTATGGACTATTTTTGTTCACACTAGCTATATTTAAATGAAGCTTTAGAGAAAGTTAATTACAACAATGATTTTTATGAAAAAGCAGCAGTTACTCAACGCATGGCGCATGCAACTATGCCGAACGCGACAACAAATTGTAAACGTGGTAAAAATCCATTTTTTTGTAATAATAAAGTTAGTTTCAACTTTGTGTTACAACAATTTAACCCTTACTAACTTGTGATAGAAAGCGAGTGATTCCAAGAGTTACATCTTAATACTTACCGTGTATTGTATAATTATACGTGTCTCCCGGCAGCGTGACATTATTATCAACAGTAGAGTTGATCGCTCTGTACTGGAGGATCCACTGCGCCACTCCTGGGTTTTTTTCAACGAAATCTTTCCAGGACACCATGATGTTCTCATCGTTGAGCTTCGATATCCGAACGGGCACTAAAATAGTTTTAAAATAAATGTTACTTTTAGAAATACGAAGGTCACAACATTTCGAAGTAAGTGTACTTCAAAATGATTTAATCAATGTGTACAATCCCATAGAGGTCCAAAATACTGTTATTCACAACGTAAATAAAACTAGTGTGTAGGTCGAGGATAATTTATTGGGTGCATCGACAAGACTATATCAATCACCAAAAAATCTTAACACCGCCGTTCAGCATTACGTACGTTTGGCACAACGCCATCTATGTACAATAATTACAACTTATATTTAAATACAACGGCTTAACATTCCGCCCACCATGAACGGAACGTCCATCAGAAACAACACAATCAAATAAGAAACTTAACAAAAACAACAAAATTTAGGTATGCAATACATCAATAATACATAACTAACACATACACATACTTGACTAAATTAAAATACAAAAAAACATAGTAGTAGGTATTTACATTTATTAAGTGACAGGTAAAATTATAAGTTTGGATACAGGTCTTTTTACTAGAGACCCCTTGCATCGCAAGGTTACGACTCTCGTAAGATTGTCCGCACCAACATGTTTTTCCTTAATTACGCCATACAACCATCTGGACGGTGGGAGGTCATCCTCCTTTACTAACACGACATCCCCTACAGAAGGTTCAGGAGCAATATAGGACCATTTATATCTATGCTGTAATTGAGTCAAGTACTCATGAGACCATCGTCTCCAAAAGTCTTGCAGTAGTCTCTGTACAAACTGCCATCTTTTAAGAGTACTCACGTTACTCTGCTCAAAGTTTGCATCGGGTATAAGCAGCAACGGCTCACCGACTAGAAAATGGCCGGGAGTTAATGGATACGGATCATCTGGATTATTGCTAATTTGAGAAAGTGGACGCGAGTTAAGGCAAGCTTCTATTTGATACAGAAGCGTGGACATCTCTTCGAATGTCAAGGTACTGTTACCAATAACCCTTTTTAGATGGTGCTTTGTGGACTTCACTCCAGCCTCCCACAACCCTCCAAAGTTCGGCGAGTGAGGTGGAATGAAGTGCCAGTTGGTACCATTTGTTGCCAACCACTCAGCAATATCATTAGCGGCTTCAGACTTTTCCGTTTGGAATAAATGCTTTAACTCCCTATTGGCCCCCACGAAGGTCGTGCCGTTGTCACTCCATAAATCTGCGCAGTGACCTCGCCGTGCAACAAAACGCTTAAAAGCTGCTAAAAATGCCTCGGATGTCATGTCACTAACGACTTCGAGGTATATTGCACGAGTGGTCATACATACGAACAAGGCTATATATCCTTTAACGGCTCGATAACCACGCCCTTTATACGGTCTTATAGCTATGGGTCCTGCGTAGTCAACCCCACTCTGATAGAAAGGTCGACAGACTGTGACACGTTCCGTAGGTAGCTGTCCCATCATTTGCTGACTTGTTTGTGCAGAATGGCGACGACATACAACACACTTCCGAACGACCTTGCGAACAAGATTTTTCGCATTAACTATCCAATACTGCGTTCTTAAAAAGTTTGTCATTAATTGTGGACCGCCGTGAAGAGTGCGATTATGGGCATCATCCACAATCAAATCTGTGAAGTGCGACTGATACGGCAGCAATATTGGATGTTTCATATTTTCATCTATTTCAGCATTTTGTAAGCGACCGCCCACCCTGAGTATACCATCAGCATCAAGAAACGGACACAGTGAGGTAAGTTTACTACTTTTCTTTATCTTTCCCAAAGTTTGTAAACATTTTATTTCTTCCAGGAAACTTTTCCTTTGACACAATCGGATACAGGTAAGTAAAGACTCTTTTATTTCTAATCTAGATATGTAAGGCGTAAATTTTTCTTTCTTTAACTTAAGGAATCTACGTATGTATGCAACAACTCTTAATAATTTATTCAATGAAGAATAACGACATAATATAGATTCTGACTCTGACTGAATAGTGTGGCACGAAATTTGCTCTTTTTTCTTTTCTAAATCCGTTAATTTAAATTGTCCCTTTGAATAATTAATAACCTTTTCTTGCAGCCATTGTGGACCCTCTCTCCAGATCTTCAAATCCGATAGTTTGCTCGGATTTATACCTCGCGACGCACAATCTGCAGGGTTAGATTCGGACTTGACATGTGACCACTGAGTATTATTCATAAGCGTTAATATTTCAGAGACCCGATTCGCGACATAGGTTTTCCATTTGCTGGGATGACTACTCAACCATGAAAGGACTACACTTGAGTCCGTCCAGGCGTAAACGCACTCCTTCGGAATCTCTAAAACTTCTGCAATTTCGTGAAGCAGGTTGGCTAACAATACCGCTCCGCACAACTCCAACCGAGGAATCGAGACTTGCTTCACCGGAGCAACCTTCGTCTTTGCGGCAAGTAATCGTACATGCACATCACCTTTAAAATCAACGATTCTCATATAGACTACAGCTGCGTATGCTGCATTTGAAGCATCGCAGAATCCTTGAAGTTCTCTGCTAACATCGTTGGTGCTAGTGCCAATCCATCTTGGAATCTTAAATTGAGCGAGATGTGTAAGTTCATCTCGAAACTCAAGCCATGCCTTCAAAATATCACATGGCAATTCTTCATCCCATTGTATCCCTGACAGCCAGACTCTTTGGATAAATATTTTGGCAGTGGTGACCACAGGAGCTAGCCAACCGAGGGGATCAAACAATTTTGCTATTTCCGAAATCATTTTCCTCTTAGTTATGGGTGTTTCCAGTGCTGTAAGTTGGACAGTGTATTGAAATTCATCTTGGTGTCTATTCCAAGTGAGACCTAAAATTTTGATAACTGTATCTAATTTTAGCTCTAAAGTTTCCTTTGAATTCTTACTTTCTCTATCCCACTTTGACAACAACTCACTATTGCTACTACTCCATTTCTGAAGCTGGAAACCACCAAGTTTAAGTAACTCGTTCATTTGTTGATAAATCTGTGCTCCCTCGTTTATATTTTCGCAGCCTGTCATAAGATCATCCATATAATATTCCCTAAGGACTCTGCTAGTTGCCAAAGGATATTTATCTCCCCCATCATGTGCAAGCTGTTGTAAGGATCTGACCGCCAAGTAAGGTGCCGCTGATGTACCAAATGTTACACGCAATTGTCGGAGATGCTGAAGTTCTGAATTAACATCGCTACGCCATAATAGACGTTGAAAATCAACATCCTCAGCAGCTATCTTGACTTGACGGTACATCTTCACAATATCTGCTACCAGGCTTATAGGATAGCAGCGCCAACGTAAAATAAGGTGTCGAAGTGTGGGTTGAAGCGTTGGACCTACCATGAGATCATCATTCAACGAAGTTCCATTATTAAGCGAACACGACGCATCAAACACGACCCGAACCTTAGTGGTGCTTCTCTCATTGCGAACGACAGCGTGATGGGGAAGATACACAGCCTTGGGATTAGCTTTCTCCACTTCCGGCACTACTTCCATGTGATTTAATTTTAAATATTCCTCCAAAACCTCGGAATATTGAATCTTCAGTGGTTGATTCTTCAGTAATCGTTTTTCGAGCATAAAGAATCGTTTTTGCGCAATATCATAAGAATTACCGTATTGACAACTTGGGTCCACCTTTTTGAATGGCAATTTCACGATATAGCGACCCTCATCATCTCTAGAAGTAGTTTTGGCGAACAGCTCTTCGCATTGCTGTTCTTCTTCAGACAGACATTTCTTCACAGCTGAAGACAGTTCTTCTTGCTCCCAAAAACCTTTCAGGAGATCGTTCATACTCAATTGAGTGTGCATACTAATTATTTCATTACGTGTCTGTGAAAGTTCGTAACTTGGAGGGGAAAATATATGGCCTGAAAGGATCCAGCCAAGTTTGGTATTTTGCGCAATTGGAGAACCTGGTGGACCTTTGACAACTCCATCCATTAAAATTTGACCATACACTTCCGCCCCCAGTAAAATATCAATTTTACTCGGAGTATCAAACTTCGGGTCTGCTAACTCTATAGCAGGAATCTGAGGAGAAAACATCGGAACAGACATTTTCCTCTCAGGTAAAAGAGAAGTGAGCTTATTAAGAACATGAGCTTTAACTTCAACTATAAAGTTGGGGTCATGGCGTGACTGAATTTTGACCATAACGGTCCATTTAGACTGCAAGGATGAACCTTGATCACTACCTAACCCTGAAATGTAGCTCATGTTTGAAACTCTTCTAAGACCAAGCATTTGTACAACAGACTCTGCTATAAATGAAGCTTGTGAACCTTGGTCCAGAAGAGCTCTGATACAAAAAGTTCCATTTTTCGTATCTACATTGACCAAAGCAGTGGCCAATAATACTTGACTATTTGCATTAGAAAAGCATGATACTATATTTGATGCCTCGCCTTGAGATGATTCTACATTAGACGACTGAGCGCCCCCTTCCACTACGGAAGTGTTTACCTGATCATCTTTAGGACCTAACTTTGGGTGCAGTAAAGAGTGATGTCGCCTTTTACAAATGCGACAGCTGGTTGATTGACGGCAATTGTATATCGAATGATTCGGAGCAAGACAATTAAAACATAACTTGTTGGTTTGGGCAAAAGTACGACGTACATTTACATCTTCCTTTGCGAATTTTTTACAATTACACAGTTTGTGAGCATCGGAACAAAATATACATGATACAGCAGGAATTGTATGCATTGTTTTAGGAACATTATTACGAACATTACTCTGTTTAGTGGCTTTATTGTCTAGAAATTCTAAAGATCTGAAACGATGATCTAAAAAGTTTTTAAAATCAACAAGTTTAGGCAATTCATCATTACATCTACTGACTTCTACTTCCCACAACTTTCGAGATTCTGTATCAAGTTTCAACGAAACTACATAAATTACAATAAGATCCCAGGAATCTACATTTACATCTAAATTAGTAAGAGCATTTAAACACTCATTAGTTGTGTCCAGTAATTCCTTTATCGCACTTGAAGATTCCGACAATACATTTTTTTGGTTCATAAAACGTTTTAGTACACAATTGGCTAAAAACCTTTTGTTGTTGTAACGATGCTCTAACTGATCCCAACAAGTTTTATAATTACATGCCGTGATAGGAATGTGTCTTAACATTTGCTCGGCTTCGCCAGACAAGTGACTTTTCAAATAGTGCAGCTTTTGAACGTCATCCAATCCCTTATTGTTGTGAATTAAAGACAAAAATAAATCACGAAAACTACTCCATTCTGTGTATTTGCCACTGAAATTAGGTATTTCTATTTTCGGTAATTTAACAGTAAAGGATTGGGTGCTGTTAGTTGCATTTGCATCATAAAATTCATTAACATTAACATCTTTCTTTAACCTAAGGATGGCTTCTTTTAACTCCGACTTGTAATTTATGTACAGTTCTTCGGTCTCATCATACATGTCATTTTTAAAATAAGTAGATTTTTCAAGTACGTCTCCAGAAACTTCCATTATAATCTTCTTATGTGTTTCATCAAAAGAAGACCACTGTTTTTCTAAGGCTTCTAGACGTGTTTCTATGTATGACAAAGAGATCCTATCTTTCGGAGATTTTCTAAAGTTAGACCTTCCCTTCTGAACCTTTGACTTAGTATCATCTTGCATTTTACCGTAGGCATCCATCTCGATAGTTATTCTAACTATTCACCGTATGAGAAAATTCAAAATTATTTTCTAAGTCAATCGTAAAATTTACGAAATTTTTCTAAGTGTTTTCGCACTTGGCTCCGCAAACTAGCGTGGATTCCCCGTATTTCACTTTTGGAGAAATTATTCTAAGTCTATGAAAACACTTCTAAAATTTCCAAATTCTAACTTTCTTGAAATTATTCTAAGTTAATGAATGACACAAATGTACTCACAGTTTCATCACAGCACAACACTCACTCATACGCTTCCGCTTACGCAATCGCTCGCTTCGTGGTAGCACCCAGATCCGCTGACGTCACTGCTGGAGCTGCTGCTGCAAACTCAAAACTCCGATCCTCCTTAGTCCCTGCTCCTGTCACTCGTACTGAGCTGGTTCCAGGTCAACCAACCGAAACTTCCGACTCGGTTAGGACCATGTACAATCCCATAGAGGTCCAAAATACTGTTATTCACAACGTAAATAAAACTAGTGTGTAGGTCGAGGATAATTTATTGGGTGCATCGACAAGACTATATCAATCACCAAAAAATCTTAACACCGCCGTTCAGCATTACGTACGTTTGGCACAACGCCATCTATGTACAATAATTACAACTTATATTTAAATACAACGGCTTAACACAATGAATATTGGTTGTGTTGAAATCCAATACAGCGTTATTTTTAACACCATCTTAATCTTTGAAGAAAATTACGAAACACGTGTTTTTCTTTTATTATCGCCCAGTAGTAAAATATTAATTTTAAACCATTCATGGTTATCCTAAATCAAACTGCGCGCGCTAATACCATGCGCTGTGCGTAGCAGATGATTAAGCTCCCTTCCTCCCACGCTTTTCGCCTTTCCAGACTTCATTTTTGACGTAGTATTCATGCTGTTATTATCACGATTTGCTGATATAAACAAAGATTTTGCAAAAAAAATACCTACTTATCAATTTTTTTTTAATAAATGGAATATTTAATTTATAGATACTTAATGCCTGGAAAAATTTTGATAGTGTTAAAAAATAACCCAGTTTTAAAATAGGGAGTCAAGTATAAACTCACCTCCTTGACCCTGACACTTCACTGCCTCTGATATATCTGTCGCAACATTTTGACCTGATCCTTTGATGAAAGCACGAACCTGTAAAAACATACGTAGATAAAATTATACAAAACTAGCTTTCCTGCTTTGCTTGCGTGAACTACACGATGATTTCCGTGGGAATGAGATATATGTTCGAGCCAAAAAGTAGCCTATATGCTAATCTAGATCTGAATCTATCTTTGTGCTAAATTAATCCAGATCTGTTCAGTCATTTTGCCGTAATTTGGCAAAATACAAGAGCACCGCTAGCTAGTGCGTGGCGTACGACCACGCGGTGCTCTTGTATTTTTAATGAATTTACTACTCCTCGTGAGCTAAGTATAATTACAGTGCCACAAACTTATCTATTCCGGTGGTCAAAATGTGAAAACAACGTGTTTTTTTTTAACGTCATTCTGTTGTCAAGTTGATGTCCAACCATAGCGCTGCTGGCGGCTGAAGTTCTTAGAAGTTAGGGCCGGTTAAATTGCTATAAAAAAAAAGAAAAACGTACGTAGCGCCGCTGTCACCGGAACAGAAAAGGTTGTGGCACTGTATTAGGCCTGTCGCAGCGCACGCCCTAACAAACATCCAAACATCCTTACTTTCCCAATAGTATTAGTAAGATAAAATTATTTATATCCTAATATTGATAATGACTGGAATAATATTTGAAGAGGCTGGTCAGTAAAATTATGGAAAACCAGCTTACTAAGTGACCTCGTTTTGTAAGTGTAGTTCTACAATAAAAGTAATTTTAAAAATAAAAACACTTACCTGAAAACCATACGTTTTTAAAGGGTCTGTGACGTTGATCACTTCCTCCGTGTTGTTATGTGGACTTCCAGGCCAATCTAGAAGAAATAAAATATTTAGCATTAGCGTTGAACACGTTGTAATAAGGAAGAGGATGCAGCTATTACAGTTAGATGGAACATTATGAAAATCCCTAAGAACTACATAAGTTTCATTACTGAAAGTAAATGATGTGACGAAGACAATATTCTTGTGCTCTTTTCTATTTTTTTAACTCATACTTGATGAGAAAATGAAAGAAAAAGAGGCAATGCGCCGATAATAGGAAAAAAATAAATAAAAAAACGGAGCAGGAAGAACATGAAGCAAGTCAGTAACGTGTCGCGAGCCCGACGCGCTATATATGTGTCATACACTCACAGGGCAGGGCGGTCTGTACGGTGTAAGCGAACACGTCGGGGCTGGGCTCCGTCCAGCGCAGCAGCACGGCGCGGCCTGCCCGACGCGCTATATACGTGTCATACACTCACATGGCAGGGTGGTCTGTACGGTGTAAGCGAACACGTCGGGGCTGGGCTCCGTCCAGCGCAGCAGCACGGCGCGGCCTGCCCGACGCGCTATATACGTGTCATACAATCACAGGGCAGGGTGGTCTGTACGGTGTAAGCGAACACGTCGGGGCTGGGCTCCGTCCAGCGCAGCAGCACGGCGCGGCCTGCCCGACGCGCTATATACGTGTCATACACTCACATGGCAGGGTGGTCTGTACGGTGTAAGCGAACACGTCGGGGCTGGGCTCCGTCCAGCGCAGCAGCACTGCGCGGCCTGCCCGACGCGCTATATACGTGTCATACACTCACAGGGCAGGGTGGTCTGTACGGTGTAAGCGAACACGTCGGGGCTGGGCTCCGTCCAGCGCAGCAGCACGGCGCGGCCTGCCCGACGCGCTATATACGTGTCATACACTCACAGGGCAGGGTGGTCTGTACGGTGTAAGCGAACACGTCGGGGCTGGGCTCCGTCCAGCGCAGCAGCACGGCGCGGCCTGCCCGACGCGCTATATACGTGTCATACACTCACATGGCAGGGTGGTCTGTACGGTGTAAGCGAACACGTCGGGGCTGGGCTCCGACGCGCTATATACGTGTCACACACTCACAGGGCAGGGTGGTCTGTACGGTGTAAGCGAACACGTCGGGGCTGGGCTCCGTCCAGCGCAGCAGCACGGCGCGGCCTGCCCGACGCGCTATATACGTGTCATAAACTCACAGGGCAGGGTGGTCTGTACGGTGTAAGCGAACACGTCGGGGCTGGGCTCCGTCCAGCGCAGCAGCACGGCGCGGCCTGCCCGACGCGCTATATACGTGTCATACACTCACAGGGCAGGGTGGTCTGTACGGTGTAAGCGAACACGTCGGGGCTGGGCTCTGTCCAGCGCAGCAGCACGGCGCGGCCTGCCCGACGCGCTATATACGTGTCATAAACTCACAGGGCAGGGTGGTCTGTACGGTGTAAGCGAACACGTCGGGGCTGGGCTCCGTCCAGCGCAGCAGCACGGCGCGGCCTGCCCGACGCGCTATATACGTGTCATACACTCACAGGGCAGGGTGGTCTGTACGGTGTAAGCGAACACGTCGGGGCTGGGCTCTGTCCAGCGCAGCAGCACGGCGCGGCCCAGCGGCCAGCAGCGCGCGGCGGGCGGCGCCGCAGCCTGCGCGCCCGACACTCCCAACGCCGCCCACGACGACGCAACCGACAAACTGTTGTTGGCGAAGCATTGGTACACGCCTGGAAAGGAAACCGTCGTTACAATTGGGTATTTGACTGTTGTTCAAACGTAGATATGTAATTATGACATGCAGAAATATAACATTATTGAATAACAAATGTGAAAAAAGAAATTCAACCTGTATTATAACAAGCGAATTATGAGCTACTTAATTGTGACTCTAGCTATCTCTTTCTTAAACGAAATTTTCTATGGCGAGAGTATGGCACTATAGAAATGTGACGTCACATTTCTATAGCGCTCTCCTTGTCTAATTAGAAAGTTTGATGCTCTATATCGCTGAAAATATGCAAGATATTTGAAAATAAATACCTATGTTGTGTTGCTACTAATTCAATTAACATTTTAAGGCAATAAAAAAAAATCAGTCAAATACCCAATATTGGTAGGTTTCGGATTTCTAGAATCTAGAACCATTATCACCACGTTCTGGTGTACAAGAATATTTAGATTATTTGGATTATTTGGAACTCTTGGTAGATATTTTTTATCTAAGCTAATACTTTTAGAAGACTGTATGTTTCCTTTAATTAAATAAATAAAATAAAATTTAAAGAAATAAAATTATAAGTAGACTAGCGCCCCTATCCCTAGTGTGATGAAGGCTAAATTAATCTCGCTCGACTTAAACCCCTTAAACCTTGAACAAATTAAAAAGTCAACTTCAACATCTTTTTACCTGCATCAGCAGAAGTGACTCCACCAACCACTAGTTGGTAACGGTTTCCATAAGTAGATTGCCGCATATTGAACTGAAATAAAAAAAACATTCTCAATAAGTATTTGCAAGCCGATGAAGAGCTTAATTTGAGCTATTTTAATTTATTAAACACAGAGAAAATATATCTGACCCGGAAAACGTTGTTTTTGCCATATAAATTATAGCGGACGAAATTTTATACACTGCCACAAATGTCACTTATTTAAAGAAGGTAGGTAATCCAAAGTGGCTAAATCGTCAGTGATTACAAACTATTTGGAAGCTGCCATGGAAGAAAAGACAGTTTTGTATAAGTAGGATTGAGGATTCTCAGCGATTGAGGATTAAGGGAGTAGTGCGCTCCCAACTTCAGCCTTATCCCCACTTAACATCAGGTGTGATAGATAAAGGCTAATGCCCGAATACTCGTACGCTACTTATCTTTGGGAGCGTCTCACACATCGCCCTGTCACTTTAAATGTCAAACGTATGAAAGAGATGCCATGATGTTTGAGACGCTCCCAAAGATAATTAGCGTTCGAGAATTCGGGCATAAGTGCTTTACAGTTGTGTATAAAAAAACAAAATATACTGACCCTGCCCCCCAGCTGCAGTGGTTTCCCGTCCCTGTACCAGGTGATGGCGGGGGCCGGCCTGCCCGCAGCGGTGCAGTCGAACCGCACGGTGCTCGCGCGGATCACGTCCGTCGACACTGGCGGGATCGTGATGGTCACGGGTTCGGTAATCGACACGTTGAACACCTGGAACAAATATGTCTTGTAACATGGGTAACAGCGGCATTTTGTGGCGTTTTCCAAAATGGCGCATCTGTCAAGACCAGAAAATGGTTTCGACGGCCTCGACTTTGATATTTGTTTATCAGCGTATAACTTTGTTTATTTTAGCTCGATTTCGATACTCTCACTTGTGGTGTGTTTTGTATAATCTGTGGATACAATATAGGTTTTATCTCAAACACTTCTATTTTTTTATCGCACTAAATCAGCGACATTTGGCCGCCTTTTTGAAATTTTGACAGATCCTCCATTTTGTCATTTTTGCTAGCTGCGGGCCGATCGCCGTAATTCTATGCAGTGTGTCTTGATCACGTATTTGCGTCTTAACGTTTGAATTCGTATTGCCGTAATGACATAACGACGCACACGTCACGCAAACCTATAGTCCCACAATCCTGTCTGTTCCGGTGACATCCGTGCTAGAGGAGCCACTTGCAATACGAAATTAGCTGTCAAAATAGTACCCCGAGAGCCAAACTAATTCGCTCTATGGAGACTCAACAACAAATTCTATATCAGTAATTTCTTAACATAGAAAATTAGATATTTAGTTAAATAAATAATTCATTAGTAATCCACCAATATTTATGACAGCGACATTTAAAAAAAACAAATACAAAGCTATAAAAAAGGCAAAACTGGTATAAGTATTATTCACTTTTAATTTGAATACACTTATTAATTATCTTTCGTAAAAGTATATAATCCCCCTATATTTGTAAATGAAAAACAAATAAACTTAAAAAAAAAACTTTCTACGTAAACTCAAATTGGCATTACACTGTTAAAAATGCTATCAGAATCAACCAACTTCTTCCTAAAGTATTAGTTTCCCGTTTTATATCTTTATGGATTTCGACTTTGGTGCTTAGATATGGTGAACATAAACACATGTTCACGGTAAAATTGGTGATAGCATATTAATTGCTGAATAAATTGCACCATTTTCGGGGTATAACTTTTTTTTATACCTTCCAATGCGATATTATGTTGGATTCCAAAATATAGTCTCTTGAAATTATATTTAAAACCATTTACAAAAATTTGGCCTGTTATTGAATTTTTTACAAAAATATCGGATAGCTCTTGGGCTATAGACTGTCGTATGAAAACTGTTTTAGTTCCAAAGATTATCACCGGAACAGAAAACATTGTCGCACTGTCAACGCCGCGCGTTATCAAAAGTGGTTTTGGACGTCAAAGCTGCACGTACACCTGACTAATGCGTCATAGGATTACCGCGATCGGGCGCTGGTCAAGCGACGCGCTGTTGCTTATACTACCTCAACAAGAAAGTAAGACAGGAAACCTAGCTCGAATTTAAGGTTGAGAATTTAAGTTCAAAGTATGCTTTATAAAAAATGGGGTAAGATATTTATAACCTGGTGAATTCATCAACGTAATGTACAGGTATATCCTAACTAACCCGGACATAGTTTTGTTGCAAAAACAATATTTAGGGGATAATATTATTTAGTATCAAGAACTGTAGAATATGAATGTACTAAACTAAAATACCTTTGACAAGTGACTATGTCCATCTATTGAGCACTTGTAAACGCCTTCCAGGTCAAACTCCAGGGAAGCCAGTTCCAGGACTTCATCAACGTAATGTACAGGTATATCCTAACTAACCCGGACATAGTTTTGTTGCAAAAACAATATTTAGGGGATAATATTATTTAGTATCAAGAACTGTAGAATATGAATGTACTAAACTAAAATACCTTTGACAAGTGACTATGTCCATCTATTGAGCACTTGTAAACGCCTTCCAGGTCAAACTCCAGGGAAGCCAGTTCCAGGACTTCACTTGTACTCTCCAGTGTAGCTGTTTTACCATTATCGGGATACGTGAGCTCCCAGGTTATCTGAAACAATTCATTGTCGATTTGAAAATATTGGCACTTTTTTGTTTTGTATGAAATCACTAAAGTGCAAATATTTCAAAATCTATAATAAATATGTAAAAAAACAAAACGTTCAGCCCTCGTTCTAATGCATATCAAAAACATAACGAAAATTCGTTGGTGAATGTTAAGGTTTAGAGGGTGAAACACATTATCGCCGTTTGTATGAAGACCGTTACCTATACAATACTCTTAAGCCCAGTGGGAGTTCCAAGCTCTCCTAATTTGATATTTTATACCGTAACAAGTAGTGTTGTAAAAGAACTGAGTCTTTTAGTCCTCATATTGAGACTCGAGTCTTTTTTTGGAGACTCAAGTCAAAAAAGAGTAAGTAAAAGCTCAAGCCTCTCTGAGTTTTTAGTCTTCTTAAAATAGACTCCAGTCTTGCCAAAGAGAACTTGAAACTGAGTCTTTTAAAATTAAGTTCAAAAACTAAAACCCGACTACTGAAAAATCACGCTCTAAAAAGTACGAAACAAGAAAATATTCTCATCTGAAATTGCCGTGGTCGTATGCCGCTTTTCCCTAGAATGAAAATATTGTTTTGTTATATTTTACAGTCGTGGGCATACGACCACGGCAATTTCAGATGAGAATATTTTCTTGTTTCGTACTTTTTAGAGCGTGATTTTTCAGTAGTCGGGTTTTAGTTTTTGAACTTAATTTTTATTTACATTATTTTGGGGTCATAGTTTTGCTACGTTAGTAATATTATAGTATTCTTTGGTTTTGCGCTGTGTAGTGCCGGCACATAAAAATAATAGCACTACCCCCTTTCTTCTCGAGGGTGTCGTAAGAGGCGACAGAGGGAAAACTGCCATCAAGAGAGGGGCAGCAGCGTCTCCATGTAACAGCAGGACATATTTTTAATTTTTTTTTGTTCATAGTGAGGGCAAATACAGTCTTTTCGTATACCGCTAACGGTATGTTGGACTCAGTCAGACAAGGTCTGTCTCTCGCCGCGCTCAGCCCTCCCGCCAAGCCCAATAGGCTTCGCAAACAGCAGGACATACTGCGATCGCCAACACTTGGCGGGGTGCTGAGAATCCCCGGGTAAGACCAGGCTACCAACACAGACGACTTGACCTGGCAACCTACAACACGAGCATATTGCGGACTGTCTCGAAGCTCATAGAGTTGGAAGAGGTTTAGTAAGTTACACTGGGACATCATTGGATTATCTGAAGTCCGAAGAGAACTGGATTATCCTGCAATCCGGTAACTTACTTTACCACCGGGAGGGCGAACAACAGTCCCTAGGTGTTGTCCACATTCCACAAGTCCCTAGTCAACAACTTGATCACCGTCGGAAGCGTGTCGAGCCGGGTAGCGTACCTGATACTCAGAATTTCGAAACGGTATTCGCTAAATGTATACGCTCCGACCTCGACACATGGCGATGACGAAGTGGAGTCTATATATGAGGAGGTTTCGAAACCCATGCAAAGCTATAAAACCCACTACACGGTTGTGATGGGAGATTTCAATGCTAAGTTGGGGCAACGTTGCAGTGATGAGTTAAGAGTGGGGCAATGGAACGATAGCGGCCAGATGTTGGCAGACTTCATGGAGACGGAGAACCTCTTTATGATGAACTCCTTCTTCAGGAAGCCCGAAACCGGCAAATGGACCTGGATCAGCCCGGACGGTACAGTCAATAACGAGATCGATTTAACATGTCGACCAAGAAGCACATCCTCAATGATGTCAGTGTGATCACCGCTGTTAAGACAGTAAGCGATCACCGTATGGTCAGAGGCACATTGAATATCAATGTTAAGCTTGAAAGATCGAGGCTGATAAAATCCACGCTCCGACCAATACCGGCTCAAATTTAAAACAATGGCTCTCAAGCAGCTTAAAAACAACAAGGCGGCGGGCGGGCTTCTGAGAGCGGGCGGAAAGCCGATACTTAAAGCTTTTCAATTCAATCATCCTCGAGGGCAAAACGCCAAAGGCATGGGGCAGAAGCGTTTTTCAAGAAGGGTGATAGGACTCTTTTGAAGAACCACAGACCCATCACGTTTCTGAGCTATATCTATAAGATGTTCGACGACTTCCAACCTCCCGAACAAGCCGGGTTCTGGAAAGGCTAATAGCACCAAAGACCACATTCATACGCTGCGGCTAGTTATACAGAAAACCGAAGAGTACAACTTGCCACTTTGCTAGGCGTTCGTGGGCTACGAGAAAGCCTTTGATACTATTGAGAGCTGGGCGGTGCTGCAGTCTCTCCAGAGGTGCCAAGTAGACCACAGGTACATCTATGTGCTCAGGTACTTATACCAAAACGCCACCATGTCAATCCGATTACAGAACCAAAGCTGTAATCCTATCCAACTACAGCGAGGTGTGAAACAGGGAGAGGTCGTCATCTGTCCGAAACTGTTCACAACTGCGTTCGAGGATATTTTTAAGCTTCTAGATTGGAAAGGATGCGGCATCAACATCAATGGCGAGCACCTAACACACATACGGTTTGCCGATGATGTAGTTCTTATGGCTGAGACCTTGGAAGACCTGAACATAATGCTCGAAGATCTCAGTAATGCTTCTCAAATAGCGAGTCTAAAGATGAACACGGATAAGACGAAAATCATATCCAATACCCATGTTTCACCCGCTCCAGTCGTTGGGAACATTACGCTCGAAGTTGTTGACCACTTTGTTTACCTAGGGCAAACGGTCCAGTTAGTAAGTCCAACTCCGAGAAAGAGATCTCTCGACGAATTCAGCTCGGATAGGCAGTGTTCGGGAAGCTCCGGCATATATTCGCGTCCGAAATACCTCCATGTCTCAAGACGAAAGTCTTTGACCAGTGTGTGTTGCCAGTCATTACTGGCTTACTGACCTATGGAAGTGAGACGTGGTCTTTTACTATGGGTCTCAAAAGAAGGCTCAAAGTCACCTAGCGAGCAATGGAGAGAGCGATGCTTGGTATTTCCTTGCTCGATCGAATCAGAAACGATGAGATCCACAGGCAAACTAAAACCACCGACATCGCTCGAAGGATTGTACCGTTGAAGTGGCAGTGGGGCCAAGGTTCTCGAATAGCGATCGCGTACCGGTTCCGAGGGCAGGCCCCCTACAAGGTGGACCGACGATCTGGTCAAAGTCGCGAGAAGCCGCTGGATGCAGGCAGCGCATGATCGATTGTTGTGGAGTTCCTTGGGGGTGGCCTATGCCCAGCAGTGGGCGTCGTTCGGCGATATGATGATGATGAATTTCGTGATAAAGTCAAAATTCGATTTATGCAAGCAAAGCCGCAAGCGACAACTAATAAAATATTTTTGTAACGAGCTCACCAAGAGCTTTCATTTGATACCAAACACGATATTCTTCTCAAAAAAAATTTTTTTAGTTCCCAACTTTATGTCGTCTAGAGGGCGCCATATTCAATTTCATGTGACGTGACATAGCCTATAACCAGCAGACAATCAAGACGCTTCCAACGATACCTCAATTGTGAATATATGATCAGCAGTTTAGAACTTATGCGGGAACAGATGAACATACATACAAACATACATACATACATACATACCGGTCAAACTCATAACCCTCCTTTTTTTTGCTTTGCCGTAGTCGGGTAAAAAGAGCTCTCACTTTTGCTTTGAGTCACGCGATTGTCAAGTACCTACTTTTTCATAAACATGAACTTTAAATTCATGGTCATAAATTACTTTTTTAATTGTCAAGATGTCTTTTTGATTGGGCTGTGAGTCCTCTACTTTATAATTCACGACTCAAAGAAATCAAAGGCTTCATGACACGAGTCTTTTTGATTGGACTGCAGTCCTGCTGTATAATTCACGACTCATAAGACTTGAAAGAACTTAAAGGACTCAAAGAGCTCAAAGGACTGAAAAAAACGAAATGACTAAGAATTAATGTAACGACTCAAGAAATTTTAGGACTGAAAGAACTGAAAAGACTCAAAAGAACTCAAGACTCAGGACTCAGAAGACTAATTAGTCGTGAGTTCTACAAAAAGAACTCATAGCCGCAAAATGAGGACTAAAAGACTCAGTTCTTTTACAACACTAGTAACAAGGCCTGACCAACAACACTAGACTAATAACGAGGAGCTCGTTCCCATAATTCTTATCTTACCTTAGGTCTCGGCCACCCCCGGACGGGGCACATCAGCTGCACCCTGGAGAGCCGGGGCGCCGCGATTTCGACCTCGTCCTCCAGGGACAGGATTCCTGGCTCCGTCTCCACAGGGTCCCCTACTTCCAGCCTCTCACCGCGGCTCGTCTTGGTCTTGTTCAGGTACGTATTTATTGCTATACATCTGTTGGACAATGTATTTTCTTGGTAAGTTGTTTGACAACCAGTTGCAGAAAGCTCCCTTAAAGTTAATGCTTCATTAAATCTATTGCTGTCACTTTTCGTTGTCAAGAAATAAAATGTGACAGCAATAGATTTAATGAAGCATCAACTTTGATGGAGCTTTCTGCAACTGGGTGTATGTGTTCTAAATTGTTTTCGACTGACATTCTAAATTATTTTTATGCATTCACAATGCAATTATATAAGTAGTACCTACTTACTATCAATTTTCTATGCTTACAGATTTGCATTGTGAATGCATAAAAATAATTTAAAATCTCAATTTAATGGCTGTTTCATCTTAATCGATTGGTAAACCTTTGCAAAAATGTTTCTTTCGGACGCGAGCGAGGATTTTATCACCATTTAGCAAAATTCGACGAGTCGTGGAAACCTTTCGATAGCTTAGTTGGTCAGTGCCCGGAGTGTAAGTTTTTAAGTCAAAAAACGCAAACTATTTCGATTTCGTATTTAAGTCAATTTGTATGAAAACTGTATTAGCGCCTCTAGCGGCGAGTAGCGCGCTTATATAGTTTTCATACAAATTGACATAAATACGGAATCGAAATAGTTTGCGTTTGCTTGACATAAAAACTTACACTAGGGGCTCTGAGCATTGGGCCGGATCCCCGGAGGCGAGCGTTCGAATCCCGCCTGAAAGCTACTTATAGGGCTCGTAGTTTTTTACTTTCACATGTTTCCTTTAAATTCGACTACCTAGTTTTCAAAGCAATTCAAAATGTAATTTTATTTATAACTGGAAATAAATTTACATACTGAAAATAACTGAATGTAAAAAAACAATCGTCCTTATCTGAGTAAGTTTAAATATTGGCACGTAAACCAAATTAAATGTAGAAGTAAGTCGCAACTTCTTTTGATCAAAGAAAACATACGCTGATTTTTACAGTGTTTGTGAAATGTTTTCAATATTATTATGTTAATAATAAGCAAAAAACTGAGGCAAGTTGCAAACTGCCTTTATCGCCCATGATATTAAACAACATAAATATGTACCTACACTAACTTCGATAATTTTATCAAGAAAATCGAAATACCTACTGTATTCAAAAGGTTCTCGTGAATTTCGCTTGAAAAACAAAGCGAAGTTATTTTTTCTCCCCCCCGTTTACTTGGAGTAGGTTATTGCGAGTAATCTAGTGGATAAAACAACATTTACAAAAGCTTCGTTATTGTGTATACAGAGTTTATATTTCCCCGGTCGATATATACAGTAAAAACAATCCTAAACATGATTATAAATGTTCGAAGGCTAGAATTGCGTGGGATGAACAGAATATTGTGGTAGGGTAAAAAGACCTTATTGTTGGCAGACTAAAGTTTAGCTCGAAAACAAGGCAAAAATAGATTATTCAAGTTCAGTATGCATTTGAATGTGAAATTGCAGTATTATTATTGTGTATTACTGTATACAACAAGTTACCCGACAATTTTAAAACCTTTAACAAATTCACAATTTCTTACTTGAAAAATGTTACTATTCTGTAAATTAATTTTTTAGTGATGAATTTTAGATAATTTGTAAGGATTTGGACATTTTGTATTATTTTTATTTGACAGTCATTACGTTATTATTTAATTTTATTTACATATGATATTTTTTATTGTTATTCATAACATTTTTTTTGACATTGTATTATAATATGGCATAGCGGCTTCGATGATCGACGCATAGCGGTAAATTTTCTTAATTTCAAATACCTTGAGCATTTTTTATATTTTCAGTAATTAAATATTTGCACGCCACTTACGTGGTAGACATGTTAGGGTACTTCTTAATCTTAAAACCTTTGATAAACCACATGTTTTTGCGAATAAATAAATTTATTAAATTATTATTATTATTCAAAATTGGCCCGGTAGACTTCCGTGCATCCATTCCGTCATCGGCCGCAATTCACGGAAGGCTACCTCTAAGTTTTACCATTTTAGCTTAAGGCGCTACTCGGAAAAATATGGACTTTTTGATTTAAAACTATAAGACGGTTACAGTTGTTAAAAATCTGGTAATAAGATATATATTTCTTCATACCTTTATCTAGAATCGTATAGTTTCAAAAACACGATTTTATGATTTTGTCTCGACACTTTTTATTTTCGAAAAGACCTCTAAAAATACGAAAAGTGAAGATTATTCTTAAATGGGGTTACTTACACTATTGGAAATTGGTTTAATAAGTGGACACCAATAATATTGAGGATCGTATAGAAGCATTTTTTTTAAATCGCTGTAGTTTTTTAATACGAAGTGATTTTGTGTTTTTTTTGCCTAATCTGCAAAATCGGTCTCGCTCCCGCGCGAGTCGTTTTCTCATTGCTATCTCGCTTCAGCACATTTTTTCCGAGTATCGCCTTAATTGTAAGGTGCCAATAAAAGGATGGGTGCCTCAATAAGGGCTGTTTACCCTACTATAAAGAAGTAAGTGTAAAATTCAATTCCTTATTGGTTAATTTTCACTCGTAAACAAGATTGTTGGCTTTTTTGAAGCGATTGACAATAATTTTCATTTAGTTTGAGCTTCGGGAAAACGCTTGGTTATTAAGTAAGATAATATTAACCTATTTGTATCTTGTTTAAAAAATTTTTGCCTGTCGATTTAAGCGGTGTCGACTTAATCGTAGTCATCATCATCATCATCATCATCATGTCAGCTGAATGACGCCCACTGCGACTGCTGGGCATAGGCCTCCCCCAAGGATCTCCACAACGATCGGTCCTGCGCTGCCCGCATCCAGCGGCTTCCCGCGACCTTGACCAGATCGTCGGTCCACCTTGTAGGGGGCCTGCCCACGGAACGTCGTTCGGTACGCGGTCGCCATTCGAGACACTTTCCGCCCCGACGGCCATCGGTTCTCCGCGCTGTGTTCCGCCCACTGCCACTTCCATTATGCAATCCTTCGCACGATGTCGGTTGTTTTAGTTCTCCTGCGGATCTCATCATTTCTGATTCGATCGAGCAGGGAAATACCAAGCATCGCTCTCTCCATTGCTCGCTGGGTGACTTTGAGCCTTAATCGTAATGATAAGTAATAGTTATAAATAGACATAAAAAAACTCACTTATAAACACCAGCATCTTCTTTGCGGACTTCAGTAATAAGTAGTTGTGTTTTGAGGAAAATATATCTGGAACAAAAAATATTGTACTTACAGCTTATCATAGAACTTTGAAATACTGAAACATGGTCAATTTAATGTTACAAAATAGTACTTTTAACGTAAAAGTACTATTTAACTATACGTTTTAACTTATTTTAGTAAAAATTTCATTTTTACGACAAGCTTTTTTGCTGACTGTTACTTTAATATTGTATTGTCATCTAAACCAAACCTGGGTGCATACCATCAACTTTAAGTCAGCGATTCAAAAATAGCGCGATGCAGAATAGGTTCCTAAAATGAATTGCTTTCTTTCGTACTACAACCTTCTAAAAACTGGATCGCAAATGAATTGCTAAATGTGAGTGATCGAAAGATTTGTGTCCTTATTTTTTCTTCCCGTCTCTTTCACTCGATTCTGTCATGCCCGGAGAGTGAGAGGGACGGGTATAACCTGCAGGTGTCATGTTAGCTTGGCCGAGTTATAAGTCAAATAAGAGTATGTGACAGCTTAGCGGCTGTGAAATGTCATTGAATGATCACTGAATCGCTGTCATTGATATTAAGCAGTCGTGGTACGAATAAGCGAAGCAGATCAGTTTAGGTCCTAAACAAAACCGCAATAAGAGTTGATGGTACGCACCCTGTATACAAAATTTCAGCTCCATCGGACACTGGGAAGTGAGTCAAAATAAGCTTGCAAGATTTGTCCCCCACTAACTAACTAACTAACATGGCAAGTTAATAAAAAGCTTGTAAAAAACATTACTCTCAGACTGCGACAGAAGTCGCAGTCGGGTAAATAAAAAGGACGACCATCGCTTTAATTTTTAATTAATTTCAATAGAAACAGGACTAACTGTTCCCAGAAAAGGACTAACAAATGGAATTACTGAAAAGCACCACAAACGGAGGCGTCGAAACAAAATAACATTTCTAAATGCTTAAAATATTTCAATTTGAGTACCACTACCGGACATATCCGTGACTTCGTCCTTAGGGACTTTTGTCCAGGTATCTATCCATATTTTCTATCAAAGAAAAAGATTTGAGAAACTTTAAGATTTATTCATGAGATAAAAAAATCTTTCGGTTCAATCCTTTTTATGTCAAATAACAAAATAATTGGACAGGTGCGAGTAAAACTCGGGTGGAGAGGATTCCGACAAAAACCAGATAATCTTTACTTTAATTTTAAAACAAGTCGTTCGGTACAATTGGCAAAACTTTACCTTTTATTCTAATTTGGAGTGTATTGAATCTACAAATTTAAAACTGTCATTAAAAAAATAAATACTCTCCACACATTTCCCTTTTTATGGAAGAATATGGTTTTTTTGTATATTGCCCCGATACACAGCCAGGAGGAGGCAGGAGCGGATTGTATCCTGCAGGAGACGACATGCTGTACTCTGGGTGACTGGAGAACTGTTTACAATTTTAATGTAGGTACCTCTCATCACAAAGTTGACAGCCCAACTATACTGGGTGAAGTGGGGCTGTTAGCTCCCAAGCGTCTGGGTTGGGATGAGGAGGGGACGGTTGCACCGCGACGACAGCCGCGCCTGCTGCGGCGGCCTCAGGCCCGCACTACGTATGCTGCTCATGCACCCACTACCAGTGCTTTGCGTATTATTGGAGATATGCTCGCCCATGACTATAGTATTGACCTATTTGCTGACCGCTTTGGAATATTATGTTCAAAAGCCCTATTGTATATAAGCATACTAATGAATAACAAATTGATCTAATATTATTATGACATCACTTTATGAATAGCTGCTGTAAAATTAGTGCTGACATCTTGTATTGCCTTTTGTAATTTATAATGTGACTTTATTT
This sequence comes from Crambus lathoniellus, assembly GCA_949710035.1. Lineage (NCBI taxonomy): Eukaryota > Metazoa > Arthropoda > Insecta > Lepidoptera > Crambidae > Crambus > Crambus lathoniellus. Next base: position 1,727,411 of record OX453307.1, on the reverse strand, counting down.
TAATTTTATATTCTGGTTTTTTTTTTTGACATCTTATTTTTTATATCTTATTATTGACTTTGTATTTAATTGTAATTGCTTGACATTCATACAGTTTATTAATTTATTCACATCATAATATTGTAAATTTTAAGCTTCTGACATATATTTGTATTTTTGACATACTGGCGCTTTGGGACCACTGTAAGTCAGTATGTACACAATTGAATTGAATAAATTGAATTGAATTGAATAAATTGAATCATGAGGAAGACTCTCCCAGTAGCGCAGCCAGGAGACTGCAGCGGGAGGGGTGGACTGTATCCCACAGGAGACGACATGCTGTGCTCTGTGTGACTGGAGAACTGTTTACAATATTAATGTACCTCTCATCATGAGGAAGACTCTCCCCGTTGCGCAGCCAGGAGACGGCGGCGGGAGGGGCGGACTGTATCCCGCAGAAGACGACATGCTGTGCTCTGGGTGACTAGCGAACTGCTTACAATATTAATGTGGGTACCTCTCATCATTAAGAAAACTCTCCCCGTTGCGCAGCCAGCAGACTGCGGCAGGAGGAGCGGACTGTATCCCGCAGGAGACGACATGCTGTGCTCTGGGTGACTGGAGAACTGTTTACAATTTTAATGTACCTCTCATCATGAGGAAGACTCTCCCCGTTGCGCAGCCAGGAGACGGCGGCGGGAGGGGCGGACTGTATCCCGCAGAAGACGACATGCTGTGCTCTAGGTGACTGGAGAACTGTTTATAATATTAATGTACCTCTCATCATGAGGAAGACTCTCCCCGTTGCGCAGCCAGGAGACGGCGGCGGGAGGGGCGGACTGTATCCCGCAGGAGACAACATGCTGTGCTCTGGGTGACTGGAGAACTGTTTACAATTTTAATGTAGGTACCTCTCATCATGAGGAAGACTCTCCCAGTAGCGCAGCCAGGAGACTGCGGCGGTAGGGGCGGACTGTTTCACGCAGGAGACGATATGCTGTGCTCTGGGTGACTGGAGAACTGTTTATAATATTAATGTACCTCTCATCATGAGGAAGACTCTCCCCGTTGCGCAGCCAGCAGACTGCGGCAGGAGGGGCGGACTGTTTCACGCAGGAGACGATATGCTGTGCTCTGGGTGACTGGAGAACTGTTTACAATATTAATGTACCTCTCATCGTGAGGAAGACTCTCCCCGTTGCGCAGCCAGGAGACGGCGGCGGGAGGGGCGGACTGTATCCCACAGGAGATGACGTGGGGCGTCCCCGCGCTGGCCGTGCTGTTCTCAGGGTGATTCGAGAATTGCTTGCTGATAGCTGTAACAATTGGAAGAAAATGCTGTGATTATAGTTAACATGAATTGTAACCAATTTGGGTTAGCATCTAGCCCTGTGAAATCAGTCAGACTTATCACATGATGTTTTGTTGCATTTACTTATTTCTTTTCAATATTTGAAGTGAAAATTTCTTTGTGATGGGTAAAAAATGTTACAATGTCATTAGAATACGAAGGCAAATTTCGCCACCGTTTCCAAAGTTGTAATAGCTCAAGTTAGAAAACGGGCGACATTGAAGCTAGAAGACCTCGGTTCAAATCCAGTCCGTAACTTTCTTCTTCTTTTTTTGTCAAATTCCTTTTTTTTTAAAGTCTAGGGAGCCCTTTTCACTTCTGCCGGCACTCCCGGAGTGCAACCCCTTTTTTTTATGAGTGCTTAGCACGGTGGGTATTATTAGGTAAATTTATTAAATCAAGTCACCTTTCCGAATCCATTAATCTATTAAAATTAGATCTGAAAATTCGGTAAATGGTGAAAATACTTGAAAACTTATTCGAACTCACAACCTTATTTTTTTTAAACCAACTAAAGTACCACTTCAATCCTACCTAAATCCAGACTACAAATGTACGAAAGGTTATCCTGGTAAACCAACGGGCACACATGCTCACAGTAGAAGGCATTCCCGAATCGTGGAACACGAGCAATTTTCTAAATGGCACTTTTTCTTAGAGGAAACATCTGTACTGCGGTAATATTAAGAACGTTGCGCAATGTGAATCCAACGCCTTCTGATTTTTTATTCTAAAAGTATTCGGTTCAATGTGTATTTTATTTCGAGCGTTGGTAGTTTAAAGAGTTAGAAATAACAAATAGTAAGTAGCGTAATCTATCATACTTACCTTTGTATGTGCTGCCCTAATACAATAACATAAGTGTATATATTCTTTGCTTATGGTAAAAGATGTTCTAGTTATTTGCTACCTGCCTTGTTAAATGACCTGCAAACGGACTTAGTTAATGAAATCCTCGATGCACCGGAGAAATGTAAAAAAACATTTAAAAAATCTTTTTATCATTGTGTCAGTGACTGATGGCAGCAATACATAAACCCCTTGCGGTTTCTCTTGCTGCAATTAAATATAAATTTGGAATTATTTTTTGTAAATTTAGAAAATAAATAGATAAAGATAAAGATAAAGATAAAAATATTCTTTATTCACTTAGACATAATAAATATGTACTTATGAATCGTCAATATTTTCCTACCACCCATTCAAGACGAATAAAAAAGAAAAATATGGATAGAGTAAAATTTAACACCTAAATATCGTAAAGGGTCGTAAGTATACTAAAGTAACTAGTATAATAGATAATGCCTGGATAATGCCAATAGAGCAATTATTTTTTTCCAAAACATCTACGACCACTATTGGCATGTCCCTATGATTTCCTTTTCTTTCATAAATTAATTAATAAAAGGGATATGAAACTTCAAAATCCTAAAAAAATGGCCCAATTTTCCGCCGCCCAAACATCCAGAATTAAAACAAAAATCGGTAAAGTTTTGGAAAAGAAATCAAAGCAGTAAGTACTACAAAACGTTGATTTTGTGTCCTTTTTTGTGGTACGGGTTGATTTTTTCTAAATACTTAATTTTCCATTTACCTAAAAGTTCTTGGTAGGTACTTAACAAGTTCTTGGTACCTATGCTACTCAGTACCGTTACCATGAGTTTACATCGATCCTATTCGCTAGCGACGACGTAAAAAATTTGTATGGAAAATTGCACAGCGCCTCTAGCGGTCACTTGCAGAACTAAAATCGGTAACATGAGTTCACTTAGTAAAATACCTATCGAAATGTTTTCGCTAACGACTAACGTTTTTCGCAGTTTCTATAGAAATCGGCACCATGAGTTACAAATTTGACGGATGCCGTCGAGAAATACCATTTCGACAGTAGTAAAGTAGCTCACTAGCATAATGAAGCGTGAATGCGTAGTCAGTCAAAATTATTATTTCATTTACAATTAATTTCTGAACTATTAGCATAGAATATGTTAGCGTCGGTTGCATATGAAGACGAACGACGCGATCAAGGAGAGATTTCCAAGCGAACATGATTGCGAAAGAGACTTGGAGCTGATGCACTTTGCAAATCAATGAAAATAATAGACAACTCATTATGGAAACTTTTGAATATTTGTTCAAATATTGCGATTGGCTGGTTGGCCATTTTTTAATTCTTCGGACAAAAAGAACAGAATCCTTTTATGAATAACTAGCGGCCGCCCGCGGTTTCACCCGCGTGGTTCCCGTTCCCGCGGGAATATCGTTATAAAAGTATCATATGAGTTATTCGAGCCTATAATCTATCTTTTTTGCAAATTTCATCCAGATCCGTTCAGTAGTTTTTGTGTGAAAGAGTAACTAATATCCATCCATACTCACAAACTTTCGCTTTTATAATAATAAATTGGATTGTACAACTGTACTTAGTTATGGAATGGATAAGTTATGAAATAAGCTTATCTCAGATGGCATGGTGCCACTGGTGCCAGCCTAGCTTGTTCCCTTGCTTGGAAAAGATGTCTATAATAATTATGAAGATTTAACAAAATAAAACAATATTTAATTGTATTATTTATTTTTATTTACAATTCTTACTCTAAAATTACAAAACATAGTACAAGGAGAAAATGTTTGATGCTAGTAGGACCTAAAAATGGTTCAATTCACTTTTTTCAAGTTTTTGTTAGTCCTAATGTCTTTCAATAATGGACCCTTTGGTCCATATTAAACACGAGCCAATTTTTGGTCCAATTTTAATTGGCCTTAAATTTAATTTACTGCTACGTTCCACTATTCGTCTGTTGCTAACTGAACCCGCATAGCCACTAGAAAAATAAGCAATTAAACCTCCTGGTGAAGCGCCAACCTCAAATTTGAGTGTTCTTGTTTGTATGTTCTAAATAAAACTTTTTGGTTGCTCGGCTAACTTGGATTCTGTATGCTTATTGCAGTCTCATCTATAATGGCTCTTGTAGAGGGATAATATTTTTTTAAACTGTCTAGCATATAAAATTTACTAAACTTCGGCTAGGCCAAATGTCGAACAAGCTCTAAATGTCACATAAAAAATTTATCTATGCAACTATAATATTCAATACTTCAGTCTTACTTACAACAAATATTTTGTCTAGTTCGAAATCTATAAGTAGTGTTTCTTCTTAGTTTAATTAACAACAGCTAAAGAGCTGCTTTATTTATTTATTTACATATTTAGTACACACACATAAAAGCAAAATAGAAAAGAAAGAAATAGAAAAAGTATTGTACAGGGGCACGGCTTATTTCAAATTAAAATTTCTACCAGCCGGCCTGTAAAAGGAAATTATCACCATGAGAGCCTTAAGTAATGATTATGTAGTATAAATCAGTGATAAAACTAGGGTCGTAAACTAGGAGTAGAAAAGGATCTTCTACTGATATAAGCCGATCACTACTCCAATGATATTCTATATTATTCACCATTGGTAAAACTGTACTTAAAATTAACGACAATTTAGCAGCTGTTTCTAACACTGTAAAATATTGAACTGTCAATCATCATCTGCAAGTAATAGTTCAGTTGAGAATAATCTTAATACATTGGAAGTTTGAGTGCCACAAGTTTTACATTCTTGAAAAGGTTCAAGCCTTGGAGTTATTTGTATTCACTTGATCAATCACATTCTCTTGAGATACATCAATCAAAGTCGAGGTCCACACTGCTAACACTATTTCAAGTGACACTATGTCTGATGGCCTTTCAAATAGTTGTTTTTCTTCTTGAGGTTACGAGCTTCTAATCTAACTTTTCTTGCTTTTGCCTCCTCTGAATCTGGTTGCATGTTCCATGGAAACATTGTAGATACAGCACCTTTTTTGAGGCATCTATGCTAATTTTCAACTCCTGGAACAAACAAGAATGTTATTACAATACTTTACCAAGTAAATTAATAGGCCAACATTACTATTGATGTTTCTTTTTAATGTGCGTATGAACCATTTTTGACCACAGAAATAAAATAAATTTATTGAGGAACTGCTTACCTGAGTATTTACTGCCTTTTTCAGATAATCACACAATCAACAAAATGTTTTCGACATAACTTCTAACAATTTTTTGGTGTTAAATTTGCACGGCGGATAGCTTTTAACATGGGCGACGAATTTTATTATCTTTTGGGATGCAATATACACCAATTTCACAGCGTTTTGGTACAACACAGCGCGTCATTTTAATTACTTTCTAATGATTTAAACGAAGAAAAGAAAATCAAAATGTTTGGGAACGAACAAAACAAGTTTGACAGTATGAATGATGAGCAAAACGACCAATTTAAAAAACACTTAAACTTAACGTAGATGCGCTGCTAGGTGACGCTTGCAATTGGCAGGGTTACCGATACGTTTTCTGTTATCTACCTTACTCTGTCTTTATTAGTGCGCTAGAAAGAAGCAGCATAATATGTGTGAAGTTAGTCATGATAGTATTTGTGTGCCAACATAACGACTCAAAACCGCTATCGAGAAACGAGTTGTCGCTAGCGAGTCCACTCGACTCATGGTACGACTAATATTGAAATCTATTCGATACGTGATTAAGCGATAGCGACTGTAGTAAACGAATGTGACTTTTCGACAGCAACTCATGGTAACGCTACAGAACTAACTTTTTGATAGGTATTTTCGGGTCGAGCTGCATTTGTTTTTTATCTCTATCGCATTTTGTGAGGGGAGCAATAGACAGAGTGCAAGAGCAATAGGTTTTTTAAATACCTAGTTTTTAATTCTCTTGGTCGTGAGGTTTCCTCCGAACACAAATAAATAAAATAAAAAAAGATCGTAAAAATCGAGGACAGAATCATATGATACGATTTTCAAAGTGTTTTTTGTAATTTTGTGTGAACTTCTCATCACAAGAAACTTCTCTACCTACCTCCCATTTTTGAAGTGAAAACTTCTTTAGCGGGCACTTTTGTGATCACGTGACAGAAATTCGTAAGACGGACACGTGTCACGTGACCTGATCCGAAAAACTGTTACAATGCCATTAGAATACGAAGGCAAATTTCTCCACCGTTTCCAAATTTGTGATAGCTAAAGTTAGAAAACGGGTGGCATTGAAACTAGATTGCCAGGGACCAAGAGCCCTTTTCACTTCTGAGTGCAACCCGTTGTTTTTTATATATTTCTGCTACAATCTCCGTATTTATCGCAAGGAAAGGAAACACGAGTAACTACATCATCTACATTGTGCTACGTCGTAGGCTACGAGCTACGCCGAATAAAAACAATATCCGAGCCGTCTACGTATTGAAATAATACGATTTCATGTGTCGGCTTGAGAAGGGTTGCCTTTTACTGTGGTCACTCTCTGCTACCGACAGATTTTTGGCAGCCGAAACAATAAAGGGAAATCCTATTTAAATTATTCATTAATTTGTTGGAAATTAAAGGTAAACTTGACATGTGAAGTTTGGTGAGAAACAGCGTAATTCTTTGTATAAATCCGAAAGGAGTTCCTTTTTACTCGACTGTTGCGAAGCCAAAAGGCAAAAAGACTGCTGAGCGGTGACCTTTTTGCACCACTACAGCACACAACCATGATTGTTGTGTTAATTTTAATGTGTTTTCAATGTTTGTTGATTCTGTTGTGTGTCTGAAGTGACAAATAAAGCCAAAAGGCAAAAAGACTGCTGAGCTGTGACCTCTTTGCACCACTACAGCACAAATACAATTGTTGTGTTAATTTTAATGTGTTTTCAATGTATGTTGATTCTGTTGTGTGTCTGAAGTGACAAATAATTGTCTTATCTATCTATCTTAAGAGATCTTAACACAAGAATGATTTTCATATTTTGATTTGCTTAAGTAAAGTAATTAGGATAAAAGTTATTTATAGCAAAGCAAAAAGTTACTGAATCGACAACCAGTTCACACAGAACGTAATTATTAAAAACCCGAGTGCAAAAAATTTACCACTAAAAAGGAAAAAAACAAGCTCTTTAATTTCTCAGTTCGGTGAAACACTTTACTTATAATTTAAAAGGTCGGGTTTGCTTTTTATTTTTATTAATTTACGTTTTTTTCAGAGTTTATCAGTCTATAAATCCATACTAATATTATAAATGTGAAAGTGTGTTTGTTTGTTAATTTGTTTGTTTGTCCGACTTCACGTCAAAACACAGCAACGGATCGATGTGATTTTTGAGCAGTTTCGGGGCTGGAAAGTGACTTAGGCTACTTTTTATCCCGGAAAAATATCACATTCCCGCGGGATATCGTCGCAACTTCACGCGGGCGGAAAGCTAGTATATTTGTCATTTTTAAAAAGTGTTTAGTAACTAGATTATATTAGGAACAAAAAAATGGTACATACAAAATTAAATATTATTAATTAAAATTGTCTGCGTTTCCGCTTCTTTTGCAAGGTTAAGGATTACACGGATACAGGCTTACGAAATGAAAACACAGGATTATCGTTATAGGATTTAATGAAAATAAGAACAGCTTTATACAACCTAATTAATTTATGTTTTTCATTAACGAGTCTGTGGCCCAAATCGGGGGGGCTACCGCCTAAGCACCGTCCGTCGGCTTGATTACGATTACGACGCATTGTGCCATCCTTGTCATTTCGTAACTCATTTGGTATGGCGTGACAAGGATGGCACGATGCGTCGTAATCGAATTCAAGCCAAGCAATAAAATTATGCCTAGACGGTAGGGGGGCAGATATTTTGACTACTTTTCTTCTCGCGTAAATAAACGCTTCAAATGCTATAATATCAAATAAATTTTAGTTCCAACTTTTTCCTGTAGGTAACTGTCTATTTTCTTAACAAATACGTAAAATATATTTAACAAATAATACCAGAAAGAAACTCCAAGTACCTACTTGTCAAGAAAATTTTCCTCGCAAAAAGCACGTCCGTACGTGTTGAGACGTGGCGTATAATTGACAATGGCTGCGGCAATCAATCACGCTCACACGGACATCGGTCAGCTTGTTAGCGATAGGTGGGGGTAAGGGTGGGGTGGGGGTAATGTATGGTCAGCAGAATGTTGATGAACAAGAATTCGCGAATTCTCCGCAGTCTATTTTGAAATTAACGTACCTATATCAAAGAAATGTATTTAGAAAATCAGTTGTTATTTCTGAAGTTAACGGCGTTGTGCACTTTTTGTGATGGGTAAAAAATGTTAGACTCGCGTCAGGACACGTGACTGTCACATCGAAAATTCGTAAGACGGACACGTGACCTGTACCCCTAGTGTAAGTTTTTATGTCAAGCAAACGCAAACTATTTCGATTCCGTATTTATGTCAATTTGTATGAAAACTATATAAGCACGCTACTCGCCGCTAGAGGCGCTACTACAGTTTTCATACAAATTGACATAAATACGGAATCGAAATAGTTTGCGTTTTTTGACATAAAAACTTACACTACAGGCACTGATCGAAAAACTGTTACAATGTCATTAGAATACGAAGGCAAATTTCGCCACCGTTTCCAAAGTTGTAATAGCTCAGCTTAGAAAGCGGGCTCCATTGAAGCCAGAAGACCTCGGTTCAAATCCAGTCCACATTTTTTTCATTCTTTTGTCAAATCCCTTTTTCTTGTATTAAAGTCAGGGGGCACTCCCGGAGTGCAACCTGTTGTTTTTTTTTTTTGTGTTTTATGTTCAGACTACTAGTCGAAAGCTGCTTCGATATTGATAACTGGATATTTCTCTCAATTTTAGTCAACATTTTATTTTGGGCTCATCTACCTACATTCGGTAAGAAATTTTTGTGCAATGTTTCAAGCATTTTACCTCAGACTTTATATAAACCAGGAAAAAAATATAATGTAGGTAATTTTTGTTTTGTTGACAACCCTAACGACAGGTACCGCACATGATTGATGACCAGCGTGCTAGGGACTTCTTCTCGCAAAGTGAAAAAACGATCTTCAGGAATATTCATGACGTTTTAATAACAAAATATTCAGACAACCACGAGAATTTTTATTGACCTTAATAGCTTTCCGCACGCGACTTCACCCGCGTGGACTACACGACGTAATCCCGCGGGAATGTAATATTTTTTCTGGATAAAAAGTTGCCTATGTTTCTCTCCAAGCTACAAAGTATATGTGTCCCAAATTTCAGCCAAATCCGTTCAGCCGTTTTGGCGTGATTGAGTAACAAACATGCCAACATCTAAACTTTCACATTTATAATATTAGCACAGAATATATAATAGTACTAACGATATTAGTAGGATTAGCAGAAGCCTTACGCTTTAACAGATGCAACATTTTGCTTTGGATGAAAATTAGTTGTCATAGGACCCATGCTATGTTGTACCTTTGTACAAGTGTTAATAAAAAGTCATTTGTAAGTTCACCTTACTAAAAACAAGAATCATATAAACTTAACTAGACTACTCTTCGTCGTAATTTCAAACTTTTACAAAATAAATAAAGTTTTATTGTAAATGAATACACACATTTCATATATTTTTTTAAATAAATAACAAATAGCTTTCCGCCCGCCCGCGTGGACTACACGACATTATCCCGCGGGTGTGATCCCGGGAATATGGGATCCCGGGAAATACATTTTTTATTAAAACAACATAAGTAAGAGGCTCGCTTAGTTAGATTAGACGCAAACTATGTGTGAAAACATCTACTGCTTGGCTTTAAACTGCCGTAATGCTTTTGGCGCTATTTTGTTAAATTAAAAATCTTTAGACCGTCTTACTAATTCGAAATGAAAAAAAAATCAAACTAAACAAATGATATTACTTTGATCAAATACTTAACAATTAGTGGTATAGTCCGTTCGGTTAGATAGTGTCGGTACCCGCATGGCATCGTGGCTCTTGCTATAAAATCCTTACTAATGCAGATATAACTAATACGCTAATACACACAAGTTGGGTACCAAAGTCAATTAATTATGAAAATTTGGATATTTTTATCTAAAAGGAATTTAAGTAAGTGATTTACAAATAAAAGGGCGACACTATCTAAGCGAATGTACTATAGAAAACCCAATATTATGCTAATTTACAAATTACGAAAATAGTATTTTCAAATAATGTCTATTTTTTAACGTTGGTTTAAAAACGTACGTTAACAACTTTATAACCTAAAATTGCAAAAAAACTTTACATTTATTTGCCATGTGAATTATAAATTATAATGTATTATCGACTTCGATTATGAAAAATGATCCCTTTTTGAAATAAAAAAGTACGAATTTAGTTAAATAACTGATAATTAAATAATTATAACTTTAGACATGTTGTTTTAATGAAAAAAGCCAATAAACTTGAAAATTCCCGATTCCCGAATGAACAATGTTTTTTCCTGATTCCCGGGAATGAAAAATACTCCCCAAACCCTACCCCGAACTATCCCCATACCAAAAATCATGTCGATCCATTGCTCCGTTTTGAAGTGAAACGGAGACAAACAAACAAAATACATTTTCACATTTATAATCACTACATAGTATAAAACAAAGTCGCTTTCTCTGTCCCTATGTCCCTTTGTATGCTTAAATCTTTGAAACTACGCAACGGATTTTGATGCGTTTTTTTTAATAGATAGAGTGATTCAAGAGGAAGGTTTATATTTACTTTTTATCCCGATATTCCCACGGGAACGGGAACCACGCGGGTGAAACCGCGGGCGGCCGCTAGTATTAGTATAACTAGATTCGGAATTTCGGATACAACGCAATATTCGGAAATACAACTTTGTAAAATAGATCATGACTTGATGAAGTTTTAGATTCGATTATTACGAGGTTAGCGATAGTTAGGGCTGGCAAAAAGTTTATAACATAAAATAAGCTTTTTGCAAAAATTTCATTTTCATGACAAGCTTTTTTGCTGACTGTACTTAAATATTGTATTGTCATCTAAACCAAACCTGTATACAAAATTTCAGCTCCATGATCCATCGGACACTGGGAAGTGGGTCAAATTAAGCTTGCAAGATTTGTCCCCCACTAACTAACAAACTAAGCAACTAGTTAAATAAAAGATTGTAAAAAAAGCATTAACTTTCTACTATTCATTGCATACAATAGGTACCTACTTTAATTCTCTCACTGTCAATATCTCCCTTCTATTAGGTTGTCTGAAAGATATCACTTTAAGCGATAAGACCGCCTTTTAGACACTAGCTTAAGTTTTTATTAAGTTATTTTGTTAAGTTGGTATATCTATATATATAAAATCCTTTGTCCTGAATCACTGACGGATAAACGCACAGCCTAAGCCGCTGATCGTAGAGACCTGAAACTTGGAGGGTGTGTTCCTTGTATGATGTAGGCATCCGATAAGAAAGGATTTTTCGAAATTCTACCCCTAAGGGGGTGAAAAACGGGGGTAAAGTTTGTATGGGACAACGTGATTCCTTTGTCCAATCTTCTTCTTCAAATTTTGCATAAACATTCTTTAACAGAATTAATCGAAGATGTGTTTTATATTTCATTAAAACTTATCGCCTAACAGGGTTAAAAAGGGTTAGAAAGTTATTTTGGGGGTGATTTGCATCGAAGTTGATATCAATACTCCTTATTGCTTTTGATTTTTAATTTCATTTTGTTTTGACACGTGTATGAAAACTCAATCCGTTTTTACAGTGCGACGTCATTGCCACAAAAGAGTAGTTATGTATCAACTAGCGTATTGCTTGCCCTATTGCCACTATAAATTAAAAAGGAGAAAAAAAGCTTCGCTTTGCACGAATGAGCTGTCATAGAACCCATGCCACATTAAAAAGTACCTTAGCAAAGTATTGACTTGATTTTTTGCATTTTGGTAGGTCAAGAATAGGAGAATGTCCGAATATTATTCATACGAAAGTAGAGCTACTGTTTGTCCAGGTATCGTAACCTTATGCCTAAACCACTGATCTGACTTTCATGTGTAGTATAAAGTATAGGTAGCGGGCTCGGCCTGCGATCGCTGAGGTTATATGACTTTCGCGGGATGGCTGTTCAAAAATATATGGTGCTTCGGAAGACACGATACGCCGATGGTCCTGGCTGCATTGGGATTGATTAATACCCCATAACTGCAATGGGCCCGTGTGGAAGGTCATGGTCCATTCTCCATGATCACGCACAATTGTGATGACCACATCTACTGTGTTCCACAGTTTATTGAAACGAAGGTTTCTCATGCAAAATTAAGTAAATTAAGCTAATCCTACCTTACTAGAAAATAGTGTCCGTAATCCAGGGGGGCTGAACGTTGTCTCGCCGGCGCGCGCCGGGCAAAACGATCTCCACACAACCCCCGATGGGAAACTCTTACAGCTAACACCCTTATAACTACACAATGCCCTAATAGGCAGCTAAAACTTCCCGGCGCTTTTCAAAGCGAACACACACGGGTCACAAGTCCGTACCCGGACCGGGCGCTCCTCACGGCTGCTTACGGCCAACTGGCGATCCTACACCGGCCGGCCGAGCGCATTGTCTCGTGACCTTGACAATGACAACGCACCGCTCGCAGCGCGGCGCGAACATCCCCCCGTCCCGGACAGTAGCAAACTGTCCGCCAACTCAATCTAAGGGCAGGCGAGAGAGGGTAGCGATCGCTCGCTTCAAAACAGAGTCCCCCACCAGGACCTCGGCAAACCTGGGCACACCATCCGACCCCGGATGAAGCTGAACAATGCGTCCTAAACGCCAGCGGAGGGGCGGCAGGTTTGGATCCTTTACCAACACGAGGTCTCCGGTCTTGGGTGGGGTCGTCCTATCCGACCACTTAACGCGTTGCTGCAAAATGTGCAAATACTCCAGATGCCAACGGCGCCAAAAACTCTGCGTAAGCTGCTGGAGCAATTCAAATCGCGAGAGCCGTCCGGAGGGCACTTCGGAATAAGGATATTCCGGCAAGGCGTTAAGCGGTCTGCCAATCAAAAAATGGCCCGGCGTAAGGGCCTCTAAATCATTCGCGTCCGAAGACAACGGACATAACGGACGCGAGTTGAGGACCGCCTCAACCTTACAAAATACGGTCGCGAGTTCCTCAAACGTGAGGACCGTCTCCCCAATAACGCGACGAAGGTGAGTTTTAGCGGCCTTTACAGTTGCTTCAAAAATCCCTCCCCAGTGGGGGCAGGATGGCGGGGAGTACTGCCATCGTACCCCTCTGCGAGAGAGTGTGGATCCGATCTCAAAATTATTCCTATCCAAAAATTCACAAACTTCCTTTAAATACCTATCGGTGCCCTTGAAATTGGTTCCACAATCGGACCTGATTAACGACGGCATTCCGCGGCGAGACACAAAACGATTCAACGTGGCTACAAAGGCTTCTGTGGTGAGGGCACTAACCACCTCCAGGTGGACCGCTTTAGTGGCCAAACAAACAAATACACACAAGTAAGCCTTTTCCGTTCTAGCATTACGAAGCCGCGATGTCTTAACGGTAAATGGCCCCGCAAAATCCGTTCCAACTCCTGAGAAGGGCATCGATTCGTTCACTCGATCGGCAGGCAAATCACCCATCTGGGGCTGCATCGTATCGGCGCGCAAACGATAACACGGGAGACAACGAAAAATAACGGATCGGATTATTCTCCGCGCTGACAAAATCCAGAACTCTCGTTGGAGGAGCGCGGTCAAAGCATTACAACCGGCATGAGCATTCTTTACATGTCGGTCTGTAATCAACAGTCTAACTAACGGTCCATCCTTGGGGAGCAACAAAGGGTGGCGTGATCCGTACGGCAGGTTGGCATGTCTGAGCCTACCTCCGACACGCAGCAATCCGGTACTGTCCAAGAAGGGATTCAACCGCACCAAGGGTCCCTTCAACTTGGGCTTACTTGAGCGCAGGGCTTTCAGCTCCGGTTCAAACTCTCGCTGTTGCGTCACTCGCAACCAATGCAACAGAGCGTCTTGCCGCTCTTGTGGGGCGAGGACCGGAGACAACGATTTCTCCTGAGGCTGGCGACAATTTCGCACAAAGCGCCTCATCCAAGCAGTCACGCCGAGCAACTTGTCAAGAGAACTGTAGCGGTCTAACAAAAACTCCATCTGCGGAGCCGCCACCGTCTCCACGGCGTGAACACGCATGCCTAGGTCTGGGACTCTGGCCACAGCCGGGGTGGCAGGCCATGAGCGCTCAGGCCGTAACAACCAAGATGGACTCCACCATAGGTGGTGGTCCACTAACTCAGGCGCCTCGCAGCCGCGGGAGGCACAATCTGCGGGGTTCAATTCGCCCGGTACGTGGCGCCAAATCAACGGGGCCTTTGAAGTCTGAATTTGTGAGACCCGGTTGGCCACAAAAACCTCAAGGGTGTGGACTGAACTCTTCAGCCAACAAAGGACGACCTGGCTGTCAGACCACGCAAATATCGACTCCAAGTCGACACCGTTTCCCAAGGTGTCGGCAACATGATTGAGTAGCCGTACTAAGAGAGTGGCGCCGGACAACTCCAACTTCGGAATGGTTAGCCTAGTCCGAAGGGGGGCGACCTTACTCTTGGCCATAACTAAGTGTACGGCGATAACGCCTGCTGCATCCACCGTTCGGATGTAAACGGCTGCCGCGTATCCGCTTTCGGACGCGTCACAAAAGCCGTGCAGGGAGGCTTTAAACTTTCCCGAAGGCAGCATTTGCCTCGGTATACAAACCCGATTGACGTCGGGTAGGGATGACACGAACCTCACCCACTCTCGTAGGAGGCTACCAGAGAGGGGCTCATCCCATGACAATTCCGCAGCCCAGAGCTCCTGTAGGAAGCACTTCATCGAAAACACTACAGGGCTGAGCCAACCGTTCGGATCAAAGGTACGGGCTACAGTAGACAGCACCGTGCGTTTAGTCCAGACCTTTGGGTCTGGCAGTTCCAATCTATATGTGAACAAATCCGGGACTGGTCGATACTGGACTCCCAAAACAGACAGCATGTCTGGAGTCTCCGGATTTTCAAAGAGGAGCGGCTCTTGCTGGTGGTCCTTAGGCAAATCTGCCAATAGGTCCGGTGAGTTAGACAGCCACTTCCGCAACTCATAGCCACCAGCCCTCAAGAGCGCAATCAGCTCATCACGTAAGACGAGAGCCTCATCTAAGCTCGAGGCCCCCGTGCAGATATCGTCGACAAATAAGGCCCCCCCCCTCAATAAGAGCAGATGCCCGGGGATAGCGTAGCCGTTCGCGCTCTGCGAGCTCCAAAAGCGAACGGATCGCCACAAAGGGGCTCGACCGCAAACCATAAGTGTTGGTGTTCAGCTCGTAAGCCAACATCGGATCCTGGGGATCCTCACGCCAAAGGATGAGCTGGTATCGTCTATCCTCCGGGTGAATCACGGTCTGTCTGAACATCATGCGGATATCGGCCACAAAGACGACAGCGTGCCGGCGGAAGTTGGTCAAAACATCACAGACATCGTGATGCAACTTCGGCCCCGCATGCAGACACTGATTCAACGACACTCCGGTTGACGTGGGCGCTGAACCATCAAAGACCACGCGGATCTTCCCATTGGAAGTCTTCAAAACAGCGTGGTGTGGCAGGAAGTAATGTTCCACATTACGCCAGTCCAACTGCGAGATGGACATGTGCCCAAGGTCCAAATACTCCCGCATGAAGTCTATATACTTCTCCTTGAATGCGGGATCCCTGGCCATCCTACGCTCCATGGACAACAATCTCTTCTCGGCCATCGGCCGGGAGCTCCCTAAAGGAGGGCGAACCGCCAAGAAGGGCAAGCGGGTAATCAAGCGACCCGAGAGGAGGCGCCCAGTGTTGTTCTGGTAGAACAATTCGCACTCCTCGGCTAACGGATCCAACCGCTTGGCAGTGGGGGGTTCCTCCACCTCCCAAAACTTTTGGAGAACGTCGGACAAAGTAGAACCGACAATGATCTGGCGGTCTACCGACGGGGTCTCTGGTGTCTGTGGTACCTTTCCCATCACCACATGACCCAGCGACGAGGACAAGGCGACAAGATCGGCTGTCTGCCAAACTCGCTTGCTTCCACACAGTACACGACCGAGGACATCCGCACCAATCAACAAGTGTATTGGGCCCGGTCGGTGGAAGGAAGGATCAGCCAAAGCCAGTCCAGACGTCAGCTCAATCGTGGATGGCGGCACTCGCACTTGCGGGAGTGGTCCAACCACCTTATCAAAGACTATCGCCGAAGCACCGATCTTCGGCCTTGGCGCGAAGTGGGGGGAGAAGGAGAACTCAACTCGACCAATCGGATCAGGGATCCGCGAGTCTCCCACCCCCCGTACCGCTTCGTGATGCGGCACAAGCAAAAGACCCAGCTGTCGGACAAGCCACCTGGACATTATGCACCCCTGGGCACCTGAGTCCAAAAGGGCACGCACCGTGACAACATTGCCCTTAGGTCCCCAAACATTCACGGAGGCTGTTGGCAACAGCACAAGCTCCGGAGGGGTGGTTGGGTCCGACAGGGGCGCCATTAAAAATTTTGGGGGGGTACTTGTCCCCCTCGCGCCTGAGTCGGCGCGCCAAATGTGGGACGCTCGTACCGGGCGAGCGGGTCCCAATCGGGTACATACTGGCCCCGACCAACAGCACTCCTAGGTGCAGGGTAATACCCGTGTGGGGCGTGCCTCGGTGCATAGTACCCCAATCGAGGCCTCTCCATTAGGGGGGGGGAGTAGCAAATAGGGCCCGTGCCCATCGCCACCGTGGCGTACTCTTGTGGTACCCCCCTACCCCCGCCCGTGGCGGGGGCGTCTCTCCTATAGTTCCCCCTCTCCGGGGGGGACTGAACGGGGGGGCTAAGCCCCGCCGAATCTCTAGGGGACCGGTTCCGGGCTGCCGGGCCCCCGCCCGTGCGCGAGGAATTCGAACCCCGGTCGCTCCCGGCGTCCTTGCGGTCCAAACAAAGGAGGGGGTGATGCCTCCCTCCGCAAAGACGACAATCCTCGGTCTGGGGACACGCCGACTGCATGTGTCCCCCCAAACACCTATAGCACCATTGGCGCTGTTTCGCAACGGCCCTCCGTCCCTCTGGGCGGAGGCCTCTAAATTTGGCACATTCGTGCACCATGTGCCTATCTCCCCTGCAATACCTGCACCGCTCACTCGGTGCGGGGGGAGGGGACTGCTGGAAGGCAGCATAGCGATTGGTCGGGCGACGGGGCTGTTCCCTCGCCGCCACCATACGACCAACACCTGGAACCGGGGCAGGCTCCAGGTGGTCCGTCACCCTACATTCGTCCTCCAAAAAACGAAGGAGGTCCGCGAAGGGCGGGAGATACGAGGCGCTGTCGCCTCCGTACCTCTGCTCGAAACGCCCCTTCATTTCAGCGGGCAATTTGGCGAGGACTATGTGCAGCAGTACAAAGGACCACTGATCCACCGGCAGGTCCAATCGCCTTAGGGAGTTGACCGCTGACAGTAGCGGGTTCAGCAACTCCCTCCGTAACAGGTGTACCCGCGTGATTCGCGGGAGGGCCAAAATCGTGGCCACGTGGGTGTCCGCCAGTAACCGGACATTCTGGTACCTGCTAACCAGAAGCTGGCGAGCCACCTGGTAGTTGTCGTCACTGATGAGCAGGTGCTGGATTACCGCGCTGGCCTCTCCTCGCAGGGAGGAGCGCAAATAGGCCAACTTCTCGCTAGGGGATAAGTCCCGTCGTGAATCCACCAAACTGTCAAACAAATTAATGTAGCCCATCCAGGCTGACAGATCCCCATTAAAAGTGGGAATCTCCAGCGTAGGTAATCGGCCTAGCAACGCCGTCGGGGTAGGTTTGACCTCCCCGCTCAAAACCGGCTCCCCCTTCCGAACAGCCAGGGCCCTCTCAGCCGCCTCCGTGAACTGGTCAGCCAGCTCATAGGCCTGGGCTACATCCTGCTCCAGCTGTTCCGACACGGCATCATCAGCTGGGGGGTTCTCTAAATAATACGCGCGACACTCCATGGCGTGGCGCTCCAGGTCTTGCAGCCGAGCTGCCAGCCCGCCATACCGAGCTAGCAACGCACCTACCCGGTCGGCTCGGTCTATTAATGTGACCGCACAAGCAAGCCAACGCAAAACTCCTTGGATGCCGGCCCTGGATACGGCGAGCGGATTCGTAGGAGCCATTTATAATCCGTTTTATAAACAAAGCAAACAAAGAAATATAAAAGTGGTAAACATCAACAAAAAAAACAATAGAAATAGGTCGCGTCACGATAATATAAAACACAATTAAAATTCGGACGACATACACGGACCCTACTATTTTCATAAATTATTAACAACTTACCAATTTCAAGGGCTAACAATATAACGGTATAAACAAAACGTATAGGATTAACGATATGGCATACACGGCACGGCCAAGTCAACCTCGCAAATCAACTACTAAACCGTTATCAACAAACAAAAACAAAACTATTTTTAATAATAATACTCGTAATTTAATACTGCTAATAATTAAAACTAGTTCCACTTTTTTAACTAGGCAAGCGGACTCGGAACAAACACTAGTATGTGGTACTAATAAACAACACTTTCGAACGAAACTATTCGTCAAATAAATCCGGACACACAAAAAAAAAATATACACATCTAGGCGAGTAAACTCGTATCAAATCACTAGTATGTGGTACTAATAAACACACTTTCGAACGAACTATTCGTCAAATAAATCCGGACACACAAAAAAAAAT
Source organism: Crambus lathoniellus (assembly GCA_949710035.1). NCBI lineage: Eukaryota > Metazoa > Arthropoda > Insecta > Lepidoptera > Crambidae > Crambus > Crambus lathoniellus. Next base: position 1,708,434 of record OX453307.1, on the reverse strand, counting down.
ATACACATCTAGGCGAGTAAACTCGTATCAAAACACTAGTATGTGACAACAATTATATAAGTGTCTATCTATTATCGGATCCACCAAGTGAGAAACATTCGCTTCGAGAATTTACTAGAACAATTTCTTAGTACTTCAAATCGTCTCGGGATCTTCAAATACCCTCGAGATTTCGACAAAAAAAAAAAAATAATTTTTAGGTACGCTTTTTAGGTACGCTTTTTATTTTTACTATGAAATTTTATGTAGTTAATTTTAATATGAAAATTAATTATATCAACTAAGCTCTGCTACCAAAAATATGATCACGCACAATTGTGATGACCACATCTACTGTGTTCCACAGTTTATTGAAACGAAGGTTTCTCATGCAAAATTAAGTAAATTAAGCTAATCCTACCTTACTAGAAAATAGTGTCCGTAATCCAGGGGGGCTGAACGTTGTCTCGCCGGCGCGCGCCGGGCAAAACGATCTCCACACAACCCCCGATGGGAAACTCTTACAGCTAACACCCTTATAACTACACAATGCCCTAATAGGCAGCTAAAACTTCCCGGCGCTTTTCAAAGCGAACACACACGGGTCACAAGTCCGTACCCGGACCGGGCGCTCCTCACGGCTGCTTACGGCCAACTGGCGATCCTACACCGGCCGGCCGAGCGCATTGTCTCGTGACCTTGACAATGACAACGCACCGCTCGCAGCGCGGCGCGAACACTCCATATCCATCAATATGAAGGTCTGTTCCCCAGCAGCGAGGACATTAAAATGGATTGATGATGGTGCTGATGAGACCTTAGAGAACGCCTACCTACCTACTTTTTGACATGAAATTTTGCGATGTACCGAATTAAATTACTCACGGACGGACGTAGTCGCGGCCGGCCAATCATATTCATATTTCTACTATCCCTAATATTATTATGAATGCGAAAATTTATGTTTGTTTGTTTGTTTGTTTGTTTGTTTGTCTGTCTGTCTGTATGTTCTGTTTTTACGTCATAACGGCTGAACCGATTCAGATGAAATTTGGAATGAAGATATGGAATTGGTATTTAAGGTGATAGTTTAAGTTAATGGAAAGGATTATAAATTTAGAATAGAGACAGTTTAAGGCCCTGGGAAAGACATAACACTTTTTACCGCGGGAAAAATTTCATTCCCATACGAAAATCATTTTAATCGCGGGCTAATTTGCGGCTAGAAATTGGTACCTATTTAAGTAAATAATTTGAGACCCCGGGAACGATTATAAGAGGCTACTTTTACTTTTTACCACAGGAAAGTATCATATTCCCACGGGAAAACCAGTAGGTAGGTATTATTTGTTTGACCGTCTTTCACGTCAAAACGGAGCAACGGATCAATGTGATTTTTGGTATGGCGGTAGATTGGGAGCTGGAAAGTGACGTAGTTTATCCCGGAAAATATCAAATTCCCTAAGGATAATGTCGTGTAGTACACGCGGGCGAAGCCGCGGGCGGAAAGCTAGTCTTTTTATGTGAAAAGAGGTGTTTTAATAAAATATAAAAAAAACAAGTAGGTAAATACAGTAAAGTAAGTTATTTCATATAGGTAAGTATATATAACAAGTCGCCAGCACAGCTATTATTGATACAAATTCAAACGCAATTGTGAGTTAATTTTGAAATACTTGATAACTTTGATCTTCCAAAGCCCCAAAAATGAGACACAATAGATATTCCATTCCAGTTATTTTATTTTTATTCATTGTTCTCCGGTCCCATTCAGCCAGGCCGGTGCGGCGTCAATGTGTTAATTGATTTATGATTTTTGACGGTCTATTTACCTGTCCACGAAAGATAATCTGTTTTAAAAAAGTCCCTGTGATAGATCATTTTACTCAGAAACAGGAGCCGATTTTGTATGAACCTATTTGAACAGCTAAACGTAGGATACTTATCTATACTCTATACAAATAAATAAAATTGGAGTGTCTGTTTGTAATATTAAAATAACCGCTTTTTACTACATGCATATGATTATATATATAGTACATATACCAAAATAACATGTTTTACAATTTATGTCTGTCTGTTCCGGCTAATCTCTGAAACGGCTGGACCGATTTTTACGGGACTTTCACTGGCAGGTAGCTGATATAATAAGGAGTAACTTTTTATCCCGATATTCCCACGGGAACGCGAACCACGCGGATGAAACCGCGGGCGGCCGCTAGTAATAACTAAACGGGATCCGAGGCATCGGCGCCGTGGCGAACGAGAGACCAACAGTTATTAGCCGATGACTGTGAGCCCAGACAAGACACGGCTAACTCTATAGTAGGTAATCTAATAAAGTAATCAACTAGCGCTCCGCTTGCAACTTCGCAACTTCCTTTTTTACCCCTTAGAGGGGGAATTTAAAAAAATCTTTTCTTCGTGCTAGTGTTGCCGAACTATCGATAGTTTTACTATCGATAGTTTTAATCTAAAAATGCCAAACTAGCGATAGGCCTATCGATAGTATCGATCTCTTAGTTAGTACAATACTACCGGTAAGCAGCAATACTATCGATAGTATCGATCCCTGACGGCGAATAAACTATCGATAGTATCGATAGTATTGCTTTTCAATATTAATAAACTATCGATATTATCGATACTATCGATAGTTTTGTACAATCGATAGTGACCTTTTATTCGATATTATCGGTTCTACCCATCTGCCAGTGTAAATGCAATCAATACTATTGAAATAAAGGTAACAATCGATTGTCCAAAACTATCGATACTATCGATAGTTTATTCGCCGTCAGGGATCGATACTATCGATAGTATTGTTTTTTACCGATAGTATTGCACTAAAAGAGAGATCGATACTATTGTTTTTGCTTAAACTATCGATAGACTATCGAAATGCTATCGATAGTGGACTATCGATCGGCAACACTACTTCGTGCTACGCTACACTCCCCAAGGAACATACATGTCAAATTTCAGCTTCTGGCGCCCAGTAGTTTCAGCTTTGCGTTGTCTGTCAGTCAGTCAGTACCTAACGCAAGAGTTTTATATACTTATACTTAGTGACAACCCTGTCTGCCTAACGTTTAAGTTTACTATCTAACTAATAAATAGTTTGCAGAGGGTAATAGGCCTATCAATTAAATGGATACAAACTGGGGTTAATTATTGATTAATAACAATAATTACGTGAAAATAAAAAACTTACTAAATTGGATAACTATATGTGTATAGAACACCATATTAATGAAAACAATGAATAGAAAACTGCCTACTTACGTAATCCTATTTGTTTTTTAACCAAACATTTTTCTTTATTGTTACAAGCTTCAAGCATTTTTGTTTATTTGATCGTAATATTTTACTGTTGATTCTACAATGAGATGTTTTAATCCCGCGCGTAAAAATGAGTTTCAATATCACAAAAAATAATCTAAATGCGGGTCGAATTGAGTACCTCCCTCCTTTTTTGTTGAAGTCGGTGAAAAATAGGTACCTAGCTAGGTATGTTGCATTGCAATTCAAAATGTTGGACGATTCAAAAGTACTAAGTATACTTCTTTGCGTTTTTCATTTCCCTTGAATTAACTTACGTTACATTGTAAGTTCCTAATTTATTTCCAGTTTGACAACAAGTAGTGTACAGAGACAATTCGTTACAAATATGAACCAACAAACATTACAAAATAAATATGTCCTAGATTTTGAACATTAAAAGCAAAGCATCATCATTTTCCGAGGAGCAGAAATACTAAGAAAAGAAACAACGATTTACATTTGCCATGTCAACGGGCTACAGACATATTCAGCTTACTATTTCCACTCGATTTTGCCCCGTTGGCATTTATACAGGGTTAATTTTTGAACACCATTCAAATTTTTAAACTCGCCTCAGAATCGGTAAGTGAACAACTTTCTCCTAGAAACTTGGGTCGAAATATGACATAAAATGTTTGACTCTTCATACAAATCAGACTGATTACGCGATCGATTTAGTATGGGAAGTCCAAAAATTTTCGTCGTATTTCGATTTTCGACCCATGTTTCTAGGAGAAAGTTGTTCACTTACCGACTCTGAGGCAAGCTTAAAAAATTGGATGATGTTCAAAAAGTAACCCTGTATATTAATATACATACCTTTATAAAAAATAAGAGTAAATAAACAATTTACTACATTGAACGTTCCATTAACATTATTATTAGGACTTGTTTTAGGTTCTTATTGAAAGTTGCTGATGTGATATTTATATTCAAGTTGTATAAGTTTATGGTACTGCTCGTAAAATAGTTAACACTAACTATGAAAAGCTGAGAATATCAGGTTCAATAGTTTTTTATTAGGGCTATGTCTTAATATTTCAGTTAATAAACCATTCCTTTAAGTTTACGACTAGAATAAATTAAAACAGACAGAACAGGAGCCTACCATCAACTTTAAGACAGCGATTCAAAAATAGCGCGATGCAGAATAGGTTCCTAAAATTAATTGCTAAATGTGAATAACCGAACGATTTGTGTCCTTATTTCTTCTACCCGTCTCTTTCACTCGATTCTGTCATGCCCAGAGAGTGAAAGGGATGGGTATAACCTGCATGTGTCATGTTAGCATGGCCGAGTTATAAGTCAAATAAGAGTTGATGACAGCTCAGCGGCTGTGAAATGTCATTGAATGATCACTGAATCGCTGTCATTGATATTAAGCTGTCGTGGTACGAATAAGCGAAGCAGATCAGTTTAGGCATGGCCCGCTATTATTTCTCGGCTGCTGTTACAAGTACAACGAGTGAGATAGAAGATGGCTTTGGTTTAGGTCCTAAACAAAACCGCAATAAGAGTTGATGGTAGGCACCCTGAAAAGATTTAGTTAGGTAACTGACTAAAATAGGGAGCTTTGGCACGGCTACCTAAATCGCTACCATTTGGAACTAACAAGTACGTACTTGTTAGTTCCAAATGGTAGCGATTTAGGTAGGTTAATTAATCATTTAATTGGGCACACGCTTTTTTTAAATTGGATGGATAACGAGAAAATTTTCTTTGATGTTATTTTTTTTTTCAAAGAAATTAACGTTCCTTCTGAAACTCTGTTAAACATCAATACATTTTTCACTCATGCGGCATTCTTTAACCTACCATTGCGAAAGTTCGTGACCCATCGAAATCGCAGTTCATTAAGCTATATAATAGAGAAAATAGGAGAGTGATATCAAAGTCTTCTATTATCTGCTCTTTTTTATTTTTTACTAGCGCTCCGCTCGCGGCTTCGTCTGCGTGGACCCCCTTATTTACCCCCTTAGAGGGGGAATTTCCAAATATCCTCTCTTAGTGCTCCCCTATACACCCCAAGGGACATACATGCCAAATTTCAGCTTCTTGCGACCAGTGGTTTCAGCTGTGCGTTGTCTCAGTCAGTCAGTCAGTAACGCAAGTCTTATACATATAGATTCACAAAGGGCTAAAGGCACTAAGCCTTCATCACACGATGTTGAGTGGTGCTAAGGCTCAAGGTGGACGCGCACTACTCCCGGAATCCTGAATCATTGAGGAACTGGCTATCTTATTAAAACACTAATGCTTATCATTGCTATGGGCGTCAGACTTAGATAAGATGGTGGTTGCTAGCCAGGCGGACTTTGACTAAGACTACCACCAACCAAACCGAACACAATATGTACCCCCACTGGGAATCGAACCCGGGACCTCTAGGTCTGAAACCGATGGTGTGAACCACTAGACCACCGAAGCAGTTGAATGTAATTCTTTAAGCTATGTAGAGATGGCGCAACTCGTAGATGGCGCAACTTGTAAAGAAAGACAAAAGTAATGTTGCAATAGTAATAACTTGCAATAGTAATTTCATCTTTAGCGATTGTCAAATATCTGGAAAGGTATTTTTTTCGCGTGTGAGGGTAGTAATATCTCTACATTGATGAAATTAACGCTGGCTATACGGCGCGTAAGAAGTATTTGATAAATTCGACGCTTCTCGTAACGACTCCATAGCTCAGTGGTTAGAGCAGTCGCCCGGAAAGCGAAAGGTCGTGGGTTCGAGTCCCATCGGACTAGTTGTGGGACGGGTCGATTTTTTCAAAATACTTCATTTTCTATTTTTCACAAAAGTAATGTTGTAAAAAAAAAGTCTTCCTTCTGGTTTAGGGTATTGATAGCCCGGGGACAACTGTTCAACTGATGTAAGATGGAAGTTCTATATATAATTACGTAGTAATATTCTAGTATTCTTTGATATAATCAAGATGTTTGGATTTTTCTGCTTGTGCGATGTAGTAACTCCATATGAATTCGGCGGCGCTCATAGTCGGACGTTGCGCCATCGATAGGTAGCGCCATCTGTCGTCTTCATGCTGTGCGCTAGTTATGTGCAGTACGTTTAGATATCGCCACATGCTATGTATACTCACAAGCAAACTTCCAATGGACCGGATAGCCCAGTATGACGCCGGAGTTGTGACGCACGGAGCACTGGTAGACGCCCTCCGTGCCATTCCTCTTGAGAGACACCTCCACGCTCTCCCCGCTCAACCTGGTGATGAGAGGAATCACTCAGTAACAAAGACAAATACTAAATTTGTTGTTTAATAAACTGTACAGTAGGTACGGTAGGTACTACAGCGTATTGTCATTAAATATTACCCTAAAGCCACATCAAATAGGATGCTTTTGTTTATAAAACAGATGAAGTAAGATATCAAAAACTAGTCTATAATAAAGGAAAAGTCCGTGGCACAGTGGTTACAGCGCCCGGCCTGCGATTGTTGAGGTTAAGCTTTTGCAATGGTCGGTCACGGACCAAAAACGTTTCAACTCGAGCTCCTTCGTGCTTTAGAAGGCACGTCAAGCCGTTGGTCCCGGCTGCATTTGCAATCGTTAATACCCACCAACCCGCATTGGGCATTGGGCCCGCGTGGTGGGTCATGACCCTTTCTCCTTGTCCATCCATAAGGAAGACCATTGCCCCAGCAGTGGGAACATTAAATGGATGATGATGATGATAACGATCTAAAATGAAAATTTTAGGTAGGTACTACCTACCTAAGATGGATGGCACTATCTGTTATACTATACGTGCCCCGCCGAAGTAGCGGTCACTGTGGCTCAAAGTCGACAGCACTACATTAACCTTCATAGTCATAGTACTGACCTCCTCGGGGCTCTGCTCCGTGGTCAGTCGTCGGCGTCTAGTGGCGGGGGGGGCCTCCGCTGCGCCCGCCTCGCCTCCGCCACCACGCATGATGGCACTAGCGCCACTATACTGCTGCTTGGACTACTAGACATCGATACATACCTCCTCGGGCCCTGCTCCGTGGTCGGTCGTCGGCGTCTAGCCCCGCCTCCGCCACCACACATGATGGTACTAGCCACTATACTGTTGCTTGAACTACTAGACATTAATACATACCTCCTCGGGGCTCTGCTCCATGGTCGGTCGTCGGCGTCTAGCCCCGCCTCCACCACCACACATGATGGTACTAGCCACTATACTGTTGCTTGAACTACTAGACATCGATACATACCTCCTCGGGGCTCTGCTCCATGGTCGGTCGTCGGCGTCTAGCCCCGCCTCCACCACCACACATGATGGTACTAGCCACTTTACTGTTGCTTGAACTACTAGACATTGATACATACCTCCTCGGGGCTCTGCTCCATGGTCGGTCGTCGGCGTCTAGCCCCGCCTCCGCCACCACACATGATGGTACTAGCCACTATACTGTTGCTTGAACTACTAGACATTAATACATACCTCCTCGAGGCCCTGCTCCGGGGTCGGTCGTCGGCGTCTAGTGGCGGGGGCGGTCTCCGCTGCGCCCGCCCCGCCTCCGCCACCACACATGATGGTACTAGCCACTATACTGTTGCTTGAACTACTAGACATTAATACATACCTCCTCGGGGCTCTGCTCCATGGTCGGTCGTCGGCGTCTAGCCCCGCCTCCACCACCACACATGATGGTACTAGCCACTTTACTGTTGCTTGAACTACTAGACATTAATACATACCTCCTCGGGGCTCTGCTCCATGGTCGGTCGTCGGCGTCTAGCCCCGCCTCCGCCACCACACATGATGGTACTAGCCACTATACTGTTGCTTGAACTACTAGACATTAATACATACCTCCTCGGGGCTCTGCTCCATGGTCGGTCGTCGGCGTCTAGCCCCGCCTCCACCACCACACATGATGGTACTAGCCACTTTACTGTTGCTTGAACTACTAGACATTGATACATACCTCCTCGGGGCTCTGCTCCATGGTCGGTCGTCGGCGTCTAGCCCCGCCTCCGCCACCACACATGATGGTACTAGCCACTATACTGTTGCTTGAACTACTAGACATCGATACATACCTCCTCGGGGCTCTGCTCTATGGTCGGTCGTCGGCGTCTAGCCCCGCCTCCGCCACCACACATGATGGTACTAGCCACTATACTGTTGCTTGAACTACTAGACATTAATACATACCTCCTCGGGGCTCTGCTCCATGGTCGGTCGTCGGCGTCTAGCCCCGCCTCCGCCACCACACATGATGGTACTAGCCACTATACTGTTGCTTGAACTACTAGACATTAATACATACCTCCTCGAGGCCCTGCTCCGGGGTCGGTCGTCGGCGTCTAGTGGCGGGGGCGGTCTCCGCTGCGCCCGCCCCGCCTCCGCCACCACACATGATGGTACTAGCCACTATACTGTTGCTTGAACTACTAGACATTAATACATACCTCCTCGGGGCTCTGCTCCATGGTCGGTCGTCGGCGTCTAGCCCCGCCTCCACCACCACACATGATGGTACTAGCCACTTTACTGTTGCTTGAACTACTAGACATTAATACATACCTCCTCGGGGCTCTGCTCCATGGTCGGTCGTCGGCGTCTAGCCCCGCCTCCACCACCACACATGATGGTACTAGCCACTATACTGTTGCTTGAACTACTAGACATCGATACATACCTCCTCGGGGCTCTGCTCTATGGTCGGTCGTCGGCGTCTAGCCCCGCCTCCGCCACCACACATGATGGTACTAGCCACTATACTGTTGCTTGAACTACTAGACATTAATACATACCTCCTCGGGGCTCTGCTCCATGGTCGGTCGTCGGCGTCTAGCCCCGCCTCCGCCACCACACATGATGGTACTAGCCACTATACTGTTGCTTGAACTACTAGACATTAATACATACCTCCTCGAGGCCCTGCTCCGGGGTCGGTCGTCGGCGTCTAGTGGCGGGGGCGGTCTCCGCTGCGCCCGCCCCGCCTCCGCCACCACACATGATGGTACTAGCCACTATACTGTTGCTTGAACTACTAGACATTAATACATACCTCCTCGGGGCTCTGCTCCATGGTCGGTCGTCGGCGTCTAGCCCCGCCTCCACCACCACACATGATGGTACTAGCCACTTTACTGTTGCTTGAACTACTAGACATTAATACATACCTCCTCGGGGCTCTGCTCCATGGTCGGTCGTCGGCGTCTAGCCCCGCCTCCACCACCACACATGATGGTACTAGCCACTATACTGTTGCTTGAACTACTAGACATCGATACATACCTCCTCGGGGCTCTGCTCTATGGTCGGTCGTCGGCGTCTAGCCCCGCCTCCGCCACCACACATGATGGTACTAGCCACTATACTGTTGCTTGAACTACTAGACATTAATACATACCTCCTCGGGGCTCTGCTCCATGGTCGGTCGTCGGCGTCTAGCCCCGCCTCCACCACCACACATGATGGTACTAGCCACTATACTGTTGCTTGAACTACTAGACATTAATACATACCTCCTCGGGGCTCTGCTCCATGGTCGGTCGTCGGCGTCTAGCCCCGCCTCCACCACCACACATGATGGTACTAGCCACTTTACTGTTGCTTGAACTACTAGACATTAATACATACCTCCTCGGGGCCCTGCTCCGTGGTCAGTCGTCGGCGTCTAGTGGCGATGGCGGCCTCCGCTGCGCCCGCCCCGCCTCCGCCACCACGCATGATGGCACTAGTCACTATGTTGCTGCTTGAACTACTAGACATCGATACATACCTCCTCGGGGCTCAGCTTCGTGGTCGGTCGTCGGCGTCTAGTGGCGGTGGCGGCCTCCGCTGCGCCCGCCCCGCCTCCGCCACCACGCATGATGGCACTAGTCACTATGTTGCTGCTTGAACTACTAGACATCGATACATACCTCCTCGGGGCTCTGCTTCGTGGTCGGTCGTCGGCGTCTAGTGGCGGTGGCGGCCTCCGCTGCGCCCGCCCCGCCACCGCCACCACGCATGATGGCACTAGTCACTATGTTGCTGCTTGAACTACTAGACATCGATACATACCTCCTCGGGGCTCAGCTTCGTGGTCGGTCGTCGGCGTCTAGTGGCGGTGGCGGCCTCCGCTGCGCCCGCCCCGCCTCCGCCACTACGCATGATGGCACTAGCCACTATACTACTGCTTGAACTACTAGTCATCGATACATACCTCCTCGGGGCTCTGCTCCGTGGTCGGTCGTCGGCGTCTAGCCCCGCCTCCGCCACCACACATGATGGTACTAGCCACTATACTGTTGCTTGAACTACCAGACATTAATACATACCTCCTCGGGGCTCTGCTCCGTGGTCAGTCGTCGGCGTCTAGCCCCGCCTCCACCACCACACATGATGGTACTAGCCACTATACTGTTGCTTGAACTACTAGACATTAATACATACCTCCTCGGGGCCCTGCTTCGTGGTCGGTCGTCGGCGTCTAGTGGCGGTGGCGGCCTCCGCTGCGCCCGCCCCGCCTCCGCCACCACGCACGGAAGCGCCCCGCGTGGCGGCACCAACCACGTTATTTGTACATCTGTCAAATATAACAAACAAAACATTATTATCTTTATCCAGGTAAGACACTTTATAGCTGAAAGACAACCGCCTATCAACCGCATGTCCTGCCAAACAATATCATGTGTTTCGGCTCTTAACAGTCAGTTAAGTAACCAGTGAAATATTTTTTTTAACTGGTGTATTTGTTTGAGTATTGACAATATCAGTCGCTAACTTAGTACCTACTACTACTATTACTTAGCAGTATGTGGTACTTAGATAAATGATAATACAATGTAACTATACTTAATTTTGTTTACTAGATATAGGTATTTTGATTGGCGAAAAATATGAATCTTCCCACAGTATTAAAGCCTCAATATACACTCATAATGAATTGTTTACTATCATCAAATCAAGAGTTGAGTCAACAAAAACATCAAAAGCCAAGAACATTTTATTTACAAACCTTCCCTGGGAAATACTTCCCCAATTTGTTATAAAAAACGTTATCATTTGCATAAAAAAGAATGGAATCATCTATGAGATTGATAGTATTGTTGTCGTGAAGCTCGAGTTTCCGTGTGCTGAAGCAGTGATCGATAAAGTGGATGGTTCGTGATGTACTGCCGAAACTTTATTTATTGCTGTCGGTATGTTTTGATAGCCGATGAGCGGTTTAATTACAGGATACGTATGTAGTAGTGAACGGGTAATACTAAATTGAGTTTTTTTTAATGCCATAATATTATAAGGACTTTTTCCTAACTATGGTACCTAAAAGTATTAGGAATTCCAGTAACTCTTGTTAAAGCACTAATTCTATGAATGAGTTTGATTGGTGGATTTAATAAAACCGCCTTCAAAAAATCACATCAAAAAAGTAGGAAATAATTCCTCACCAAATAAATAACGTAAGTACTTTGAAGTCGGGCGTGAAACATGTACGACTTTTTGTTGTTTTTGTTAAAACCCGCCCGACTTCAAAGTACTTACGTTATTTATTTGGTGAGGAATTATTTCTTACTTTTTTGATGAGATTTTTTGAAGGCGGTTTTATTTTTTTATAAAAATAATTTTTATTTCACTCTTTTTAGTGCATCGTGCAGGCAATTTACATGTATTCTGGTAAATAGGTATGTGATCAAACTGAAAACCTCCTTTTTTGAAGTCGGTTAAAATACCTTGAGGTATCCCCTTTTTAACAAAACAAGAATCATCTAAATTGGTTTATAAACAAAGGAGTTATGCCTAAAGATACGTATTAAATTTAAATAAAGTGGTAACGAAAACAACAATATTTTCAAGATTTCCTGAAAACTACTGAACCGATTTCAAAACTTCAAAAAATGGGACCAACTTGGAAACCAACCTGATGTAATAACGTTTCTTCAACCATTTCAATCGGTCTATCCGTCTTCGAGTAATCGGTGGACATACACAAAAAAAACATACATACAGACGAATAGAGAACCTCCTCCTTTTTGATTTAGAAGTCGGTTAAAAAGTTAATAAAATACCAAATATGACGTTCTAAATTCTACGAAGATAGATCTCACCTCATGCATTTATGGAACCACACCACGATAGTTCGTGTTTTTAACAAAATGGCAACGTGAGACTTTGAGTAAGTATTACAAGGTTGTTATAAAGTGTTAAATCTAAAAACGTTACAAAGAACACAAAATAAAATTATAAAACACTAATGTCTACTGAAGAAGTATAGAGAAAAACCAAACTGCTGAATCTTCGGCAGTTATATATATATTCTACTTGTGTTCTTGTCAGAAATATTGTGAATAATTCTGTCCGATCTAATATACTATTGCACATAAAAGAAAATAAACACAATTTAAGAAACAAACATAAACTACAATTAATTAAAATACGAAAAAATTACGGTAAGAAAACAATATTATTTAAGGGTGTCCAATTCTACAATAAATTACCCAACGAAATAAAAGAATGTAATCACATCAACACATTCAAATCTATGCTAAAAAAACACGTATGCGCAATGTAACATAATTATTATTGATTTGTTTGTTGCCGTCACGCCAGAGGCACGATATTAGTATTAAGTTTAATAATGTATCTTTTGTATCTCATTGTAAATGAACTTTATGTTTGTATGAGAAATAAATGTCTTTAAACCTAATCATCTTATGTTACACAAAGTAAACCAATAATAACTAGAAAAGGAAACGGTAATCTTATAGTAAACCTTACCGTGTTCCTTCAAGTCATACATTAAAAAATAATGTAAATTTTTCAAACGATTTTCTTACAACAGTACCTACCTGTTACAAAACAGCCGACTTTTAAAAAATTAACCCACTTACCTGACCTGAATGACATTGAGATCTTCATTCAGGAATTTTTCTTCCTCTTTATTGTTGGCTTACGCAGACAGCGATGAAAAGAGATGTTTATTTCTCGTAAGATACAATACAATAAATATGAATTGTTAGTGGAATAAAAAGGGTTATGACTGGAAAGGATAAGCGGAAGGGTGTAGAAAAGAATTGCTTACACAAAAGAAGCCGATATAAACAACAATACTTTGTGAATAGTAACCGTTGTCTTAGGTATATTTGTATTGCTCAATTTTTACTTGGAACATACAGGTCAGTGTGGCTATAGTTTGAATATGAATTTGTTATGCCTACATAAAAATTTAGTACTTGATTATTGACAAAAGTTTTGTAATGTGTTCAAAGAGAGAAGAGCATGCAATGCATTGTACTTACTTAACTATACCTATAGGTAAGTACTGTCAAGGAATTAAATTCTACCCATTTCGTAAAAATGTTATTGGACATTCGCAATGCAATAACGTTGAAAAATTTATTTCAGTAATTGTATTGAAATGTCAATTCGTATTTTTTGTCAAATGTCGTTGTATTTGTCAGAAATTGAATGAATCTTTTTGAAATATGCTTGTCAACGTAGTTTTAAGGTAACAATAACAGAATAACGTAACTATACAGGAGATTAACTTAGATAAGTAATATTTTGCCTAATTACTGACTGTTATAAAACAATGCATGCGACATGTCGAAGCAACGTCGTGAATGTCGTGATCTAGCAATTTGCTGTACGATATTGAACCTAGGTGGGTTGGTTATTAAATTCCGTGGCTGTACTTTCTTATTGAATTAAACTTTCACCTCTTAATTACATTGTACCTACTCATAAAAATAATGAAAGACCTACCTTCGTCTCAAAGAGCATCTTGTCTCTACAGAACGATGGTTGCTTAAAGGTACAGATAGACTTGAGCATTCACTTGTAACAGAACATCGAGCATTCGCCGTTTATAATTTGTCGAAGTGAACAATGGACAGAGCCAAGCATAGAGCCAAACATGTCAGGCCAAACATGTCAGTTGGCAGTCATTATGTTACTAAATGGTAACATAATGATTGCCAATACACCATGTACACAATTGTATTGTTAGTGTTAATGTTAATTTGTAGTGTTAAATACTAGGATTTTTTTATTATAAATGTATAGTTTCGCTATAATAACCTAAAATTTTGTTTGTTATCTTGTTATTTAAAAGTGGGCGCTTCTGCTCTCAACTATCATTATTAAACTTACCCTTTCCGTGGCAGCCTTTAAGTGAGGCAGCACCTTTTTAGGATAATTTATGAATGCAATGTTAGCAAGTAAGGTGTATGTACTCGATGGTTGTCAAAAAAAAAAAATTCATCGCAACGAACATTTTCATGATCTTTCTAGCGAACGCTCTAGCTAGTCGATGCTCGTCAAAAAATATTATTCTCGAAAATGTGCGGGGAGCTCAGAAGCTCGGCTCACCAAAAAGTTCGAAGCTTTCGTTAGAATGCTCTCCAGAACGCTCGATAGAATGACCAAAACGCTCTCGTTTATTTAGAACGCTCAACGAAAGTGAATGCTCAAGTTTATCAGCACCTTAATGTATGTCAAAAGGAGATAGAGCCACAGAATATAACGGGTGTCCCAAAAGTAGGTATAGGATGATATGTCTCAATAAAACGCGAATGGATTGAAATTTCTTCGTAGTTTTATTTTATTTTAAAGAAGAGACTTGTACAATTTTATTTGAATAGAATATCTGCTAAATGGCCGCCACGGGCATTTTTGCTGTGTGCAAGTTTTTCATGACACTTTCACACATTTCGCTGCTAATTTCACACATTTCGCTACTTATTTCACCAATAATTTGTCTATATTGTCTATGTTTTGTGGATAGTTGGCGTAGACTTTATCTTTCACGTAGCCCCAAAGAAAGAAATCCAGTGGCATCAGATGGCAAGATCTCGGTGGCCATTTGACATCACCTCTTCTTGAAATTACGAGATTTTTCGACCTTTCGACGAGTAATTATAAACAAGAGTAACGGGACTCAACGCGACATTTATTATGAAGTACATATTATTATGTACAGCTTGACGTTTCGGCTGTGTTGCAACAACCGTGGTCACAACACAACCGAAACGTCAAGCTGTACATAATAATATGTACTTCATAATAAATGTCGCGTTGAGTCCCGTTACTCTTGTTTATAATTATAATGGAACGCGAAAGTTTAAAATCTTATACTTTCGACGAGTGTTTGTAATTGATCGTGAATTTTCGTTAAATATTTGTATAACTTCTATGCGCTGTTTTATTGTGAAACGCTCCACGATTAATTTTACATGTGTCAAGATGACGTATGTCAAATTTCAACCCGCCATCTTGAATATTTCGGAAATAGCGCGAAATTCAAATCCTATAGCTACTTTTGAGACACCCTTTATAATTGTACTAACGTATAGAGCTTTGAATAATACCATGATAGGCGAAAGTTTAACTAAAAAGTTAATACGTAGGATTCGCAGCAAGTGGAATAAAGTGATGTTTTTCCACCACATTGGTAAAATGCGTATTCGTGTATAGGTATGTACCTACAATAAATAAAAAATATATTTATGAAATCTAACAAAGAACCGACTAAACAAAGACCGAATAAAATGTTAGAAAAAAGCCTTTCGGTCAATTTGGCTGAAATTTTTAGAAAACATACACTGTAACACGCTGATCGAAAGTGTAAAGTTGCAAAGTGAAATAATGACTACTTTTAGAGATATAGCTATTTCAAAGTTAAATGCAGAAAGTAAGAACTGTACTAATCATTCGCATTTACAAACAGTTAGTACCTAGCTAAAATCAAATAGAACTCCTTACTAACGACAAATGCAAATCACAGATGAATGTACTAACGTAAGTAGGTACAAATAACAAAAAGAACAATAAACAGTTTAAGGACTATTGTGAAAAACGAAATATATGTAGCTTACTTCCGCAAAAAAACACAATATGCAAGATGCACCGCCCGCCCGCCCGCAAAAAATTGCACATGCACACCACGAAAACACCAGTGCACAATACCTGCATCTAGCAAGACAGCAATACACCTTGCACCGTCACCGATTAGACTACTCTACACGTGTTTCGCCCCAACCCGGGGCATCCTCAGGAGATAGTTCGTGCGTTTTTTTTTTTGTGTTTTTTCGCACGAACTAGCACGATTCTTTTGTTTGTAAATACATACTTAATATACATATCGATACCTCCCGGCTCAAAGGGCGTAACCACCATTTTGGCCAAAATGAGTTTTGAATGCCATCTTATTTAGTTTTTTCTGCGCTATCGAACTGTATTTTTAAAGTTCTCAAATTCTGAAAACAATGGTGAATACGACCTCAAATTTTAAGGCTGGTAATGCTGATTTTTTTGTATTTTTGGACGTAAAAGCGTAAACGACACTCTCAAATAAAATTGTAGGGCGTATATCCGTATGACTTAAAGCCATAAAGAATATACGCCCAAGATTTATTAAATTTTATCTTAACATTGGTGTTGACGCCCAAAAAGTTTTTGTGTTTTGAAATTGATAGAATCTTACGCCTCAGTCAGCTTGATTTGATGCAAATAAAATGGTATTTACTTCCATAATTCTATTATATTTGAAAATATGTTATGATTTTACGCCCGAATAAAGTATTCTTGCAACTAGAACGTATAGAGTTAAATGGAATCTCAACACATAACGCGCGGGATAGCAGTGGGGCGCGGTGCGGAAAGCGGGGGTTACGCCCACGTGTGGTCTGGTCAGTGCAGCGACGATTAGTTTATAGAGTATAACATAAATAAATTGGTTTGAAAACAATCATTGTACGAAGTGCGCGCATTAATATCTAACATCTATGGTTTTTTTTTACTTTGAAAAGCTATATGGTAGGTAATACAAATTTTAACAAAGTGCTGAATGTGTTTTTAAATAGTCATCATCATCATTTCAGCCGTAGCTCGACGCTCACTGCTAGGCATAGGCCTCCCCCAAGGATCGGTCCTGCGCTGCCCACATCCAGCGGCTTCACGACTTGACCAGATCGTCATTCCACAATGTAGGGATTCCACGGAACGTCATCCAGTTCGCGGTTCGGCCTACCTTTCCGCTCCAACGGCTATGGCTATCGGTTCTCTGCGCTATGTGTCTCGCCCACTGCCACTTCAACTGAGCAATCCTTCGAGCGATGTCGGTTGTTTTAGTTCTCCTGTGGATCTCATTAATTCGATCGAGCAGGGAAATACCAAGCATCGCTTTCTCCATTGCTTGCTGGGTGACCTTGAGCCTTCTTGTAAGACCCATAGTAAAAGACCACGTCTCGCTTTCATAAGTCATAACTGGCATGGCAGCACACACTGGTCAAAGACCTTAGTCTTGAAACATTGAAGAATTTTGGATGCAAATATATGCCGAAGCTTCCCGAACGCTGCCCATCCGAACTGGACTCGACGAGAGATCTCTTTCTCTCGTCGAATCTAGCTCGAATTTTGACTCCAACTCGAAGTTGGACTTCCTAATTGGACTGTCTGTCCCAGATAGACATAGTGGTCAACAACTTCGAGTATAATATTCCCAACATTAACAGGAGCGGATGCAACATGGGCATTGGACATGATTCTCGTCTTATCCATTTTCATCTCCAGACTCATTCTTTGAGAAGCATTACTGAGATCTTCGAGCATTGTGTTTAGGTTTTCCAAGGTCTCAGCCAGGAGAACTACATAATCGGCAAACCATAGGTGCGTTAGGTACTCGCTATTGATGTTGATGCCGCATCCTGTCCAGTCCAGAAGTTTAAAAATATCCTCCAACGCAGCTGTGAACAGTTTCAGAGAAATATTGCTCCCTGTCGCACACCTCGCTGTAGTTAGATAAGATTAGAGCTCTGGTTCTGTAATCGGACCGAGACGTGGTGGCGTTTTGGTATAGTACCTCAGCACCTCGATGTACCTGTAGTCTATATGGCACCTCTAGAGAGACTGCAGTACTACCCATGCAAATCTATCAAATCGAAGGCTTTCTCATAGTCCACGAACGCCAAGGATAGTGGCAAGTTATATTCTTCGGTCTTCTGTACTGTAACTTGCCGCAGCGTATAAATGTGGTATATAGCCTTTTCGGAACCCGGCTTGTTCTGGAGGTTAGAAGTCGTCGAACCTGCGAGCGAGACGATTTGTAATGACTCTCGAAAATAGATATTATTGTAGATATGGCCAAAAAGCGAGATTGGTTCTTTAAGACAGTCTTATCACCCTTCTTGAAGAAAAGCATCACATCGCTTCTGCCCCATGCCTTTGGCTTTTTGCCCTCGAGGATGACAGAGTTCATCTTTGCTGTAATGTGCCTTACATTTGACAATGCTATGAAGCTTTGCAAATTTTGTACCTTATGGTTAGTTTAATTTTCGGGAGGTGGGAAATCATCGAACCTATGATCGAGATGATTCGTAATGACCCTTGAAAACAGCTTGTAGATATGGCTCAGAAGTGCAATTGGTTAGAAGTTCTTCAAGAGAGCCTTATCACCCTTCTTAAAGAATAGCATCGCATCGCTTCTGCCCCATGCCTTTGGCATTTTGCCCTGGAGGATAACAGAGTTCATCATTGCTGTAATGTGGCTTACATTTGACAAAGTTATGAAGCTCGCAAATTTTGTAGGTTATGGTTAGTTAAATCTTACTGTCTAGAAAATAAATAATTTGTAGTTAAACAATGAATTTTTTTTATTATTCTTTCCTTCCTTAAGAGCAACCTTTTTTAGGACTTGCTAACAATCAAGATTGTTTTGCAATATGAAAAAGTTTAGCCTTTTACTCCTAACTTTTTTCTAGTAAATAACTATAAAATACCAAATTTATTTTGCCATAACAAAAATCCAAAAATAAAAATCTTCGCTAGTTATAAATATCAGTATAGAATACAAGCCTCTGATGGACTAAGGGTTGCCAAATTGACCTATTCTACTTATAACAGTTGTAAGTATTGTAATATAAACCCAAACAATTTAATAACTAATAACAGAACGATAAAAACTATAGTTTTAATTTTGAAAGTTGGTGGTTACACCCTGCGTTACTAACGCAGCTGTCTTTTTTTGGGCATAAAAGACAGCGTTACTAACGCAGCAGTCATTTTATGGGGCATAAAAGACATACATGCTTGATTTTGTGCGGCGTATCCACCAGCTAACTTTTAAATTATAAATATTTCTTAAAACATTATGTTTTGATATTATGCATCACAAAAATTAACGACTTTTGGTGTAAGAATCTTATTTATAGGATCAATAACAGCAAAGTTGTGACAAATACAAAATATTAATTTTAGTTTTTTGGCTCATCTGAAAAGTCGTGTTTTGGTGATTACGCCCTTTGAGCCGGAAGGTATCGATATAATACACCCAGACCAAGACAAATAGACATGTTCATACACACAAATATTTGTCTTGTTCGGGAATCGAACCCGAGACCTCTGGCGCAGCGCCAAATCGGTCGTCAAACCTTACTATTGTCACGTCATTTCAAATGGTTCCGCTAGTAGACGAGAGATACGATTCTGTGAGACTATGCATATAGTAAATAGCTATATCTCATAAACTAGTCATTATTTCACTTTGCAACTTTACACTTTCGATCAGCGTGTTACAGAGTATGTTTTCTGAAAATTTCAGCCAAATTGACCGAACGGCCTTTTTCTAATATCTTGTGCAGGGTTCTTTCTACTTAATACCAATTTACGGAAATACGTTTATCGTAACAAACAAGAGTCATAATTATTCTGACAACGCTCGTATTTAAATTATATTTTACGAGTATAAACTAATTCATATTGAAATTATTTCTAAATTGTTTCTATATTATATTATATTTCGTCGTTTCATTCTTTGATATAATATTTACAGAGTAGTCCCTTTAACCTACAGGCAACTTCGCACGTCTTTAGAGATTAAAAAAAAAAAAGTTCACTAATCTGTCATTTACTGATCTGTGGTCAGTTTGACGCCATTTTTCTCATTCCTTTTTCGTGCGAGGCAACGAGCGCACGCGTCTATTTTAAATGCCGAAACGCAGCGCACAGGAAAATGTTGAACGAGTCCAACGTTTATATTCTTCCGAGAATGAAGATAATGCCACAGGTACGTTTATAGTGCTTTATCAATTCCTATTCGAATATTTGTGCATACAAGTTATTAACAAGCTACACAATAGTTAACTAAATTTATCAGATATTAAGATACAATTAATACTTATTTGTTTCTTGTTGTTCACTGGTGAACATGAACAAGTGATTTCACTAGATGAGTTTAGTTAGGTACATAAAATCAAACTAAATCGAGATTGACTGCGAGTCAATCGCGATGTCATAATTAGCTGCGAGCTAATTATGGGTCATATTTATGACATGAAGTAGAATCTACCCGCGTTCAAGGATAGACGCATGTTATCTACACTTTATTTAGTTACATAAAATCAAACTAAATCGAGATTGACTGCGAGTCAATCGCGATATCGTAAATAGCTGCGAGCTAATTATGGGTCATATATTATGACATGAAGTAGAATCTACCCGCGTTCTAGGATAGACGCATGTTATCTACACTTTATTTAGTTACATAAAATCAAACTTAATCGAGATTGACTGCGAGTCAATTGCGATATCGTAATTAGCAGCGAGCTAATTATGGGTCATATATCATGACATGAAGTAGAATCTACCCGCGTTCTAAGATAGACGCATGTTATCTACAGTTTATTTAGTTACATAAAATCAAACTACATCGAGATTGACTGCGAGTCAATCGCGATATATCGTAATTAGCTGCGAGCTAATTATAGGCCATATATTATGACATGAAGTAGAATCTACCTGCGTCCTAGTATAGACGCACGTTATCTTCAGTTTATTTAGGTAGTTAGTCAAAATCAAACTAAATCGATATTGACTGCGGGTCAATCGCGATATCGTAATTAGCTGCGGGCTAATTATGGGACATATATTATGACATGAAGTAGAATCTACCTGCGTTCTAGGATAGGCGCACGTTATCTACAGTTCATTAAGTTACATAAAATCAAACTAAGTCGCAATTGACTGGGGGTCAACCGCGATATCGTAATTAGCTGCGGGCTAATTATGGGTCACATATTATGACATAAAGTAGAATCTACCTGCATTCTAGGATAGATGCAAGTTATCCATAGTTTATTGTCTGCTGGACAACATAAATTATTAGGCCATAATAACTTATTCGTTGAATTTTATTTTTTACATTCTACCCTCATGTTGTTTTTTTTTGGCAAAAAAGAGTATGTTTGTTTTGGATACAATAAATATCATACAAAACGATGCGGGACTTTATCGAACAATCTTTGGAAAAATCCATCCAACAAACCTTGGATGCCGCAGTATCGCAAACGGCTCACTCAAGAAATTACATCGATAACTTTCGATCCACAATAATATTGTCAGCGTTGAGGGCGTCTACGTCCGATACGCCTGATTTTGGAGATGCCATTCAGCTTAGCTAATTTATGGACACCTTTATGAAAAATAGGTCTACCAAAAGATCAGAAAGAGAACTTGACAAAGGTACTTGATACCAAATAATTGTTGAATGTTGCACGCACCTAAATTAAACGCAGCGATTGCTGCCGCAGTTTCTGACGTCGTCGTCGTGAGGGGACGCTACAAAATGTTTCTTGGTTTTCAACAACAACAACTTGATATGGGTACCTCGGCAATAGGTAAATAGAGCAGTGGACACACTGCTCTCCTCAGACGATAAGATACAATCTCTTTAGTATCTAAGCGACGACTGTCGCACTTTGGTATTGATTTACACCATTTCCTAACGAAAGATAGGATTAAACTTATTACATCTAGTTTAGAAAATAATTTCCTGCACGCCCTACAAGACTCCGATAGATATGACTCTTTATTGGGTAATACATCATCCGAAAATATAAAAGCCAGTAAGGCAATCGAACGACAAGGTTCACAGATTTGGAAAACATTCACAATTCAGAAACCTTCTGCAGTTCAGTCCACAGTCATTCGTCCTGCCCATCAGGGAAACCGGTCAGGACCTCCTCAGTACCCGTGAAACAGGGGGGCGGCGGGGAGGTCAAACCACAGGACAGGACAGAGGCTAGCGCCGCCACCGCGACGAACCTACCCTCAGCCTGCTTCGTCTCATGCGAAGAACTACAATCAACCCAGGCCCCGTGCACTGCCACAATAACAACGCTGGCAGAATTCAATACTTTTATGATTGTTGGTTTCATATAACATACAACAAAACTGTACTATCATGGATCCAAAACGGATATTATATACCCTTTTGTACGGAAGTGACAGTCTGTCGTGCTTTAATCTAAATTTACCCCCGAAGAAAGTCACGAGATGGCCCAAGCTATAAATAAATTAATTGAATTGGAGCAATTTCACATTGTTCCCCGGTAATTGACCAGTTCATATCAAGAACTTTCCTTGCACCCAAGTCTAATGGTGGTAAACGCTTTGTCTTAAATCTTAAATCATTAAATACATTTATTGAGAAGAAAAACTATTTTAGAATGGAAGACTATAGAACATATCCTTAACTTATACCACAAGGTAGTTTTGTAGCACCGATTGACCTCAAAGAGGCGTATTTATGACTTCCAATATGTAAGGAAGACCGAATAATATTTAAGATTTCATTTTCAAGCTCCAAATTCAAACTTAGCTATCGACGAATTTACTGACTTGCCTTACGGCCTATCCGTAGCATCAGCATCCAGGGTTTTTACCAAAATTATGAGAGAGGTCATATGTCCTATCTTAGAAGCCAAGGTCATAAATCAGTAAATTTATTTCGACGATGCTTAATAAATAAATTCTTTATTTATCAGACAATACTGTGGCCCATAGAAGGTTAGTAAAAAGAATCTTAACATAAGGCATCGGGGACACTTCCGTACGACTACGTACGGTACGACTCCTAAATTGTTACAATGTTTAGGTTTTGTTGTAAACCGCGAAAAGTGTCTTAACGCCTTCTCAAGTCTGTACTTTCCAAGGCTTTTTATAATTATGATACGCAACATTTCTCGCTGTAAAACGCAGAAACATTGCACAAATGATCAGAAATTATTTAAAATTACCGAAACGTACAATAAGAATCTTTGCTAATTTCATTGGTGTTCTAATTTCGGTCTGTCTAGCAGCTAAATACGGATTTAACTTTAAGAACGCTAGAAGTTTTTGGCATTGCAGCGCCATAACGGTAAATGCAAAGCAAAAATTTAATTTTAAGATGACCAAACTGGTCGCGCAATAACTTTTTTACAACATTCTGTCCTATGAAAGCTTTTACAAAGGAAGACGATATTGTGCAATATTACTGCGCATGGATAATACTACAGTAGTATGCTTCATTAACCGTCAAGGTAAATGGAATAAAATTTCGACGCTCAAAGAAGTTGACACGATGTAGGTAGATTCATCGCCATTTGGCTACACGCGTCATAAGTAAACACAAAAAAGAACGGCTCAGATATTGAGCCAAGTAAAAGCAACCCCGATACTGAATGGGAGCTATCTGACGAAGCTTACGTTTATATTAAATCACCGTCCCACGCCGTACCGTTTCACTGTTCTTAAACCATTAAACAGTAACATCGGCTCACATGAGTGTATTTAACGAGTTCTAAAAGGCGCTTTCAAACTTAAACCAAGTCGCCCTAAATATACCTCTACTTGGGACCCACAACTTGTTCTCAACCACATACCTAATTGATACCCAAATTTAGTACTGAGCCTAGACAAGAACACTTTGTACAATGCACAGGGTACAAACTTTCACGCTTATAAAACTAGAAAATGTATTCATTTCTCAAGACGGTGTTAAGATAGCCATAACCGACATTATTAAAACTTCGGTCCCGGGCCGCGAACAACCCATGCTGTACTTGCCATTCTTTCACGAGAAAATAAATATATGCCCTGCTTCAGTCCTCGTCGATCATATATATTTTTCAAAAAATATGAGGACTTCGAACGCAGACAAACTGTTGCTAAAATACAAAAACTCCACAAGCGCACCAGCTCGCAGTCTTTAAGCCGCTGGGTTAAATAAGCTGTTGGGAGCTTGGGAGAGAGTGGCAATAGCACACGATACGCCTCCATCTCGACCGTGCTTGCTCACGACTCAGTGTTTGTAGACGAGATAAGAAAAACAGCTGGTTGGACAAGTACCTACATCTACACAGCCTTTGCTCGGTTCTATAACCGGCCTATTGAAAGTGAAGATGTCTTCGCGAGAACCGTAACGTTCCCTACTAATGATTAGTTACTTTTTTTTTTGTTGCTGATTTATGATTAGGTATTTAATTTGTACGGAGAAAACTTAATATTATTATTTAAGGGTTGATTGTTTACATTCTGCTTATGAACAAATACATAATATGTTTAATTGAGATGGTTATTTATTCTTATAAAAACAACCCATCAACACCTCTTCTAGAACAAAACTTAAATCTCTAAACATCTACTCTGTAAATATTATATCAAAGAATGAAACGACGAAATATAATAGATGATCAAACGAACTACTGTGAAGTTCGATCGCTATTATATGAGTCGTTTCATTCGAAGATATAGCAACCCGCCCAGCCCAGTAAACCTCAGCTGCAGGCACGTTTACAAACCCACTAGTTAAGCTTTGTTCTAGAACACCGCTATTACTCTGAACTTGCTCTAAACGAAATGAGAAAAATGGCGTCAAACTGACCACAGATCAGTAAATGACAGATTAGTGAACTTTTTTTTTTTTAATCTCTAAAGACGTGCGAAGTTGCCTGTAGGTTAAAGGGACTACTCTGTAAATATTATATCTTCGAATGAAACGACTCATATAATAGCGATCGAACTTCACAGTAGTTCGTTTGATCATCTATTTTCGTCTACAAGAACGTAGGTAGTAAATAATGTTTCATCGAACATATAATTTTTACTTTATTTTATTACGAACTTCAGTAAGTTTTATAAAAAAATATTTTGATCAAAACAAAACAAAAGCCAAATTACTAACGGTTTTAATTAGCAATAAGATCTCGGATTTTTATTAATTTTAGATAACAAGCCCAATTAACAAGTGGCGTGCAAGTGGCACGAATAATTACGAAGATAATTTTGCAGGTAGACCCGATATGCTTGGTTAATTTGATAAAAATAGACGCTCGATTATAATCTTTGGTTACAGTTGGTATAATTGGTATTTCGCCAGTTTAACTTAGGTGATTTTAGATATTTTAGAGCTTTAAAAGATATTAATAGTAGTTGTTAAGAATGTAATTAAGGATAACGAAGTAAAAATAAGTCGTAATCATTGCTTTTTAAGATTGCTTAGAAACATTTGCTTTCATTACATATCTTACATGATGGGTTTCAGATCAGATTTTTTTTTCCCATACATGAAGGATGGCGTCATAGCTCCTCTCCTTTTTCGTTTTTTGTTTCGTGCTTCGGTTCAATTGACTCTTGTGTCCTAGAGATCAATCGTTCTGATTTTCATGTTTTTGACACCATTTGCAGCATTTTTTGGCGTACCGCTAGGACTATTAAATAAATTGCAATTAATAATTCTGCACTAGACATAAGAAATGCCGACACCCTTACAGGGTATCACATGTACTATTATCTTACATTGTCAACTTTTGACCATGTGATTGTGCAATAAATGATTATGATTATGATTAAGTTGTCCGCGAGTTCTATAAATAAGGCTGAAGATGGAAGCGCACTACTCCCTGAGGAACTGGCTATCTTATCTATAACTGCCGAAAGACAACAATTCGAAAACATCGTTGTTATAGCGTCAGGCTTAGATAAGATGGTGGTAGCTGACCAGGAAACTTCTAACAAGTCCTACCACCAACCAAACCGAATACTATATGTACCCTACAGAACGCAGAAAACATGTTGTCTTTCCATGTTCTGTGATGTACCCCAACTGGGATCGAACCCTTGACCTGTTAGTCTGATACTTGTGGTGTGTACCACTAGACTACAGAGGTGGTAAGGTTTTACGGATAACTACAGGGTGCCTACCATCAACTCTTATTGCGATTTTGTTTAGGACCTAAACTGATCTGCTTCGCTTATTCGTACCACGACAGCTTAATATCAATGACAGCGATTCAGTGGTTATTCAATGACATTTCACAGCCGCTAAGCTGTCAAGAGCTTTTATTTTACTTATAACCCGGTCGATTTAACATGTCACCTGCAGGTTATACCCGTCCCTATCTCTCTCCGGGCATGACAGAATCGAGTGAAAGAGATGGGTAGAAGAAATAAGGAGACAAATCGTTCGGTCATTCACATTTAGCAATTCATTTGCGATCCAGTTTTTAGAAGGTCATAGTACGAAAGAAAGCAATTCATTTTAGGAACCTATTCTGCATCGCGCTATTTTTGAATCGCTGTCTTAAAGTTGATGGTAGGCACCCAGGTATAAAACAACATACCTACCTAGATATTATTATTTTCATTTGCCCGATGCTATAATCTGTTCTATATTTGAATTTATATCTCGGAATTATAGTGTAGGTTTCCTAATAATCTAGCTTCTATCTTTGATTATCAAAAGAGATACCTAGTTACTTGATTATTCCAAAGTTAGATAATTTAAATAGACGAGTAACAGTCTGGTTTTAATACCAATCAACTACCTATATGAATAACTATTTTAGTAATAAGATAGGTAAGTACTACAATTTGCAGGCTTAGAAAGTTTCGTGGAAATATGTAGACAACATTTTGTGATTGGCTTATGAAAATTCAGACAAAGTTATTATAAAGTAACTAATACATAAAGGACCTCTATTTTATTTTGTTTATTTTGACGAATACAAGGTGTAACTAAAATGTTTGAGAATAATAATAAAATTCTTCTTCTTTCAATTCGTTGGTTCATTTTGGTACACAAATGATTAAATTAAATAAGTATGATTGGTCCAGTGCGCAGCCACTCAATCGCCGTGACAGTGGCCACCATGAGCTCGTTTTCGTATACCGCTAACGGCATGTTGGACTCAGTCAGACAAGGTCTGTCTCTCGCTCGCCGCGCCCAGCCCTCCCGCCAAGCCTAATAGGTTTCGCGTCAGGGCTGCTTGCCGGCCTAGCATGAGCGGTACAAGAGAAAAAAATCATTCCGTGTTCTGTGGCTTACACCTTAGTGGGGTAAGCAAGACAGCATGACGTGCTATATCATATCGCGTGATATAATGATGGACATGCTAGGCATGCTGGGACTAGTTGACATACCCTCATCTGAAAATATTACGCCCGCCACGGCCATTTTAGTCCGGAGTTTGTTTAAGGATTTCCATGTGGTCCATGGAAGGTCATGTCATGACAAGATGAAGGCGGGAATCTCTTCTGCGGATTCAATAAATCCAGGCGGAGGCTCATGTTTCTTCTGCCATACCTTGAGTCCCTGACCCTTGTGACCCTAGATTCTGGTTATAGAGATTTTGTGGCGGCAATTCCTACCTCCTGCGCCAGTGGTCTCGGGTTCGATTCCCGACCAAGACAAATATTTGTGTGCATGAACATGTCTATTTGTCTTGGTCTGGGTGCTTTCTATGTATATTAAGTATGTATTTACAAACAAAAAGTATTTAAGTATATATTTATCCGTTATCAAGTTTTCCATGATACAGTTTCTTAATGAAATTAACATGGGCTTAGATAATTGGTGTGAATGTTAGAAGTTATTTATTAAAAAAAAAACCTGTGGCGGCTTTTCTTTCGAGATAAATGAGGAGTGTGGCCGTAGAGAATATGCTCATTATCATACTCTTGTTTGTATTTCTCTACGGCATCGGCACAAGCTATCTCTCGGCGAATTTCAGGGGGAGCCATGCCTGCAAGCGAGTATAGCCTGGGTTGAAAAAACATTTTTTATTTTATTAAACATACAGTTCAAATCGTTTTAAACAAGTGTTTTTTTTTGTTATTTTTAGTTTAGGGCATTATTTTAAATTAACTCAACCTAATGTTCTATTTTAAAACTAGATCTTTTCAAATTGGCCATAGTTAATTAAATATTTACAAAAAACTATCAATTGATAAACATTTATTTTATGTTGCGTATCTTTAATCAATAAGTACTGAATGTTTTACATTCACCCTGTATAACCCCTTCTAACAATGTTGATTTTTAAAATGGCGACTTATGGACTTTCCTAGCGGGGCTATATCGGCGGGGAATTAATTACTTAAGGTATTTGGGGTATTAAACTTGTGATAAAAAAACGGTTCAAATTCACACAAGGTGATATTCAATGAATGTAAGTGAACGTGAGAATAATTTAAGGAGCAGGACTTGCTGGTCAAATACAACAACTTCTTGTAACTGATCAGTATTGTGTAATACATACTTAGTTGAAAAAATAACTTTCTCATACATTACCTAAGCAGCAATTTCGGATGAGGTAAGAATTGAAAAAAAAGTAAAATGTTTGTAGAGGAGTCAGCGATGTTTAATTAATTCTTTTATATAAACAAAACACTTTCACGGATTTTTTCACGCAATTTATTTAACAAATTAAATAATTCTTTTATATAAAATAACGTAAGATTACAAGCAATATTGTGTTCAGAATAACACAGATGTTTTGATTCAGTAATTTGCTCTAAAACCGGGATGGCTAAGAATAACTTAGGCGCCTTATGGCAGGTTGTCTCGAAATTTTCAGGGTTAAAACTTTCTTAAAACTTTTTGTGTAAAAGTCAATTTGGCAAGTGTTATTTTTAATAATAGGTCTTTACCTATGAAATTGCCGTTTTGTATGGAGATTTCTGTAATTATTTTTTTTCCATACTAACGTTTTTGTTATTATTTAACGATAAATATTATGTAAATTTACAAAATTTTACACACGTATTTATGGATATTTTAACTACTAAATGACACATTCGTTAAGAGAAAAAAATTTTTTTTCACTAAGTTACAACTAATAAAGTACGAAATTCTGGAAACAAAAATAGTCGTAACTTTCGGAATAAGTTTTTTCTATGTAAATAATCAAATATCGTGGTTATTAAATTATCAAAAGTTGCTCGATATGGTCTTAATGTAACGCAATATTAAAGAAATTATATATTTCTAATATTATAAAAGTTGTTAAGTTATATGTACAAAAGAAAAAAACGGCAATTTCATATGTAAAGACCTATTATTTATCTTTAAAAGAGGTCAATTTAGAAAAAATAGTAGGTACAATTCGTCTATTTTGTCAGTTTATTTGTCTATGAAGACTTTGCGTCAAATAATTCATAAACACATTTTTACTTTTTCAAATAATTTTCAAATAAGTACCTAACCTAAAATTGAAGTTCGCAAACTTCGATCAACAATAACACCTAGTTCTAGATACATAGTTCGAGTGACAGACATGGCCGAGCGTTATACGCAAACTAACTAAACTAACATTCTAAAACTCTCCAGAGTCGTGACGACGCAACATGATCAGGTGCTTCTGCAGAATGACGTAGACAGTTTGTCCCAGTGGTGTCAAAATAATGCTATGGAGTTGAACATTGCTAAGTGTTACCACATTAAATTTACTCGTAAGCGAAATAAATTTGATACGGCTTATAGAGTTGGCAACCAAACTTTGAAAAGGGTTGACGAAATAAAGGATTTGGGGGTTATATTGGACTCTGAAATGCGATTAGTTCCACATGCTAACTATACCATAAGCAAATGTTTCAGAATGTTGGCCTTTATTAACCGTAACACTAGAGAGTTCAGATCAGTAAGAGCACTTAAGTCATTGTACTGTGCATTAGTGCGCAGTCATCTGGAGTACTGTTCATTCGTTTGGTATCCTACGTTCCAAAATAACATACAGCGTCTCGAGAATATCCAAAGGAAATTTGTAAAAAGACTTTCTTATGTCGCTAGAGTAAGTTATTCGATAAAAACATATGAAGAGAGGTTATGCCATTTCAATATGAAATCGTTAGTTTGGCGGAAGGATTTCTTGGGTTTGGTTTTTCTTTTTAAGGTGATAAACCAAAGCGCTGATTGTCGATCCCTCATGTCCCAATTAAGTATCAGTGTGCCTAGAGTGAATGCCAGGTTACATAATTACAAGCCTTTTTCTTATATTTCTAATAGAAATAGGTACGGCGACTGCACGCCACTTAAGTGCTTAATAAAAAAATATAATGAGATTTTTCATAAGGATGACATTGATATATTTTCTAGCAAACTGGTCAAATTTAAGAAAGCAATTTATTTATCTATGTAATGTTAATATTAATTCGTGTAATAATAGTAATTCAAAATCTTACATAGTAACTCGTAATATTTAACTTTTTTATTTTGATTATTCTTTACGTTGACTTTATTAATGTTGTGCTATACCTTTAATTTAGATATATACTTAATAAACTAGAGTAATTGATGTTTTGTTAATGTTCCAGTATGTATTTAGTTGGTAAGCCTTTTCCAAATAAAATAAAATAAAATAAAAATACGCCCACTTGAGAGTATAAATAAGTAGATTATTTTGACATAATGTCAATAATACTAAGGTATTTCAAACTTGGAACGCTTCCTGTCATTTATAATGTAAGATCGTAACATTCGTAACCTTTTTGCTCCGTTAAAAAAGAAAGTCAGTCTGTGCCATATAAAGTTTTTATTTAGTTCGTGAGCCTTCTTCTAGTACTATTGTTGATCGAAGTTCGCAAAACATAAAATTTGAAGCAAATCTTTTTCACATATTTTTGTGTTTTTATCATGTCAAAATATGCAGATACTTCTAATGTTTCAATTATAAAACCCTTTCTAGGCACACATAATGAGTTGCTCCAGGAAATTAAGAAAGTGCCCGCGATTAATTTGCAAAAAGGCTTTTAGCGTTATTCTCGGGATAATTTCAGACACTCCACAACTTTTTTCATTATTTTCCCCTTTCAATGCAGACCTATTACAAAAGTTGTTTGAATTAGACAGCTCATTTTGCGTAAAGGTGAATGGAACAGTCGACACGACATAATGGTTTGCTAATTTCCGCAACAGTACAAAATTTTGTACGTAGGTAGGTATTACTTTGATGACATTACCTACCTACCTACCTACCTATTACTACCCCCACACATTTATCTTCACATTGATGAAATTAATAACGCTGGCTATACAGCGCGTAAGAAGTATTTGATAAATTCGACGCTTTTCGTAACGACTCCGTAGCTCAATGGTTAAAGCAGTCGCCCGGATAGCGAAAGTTCGTGGGTTCGAGTGCCATCGGAGCTGGGGGCCTACTCTGAAACGCAAATCCGAAACTTCGGATAGCTTCGTCCCTCTCACACTCGAGTCATGACGGAATCGAGTGATAGGGGCGGGGCTAACCGAAGTTTCGGATTAGCGTTTCAGAGTACGGTCCCTGGTTGTGAGACGGGTCGATTTTTTCTAAATACTCTATTTTCCATTTTTCAATCATAAAAATTGCATTGTGAATGCAAAAAAGTAACAATTTAAATAAGTATCTAGTATGTAGAGTCTAGTTAGAGTGGATGTTTAGGTTCTGGGGGCCGATTCTCAGGCAATCGAGAAAAGTTCATATTTATAGCTCGAAATTCAAATATTTTTGAAATTCTGACAATACACAAAATGTGTTATCATTTTGTGTATTGTCAGAATTTCACAATCGAAAAAGTTCGATCGAAAACCAGTCGAACGCAACGAGTGCTACCGACCAATCGATGTTCGTATACGAACTTAGCTGTCAAAATGAATTTGTTGACATGTGGGACAGTTTAGTTTGTTTGAAACGTTCTAACTTTTCAATAGAAACCACAAACAAAATGTTCGTATACGAATTACCACACTGAAAAAGTTCGAATGCGTGAGAATCGGGCCCCTGTTCTCGTGAAAATCCCGCAGGAATTCGAGACCCAAATTAAAGCCTTTCATTCAAGGATAGTCTACCTGTCGATTGGTAAAAGGTTTTTTGTTATCGGTTAAGTAGTTTCAGGAATTGGAAATTGGATGCAGAAAGCCCAAGATCGATCAGGATGGCGTGCATTTGAGGAAGCATACACTCAAAAGTGGGTGGCCATAGGCTGAAGAAGAAGTTTCAGAGTTTCCTATTTATACAACGTGTTAATCAATAAGCGCAAAACCTCTTAGGTGTTGACTGTGCTCATAAATATGAACAACTTTTACTATGAGGCCAACTCTGCAACTCAACAAAAAAAACAGCTGTTCCATACATTCTGGCCGAGTAGGTAGGTATTGACAATTTGCATGAGACAGCTGATTTTTTATGTTGGCGGAGTTAAAGTTGTTCATATTCATGAGCACAATCACCACTTAAGAGGTTTTTGCGCTTATTCATTAACACATATCGACCGACAATAACAAACTAAATAACTTTTCTTACACTTATATGGGCAGGTCTAATGGTCTTATCTACCTCCATGCCATTAAAAATTTGGCATCAGATAAAATGACAAATTCTCCTAGGTCCCAAAAACTCATAGTGAAAAAACTCTGAATTTACTAATAAAAACCGTCGTTCTTTCGATTGACATTATACCTAGGTATGGCGCTCTCGAAGTTAAAGTGTATTCTGTTACCTGCTGTCGTGTGTACCTGTTCAATAGAGATTTTAATCCCTAGCTACCTACCTACCTCCTTAGCAATAGGGTCCACGTCTCACAGTTTTAGATACGCATTTGAATTTATTAATTAGATTTCAACAAATTTTCCCTTGGAGACCGGGTCTATATTTTCTGCTCATTTTATTTATTCTTTAGCTGCTTCATTTCGTACTCAAATATATAACAGAACAGAACGGGAAATATATAAGCTTTTGGCTTGACAACTTCTAAAAATTTAGCTGTAAGATATCTCTGTTTTCTTTGTATAAAAATCAGTAAATCAATAAAAAAAAATTTTTTTTTTCATCCGATATCGATGTTCCCACTGGATCAGGAATCTGTAATGTAAAACCACGGGTGCCACTTGTTAAACATAAAGCAAATCGTGACGTAAAACAATAGAAAAATAAATGAAACATTTGCTACGCAATAATTTCACAGTAGAAAAAAACATATTCGACACTAAAATAACTTTCATCAAATTGGAAAATTATTCCTTAAGCGTAGCTTTAACTAATTGGATAAAACAACGGACCGTGTTATTAATTGAATAAAATATTTGCCTTAACGAAATATTATTTGGAACATGAATCATACTTTATTTATTTTGATACTATAACAGATGCCGGTGGCTTCGCCCACGTAGATATTTTATCTTATTTCAGCCAAACAACTATAAATAAATAAAATAAATTTAAAATCACACCAATTTATCTAAGCCCAAGTAAATTTCGTTTAGAAACTGTGTCCGGTGTAACCTGTTCTTAATTTTAAATCCATCTTAGGTTAAATGAGCGACAAAATTCCATATCATGTAGACGTAGTTTAAATAATATTTGTTATCAGTTTCCGCAACACCTTTTCACAATACAAGTTCAAGGATAATTTCAACAATAACAAAACAAAACATCTTTCCACACAAAAGCGCGCCATTTTCATCAACCTAGTTCCCAAAATGGCCGCAAGGCACCTCAGCGCTCCAACTAGTGCGCAGGTCAAGGTTACGATATCCCCTCCCGCTCGCACGACCTACAAACTCTGCCCCTCTCTTTCGGGCATCGCAACCCACGTGATTGGTTTTCCATCTGCATTTTTTTTTCGACACTGTGTCACTGGTTTGTTGGTACCTAACTCGGTTTACTACACTCGCATTTTTAACACATTTTCTGTGATGTCCGTAATTAAAGTGAAAGCTAAGACAAAGTCACATGTAATTTAGCCAATTCTAATCTCGATTCCTTATTCGTTTTAGCTAATTAACTTTTTGTTCGCTGAACACATGAAAGACGTTAGAAGTAAGTGGAATTGGCGCGCGTAGAATACCCTTTGCTCAAGCCACCATACCCTCAATACACTTTACCTTTGTGCGAATTTGAATTGTTGTCAGGTTGTCATGGCAACTAACTTCTTTTGGATTCTACGGTGCATTCAGCAGGCTAAGGCTGTCTGTCCAAAGAACCGGATCAAATTAAGCTGGCGTAGCGGAGAAATGGAGAAATTTTAACCAATAGGATTGCATAAAACCTCTCTCCGCTCCGCTCCAGTGGACAGAGATTTGCGAGCTAGTTTTAAAATTTATTCATTTTCGGAAGCGGAGCGAGGCGTACGTACATCCCCCTGATTCAGAAACCGTCGGCAATGGAATCGGATTAGAATGCTGTGCTTTGTCTTTGTCTATTCTATAGTGATTGACAGTGACAGAGCATACTTTCCGCTTCTTCTTGTCGAGTCGTTGGTTCGTAGATTTATTTGACTTTTAAATATGATTCGCCCAGTACGCAGCCAGGTCAAACGTTGCATCAGATGCCGCCATTATTTCGTCCATGTTGCACGCTTTTGGGGCCAGCGGGCAAGAAAGCAAGTGCTCCATAGTTTGCTCAGCGGTTCCGCAATTACACGGGACCTGGGACTCGTTGGCGTAACCCCATTTGAATTTGTTACGCCCAAAGCGGCCCATTTGGAACTGGAGTCTATTTAAGGACTTCCATATGGACCATGGAAGGTCATGACCAGCGGGAAGCTCTTCTGCGGGCTTAACAAATCCAGGAGGGGGCTTATATTTATTCTGCCACACCCTGATTCTGGCGTCGCGAAGTTGTGAGGACAAAGCTTTTGATGAGGCGATAAAGCTGTGGCGACTCTTCAGTAGAGCAATATGAGGAGTGTGACCGGTCACACTCCTCATACGTTCCGCTGTCGGGAGAGTTTCCAACGGTTTGTGTATCAGGGGGCAAGCTAACAATTTTTTTACACAAAATATATTAGTAGGTAAGTACTTACCTACTTAGTTTGTTAAAATGTTTTTGCAGTCTAAGCAAGAAAATGTAACACACTCAAAGGCTGTGTTACTTTTCTACCCTATCATCTTAAAGAATGTAGAAAATGTTTAATATTCGTATCTTTCTATCGACACGAACTTTAACGGTCATACAAAAATTGTTCCTGTTAATGATATCTTTCGAATGATATACAATACAACTCAAAGTGCTACAACACTTGGAGCAATTAATTATTAACTAGCTAACTAACTGTTTCCCGCGTGGTTTCCGTTCCCGTGGGGTTATCGGGATAAAAAGCATCTTATAAGTTATCCCAGCCAATCTCTGTTGCAAATTTCATCCAGATCCGTTTAGTAGTTTTCGCGTGAAAGATTTACAAAAACCCATACATCCACACTCACAAATCATCGCACTTATAATATTAGTAGTAACTAGGAAGTAGGATTCTCCTTTAAAACTCATTAAAAACCATTTTATCTTAAAAAAAATCTGGAATTAAATTTATTGGCCAGACAGTTTTATATGTAACCACAAAATTTTAAGTAGTAGTTTCGTACAATTTACTTAAGTAAGTTTTTTATCCAAGAAAAGTATAACAAGTAAGTATATAAAAAATTGTACGCAGGTACACAAAAGTGCCGAAAATAGTACCACCAACATATTGAACGTAAACATTAATAATTGACTTATTTCAGAGTTCGGTAGTCAAAAGAAATTCAGATAGACAGTTCGATGAAGCTTTATATGTAATAAATAACCGTCTTTTTATTGGATCGAGGTCAAAACAAAATAAACGGTCTTATTTTTATCTGTTTGTTCAGGACTTCTTTCAGAAAGAAAGAAATAAACCAAGTAAGTATCTTTGTCGCGATGTTATTAAAACAGGCAGAGTTCAAGTAGGTACCTACCTACATTATGTATTATGAAAATGTTTGGATCCATCTTCAAAAACATTGAGGTTTTCCATATATCGAAATAAGGATAATATGAAGGGGTACCTACAATTTTTTGGTCTTAAAATAGCATGGAAATATTTTCCAACCTTGTTATATTCCAACCCTCCTCTTGGGCTTCACTGCAGTCGGGTAACAAAGAGTTAGGTTAATAATTTAAAAAAATCAAATGTACCACCTTTTATATTATCTACATAGGTACGTGTGACGTTAGATTTTTTGCATGTTTTTGCAGTCCTCCCATAGAATATAAAAGTATGGCAGTAGTCTGACAAAGTTTCTGTCTAGTAAGTAGTAGATATTATTCTTGATATTGCATAATTGTCCATTCCTAATAGAGAAAATAATAAAAATTTAGACATAAAAAGTAGGTAAGCAGGTACAGTATGTTATTCGTCTGTAAGTATGTTTATAGGTAGTAATTGTAATTCAGATGATGATTATGGGTAGTTTTCGTTACAATTGGGTAGTTGACTGTTGTTGAAATGTTGATATTTAATTATGACATTCAGAAATATAACATTATTAAATAACAAATGTGAAAAGAGAAATTCAATCTGTATTATAACAAGCGAATTATGAGCTACTAAATTGTGACTCTACCTATCTCTTTCTAAAACGAAATTTTCTATGGTGAGAGTATGGCGCTATAGAAATGTGACGTCACGTTTCTATAGCAATCTCCTTGTCTAATTAGTAAATTTGATGCTCTATATCGCTGAAAATATGCATATTTTGAAAATAAATACCTACGTTGCGTTGCTACTAATTAAATGAACATTTTACGTCAATAAAAAAAATTCAGTCAAATACCCAATTACTTGACTGTTATTAATAATAACATTAATTTTAACAAATTTTGTATCTTTTGGCTGAACTGACATTTAATAAATTGTGTATAACTTGCATGCTTAGATATAGGCAAAACATGATGGACCTACACTTTCAATTTTATTGCCATTTCCACCTTTTTATCCATATTTATTGCAAATATATTTGTATTTGTAATACCATGCTTTGTTTTTATGTAAATGTAGGTACTTGTATATAAACTTAGAGTTCATTGATAGGTACCATAATGGGCCACACAATGAAACTGGGCAAAGCTATCAATTGCCAACTTTTTTATGAAATCCTTTTATGACGGGTTTTGTTACAGCGATGAAGTTTACACACGGCGTCCTTCGTTATTTGGTTCGTCCCAATTTTCACGATATTTTTTTAGGATCGTCATTAATTACTAGTTTACTTTGTTTACCTCAATACAATACAATAGAAAAACAATGAACTTTATACCTACGTGTATTTTTAAATAAAAAAAAAAATACAATTTATCCAAAACTTTACCTTGCGACAGCCAAATTTGTTTTTATAAATATGGCAAGATTTTACATATTATTGTTCGTGATAATTTTATACATGAGTGCATTGTAAACGATTACGTAATAGCAAACTTCGGTTCTCCGCTAACTAATATTAATAATACGAGTCTAACCTCCACGTTCAAATTTACAGCTACATCAACTGAAACAACAAGCAAAGGAATATCGTCTTTATCATCTTTTCAACAGAGTTGCAGGTTGTATTTATCAACCGCAAACGGTTATTTGCGACCAATAAAACTATTCGTACATTCCAAACACACACAGCGACTGCAGCATTCTTCCGTCCCGCAAAATGTCCACTCGTTGATGTAGGTCAGTGCTGCCGCCCTGCTCGCACACATATAGCCTTATATCTCCATCCCTCTCCCACAGGGACCGGCTTTAGGAATTTATTGACCATGCTTGTTGGAAACGTGCACTGCGAGGCAGATACATTTATTGCTAGTTGTTATGTTAGTATACTAAGACATGCAGCTGGAGGTTTAACTATACTGATATCGGCTAGATATGATCTTAATTGAGGATAAAGTGCACTGAATATCTATAAAATTAAAGATAAAATTGCAAAATAACAAGCCATAAAAGTATTTTTAATCACAGAACATTTGATAGAGAGAGCGAAGTCCTTCAAATCTTCATATTATCAAGAATCAAATTACTTTTGATAAGCCATCCGATTAGAATAGCCTTTAATATCTAGCGATAGGGGTTCAGACGCAAAATGCTGACCTACTCTACAATTAAGGATAAAGTGCACTGAATATCTATAAAATTAACGGTAAAATCGCAAAATAACAAGCCATAAAAGTATTTAAAACGCAGAATATTGATAGAGAGAGCTTTAACCGCCTCTGTGGTCTAGTGGTTCACACCACCGATTTCAGACCAAGAGGTCCCGGGTTCGATTCCCAGTGGGGGTACATATTGTATTCGGTGTGGTTGGTGGTAGGACTTATTCTTAGTCCGCCTGGCTAGGACCACCATCTTATCTAAGTCTGACGCCATAACAATGATGTTTTCAGCATTATTGTGTTCCGGCAGTTAGAGATAAGATAGCCAGTTCCTAAGTGAATGAGGATTCCGGGAGTAGTGCGCTTCCATCTTCAGCCTTATCACCACTTAACATCAGGTGTGATAAAGGCTAAGTGCTACCCCGTTGTGGATAAAAAAAAAACGAAGTCCTTCAAATCTTCATATCAAGAATCAAATTACTTTTGATAAACCACCCGACTAGAATAAGCCCTTAATATCTAGCGACAGGGATTCAGACGCAAAATACCGACCTACTCTACTTTCTAAAGACAATTCTAAACTTTCCAGTTCCAATTCTCTTCAGTCCCAGGTTAATTTATTCATCACTACCACAAATAAAAGCTTTGCACCTTTCACGAAAATGTTCGAAGATACTATTTTGATGCACAACGCGTGTCCAAGAGGGTAAGCCGTTCAATGGGTAATCCTTATACCTACCTACGTTACCCTTTTGAAATAAGGGCTGCTTGAAGACAAAGGTAGCCAGATTACTTTAGAAAGGACAGTCTCAGAAAGGGTTAGGTCCTTTTAAAGATCTGGTCTTGGTGATCCCTTGCATTGCATTTTGCCTTTCGCCTCGCCGCTCTCGTCTGAAGAACATTATTATTGACTCTTTCAATATTGCTTTTGATTCTATCGTTTCGAATGTAAGAACTGGATTTAGGGGAAGTGCCGAATACAGTTATTTTGATATTTAAACTAACTCTCTTAAAAGTTTTTGAATACCCCTCATGAAAGATACATGATGCCTAAATGCATTTACAAAAATTAACTTTGGCATATCTTTTAAAGCTATTTTTAGAATAATTGTCTGTTACCAACTTATTTCCCAATCGCACCGAACGAAGTCACGAACTGCCACTAGAACGAAATAAAGAGGATGATAGAAATATTTGAATATTGATATCACTAAGAAAAGTGCGTATGAGGAGATGACGAGCAACAGAGTGGAGTAGAGGAGAAGGACGTACTGTCCCGATCCTAGATATAATTGGGATAAGGAGAGGATGATGATAATGATGATAGCAATAAGTATAGCATAGCACACACAAAACAAAGTAAACAAAGAAGAAAGTTTCAAGTAGGTACCTAAAAGTCAATTTTATGGACATTAGCGAATTCTTCGCGAATTAGGGAAATCTAATTTAATCCATCAGAAATAATTTAGTTACCACTTGGATCTTATTTCGGTTGATGTAATATTTATTAGCATCATTTAGCTATGAATAGTTTATATGTAGAAATAATAAAGGTCGACCTAGAATAGTCAAGCCTTAAGTCAAGCATTTAACACTACCCACGTATATTTTTCTATTTTACTATGTACAATATTTCTTCAACTTGAATTTTACCGATATTTTACCCAGTGATAATAGGAGAAATTAAAGATACAGCTGCTGAATTTAAAAATGTTACGTTAAATTTACCTGTTATGTACAATTTTCCCAAAAAAAATATTTGTCTTCCACTCACTGTTTTATCAATACGTACCTACCTACTCAGTAACTCATTGAAAAGAAACAGGGGAAACAAATCTATAAACCCAAATCGAGGAAGCGGAATAATCAATCTAAATTAAAATCCCTTTGGCTATTATCAACTTGCTCAAGAAATTCTCTAGGACAGATCTGGAAACTTCAATACTTATAAGAAACGCTTGTTTCAATTCCTGTTTGACAAATAGCGTCTAAATTACTTTGGACACTTTCAGGAGATGATCTCAACCTGGGCGGTCTTTGTAATTTAACTGTAGTGTACTGTTTAATTTTATGATTTAATACGTCAGTATTAGGATACCGACTGGAAATTTAATTTCAAATTTCCAGTCGGTATCCTACTATCCTACTAATATTATAAATGTGAAAGTTTAGATGTTTGGATGTTTGGATGTTTGGATGTTTGGATGTTTGTTACTCAATCACGCCAAAACGGCTGAACGGATTGGGCTGAAATTTGGGATACAGATACTTTATAGCCTGGAGAGGAACATAGACTACTTTTTATCCTGGAAAATATCACATTCCCGCGGGATAACGTCGTGAAGTCCACGCGGGCGAAGCCGCGGGCGGATAGCTAGTAATATTATAAATGTGAAAGTTTAGATGTTTGGATGTTCAGATGTTTGTTACTCAATCACCCCAAAACGGCTGAACGGATTTAGCTTAAATTTGGGACACAGATACTTTATAGCCTAGAGAGGAACATAAGCTACTTTTTATCCCGGAAAAATATCGCATTCCTGCGGGATACCGTCGTGTAGTGCACACGGGCGAACCGCGGGCGGAAAGCTAGTAGTTTTGAAATTCACACCAAAGAGTTAAAAGAACATATTTTATTTCTCTTTATTTTAATACTTTCACAATCAACATTGTGTGTAGTTGTTTCGGTTGTCTTTTGTTTATTACATTAAACATCAAAAGCATCTAGCATTCATTAATTAAAACATAGGTAAGTATCTCTCTCTACTTTGTTTTTTATTATTTATTAAAATATATTTCTATACAACGATGAAATATTTTACTCTTAATAATTTATTGTAATAAAAAGGTAAGCTTTGGAATTATTTCAACTGCCAGTTTGAAATGTAGATTGGGTCTACAAAAAATATTAGTAGGATTAATGTTGTTTACGATATCAAAGAGATGCTGCTGCCGATGGAATTTTCAGTAGAGCTCCGTTACCCTCACGTCCTTCGCAGCCTACAGGACCTGCGTGACAGGAATGAGCGTTTCTGGGAACAATTGTGTTAGGTACTTGTCGTTTTAGGGTTTGTAGAATTGTGTATTTGACTGTTGTTGAAATGTAGATATTTAATTATGACATTCAGAAATTTCATAATATAACATTAATGAATAACAAATGTGAGAAAGCCAGCCCAGCAGTGGGCGTCGTTCGGCTGACATGATGAAATGTGTAAAAAAGAAATTTAATCTTTATTATAACAACGAATTATGAGCTACTTAATTGTAACTCTAACTATTTCGATCTAAAACGAAATTTTCTATGGCGAAAGTATGGCGCTATAGAAATGTGACGTCACATTTCTATAGCGCTCTCCTTGTCTAATTAGAAAGTTTGATGCTCTATATCGCTGAAAATATGCAAGATATTTGAAAATAAATACCTATGTTGTGTTGCTACTAATTCAATAAACATTTTAAGTCAATAAAAAAATCCGTCAAATACCCAATTTCAATGTAGGCTAGACATACTGATTGGGTGGTATGACAGCTAGCTATTGATAGAGTTTTAATGTGTGAATCTTTAGCACTTTATTTTAAAGACAAGACAAACAGACAAGAAGACAAAAATTTTAACATTGCATGCGAGGTTATTTTAACTTTAGCCATTTTTTAGCTGTTGCAGCAGTCAGATGTACCTAATTGAACTTTAGCATTTCCGGGGTCTACGCATGCTTCAAACTACATAGCAATTGTAATTGATTTTAAAAATGTATCAATGTACACAGCAGATTTAGTTTTTCCTATTGTATAACATACTAGGTTTTGCCAACATATTTTTTTTATCAAAGAACCATTCCATCAAAAACGTTCCTAATAAAATGACGGAATCGTACACGAGCCATCTTTAACGCGTTCCCACGATCGTTATCCGACTTTATCGCCAAGCAAAAAGGTCTCATATTTCTGAAAAAAGGGGACGTCAAACAAAAACTTTTCCTGAAGTTGCGGGCACAGGCTGAAAGCTGGCCAAGTTTCAGCACGAACTCTGTAATAACGCACGTATTACATTACCCATATGCTCCCGTCGCAAAAACAATCCAGAAACGAATGTACAAAAAGGATTTCACTTTGACGAAAAAAAAAACTTTATTTTTGTAACTTTTGTTGTTTTGTTGTGTTACGCAATCACACCTAAACTACTGAACCGATTTAAAGGAATTTTGATACAGAGATAGTCTATAGCCTGAGAAGAGACATAGGTTACTTTTAAATGCGAAAAAGGGCTGTAAGGGTTTGAAATAGGGGATGAAAGATTGTATGGCAATAACGTTATTTTTAAAGCTAGAAGCTTGAAACTTATTATTTGAGCTTCTGATTAGATATAAATAAACGACACGACATTCAAAGTTTGTTAAAAATTCATAGCAACTAGACTCTTATGCCCGAATTCTCGAACGCTAATCATCTTTGGGAGCGTCTCAAACATCATGGCATCTCTTTCACACGTTTGACGTTTAAAGTGACAGGGCGATGTGTGAGACGCTCCCAAAGATAAGTAGCGTACGAGTATTCGGGCATTAATAACTCAAAAGAATCAGTTTTCATTGAGTAGTTCGGAGTTATGTCGCAGTTAGATACCAACACCATGAAAATGCTAAGACCACGACGGTCGAGGTGAAGTCTTAATCTAAGAAACAACAGCATGAAAACCCGGAATAAGCGTGCTCCAGGCACAAAGGTGAAACATGAATTAGTATTGTAGGGCTTAAGCGTTTTGAGGGCAACATAGAGTTATGGCTTATACCATAGGATGCCCTCAATTTATTTAGACCAGAAAAATATTAATCTAAATTAGCAAATTTTATTATGAACGTTTTGCTGAAAATCGCGAAATATCCATTTTTTTTACCTTTGACCTCGATATGTACCTTCACTCTTATTTTATAGGACTAATTTGACCGGACTATACACAACATTTTCTTCTATTCTTATCATGTGCGTTTCCAATTGTTTATAATCAATTTTTGAACCGGGACATAGTCTGCTGGAATTATTTAGTTGAAATTTGTAAAATATTGCAGGGAGCACTAATTGCTTAACTCAAAAGGTGAGATTAAATTAATATTTTTTACCATCTCCTTTCCTTAGTTCTAAAGTATGACTAATTGCCTTTCCCGTGAAACGGAAAAGCGATTAATAACGAAATGAGAAGTGATTTTTTGGAGCAAATATTTTTTTAAATTGAAGCAGTCGCTATTTACCAGGAAAGTTTTAGTCATGGCTGCTTAGTAAGAAGACTATAAAAAGGTCAGACTTGATTGGTTTAGTGGAAATGGTACTTAACTCATTAATGTTAAAAATAATAGATTTAAGAAAATCTGAAACAACGACGGTATCACAATCACCCAGACTCGAAATAATGCAAAACAATGTTTATATTCAGTTGTTCGGAGGTTGAACCTGGAATCTCGCAGTTAGATATACCATGAAAACCCTTCGATCACGAAGGCCATCGAATCCAATCGACCATCAAAAGCAAAGAACAGAAGAAAGAGGTCAGAAGGAGCATGTTACGCATTTAGTACAGCAGGCTTCTCCTGACGGAATCGAGTTTAGATCAAAATCGAATCAAGATCGAAAATCACCATTCTAGTAACTATTGTAGCGCCAATCGAGTAGTGGTTGAATACTGAACTAAATGAAATCGAAACCATCCGTTATAGCAGTTATAGTGTACTGTTTTATAGATTTAAGGTCTAAAGCACACCTTAGATCATAAAAAAGAAGCTAGTTGCAGATCGACAGTTTTGGAATATGTGTGAGGGAGTGTTGCGGAGAGGAGTTAGGTACGGACTGTGTCTGTCCATTGACCGGGAGAGAAGTTGCGGACTGTACGGAGCAAGGCTTGCCCCCTGATACACAAACCGTTGGAAACTCTCCCGACAGCGGAACGTATGAGGAGTGTGACCGGTCACACTCCTCATATTGCTCTACTGAAGAGTCGCCACAGCTTTATCGCCTCATCAAAAGCTTTGTCCTCACAACTTCGCGACGCCAGAATCAGGGTGTGGCAGAATAAATATAAGCCCCCTCCTGGATTTGTTAAGCCCGCAGAAGAGCTTCCCGCTGGTCATGACCTTCCATGGTCCATATGGAAGTCCTTAAATAGACTCCAGTTCCAAATGGGCCGCTTTGGGCGTAACAAATTCAAATGGGGTTACGCCAACGAGTCCCAGGTCCCGTGTAATTGCGGAACCGCTGAGCAAACTATGGAGCACTTGCTTTCTTGCCCGCTGGCCCCAAAAGCGTGCAACATGGACGAAATAATGGCGGCATCTGATGCAACGTTTGACCTGGCTGCGTACTGGGCGAATCATATTTAAAAGTCAAA
Organism: Crambus lathoniellus; assembly: GCA_949710035.1. Lineage (NCBI taxonomy): Eukaryota > Metazoa > Arthropoda > Insecta > Lepidoptera > Crambidae > Crambus > Crambus lathoniellus. Next base: position 1,663,874 of record OX453307.1, on the reverse strand, counting down.
TAAATCTACGAACCAACGACTCGACAAGAAGAAGCGGAAAGTATGCTCTGTCACTGTCAATCACTATAGAATAGACAAAGACAAAGCACAGCATTCTAATCCGATTCCATTGCCGACGGTTTCTGAATCAGGGGGATGTACGTACGCCTCGCTCCGCTTCCGAAAATGAATAAATTTTAAAACTAGCTCGCAAATCTCTGTCCACTGGAGCGGAGCGGAGAGAGGTTTTATGCAATCCTATTGGTTAAAATTTCTCCATTTCTCCGCTACGCCAGCTTAATTTGATCCGGTTCTTTGGACAGACAGCCTTAGCCTGCTGAATGCACCGTAGAATCCAAAAGAAGTTAGTTGCCATGACAACCTGACAACAATTCAAATTCGCACAAAGGTAAAGTGTATTGAGGGTATGGTGGCTTGAGCAAAGGGTATTCTACGCGCGCCAATTCCACTTACTTCTAACGTCTTTCATGTGTTCAGCGAACAAAAAGTTAATTAGCTAAAACGAATAAGGAATCGAGATTAGAATTGGCTAAATTACATGTGACTTTGTCTTAGCTTTCACTTTAATTACGGACATCACAGAAAATGTGTTAAAAATGCGAGTGTAGTAAACCGAGTTAGGTACCAACAAACCAGTGACACAGTGTCGAAAAAAAAATGCAGATGGAAAACCAATCACGTGGGTTGCGATGCCCGAAAGAGAGGGGCAGAGTTTGTAGGTCGTGCGAGCGGGAGGGGATATCGTAACCTTGACCTGCGCACTAGTTGGAGCGCTGAGGTGCCTTGCGGCCATTTTGGGAACTAGGTTGATGAAAATGGCGCGCTTTTGTGTGGAAAGATGTTTTGTTTTGTTATTGTTGAAATTATCCTTGAACTTGTATTGTGAAAAGGTGTTGCGGAAACTGATAACAAATATTATTTAAACTACGTCTACATGATATGGAATTTTGTCGCTCATTTAACCTAAGATGGATTTAAAATTAAGAACAGGTTACACCGGACACAGTTTCTAAACGAAATTTACTTGGGCTTAGATAAATTGGTGTGATTTTAAATTTATTTTATTTATTTATAGTTGTTTGGCTGAAATAAGATAAAATATCTACGTGGGCGAAGCCACCGGCATCTGTTATAGTATCAAAATAAATAAAGTATGATTCATGTTCCAAATAATATTTCGTTAAGGCAAATATTTTATTCAATTAATAACACGGTCCGTTGTTTTATCCAATTAGTTAAAGCTACGCTTAAGGAATAATTTTCCAATTTGATGAAAGTTATTTTAGTGTCGAATATGTTTTTTTCTACTGTGAAATTATTGCGTAGCAAATGTTTCATTTATTTTTCTATTGTTTTACGTCACGATTTGCTTTATGTTTAACAAGTGGCACCCGTGGTTTTACATTACAGATTCCTGATCCAGTGGGAACATCGATATCGGATGAAAAAAAAAATTTTTTTTTATTGATTTACTGATTTTTATACAAAGAAAACAGAGATATCTTACAGCTAAATTTTTAGAAGTTGTCAAGCCAAAAGCTTATATATTTCCCGTTCTGTTCTGTTATATATTTGAGTACGAAATGAAGCAGCTAAAGAATAAATAAAATGAGCAGAAAATATAGACCCGGTCTCCAAGGGAAAATTTGTTGAAATCTAATTAATAAATTCAAATGCGTATCTAAAACTGTGAGACGTGGACCCTATTGCTAAGGAGGTAGGTAGGTAGCTAGGGATTAAAATCTCTATTGAACAGGTACACACGACAGCAGGTAACAGAATACACTTTAACTTCGAGAGCGCCATACCTAGGTATAATGTCAATCGAAAGAACGACGGTTTTTATTAGTAAATTCAGAGTTTTTTCACTATGAGTTTTTGGGACCTAGGAGAATTTGTCATTTTATCTGATGCCAAATTTTTAATGGCATGGAGGTAGATAAGACCATTAGACCTGCCCATATAAGTGTAAGAAAAGTTATTTAGTTTGTTATTGTCGGTCGATATGTGTTAATGAATAAGCGCAAAAACCTCTTAAGTGGTGATTGTGCTCATGAATATGAACAACTTTAACTCCGCCAACATAAAAAATCAGCTGTCTCATGCAAATTGTCAATACCTACCTACTCGGCCAGAATGTATGGAACAGCTGTTTTTTTTGTTGAGTTGCAGAGTTGGCCTCATAGTAAAAGTTGTTCATATTTATGAGCACAGTCAACACCTAAGAGGTTTTGCGCTTATTGATTAACACGTTGTATAAATAGGAAACTCTGAAACTTCTTCTTCAGCCTATGGCCACCCACTTTTGAGTGTATGCTTCCTCAAATGCACGCCATCCTGATCGATCTTGGGCTTTCTGCATCCAATTTCCAATTCCTGAAACTACTTAACCGATAACAAAAAACCTTTTACCAATCGACAGGTAGACTATCCTTGAATGAAAGGCTTTAATTTGGGTCTCGAATTCCTGCGGGATTTTCACGAGAACAGGGGCCCGATTCTCACGCATTCGAACTTTTTCAGTGTGGTAATTCGTATACGAACATTTTGTTTGTGGTTTCTATTGAAAAGTTAGAACGTTTCAAACAAACTAAACTGTCCCACATGTCAACAAATTCATTTTGACAGCTAAGTTCGTATACGAACATCGATTGGTCGGTAGCACTCGTTGCGTTCGACTGGTTTTCGATCGAACTTTTTCGATTGTGAAATTCTGACAATACACAAAATGATAACACATTTTGTGTATTGTCAGAATTTCAAAAATATTTGAATTTCGAGCTATAAATATGAACTTTTCTCGATTGCCTGAGAATCGGCCCCCAGAACCTAAACATCCACTCTAACTAGACTCTACATACTAGATACTTATTTAAATTGTTACTTTTTTGCATTCACAATGCAATTTTTATGATTGAAAAATGGAAAGCTAAGTATCTTAAAATTTTTTTTTCAAAAAAAATTAAACCCTCTTCAAAATAAAATACTTACTGGAAACAAAAACTCACTTTTGAGAAGTGAGTGAACACGTAAAAATTAAAAATAACATTGAGTTCCTGATAGGAAGAAAATGCGTGACTTTTCCTAACTAATCTTGAAACTTACTGATCTGTTTGGAGTCGCTTCGCCCCGTGAAATTTCGGGATAATAGCCTACGAACTATTGTCAAACCTATCAATAATAAATAAATAAATAACCAAACACAAAACATTTCATAAAAATCAGACAAGCCGTTTCGCAGAAGTTCGTGAAACAGTGTTTGTTGTTTCGCGAGATTTTTATACTTATATTAGATTTTTATTTGTTGCGGTCTCAAAAATTACACACATTCAACTCGTACCTACCTACTTAGAATATCAGCACGTTTAATTAGCCCAGCGCGCCAAAACATGGCTGCCATGCACCGATGACGTAAGAGTGCATTGATCCTGGCGAATCGTGGCGAATGCACCAAATTATTCTGCCATGCAAGCCTCGCCCAAGGAGTATCAAACTTTTTGTAAATGACATACTTATTTCAAAAATAGAGCAGAGATTGATCATTTCGGGGACTAATAAAAGGGAAAGAAGTAGAAGGTTATTATCGTAACGCCAATTCTAATTTCGAACATGGTTCATTTCATTGTTTTCGACCTTTTACAGTTCTGAATTTGAGAATCGAATGATTAGGTTTTTATAATAAAAACGTTTTAAAAAAAAATGTAACCGCCTTTAAAAAGGATCTTCAAACAAAAATTAACTAACACTATAAAACGAAAAAAATAATAAGATTTTTTAATTCAAAGGACGTTGATATGTGACTTTTTCTAATTTATCTTGGTACTTACTGAACTGTTTGAATTCGGTGCCGTCTAATAGGTATTGAGGTAAACACGTCCTAAGCCTCACGCTTGAGACCGGGTTTTTTTTTAATATGTTTGTTATTTCACTCAGTATTTTTCGTTCTTATTCTTTTTGCCTTGGCACCGACTTCAAACAGTTCAGTAAGTACCAAGATAAATTAGAAAAAGTCACATATCAACGTCCTTTGAATAAAAAAATCTTATTATTTTTTTCGTTTTTTAGTGTTAGTTAATTTTTGTTTGAAGATCCTTTTTGAAGGCGGTTACATTTTTTTTTAAAACGTTTTATTTTTTAATTTTTAGTGTAAATAATCGTAGCTAAAGAAACTACATGGTGATTATGATAAATTGTTGTAAATATCCTATCCGTTACGGAATTCAGCTTTCCATCTTCAGCTACTTAGATAACTTGAAGGAATACATCTGAAGGTCCATTCGTGCATATGGTATTTATAAAACATCATATAACTCCTAACTGTTGAGGAGTTTCACCTCTCATCATCAGCTCACCCTAATAACCTGAAAGAATATAACTATTGGTCCATAGGTACGATTAATACTTAAAGAAATATTCTCCAGCTCCTAACCGTTTAGGAGTTGTAGCTTCTATCACCAGCTCATCACTATGAGATGATGACTACCAGATGCAAATACTTGACTAACTTCAAAAATAAATGTAACGCTGTAGGCTTGCCTATATTTGAGAATTTCTCTCAATTTTCTTGGGATTTTATTTCCTGGTCCTGACTTGGTGAAAATAAGATCAGGTCAGAAGTACCATCTTTCGAAAAAAAATTAATTTTGAAAATGATCCCCAATTTGATGAAAATATGAAATCGTCCATGTAACCAAATAAAGTCTCAATACACATTATTCAGGATAACTCCTGAACTTCTCGTCAGTTCTTGATGAAATTTGAATGGGACCACACGAGAACCGTCACCTTTTAAATAAAAAAATAATTATTCAAATCGGTTCATTAACTAAAAAGTTCTGAGGTAACACACATAAAAAATAAAAAAAAAAAAAAAAAAATATACAGTCGAATTGATAACCTCCTCCTTTTTTTTTGAAGTCGGTTAAAAAACAAACGAAATGTTTTTAGTAATTTTCTAAGTAGGATTGACGAGTTACCAATTTTGGTGTGTGCTTGTGATTGGTAATGAAGTGAGACTATAATCTAATATTTTATCATGAATGCTTACAGAAAGAGTCAAAAATAGGGTAGCCTCCCCTAAGCAAAACAATAAAAACCAATACAAAACACTTGGCTAATCGCAACTTAGATTCATATTGCGCGTTATGAGGTGGAAGCGCCCCGGCCCAGATCATGTTAACACTCGATGACGTCATACGAGCCCTCGATGACGTCATCGCGATGAATTATTAATCGGTTTACTCTCGCACCATAATAATGCCAACATAATATTTGATGCCACATATGGTGTTCGTTAGACTTTCGTCGGATAATGTGAATAAATGAATTATTATAGGTGTTGGATGTCTCAATAGGGTATTTTACTGTTGTTAAAATGTAGATATTTAATGATGACGTTAAAAAAAATTGCAATTAAGAATACCAAGTGTGAAAAAATTATTTGAACCTGTTTTATAATAAAAGAATTGTAGTCAGTTTGATTTTGACTATAGCTGTCTCTTTCTAAAACGAAATCTTCTATGGCGTGACTATGACGCTACTAACCCACTGACGTCACTAAGATAGCGTCCTGTCCTTGTCTAATTATAAAGTTTGAAGTCCTATATCTTTGAAAATATTCAAGATAATTCAAAATGAAAACTTGTTTTGTATAGCTAATATTTCGAAAAACATTTTAAAGAAATAAAAAAAATCAGTAAAATCCGTATTGGGGCACGATTTTCGATGCATTGAATGCAAATTGCAAGGGCTGTGTAAATTAAGACTAAAAGGAGTATCAGTATTATTTTCGTTTCAAGTAAGCCTACAAAATACCCTAGATGTAGAAAACACAACACGGAGAGCCAAGCTAAACGAAAGGCACTTCTCTGATGGAATAGTCATCAATTATACAAATCAAATGAAAAGAATTCATATGCGGCGCGTGGCGGTAGTGATGCCCTTAACGAAACAATATCGATATTTAAACCTTTAGAAACTGTTATTATTATTACAAGCAGGACAATTAAAAATGTTACAGTTAAGTATTAAATAATTTATTCAACAGATATAGGTAGGTACACCTCTAAATTTTATGTTTTTTTGCGATTCTGTGGTTGGTTCTATAGTAAAAAAAAAATCGTATTGATGGACACTATCATCCCCTAAAATCTTTGTAGGTAGGTACTAATTAAAATTTAGAGGTGTATATTGAACATTTTAGTAAAAATTTCGTTTTAACTAGGTAATATTTCTTTTAGCCTCACTTGCCCCATAATAAACTCAAAATATATTTAGGTAGGATGTACGATCAATCGCAATTTATAAATAATTTAATCTAATGATTTATACTCTACCTCAATAGTCTCAATACTGTCATCTATCATGTAATTAAACTGATAAATAAAGACAATGTGCCGCGTAATAATCTAGGATTATTACAAATTGTCTCAGGTAGGCTCAATAATCTAGAATCAAATAATAAAATCATAAATCATCATTAAATTAAATAACAATCATGCGATAAAATGTTTATTTTTAAAATCTTTTCGATAAGATTTGTTTTTGTGTACAATTATTAGGATTCTACATTAACTTAGCTAATCAAACTTAAAATTTTTCTTCTTCTAATCGTGTCGATAGCAAGTCAAACAAATGTTACTATAGTAGGTATATTATGTGTAACTGTGTGCACTTAAACAAATAATAGGTTACCTATGATATTGCCGTTTTCTATGGGGAAATTGTAGGAAGTTGGAATTGTCATACGAAGATAATTGGGGATTTCTTGGACTTGTGAACTCCGACTTCAACGAAACTTTAGAGATTCAGACAACATTAATCTAACTATTTAATCAGCTATTAACTATTCAGGCAATAGCCTATAATCTCATTCATCATTTAGAAAACTGTCTTAAAGCCTGACCAGAAAAATAAAAAACCTGGCATGAGGCGCCCGCCGCCACTTTCGCCTCTCTATTGTTCCAGACATTTAATTTATTTTATTTTATTTTATATAACTTTATTGCACAAAATACATTTGTAAAGTACAATAGGCGGACTTAACGCTTAAAGCATTCTCTGCCAGTCAAGCTTTAGGAAAAAGAAATCAGTTTAATGTCAAATTCTATAGAAAAATTTAGTACTTACGTCACTTTTCCGCAACATGGCGAGGTTATTTATTTTTCTGGTTAGGCTTTAGATTAAAAATCTTTTGTTCGAAGCAGTCAAATCGACGAAAACCAAAGAGGGGTACTTGAAGCATTTATAAAAAATTTAAACGCATGTTTCGCAACGCTTTCTTTCACGCAAAGCTTTCTGGCGGTATCTAAACCGCAACACATATTATAATGTAAGATTTGCATGCTATGATAGTTGGCTGAATGGGAGGAGCTACAAAATATATGACACCTGACCTGTAACATGTAACCCCAATCAAGTGCAAATAAATATATATTCTATTCTATATTCTATTCTATAACCATATTCTTAGGCTTACGCATTGCGACACTGGCTGGTGGAAAAAGAATCTCTCCTACACAAATAATATAATACTTTTTAAAACTAAAATTGCAAATAAAATAATAAATAAACACGCGTATTACCGCAACACTAGTCCTGCAAGCTTCGTGATTTAATAATATTTGTAAGAATGGCGCGTTTCTTGAGGACATTTTCATCACATTTATTACCTTAGGGCGTACAATCTTTGCCAAGTTCAGCCAGAGTTTGCTTAGAGCTATAACCTCGGGGTCCTCTCTACGTGACATTTAACATCATCCACATTGAGAATTAAATTAACCGCTATAGGTAGTATCATATTTTCCCGTGGGCTTTTTAGGGAATATATATGGACTACCCTATTATAGAAGTTATACCTGATATCGTATCTGAGCCACTGTATGTCACAGAGGGCTAATTAAACAACACTATCGCTTTCAATATAATATGTAATCTAATGTAATTCTAGTAAATCCCTCTCTAGCTTATAATGGCAGTTCATGGAGTTACTGGTAAAGTCACAGCAATAGATAAATGAAATTAGGAAACTGATCGACTAACTATCCATTATAGGTGGTACGTACAATGAACAATGAGCAATTTTCCATGGATCTACTTACTTATTGTGTTAGTAAAGTCACGAGCATGTAAAATAGAGTATTCAATTGGAAATTAAACTTATTTGATAGAAGTGCCATTAGTTACTTAATTTCAACCGTTTTTCTTGAATAAAAATAATTAATTGATGTTATGCAGTACAGAATAGAAGAAAATCTATCTATGTATGAGTCGTTATAACACTGATAGTATCAGAAAGGCTCCGACTCTAAAATCTTTTGGAGATCAAGTTAGAAGTCATTTCCTGTCCTTATCTAGGTAATGTATTTTTTTTGTTTTATTATAACTTTTTCTCTATACACTTTTTTCCCTATAGTAAACACCTTTATCCTATTTTGCTTTTGCACCCATTCCACTACTCTCCAGCTATTTATTTCTTCTTTCACCCAAGGTTGCATGGAAGAGATTGCCATCAGGCAATAAAGCCGCCTATTGTTTGTTTTCTGTTTTTCATTTGTGATTGCATTTGTTTTGTTGTGTGCCATAAACCTTTTTTTATTACTTATTTATTTATTTATTAACAACACACTGAATGGTACCTTTATGACATATTTATTTATTACATTTATGGTGTACAGTAGATTCCAATATTAAATGAAAATTCCATCGCTTGATCGGCAGCAATTTCAGACGGGAAAACTCATAATCGTAAAACCAGGATTAGAACAAGTTTCCATTAGGTCGACATAAATCTAAAGTTCCCATAGTAAAACACTGGACTAAAACTTTTGAAAGATAAATAAATTCATGCATTTACTTAACTATTTGTCTCAGCCCATTTAACAGATCACAAGACAGGCGCATCCGCGGTCGTCCGCTATCACAATAAAGAAAAGTAACATTGTGTTTATTCAAACTCTGCGCCGCTCGTTTCGACGAACATTGAATTATGCATGAGGTGTAGCCGCCCACGCATCTCTTTGAGTGACAAATTAAATTAGTACCTACATCAAATGTTAAAAGCATACCTAGTAATATGATGAACTTCAAAATAATATGCCGCACGCTCGATGCACCAGTGTAAGACACTCTCCTAACTTTTCTTATGCTCGTAAAATGGTCTTACTTTGCTCCTTTAGGGTTAAATTTATGCCCGAATACTGTCAAATGTTTTATCGCTCAATATGTCCAAACCATTTCAACATTTAATAATAAATAAATAAATAATTAATAAATAACTTCTTACATTCACACCAATTATCTAAGCCCATTTTAATTTCATTAAGAAACTGTATCATGGAAAACTTGATAACGGATAAATATATACTTAAATACTTTTTGTTTGTAAATACATACTTAATATACATAGAAAACACCCAGACCAAGACAAATATTTGTGTACATGTTCATGCACACAAATATTTGTCTTGTTCGGGAATCGAACCCGAGACCACTGGCGCAGAAGGTGGGTAGCCTACCCCTGCGCCAAATCGGTCGTCAAACACAAACAAACAACATTTCATTTAATTGTGAACGCTCCCGAAACATTTTTCAATATTTACCTATTTTACCGACCGGGAATCGAAACCGCGTACACCAATCGGCCACGGGTTGTCAATGTCAAGGTTTTCAAAAGTCGAGGAAGTGGCAACCTGAGTTGTAAAATTTTTCATCCGCCATTTCTTTTTTTATTTTTTTTTTATTTATTGTGACAACAACAGCCATACTAAATTCAGAAAGAAATACTTAACTTAAACAATTACATTTTCGGCCAAAAAGTTGCCACACAGTGTAAAATAACAATAAGTACGCCTTTAAGACAGATTAAAGCAAGTATCTTTAAAAATATGTAAAATTAAACTACAACACAAGAGAGAAAAAAAAGACAAGTGTTTATTACTTAAGGCGAGGAATCCCGACCGAAATAGGCACGCTGACGCTTGCTCGGCCGCGTTCTATACACTTCGCGCGGATCCAGCGGCAGCCGGCAGTGAACTGTGAACTCGCGAGCGCCCCGCGAATCGAAAATCACGTAAAATTCAATTAAAAATTAAATATATAAAAAAAAGGTGACGGCCGGAATCCCTTGGCTATTCAAAGACAATTATTTTTATATGTTTTTCATTAACTAAAACCAAGTATACTGCAAGTAATATGATATTTGAATTATTATTAGACGGATGTTTGGGATTTTATTTGAGACAGTAAATTATCACCAATCGAAAAAAATGGCCGGAAGCACTAGATAAATAACTGTAAAATAACATATATTTTTCCAAGTTTTAAGTACTTGTGATTTGCGAGTAATCCATAATCTAAAATACCCCATTTTGGGGAATCGGCGCCTTAATACTAATCTAGTCTTAATGATTCTTAAAAATAAAGGAGAAAAGTAGGACCCTTTTACCGTAGGTACTCATTATAGTTGCGTTTGCGGTTCTACCCATTTGGGAAGGAATTAAACTGATGGACTTATGAAAAAACTGATACTTTCGGCCCCTCTGCAGCACAAAACCTAGTGTTACCAGAACCACAACCATACGATACAGGGACCGTACTCTGAAACGCAAATCCGAAACTTCGGTTAGCCCCGCCCCTTTCACTCGATTCTGTCCCGACAAGAGAGTGAGAAGGACGGGTATACGGAAGTTTCGGGTTTTGCGTTTCAGAGTAGGCCCTAAGGCTACCGGGCACAATATCAAGCTCCCGCAAACAATAGTAGTCACTTAGAGATAATAGAAGTTATAATGTTTGTTTTGTCTGTCAAGCAGACTGCGTTGAAAAGTAAGACGGATGAACCACGAAAGATTTGAATTTAGAAAGATCCTGAAAATAAAGTCTGAACAACAGCTGTTGCAGATAATGTAAGCGTTCCTTAACTGTTTTCAAGCGGAAAGACAAAGATGAGACGAGAAAATCTACAACCATAGTATAACAGTATCTATTCTGTAGTTATAGTAAGATTAACAAACTCTTTCTTTAAAATTGCACCCACTCCTAGAAATCCTGGAATGGAAGAGACTGGTATGCTAACTCTTTTTACCCGACCCGAAAGATGGTTATGTTTGTGTTTTGTGACTTTATTGCTTTTTATTTTATTATTATTAAGTTTCGTTAGTTTGTATCAGGCCATGTTAAGACTTCATGCCAGTTCTGACAGTTCTCTTCATTACATTTCTCGTATGCAACTTCGTACAAAACACTGCAGTATACTTATATTTTATACTAGCGGCCGCCCGCGGTTTCACCGGCGTGGTTCTCGTTCCCGTGGGAATATCGGGATAAAAAGTAGCCTAAGTTACTCCTTATTACATCAGCTACCTGCCAGTGAAAGTCCCGTCAAAATCGGTCCAGCCGTTTCAGAGATTAGCCGGAACAAACAGACAGACAGATAGACAGACAAAAATTGAAAAAATGTTGTTTTGGCATATGTACCGTATATATTATATACAATACATACAAACAGACACTCCAATTTTATTTATTTGTATGTATAGATATTTGTATAGATAACTTTATTTACAATACTTTTCTCATTCTTAAAGCTGTCGTCGTCACATTCTCGGAATAATGAGTATTCTAGGGTACCTTAACAATAAATTTAATATTTGACAGATTTTAAATAGGTTCCTACTATATTTATTGCACAAAATTTAACGAGAACGCTGTCTCTCTCGATAGTTTCGTGGTGGAAAACACATTATTTGAATAAAAGACCGGATTACAATTTCAAAACGAGACAACCAAGATAAGGCATGACGTCTCAAATTGTAATTTTATAATCTGCCCGGTGCACTAGACTAGAACTAAAAACAACATATTTTGTAAGTATATTTAGCAAGTATTAATACGGTTTATGACCAATTTATATACATATTTGTTATTATATGACTTCGATTTATGTTTTCCTATTTGGCTAATTTAACTCTTTACACAGCCATCCGATCTACAAAGGAGCCTTCATCTCTCTATTTTGCAGTCCACAATATTTAAGCCATATTATTAAAATTTAAGAAAAAAGGCGACCAATTCTCACAAAAATTATAGCCTTTAGAATATCCTTGTACCTAACCCACGAGACGGAAGCAAAAACTTCAAACAATTATTGTATTTTTAATTTTATAGCCAATCTGGCCAATACCTTGCGTTCATTATACTCAATTTTTTTTTAAAGGCAACTGCACACCTCGGTTGGTAAGGTCAGGTCTTAGGGTGGGCGCACACGGCGTTACGTAAGGCGTCGCGTAAACAGGCGCGCGCGCAGACGAATCTATTACCGAAGTGAACGGCCTCGTTCAAGGCTGTCTGATCAACGTGGGAATAGGGTTGGCGTACTAAGCTTTTTTTTATTATATTGCAACTTGTAATTATTACAAATCGCTACATTTTTATTACAACTTATTATCGGGTATTATTTGCTCATTCATTCATCAATCAATACTCTTATCCCATTTATTTGGGTAATTTCTATCGCTATCAGCCGTCAAGTCTACAGTCACCCCTTTCTTGCACATAATTTGTGGAAATCTAAATGTGACCCCTTTTAGAATAAAATTATGTAAGTATCGAGGATTCCTATTTAACCAGCTTTCTATTAACTTGATATGTTAGTTAGTTAGTTAGTATGTTAAATCAAATCAAATAATGACAAATCTTGCAAACTTAATTTGACCCACTTCCCAGTGTCCGATGGAGCTGAAATTTTGTATACAGGTTTGGTTCAGATGGCAATACAATATTAAAGTACAGCCAGCAAAAAAGCTTGTCAATAAAATGAAATTTTTACTAAAAACTTATTTACAAGCTTTTTATTGACTTGCCATGTTAGTTATTTAGTTAGTCGGGGATAAATTTTGCAAGCTTAATTTGACCCACTTCCCAGAGTCCGATGGAGCTGGAATTTTGTACAGGTTTGGTTTAGATGACAATACAATATTAAAGTACAGTCAGCAAAAAAGCTTGTCATGAAAATAATTTTTTCACTAAAAACTTAGTTATTTTAAATTCGTTCTAATTTCAGATTTTTGCAACAAGCTGATATGTTAGTAAGTAATATTCTAAGGTTATGTACAAATTATTTAAATAGTTAAAATAGGTTTCAATAAAAACATCTAAAAACACACAAAAATGATATTTTATTGAAGACAGAGAGATGACATGCATCAGCAATCACGCAAGCGTTTCTACTTGATAAAAAAATAAGCAAAATAACAAATTTAGTAGGTATCGATTATCGTCGTCTAAAGTTATCGCATCGCAACTGAGCTTCAGCATGAGCGGCTTATAACACGCGATATTATATAGCACGTCATGCTGTCTTGCTTACCCCTCCAAGGTGTAAGCAAGACAGCATGACGTGATATATCATATCGTGTGTTATATAATAGGTCTTTACCTATGAAATTGCCGTTTTCTATGGGGTAATTGTAGGAAGTTGGAATCGGCATACAAAGATATTTGGGGATTTCTTGGACATGTGAACTCCGAATTCAACGAAACTTTCGAGATATGATCAGACAAAATTATTCTAACTAGTTATTGCCTATAATCTCTTTTGATAAACTGTATTAGAATAAAAAAAAATCTGTTCAAATCTGTCAAATTGACGACAACCAAAAAGGGGTACTTTGGAGCATTTATAAAAATTTTAGACGCATGTTTAATTATTCTTTTCATAGATGTTTAACATGACGATATACTCTATTTTCGAAACTGACTATTAATTTTGATATATTATTATTAATTAAAAAATTCGAGACCAATAAACATGTGAGAAAAAGACGGCAATTTCATATGTAAAGACCTATTATAAGCCGCTCATGCTAGACCGGCAGGTAGACAAAGTGGCGGACAGCCACCAGTACTTCAAAAATATCAACCCTAAATGCAAGTGAATGAGCACTGGATTTTTCTGCAAATAACTTGGTTTTACGTTTTTTTAGTTTTGTTTTGCTTACGTTATAATTTATGTACTTACTTCTTCTTGATAACCTGTTTGTTCTTAAGAGGCCGTACCTAAAATTGCGCTCTGCTATTCTAGCGTGTGCGCTCCCGTATAGAATGAGAATCTCGGAGAACTTAATTATATTAATATAATTAATTATATTATTTGTTTATTGTAAGTGTTTAAGTATGAATCAATCTTATTAATTGTGAATTTGTTAATTTTAAACTCTGTTGTATGCGCATGAAATCCGAAGACGTATTGGCTTATAATTTGTTCAAAATTAAGATTTTTAAACTTAGTTTTTCTCTGAATTTCTGAATTACTTTTGTACTTACAAAAAAAACTCGGCCACTTTTTAGGATTTTTAAATGTCGTAGTTGCTGTATACTTATTTTGTACCTTCATATTTTAAATTCCGTGTAAACAACGCAAAGACACGAACGACGCGCACGGAAAAAATATAACCACGTCTCAGGTTATATGACATGAAACAAATTATTACAATGAAAATCAATCAATTTTCTCTGGCTTTTTTAATATTGACATTAATTTCAATTTAATATAGCATAATACATTATAACTAATTTAGTTTGTACCTAATCAGCTCCGAAAGAATTTAAAAAAAAACAATCTAAACCACTCAAAACCATGAACGGCCTCTTAAGGCGCCCATTCCCCAAAATAGGGTATTTCAAATTATAGATTACTCGCAAATCACAAGTACTTAAAATTTGGAAAAAATATATGTTATTTTACAGTTATTTATCTAGTGCTTCCGGCCGTTTTTTTTCGATTGGTGATATTTTACTGTGTCAAATAAAATCCCAAACATCCGTCTAATAATAGTTTAAATATCATATTACTTGCAGTATAATTGGTTTTAGTTAATGAAAAACGTATGAAAATAATTGTCTTTGAATAGCCGAGGGATTCCGGCCGTCATAAATTAATTTTTCTTATTATTTAATTTTTAATTGAACTTTGAGTGATTTTCGATTCGTGGGGCGCTCGCGAGTTCACAGTTCACTGCCGGCTGCCGCTGGGTCCGCGCGAAGTGTATAGAGCGCGGCCGAGCAAACGTTAGCGTGCCTATTTCGGTCGGGATTCCTCGCCTTAAATGATTTCTTATACCAAATCAAAGAAAAGTCTAAACAAAGATCTAAAAGTAACATGTCGTAAAAATTTTTGTTTGGAAAAATCCGATATACTTAATTATGAAAAAACTGTCATTTACAAAACTAGTTCAAATACCTAAATAACTAAAAAGTAGGTATATAGTGTATTTTTAATATGGATAATGTATTTGTTAATAAAGTAAATCATTTAAAAATGTTATATTATTTAGGTTGTGGTGTGGATAAAAAACAATTCTAAAATAGGTAATATTTCGGTTTCGGTCGAGATTGTATTACTTTCTTCGTAAAAGTATGATTGCATTATATGAAAATCTCACACGATCACGTCTGGCTATTTTTATAGCGGCCATATTTTATGTTTACAGGCTTTTTAGCCTCTAAACATTGATATTCTTTTGTGGAAGAATAGATTTAAAAATGTACTTTTTTGATAAATTACTGCGGAGGCCTCAACATTTAAAATATAAAATATTTTGTTTTAAAAGATATTAATATAAAGCGCTTTCCTTGTCTTTTTTCCTAAATATAATAATAACTAGCGGATCCTCGCGGTTTTACCCGCGTGGTACCCGATCCCGTGGGAATATCGGGATAAAATATAGCCTACTCGGGAAGAATGTAGCTTTATAATGGTCAAAGAATTGTCTAAATCGGTCCAGTAAGCCTATTCAATTAAAAAACAAACAATCAAAGCTTTCCTCTATAAACTATTAGTATAGATATATAGATAATGTTTCATCTGAAATTACTAGTCGATCTTACACTAACTGTAAACATAGTTTTCGTAAGGCATAGCGATTTTTAATAGGCTTAACTGTTAATTATTACGTGCAATTGAATTTTAAGGCGCTACTATTTTAAAACTATAGGACGGTTACAGTTGTTACAAATCTGGTAATAAGATATATATTTCTTCATATCTTTATCTAGAATCGAATAGTTTCAAAAACACGATTTTATGATTTTGTCTCGATACTTTTTCTTTTCGAAAAGACCTCTAAAAAATACGAAAATTCAAGATTATTCTTACACTATTGGAAATTGATTTAATAAGTGGACACCAATAATATTTAGGATCGTATAGAAGCATTTTTCAAAAATCGCTGTAGTTTTTTAATAGGAAGTGATTTTGTGCTTTTTTGCCTAATCTGCAAAATCGGTCTCGCTCCCGCGCGCGTCGTTTTCTCATTGCTATCTCTCTTCAGCATAGTTTTTCCGAGTATCGCCTTAAATAAATATATTGATAACAAAAACCTTACTTACTCTAACAAATTGTTAGTTTTTTAACCGATAACTCTCACACACATTTGGAGTGTAGCTTCTACTTGGTATTACGAAGTGTTGCTCATATTTAATTTATTTTCATAGCTCTTGTTAACAATGGTTTCTTGTGAATACACATTATCTGAATGTGAATTAGTATTCTAGCTATATGACGAGCATTATATCCTTGCACAAGCGAGAACGCTGTCTTAGGTCATGTCATGTTCAAGCTTGGCTCATAATATTAGACTTTTATTACTTACTAACGGCCGCCCGCGGTTTCACCCGCGTGGTTCTCGTTCTAGTGGGAATATCAGGATAAAAAGTAGCTTAAGTTACTCCTTATTACATCAGCTACCTGTCAGTGAAAGTCCCGTCAAAATCTGTCCAGCCGTTTCATAGATTAGCCGGAACAAACAGACAGACAGACAAAATTTGTAAAAAATGAATATGCATGTAGTAAAAGGCGGTTATTTTAATATTACAAACAGACACTTCAATTTTATTTATTTGTATAGATAGATATATAGTATAGATTGGCATTTGTCGATAAATAAATAAAAAAATATATAGGAAAAATGTGATAGTAAAAAACCACGAGCCTATTAGGGCGTAGCTTTCAGGCAGGATTCGAACCCGCGCCTCCGGGAATCCGGCCCGATGCTCTGACTAACTAAGCTACCGAAAGGCTTACACGACTCGTCGAATTTTGCTATCACTTGTTACGCTGTAGGCCAGCCTTTTTTACTATCACAATTTTCCTATACTAACAAAATTGCATTGTGAATGCATAAAAATAATTTAAAATCTTAAATATGTCAAACTTTTTTTGATTACTGTAAAAATACTCTTTGCTTCCAACTAGTTCCGGCAATTTACGGAAACCACGCCTTCGTAACTTAGCTATCAGAGCAGTTTAGCATTATAGTCGCATGGGCTCTAAATGTGCCTAGAAAGTGACTGTTATATGCATATTTTTTTATTCTAATTACTCCTCTAAACTGATAAGCTGACACCTTTCTGCGGATTCAAAAGTAAGTTAAGTTAATTATTTGATTTTCATTTCCCGTAGCCCTGAACGCGCCAAATCGGAAAGGACGACAATTTTTAAATAGCAACAAGAAATGCAATAATATTCCGAGAACTAGACCTAGTCCAGACGGTATCAGTCTAGAATACTAAGCGGCTGTAGGAACCTAACTTCCGCCGTTGAACAATGGTGTAGACGATACGCATCTGGAATGGCGACTGGGCCTTTAGCCTGTTACAATGTTATTGTGGCTAAATGGCAATAATGTTCAGATCCTACTGCAGATATGAGAATGGCTTTCTTTTAGCTTTAGCAGGGGTTGAAAGCTCTATCTCTATATTGTGTAAATAAATATATTATGTAGCGTTCTTCCGCAAATAATCACAAAACGTGCACCTTCACCGATCACACTACTCTACGCGTGTTTCGCCCCAACCCGGGACATCTTCAGGAGATGTTTGACCGTATGCAATCCAGCACCGAAGTCATTCAATCCGCCCATAAGGAAGGCCAGTGCCCCAGCAGTGGGGACATTAAGGCGCTACTCGGAAAAAGTATGGACTTTTTGATTTAAAACTAAAGGACGGTTACAGTTGTTACAAATCTGGTAATAAGATATATATTTCTTCATACCTTTATCTAGATTCGTATAGTTTCAAAAACACGATTTTATGATTTTGCCTCGACACATTTTATTTTCGAAAAGACCTCTAAAAAATACGAAAATTCAAGATTTTTCTTAAATGGGGCTAGTAACACTATTGGAAATTGGTTTAATTAGTGGACACCAATAATATTTAGGATTACATAGAAGCATTTTTTAATAATCGCTCTAGTTTTTTACTACGAAGTGATTTTGTGTGTTTTTTTGCCTAATCTGCAAAATCGGTCTCGCTCCCGCGCGCGTCGTTTTACATTTCTATCTCGTTTCAGCATAATTTTTTAGAGTATCGCCTTAAATGGCTGATGATGATGATGGTGAAACCTCTCATTGGCACCTGAGCACCTAATAGACAAAATGAGGATCTTCTTGGTGCATAACCAAGCTAAAAGAATGCATTTCAGACGATTTAATCAGGGCCTCGGAGGCAACATTTTGGTGGCTAAATAAATCAATGCGAGAGTGAAAAATTCTTCCGCAGTCCTGGCAGGGAAAGTTTGCGGCCGATGTAAGTAAGAAGACATTATGACCTTAAGGGATAGCTCAAAAGTCCGGTCAAATTACCAAAAAAGAAGAGTGAAGGTACCTACATCAATTCGCAAGAAGCTGAAATTTGGTGAAATTGTTCAAAACATCTGAAAAAACTGCTATAATGCAATCGTTTAGAATCACAACACACCCGTGGAATAGGCCTACCGGGGAAACCACGTTAAAAAAACGCGCTACCTCAAAGGTGGCGTGGAAACGTGCATATGATGCACATGCATTGATTACAACTTTTGCAACTTTTTGAATCGTTATATTACAGAAACGGTGGCTCTTAGGGAAAAAGTATTGCTGCATTTTTTATAGATAATTAATTACATGGTCTCCAATTTTTGTCTAGGCAACATTTATTATAAAACTTATCGTTTTGGTGAAAATTACGAAATACCCATTTTTTTACATTTGACCTCGAATATTTTTTTTTCCAGGTACCGGATCGATGAGGACTTTTTAAATTTCATTTGTAATTATGTTTTAAACAATTTCACCAACTTTCTAAACAGCCGAACAATAGGTTTGTCTACGATTAAATGTCATTTTTGACGTTTCTATATAGACAAAACCTTTCTCGAGTTCGTCATGCTACCCGTGCTGGTCAAAGTCGCGGGAAGCCGCTGGAAGCGGGCAGCGCAGGACACAATAGATCTTTTAGGTCGCAGTAACTACATCTCCTACGGGAGATGCATAGCCCCTTATATTCAAATAATAATAAATACATAACTTTGCTACATATTAAGTTCCTAAATGGCAATGTACAAATTCCATATAGCTATTTATGCAGTAGCTTTTTGAGAGTTTATCTCTGTTTAGAGGCACTATAACTAAAAGAGACATATTTTTTAACAACAAAACCTAATGTTTAAAGTCTACTTAAGCCCAACGTTCATCTAATTGTAAACATTAAGAGCCCGCGCAGACAGAGAGCGGTCCAGAGTTCCGCGTTTAGAGTTCTGCGTTCCAAATAATGTACTGAGTTTGGTACGACAACGCACACAGCAAGCAGTCAGACAGCGGTGGTCAAAGTGGAACTCCGCGTTCTAAGAGTTCATATGCCTTGCCTCCGATACAGAGAACGCCGCTTTCTCCACAATATCTAAAGTTGAGAATACAGAAAAACTTATTGAATTGGTTAGAGAAAGGACATTATTGTATGATTTTAAGTCATGTACGGCATGTAAAATAGACCCAACTATTCTTTTGCTGAAATAGACTTCCTCCAGTTAGTATTTTGCTTTTGGATATAAAATTTTGTGATAACATAATAATATAATGCATTGAAGCTTCGACATGCTAAAATAAATATATAATCAATCTTCGTCGCTTAGTCATTAATGAAAAATACTACTGAATTCGCCTTGTTCTTCTCGAGTTGTGTTAATTGGGTGCACCCAATACTTTCGTTTCCTAAAGATGAACTTTCTAGCGACATGTTGCAGGTACAAAGACGTTGAACGCCACTTGTGTGCGTTGGAACTCTCGAGCGGTCAAAACGCAGAACTCTGAACACGGAACTCTGAACTCCAGACCGCTCTCTGTCTGCTCAGGCTCTAAAACCTACCATTATGATAACAACTTGTATCTTCCAATTCAAAAACACGCGTGATATAAAACGTAACGTAGTGTTCCTTTTACCGGGGTTACTCTAACGGTCGGTTATACCTTATGTCTTTGTAATAAGGATAATTTTGAAATGGTCGGGGTTTGAAGGTACCTATTTGCATTTACGAGAGCACGCTACGAAGGGTTTTATTGCGGATAGTTTATGCCAATCCTTTTTTAAGCACTTACATTGGAGGCTTTAGAGGGTACTGTTTTACTTATTTGAAGATTCTGAGCTAATGAAAAGTATTTTGGGTATTTTATCTGAACCGCAGTTTACCTTCGTTTGTACTAAGTACAAATACAGGGTATAACATAATGGCCAATAAGATTTAATACGTATAATCTGCTGCTCGATAATAAACTCTAGAAAAGGTTTCTCATCATCATCATCATCATCATTTCAGCCGTACGACGCCCACTGCTGGGCATAGGCCTCCCCCAAGGATCTCCACAACGATCGGTCCTGCGCTGCCCGCATCCAGCGGCTTCCCGCGACCTTGACCAGATCGTCGGTCCACCTTGTAGGGGGTCTGCCCACGGAACGTCGTTCGGTTCGCGGTCGCCATTCTCATAATGTATTAATATTATTATGAAGCGACAGAAAATAAATTTATTCGAATTCGATTATCACTTTTATTCCGAGAATATCGCTGGACTGTTTGATACTAATGTCAAACTATTATGGGGTTTTGACATTACTATCCGAAAGTAAGTAAACTTTATTCTTGGAATAAAAGTTTTGTCGAATGCAGCCTAAGCTAGGTACATTGTAATTAGATCAATGTGTGTACCTAATGTCTATTACAAGAACTTGTAAACAATGTGATTTGATGTGTGATTAAAATATGGTAATCACTTCTACTCAATATTCGTTGTTTTCACAAAAATCGATGTAAGAAAAGTTTATTCCATTTAAGTGTGTCCAACCAAAGTGTGCCGAACATAAAATATTCAAACCGGAAGCCCGATGCGCGGGGGGGAAGGGGTGGGGTTGCTTCCGGCGTAGTTCCCAGAGCTGTGTTGCCACCCGTAAATATTAAATAATGAAGTTTCTTTGCGAGTTTTTATTACTGTAACGGTACGTTTTATTGTGATTTGTATTTTAAAGGCCTCGTACAAGACTTGCTTTACGATTTGAGTCGGGTTTGTGGATGGGAAAGTGTTGCCGTGCTTTTGGTGGATGTCGATGTATAAATAACTAGCGGATCCTCGCGGTTTCACCCGCGTGGTACCCGTTCCTGAGGGAATATCGGGATAAAATATAGCCTATGTCACTCGGGAAGAATGTAGCTTTCTATGGTGAACGAATTTTCTAAAATGGTCCAGTAGTTTCGGAGCCTATTCGATGCAAACAAACAATCAAATCTTTCCTCTTTATAATATTAGTATAGATAAGTTTTTAGTATAAATTTCATTTTCATGACAAGCTTTTTTGCGGACTGTACTTAAATATTGTATTGTCACCTAAACCAAACCTGAGACCGTACTCTGAAACGCTAATCCGAAACTTCGGTTAGCCCCGCCCCTTTCACTCGATTCTGTCATGACTGGAGAGTGAGAGGGACGGGTATACCGAAGTTTCGGTTTTTGCGTTTCAGAGTAGGCCCTCTGTACTTATACAAAATTTCAGCTCCATCGGACACTGGGAAGTGGGTCAAATAAAGCTTGCAAGATTTGTCCCCCACTAACTAACTAACATGGCAAGTTAATAAAAAGCTTTGTAATAAGGAAATAAGTTCGAATGACTTGACTGACTGGATGCAACATTGAAAACGCAGTTGCAGTTTATATTAGATTGTGTTTTATATTGACAATAGATAGATAGAGCGTGCGAAATGCAATACATGTTGTTAGTTTGCTCAGTTGCAAAGCCCAAAACTACTTACAGCTTGTACTCATAATATTGAATAACTTTCCCCAAGAAACACGGGTCGAAACGTGACAAAAAATTTTTGGTCTCCCATACAAACTGCACAGTCAGCTGATCGATTTTGTATGAAGTGACAATTTTTTTTCTGTTTTTTTTTTAATTTGAATTAATTTCGTTTTAATTTTTTTTTTTTTTTTTTTTTTATTATTTTCATTTTTTTTTGTCCTATGTTTTTTACTTTATTCGGAAAACATACAGTATTATCTTTGCATCTTTACAAATAAATAAAATTGTAGTGTCTGTTTGTAATATAAAAAATAACCGCTTTTTACTACTTGCTTATGATTATATGTATATACGGTACATAATATACCAAAATAACATTTTTTTAAATTTTTGTCTGTCTGTCTGTCTGTTTGTTTTGTAACGGCTGGACTGATTTTGATGGGACTTTCACTGGCAGGTAGCTGCTGTACTAAGGAGAAAGTTAGGCTACTTTTTATCCCGGAAAAGTATCACATTCCCGCGGGATAACGTCATCATATTCATACTCGTGTAATCCACGCGGGCGAAGCCGCGGGCGGAAAGCTAGTTACAACTAAAAGTATAACAAATATAGTAAAAATATACACAGCTATTATGTTCTCGCATATAAAGTTTATGAGTACAAGCTTAGGTTTCGCGCTTACAACGACCAAACTAACACCAATGTATAAATGTTTAATGCAGCATTTACACGTCATTTATACTTGAGACAACCCAATAAGCCAATCAAATATGGGCATTGTCTAAATAAAGACACAGTCCACTACATTGGCTTGTCCTCAAGCCAATAGTAATATCTATTGTTTTAGTGGCGTGGCTTAATTTTTATCTAATGTCTCAAGTATTGGCTCCTTGTAAATCAGCCAATATTTCCCTACAATCACTCTGTCTATAGATAGGAGCCGAATTCAAATCCGTTACTTAGTTTGATACCTAGGTTTGATAGAACTAGGCGTACTGCGCTGCGCGGCTACTATAATAATAATAAAACAATAATACATACTTTCTTTCAATCACACCAATTATCTAAGAATAGAATAGAATAGAATATCGTTTATTGCCAATACTGTGTACATAGATATTGCTGTTGATATTGCACAAAACAAAGTCACAACAGCCCATAGTAAATTTTATTATGAAACTGTGTATACGTGAACTTGATATCGGATAAATTTAAACTTAAATACTTTGTTATTTAAATTTTTACTTTTTTGCATTCACACTGCAATTTTTATGATTGGTTGTGAGACGGGTCGATTTTTTCTAAATACTTCATTTTCCATTTTTTTAAATACTTTGTTTTAGTAAATACTTAATTTACATACATAGAAAACATCCAGACCAAGACAAATTAATATTTGTCTTGTTCCGGAATCGAACCCGAGACCTCTGGCGCAGAAGGCAGATAGTTATCTTACCGCTGCGCAAAATCGGTCGTCAAACTATGTAGGTAAGGTAGAGATTCGAATCTATCTACCTATCTACGAAATTCATCACAATCAGAATAGTACCAACAAGTTTGAAAAGCTCACAGGGACGAACAGACATTTAATTATGCTTTCATAATAATATTAATTTAAATTCAACCGATTATTAGGTCTGTTAAGCTGTTCCTTAGGTTACAAAACCTGTTCTTAATGAGTGTTTACAGATATTTGCTTTTATTAATATCTGACTTAAAAATAAATATGATGCAGAATAATAGTAGTATTGTGGGTTCGGTCGTCGACCTTCCCACCACGCCTGGGAGGTCCAATAAGGGCCACGCGAACAACTATTTCACGCAAATGTCAATACGTTGCCGTTTCGGCTGGCGATAATGGCGGTTAAGCTACTTTCGTAGTGGTCGGTCACGGGATGGGTGACCGAGAATAGTTTATCTCGAGCTCGTCTGTGCTTCGGAAAGGCACGTTTAAACGTTGGTCCTGGCAACTTTTGCAGTTCCGCATTAATTAGGCGTAGTGTGTGATGCATGGTTCGGTTAGGTTAGGTTAGGTTCTTTTTCTGGTTCCGGTTCTTGTCTTGTTCTCTTAATCCATCTATAATAAAGGTCTGTACCCTAGCAGAACATTAAATAGCAGATGACGATTAAGAGGACCTCGATAGCACATTGGTTAACGCGTTCGATCTACGATTGTAGCGGTTAGGCAACTCAACCATCTCGCACTGCGTAGTGTTTCAGAAGGCACGTTAGGTTTTTGGTCCCAACTGCAATTCCATTCATTTACATCACATTTCACAGCTAGAAGGAGCATGTCACGTGGTTTCACAAGTTACCTAGTTGCTTGAAGCTGCTTGAAGAAATTTAAAATTGTCAAAATGCAAAGAATATAATATATTATACACTTACGCGAACCAAAGGTAAAACGTATGGTGGGTTTGCTTTTTTGCTTTTTACCTAATGGTTTTCCACGTGCGCCCCCATATAACTTGCATGGATGAAATTCGTTTTTAGCACCAGACAACGCTACAAAAAAAATTGTTTTTACTAAAAGTACAGTTCAAAAAGCACTAAAAAGGTCTCAGCAAAGCTATATGCCACAACATTAAGCTGTGACGCTGATTTTCAGCGGATACCACTTTTGGACTTCTAACAACTTTATAGAGTTCTGCGGATTGAGGACAAGTGGGATTCTGCATCGGGCCCACGTATAGGTCATAGCCTATTCTCTTTACTGATCCATATTTATATTTGTATTGTTATTTCTATTTGTACTTATTTAACTAGCTGAAAAGTAAAAATAAAAAAAATAAAAAAGTACAGAAGGTCTTTGCCCATTGTGGAGACATTAATATAGCTGATAATTAAGAACCGTTTTGCGGGTTCAGTCACCGCACCGACCTGCCTATTGCCTGGGAGGTCTGGTGCAGAGGGTCACGCGACTAACAATTTAACGCAAATGTCAATACGCAACCGTTTTAGGGTTAAATGGGCTACGGGATGTAGTGCCTTGTATATATTATAATTATTACTATCACATATATAATTGTTCCAGTACAAAACTGTACTAGCTTGAGCACTATAAGAAGGTATGTATGTAAGCACTATGGTTTGGCAAAAAATTCAATACGAGATGACCTGACAGACGTTGTCCTGTCTTAACTGTGAACTGAATTCAAAGTGTAATAAATAAATAGAAAAATCCAAAAACATACTGTTTATTATTCTAATACTTTGAGTTTTTTCGTTTTTTTTTATTATCCACGCAACTTTCTAGATTTTTTCTTTTGTACAAATGTTCTTCTGACAATGACATCACAACAAAAAAAGAATTACTTATCTAATTTGGTGCAAAGTGATGCACTGACAAATTTTTGGCGATAACTTTTTTATATATAAGATAGATATTTTCCCAAACCTCGATTTGCTGTCAAAGGTTAATACCGATTTTCTGCACGATTTTTGTCATCGAATATGCCAGGATACCAAACTTTAATTTTAAGGTTAGATCTCATTTGTTTCCCATCATATGATTTCACTAGTAAGTCAATAAATAAATCCTACTATCCTACTTCACTACCACTATCACTACATAGTATAAAACAAAGTCGCTTTTTCTGTCCCCATGTCCCTTAAATCTTTGAAACTACGCAACGGATTTTGATGCGTTTTTTAATAGATAGAGTGATTCAAGAGGAAGGTTTATATGTACTTTTTATCCCGATATTCCCACGAGAACGGGAACCACTCGGGTGAAACCGCGGGCGGCCGCTAGTCCTACTATATAATAATATTATAAATGTGAAAGTTTAGATGTTTGTTATTCAATCACGCCAAAACGGCTGAACGGATTTGGCTGAAATTTGGGACACAGATACGTTGTAGCCTGGAGAGGAACATAGACTACTTTTTATCCCGAAAAAATATCACATTCACGCGGGATAACGTCGTGCCGCGCGCGGAAAGCTTGTATTTCTATAAATTAACGTTAGATTCAAGATTCAAGATTCAAGATTCAAATTTGTTTATTCAATTTAGATTGTTATTTACAATACTTGTGAACGTCATAGAAGCTACGCCATCGGTTCGCAAACCCTACAGCGGGAGGCCTTGGAGAAGAACCGGCAAGAAACTCCAAGGGTTGTTTTTTTCTCCCTGTTTTATTTCATACAGAGTCGTCAAATTGAAAAATTACCTTAACATGGTATGACTAAGGTCAGTTTCCATCACAATTACACAATGGGTTATGATAAATACAGTTAAGTATAGGCGAACTAATGATCATAGCGGTGAACAATTTTCAATTAAGTACTTAGGAACTCTACTTAAAGCTTTAATATTAGTTAAAAACAAAAGACAATTCTACTATATACTGCAAGTTGCGCCATACATGTTTCAAATGTAATTCTTAATAAAATGAATAAAAACAAAAGAAAACACATTTTAAGGCAAGCAGATAAGAGCAGACCCATTCCCACTGGCAGCACCCGTTCACGAGCATGACGCATGAACCAGCCATCGCTTCGCTCAACCATATTTTAGGGAACGTAACGACCCGCCTCACACGCCACCACCGTAGAAATGTTTTAGTGAGCATGACATACTCAAACTGCCTACCTTAAATGACCGAATTAAAAGCTTAACTAATATAAACGCTAATAATATAAAATATAGGACACGACTCACAATATCATACTAGGAACATTTGCTACGAGTGTTACGACCAAGGTGTTTTGTCGTTCAAATAATCATTTACAGTGTAATAGCCTTTTTTGAGGAGGCCACTCTTTATATGATTCTTAAACTCTAGATATGGTAAATCCAAGATATCACTTGGGATTTTGTTATATATGTGTATACCTTGACCAACGAAAGATCCGTGCACCTTTTCTAAACGGTACCGAGGCATTACGAGCTTGTTTCTATTTCTAGTATTACGATTGTGTAAATCACCATGTTTGGTATACAAGTTAATATTGCGACGTACAAAAAGAATGCAATTTAATATAAATTGGGATGCAGCTGTCAGTATACCTATTTCCTTGAACTTGTCTCTAAGCGAAGTTTTGGAGCCTAGTTTATAGATGGCCCTGATTGCTCGTTTTTGCAAGATGAATATAGCATTAATGCCAGCCGCTAATCCCCACAAAAGAATGCCATATGACATGATGCTATGGAAATAACTAAAGTATACAGTTCTAGCAGTATCAACATCTGTTAGTTGTCGTACTTTTCTAATAGCGTAGGAAGCAGAACTAAGCTTACCAGCTAATGTTGCGATATGCGCATGCCATTGGAGTTTCGAGTCTAAAGTTACACCCAGAAAGATCGTTGATTGTACTAAATCCAGTTTTTCGTTGTTGATTACAATTTCTACAGGTACCGTCTGTACATTTGGCAGAGAAAAAAGTACGCACTTTGTTTTCTTTGCATTAAGCTGCAAATTGTTAGAATTAAACCAACCGAGTACTTGTGACAGTGCTTTGTTTACATCGTCAAAATTGGTTTTGTTTCTGTCTATGTTAAATATTAAAGAAGTATCATCTGCAAACAACACAATATCACAGAAGTTTTTGGCAAAGAAAGGCAAATCATTAATATAAACCAAAAATAGAAAAGGGCCTAAAATAGAGCCTTGAGGTACGCCTAGTTTAATCTGAGAGCCGTTTGATTTCACTCCATTAATGTCAACTGTCTGAGTTCTGGAACTGAGATACGACAGTATTAGTTTCTGGGCATTATTTTTTACACCGTAATGATTTAGCTTCAACAGCAGCGTCCGGTGATCAACACAATCAAAAGCCTTGGATAAGTCACAAAATATTCCAAGAGTATTTTGCGACTTTTCCCAGGCATCAAACACATGCTTTAAAAGTGCAACCCCAGCATCCGTGGTTGACTGACCCTTCATAAATCCGAATTGTTTGCTATGCATGAGATTGTTTAATGAGAAATGAGACAATAATTGCTCTAGTATTATTTTTTCAAATATTTTGCTTAAGGCGGGTAATATTGATATTGGTCTATAATTGCTTGGGTCTTCTTTGTTTCCTGATTTAAATAAAGGTATCACTTTGCTAAATTTCAATAAATCAGGAAAAATTCCTTGAGCGATACACTGATTAAATATAATAGCAAGATAAGGGGCAATAGCATGAATAATGTTTTTAAGTACAGTAACAGATATGCCCCATAAATCAGTGGTAGTTTTCATTTTAAGTAAATTAAATGTTTTGATTATATCGCTAGAATTAATTTCTTTAAAATTAAATAATGAACTACACTCAGATACATGTTTTTCAAGAACCGAGACAGCAGAAGCTGGTGAAGAATTCAAATTAGAGGTGGTTACTAATGGTATATTTACAAAAAAGTTATCAAAAATATTAGCAATTTCTGTTTCAGAGTTTATTCTTGCGTTATTAATGTTAAGCGCTAGACTGTTGTCATGTTGTTTACCTTTTCCGGCTTCACGCTTAATAATATCCCAAGTTGTTTTGATTTTATTATTTGACTTTTTAATTTTATCCTTTAAAAATATTGACTTTGCTTTAGAACATGCTTTTTTGAAAATCTTAGAATATTGTTTTACATGTTCTACGAAACGAGGGCTGTGATTAGTTTCTCTTAATTTATATAGTTCATACAGCCTGTTTCTACTTTTATAAATACCTGTCGTAGCCCATTCGCAAAACTTTAACTTCTGGGTGCATTTAATCGTTTTAGACTTAAAGATATTATTGAACTCATTCGTTACTAATTCAAAAAGGGTTCCATAAAGCGCATTAGGATCATCATGCACATATGGCATCATAGAAACTTTATCAGCTACATTATTTTCAAAATTACGTAGTCGCGTTTTTGTAACGGGCCTGCATTGTACACTTTTAGGTGCATCAACAATATCTAATTCATAGGATACCTTTAATCCGTAGTGGTCGGATGTAATATTTTTAACGACTAGTTTGTTAGTCGGATCAGACTCCGAAAAAACATTATCTATGCAAGTGGCTGAATGAGATGTTACCCTTGTGGGCTCCAAGAACTGATTAATTAAATTAAAAGAATTGAACAAAGTTAATATTCGTGTAGTCAATGTACAGCTTTCGAGAATATCAACATTAAAATCGCCACATACTGCTATTGGTTTATTTTTTAACTTTAACTTATTCAACACATCCTCCATCACCGATTCAAATGATTCAAAATTACCTTTAGGTGGTCGGTATACACATACAATGACTAAGCTTTTTAATTCTACACATGACAGGCGGAATGCGGCATGTTAGGCGGAACCATCACAAAATCCAACCGACTTAAGTTCATTTAGCGGTGTTCCTTTGATGTGCAAAAACAATGTTTGCGTTGTACCTATTTGCGGAATGCTCGCGTGCTGCTTTCCTTTAATTTAAAGGTCTTTAATTTTTAAGCACTTCATATCGAAAGGGCGTGTTTTTTTTAATAGCACAGGTGACTATTAAAGCAAAAAAAGCGCACGCGCAATAAATTTTACACTTTAGATCCGTGTCATAATTTGTATAGTGAAAATATTGAAAATTAAGTACCTATTAGAAAAACATCGACCCGTCTCACAACTAGCTCTATATATAAGTACCTACTAATGTCATAAATCATAAATCATAAATCATAACATTTATTTGACACAGACAGTGGACATGGACATAACTTATATAAACAAAAATACACAAAAAAAAAAACACTATAAAATGTTCCACATGGCTGCATCAAAAGGGATCTAGTTCAGCATGTGTCAGTGTTGAAGCTGACGCTGGTTTTCAACTAGACCGCTTTTTGATTGACATGTCGATGTCAATACGGATGCATTTTAGAGGATTAAAAGAAACAAATAAAACTAACAAAATTTAAATTTAGGTATAACATGGGTATAACAAGCATGCATAAACGTCACCTTTATTTGACATGTTTGTTTTTATATACCTACACAGCAGCTGTGCTTAAGGTGTATGTACCTGAATTATATAAAGAGAGCACCAATAATGAGTGACTGATGTGATGAGTATGTGTAATTATAATAAAAATAATAATGATAATGACAAACACAAAATACCTACTATTTAAAAATAATAATAAAATAGATGATGAACACTAAATGTAAGAGGCATCAATAAATTTTATGCAGCCCAACTCTCGCTGTGCATTAATAAGGTGCAGTGTCAGGTGTTTTTTGAAAACATATAGAGAACTGCTTTCTCTCAGAGGCGGAGGAATATTGTTCCAAATTTTGGACGCTGCGTAACGAAAGCTACCCCTGAAACATATGCGGACCTATGAGACTGCGTGGCCAGTAATTGCTGGGAATACTGCCTCTTGCTACCGAAGGTCATCTCATTATCAGCAAGAGTCAAATTTGTTTATTCAATTTAGATTGTTATTTACAATACTTGTGAACGTCATAGAAGCTACGCCATCGGTTCGCAAACCCTACAGCGGGAGACCTTGGAAGAACCGGCAAGAAACTCCAAGGGTTGTTTTTTCTCCCTGTTTTATTTCATACAGAGTCGTCAAATTGAAAAATGACCTTAACATGGTATGACTAAGGTCAGTTTCAATCACAATTACACAATGGGTTATGATAAATACAGTTAAGTACCTATAGGCGAACTAATGATCATAGCGGTGAACAATTTTCAATTACTTAGGAACTTAGTTAAAAACAAAAGACAATTCTACTATATACTGCAAGTTGCGCCATACTTACATGTTTCAAATGTAATTCTTAATAAAATGAATAAAAGCACCAGCCGTACAACGCCCACAGCTGGGCCTCCACCAAGGATCTCCATAGCGATCAGTGATCTGGGGTTATGGCCCCTGATTGTGATTATTTTAGTGATCTGTTCATCATGTCAGCCGAACGACGCCCACTGCTGGGCATAGGTCTCCCCCAAGGATCTCCACAAAGATCGGTCCTGCGCTGCCCGCATCCAGCGGCTTCCCGCGACCTTGACCAGTTGTGCGATTCTCTAAAACTCAATCAACAAACTCGACGTTCTTTTTCGCCTGACCTTCACTTGTTTGTTATGAATTTGACATAAAGAGTCGAAGCTGAACGACGAAGTGATGGTGAAACTTGGTTAGAGAATCGCACCCCTGATCGTCGGTCCACCTTGTAGGGGGCCTGCCTACAGAACGTCGTCCGGTACGCGGTCTCCATTCGAGAACCTTTCCGCCCAACTCACTCGAGACCCTGGGGCGGAAAGGTTCTCGAATGATCGGTTACTTTGTCCTAATTTTATTAATTGGCATTCCTACAGTTTGTTACCAATTTGAATAGGTAAGTAATAAATAAAAAATAAAAAAAAACTCGAAAGACTTCGGACAAATATTATTCTTTTTAGAATTTTTATATAACTATTTTCCTTCAGAAAAAATAAAATAAGCATAACACACATTGTTTCAAAAATAAAGAAACAGTTCGTTCCATTTTGTTTGAAAAAAAATTGCTGACATTGTTTCTGAATAATATCTCGACATTATTATTCGATACAAAATCGAATAGCAGAAACCTTACCGAGTGAAATGGATAAAACAACCATGAAATCGAGTACACGTGGATGGATGGACCGAGAGCAAATAACGAATTAGTATTTATCTAGTACGAATTTTAGGTCGTTATGAATGAATTCCGATTTAGAAGTACCGTTTTCGTAACAAAATTTAAATATGAATGTTTTGATTTTCGATGAAAAATTGATAATAAAGAAATAATGGTTTTCGATTTCTAGATTATGTATGATGATTTTGATTTGATTGCTAAAAGCTCTGTCGGCAATGAATTTTAGATTTCAGTTGAATTTAAATTGCTTTCACTGCCAGTGGTGGTAATTAAGAACCGTGACTATTATTAGGTAGGTACTTATAAGAGCACATCAAAAGGAATCATCGGACCCAGAATTACTACCCACAATCCTATTATACCTACTCATTAACCTGACACTGAACATCTTTTAACACCAACCAACGCTAAAAAAACAAACAATGAAAAATTAATTTGTTTTTGAACATATTTTTCTCCGCTCGGATAACTCGGCTAACTAAAAGAAGCTTGAAAATACAAAAATCGTAAAAATAATAACAGTGGCTTAATTAGCCATACACTCGATGACCTGAGAGAGGATCAACCTTCCAAAGTTCAACAAAAACCTTTCAACCCTCACGCGAATTAAACGCCTATTAAACATGTTTGGCGAAATTACGAGAACAAGAAAAACAACGTAGGTATTCGTTGAATTTTCGCGGAATAACAGAAACACAGAACATAAATAGAAAAATCTTTCCATGTTCTGTGAACAGAAACTTGTGAGGAAAAGAACTAAAGTTTTCTCAACAGCAATGTGTGTTTTCTCGAATATTTTCTTTGCAAGAAATATTACTGAAGTTTTTACCCTAAGGCTCAACTCAGACTGGCGCGGAGTCAAAGCGTCGCGTCATGTTTTTATCTTAGCATATTTATTTCTATACTAGCGGCCGCCCGCGGCTTCACCCGCGTGGTTCACGTTCCCGTGGGAATATCGGGACAAAAAGTAGCCTAAGTTATTCCTTATTACAACAGCTACCTACCAGTGAAAGTCCCGTCAAAATCGGTCCAGCCGTTTCAGAGATTAGCCGGAACAAACAGACAGACAGACAGACAGACAAAAATTGTAAAAAATGTTATTTTGGTATATGTACCGTATAAATAATCATATGCATGTAGTAAAAAGCGGTTATTTTAATATTACAAACAGACACTCCAATTTTATTTATTTGTATAGATTGGCAACAGGGAAATTGACGCGACGAGACGGGGCGACCGACGAGTCGACGCGACGCGACGCTATACGCTTCAACTCTGCGCCAGTGTGAGTTGAGCCTAAGGGACGTGTAGATTAGAATAACACCGATTGTATCCTCTCCTGTATTACACTAATGTAATTTTTCTCGATATTGGACACAAATAAATGGAAAACAAGAAAATGGCTCACACACAAAATTATATAATTATAGGGTCCTGCAAAAATGGTGCACATGATTCCACTCCTGTATAACACTAATGTAATTTTTCTCGATATTCGACACCAATAATGGAAAACGAGAAAATGGCTCTCGACCTCCTATTTTCCGAGAACCGTTAAACTTGTAGGAATTCTCCAAATAGCCATAAACTTATTTTATAATATTAGGGAAACATACGTAAAGCTTCAGGGCAAATTGGACTAAAAGTATTATTTTTATACGTTTTCTTGGATAGTAGGCGTTTTTCTTTATGCCAAAAATGTTATTTAACTGAAAAGGTAATAAAACTTATAAAAGATCCAACCTTTATCAATCAAAGTAGTCCCATTATGTATTTACTTACGTTCTAAATGGAATTTTATCGTGTAAGGGCTCTCACACAAAACTATATATAGGGTCCTGCAAAAATAGTGCACATAATTTTAAGGCGCTACTCGGAAAAATATAGACTTTTTGATTTAAAACCTATGATCGTAGTTTAAAACTATAGGACGGTTACAGTTGTTACAAATTTGGTAATAAGATATATATTTCTTCATACCTTTATCTAGATTCGTATAGTTTCAAAAACACGATTTTATGATTTTGCCTCGACACTTTTTCGTTTCGAAAAGACCTCTAAAAAATACGAAAAGTCAAGATTATTCTTAAATGGGGTTACTTACACTATTGCAAATTGGTTTAATTAGTGGACACCAATAATATTGAGGATCGTATAGAAACATTTTTTTTAAAATCGCTGTAGTTTTTTAATACGAAGTGATTTTGTGTTTTTTTTGCCTAATCTGCAAAATCGGTCTCGCTCCCGCGCGCGTCGTTTTCTCATTGCTATCTCACTTCAGCACATTTTTTCCGAGTATCGCCTTAAGGGATCAATGTATATGTTATGGACCAAGTGATAAATTGGGCAGTATAGTGCCCGGTCATTATGAAAAATACTACGGAAGACCCTACTATTTGCCTTGGAAGTCCTGTAGAACACGTGATGGGTTAGATAATTGGTGTGATTGTTAGAAATTATTAATTATTATTTATTGCCTGTCCGCAGGTTTTTGCGATACCATGCGAATTCGTAGTCTTGTGTGGGGTAAGGTTTCAGTTCGTCCACACCACAATATAAATTACATATAAAGTTTCTATTTGAATAATAAGAATCTTAGGGTTACGATGAAATTGCTATTCTTGGCAACCATTTCTAGGTAATTGAGATCCTTGGCAACCATTCTATGTAGCTGGAAATGGTTGCTAAGAATATCAATTTCATACTAACCGTATATTATATTTTTAGTAGATATACACATTTTTAGGAACTTGTTATACAAGTAGGTATTACAAACATCTAAAATGGTAACTTGAAAAAGGGAACAAATAGTCAAAACCTTTGTTCGTACTATGTACTTACAACTTTATCAGTAAGTACTTCTCGAGTTTCCTAAAAATGTGAGTTCCTAAAACAGTAATTTCGAAAAATCCATTGACGACTTAAACTACTTTTGTTAAAGGCTATATTTACTCGGCAAATGACAGATTGTATATGTCGTTCCTTGTACTTAAGTATACAGAGAGGTTGACACTTGTCCTAATATTTGGTTAGTAGTAACATTGTGCAAACAAGTCTGGCGCCAAAACGTGGACTTTACCAAAATAGTATTGGTTTAGAAGTCACAACTTTGACATACGACAGAGTAGAGAACAAGGCCTCTTTAATTTAACAAAGACACTTCTACTATGGGGAAAAAACCTATATAAAGATATGAACTGAACCCTTACTTCAACGAAAAACGAAACTTCGTTAGCCCAGCCGCTTTCACTCGATTCTGTCATACCCGAAGAGTGAGAGGGACTGGGA
Organism: Crambus lathoniellus; assembly: GCA_949710035.1. Taxonomy (NCBI): domain Eukaryota; kingdom Metazoa; phylum Arthropoda; class Insecta; order Lepidoptera; family Crambidae; genus Crambus; species Crambus lathoniellus. The sequence continues at coordinate 1,628,910 of OX453307.1, read as the reverse complement.
TAATGAAGTTCCGGTTTTCGTAGAATTAGAGTAGTATTAGTACTGCAAAATTTGTAAATAATAATAAAAACTCTTCTCTAATTACGAGGGAATTAATAATACTCAAGCCTTTCTTTACAATTCTTCAGTTCAAAAAATCTTTATGAATTGAATTTCATAATTCTTCACACTGCTTGACGTATTATTCTATGGTGAGGGGTCCGAGCGATATAGCAGTGTTTCTGATCATACCTAAGATTGTACCTAACCACAGAATAATATTACCTAACCTACTGATCCAGTGTTCGAAGTTATAATTTGTATCACTAATTTATATTTCCGCTTAACAGTTAAAATTAATATTGACAGTATCACAAAATGAACTTAAAAATGATCGTTTTAACCGTCGCAAAAATTAACCGATCGATAAATCGGATACAGGACAGCTGGCTAACCATCTGCTCGATTTAACTGCAATTATGCAGTTAAATTTAACTGCTAGTGCTAACCGCCCGTTGCGGCTAATAATGCTAATGACGGCTAGTTTAGGGTGAAAAACCGCTTATCTTATCTCGCGAATATCTTAATAACCTTGATTTATATCGTTTAAGTGTTATGATATGAATGCTAAAAAAGTATTGCAAAACACCAAGCATTTGTTATTTTTGCAAAATCTTTATACTACCTAATGGGAATTTTAAATTATTTTTACTTTTCTGCATTCACGAAGTAAGAAAAGTTAAATAAGAATATACTCGTACCTACGTAGCGATATTTATGTATTTTCACTATTATTGTTAATAATCTAGGGTCGGCAGACTAAAGAACCCAAAAATGGCAACTTTACAGGAATAAAAAAACGTCATAAATAATAAAGAAGGTGAAAAGGTACAACCATTTCCAAGCGATATACACTTCTTATCGTTCCATGAATAAGAGTTTATGTAAAAAAAAATGTGATTCACTATGTGCTTTCGTCTGCCGGCGCTAGAATTAAAACTTGATAATTAAGGCGATGATTCCCGACCGAAATAGGTACGCTAACGCTTGCTCGGCCGCGCACGATACACTTCACGCGGACGCAGCGGCAGCCGGCAGTGAACTGTGAACTCCCGAGCGCCCCGCGAATCGAAAATCACTTAAAGTTCAATAAAAAATTAAATAATAAAAAAAAATAACTTATGACGGCCGGAATCCCTCGGCTATTCAAAAACAATTATTTTCGTATATTTTTCATTAACTAAAACCAAGTATACTGCAAGTAATACGATACGATTGGATTACAATTAGACGGATGTTTGTGATTTTATATGACACAGTCAAATATCACCAATCGAAAAAAAACGGCCGGAAGCACTAGATAAATAAAATAACTGTAAAATAACATTTTTTTTCAAATTTTAAGTACTTGTGATTCGCGAGTAATCCATAATTTAAAATACCCTATTATGGGGAATCGCAGCCTTAAATTGAACTTGATTTGGTTGGCGCTCATAAAAGTATGTTTAATTACATTTAATTAGGTCTTTGATTTATACCACATTAATGCTTCTTTTTCTTTACAATGAGCAAAGTTTTTTATTTACCAGTAGGTATAGGATAGGTAATCATGTCTGCTGAGTTGGAACAAAAGTAATTAAAGATTCCATCGTTACATTACTCATTGAGAAAGGTAATTCAAAGGAACCAATAACAATTCAAAAGTTATTTGAAAGATAACATTATTATTTATGAACTGGATGCGAACAAACGGTTTTGCTTAATCGTTATAGAATTCGCAGCTGTTTGATTGAGCACAAACAATGGATACTATCCATTTGTATAGTAAAAAGCTCATTGGGCTTATAGTTATGCTTGTAGGTAACAACTAAAAAGCACATACACGACACCTAATTTATTTTAACTATATTAAATTGAATTCAATTTTTTTTTAACATGAATAAATCGAAAACGTAATTACGTAGAACGTATGGAGGATTTGCTATTTTAAGCAACCGCCCAGTGTATTTAGGTTCTAACTTCGACGGAAAGAAGACCCGCGTTGCTCGAATCTAAGATTTTAGAAAGACAAGAGCAAAGAGGAAGAGATGCAAACGACATGACGATGACCAGAAACAAATTTATAAGATTAAAATTACTAGGTATAGGGCCAATAAACTCTGTCTTAGCATAATGCATACTGTGTCATACCTACCTACACGGCATGTGTGCAGAATGATACGGAAGCGCTGTTATTCTGTACTAGCTGTTGCCCGCGACTTCGTACGCGCGGTGTAGTGACTTTTGTGTTAGTTTAGTTTATGTGTGTTTGTTGCTCAGATTTCATAACGCTCTTCTTGAAGTCCTATTCTCTACTAAAAGGGTCTAAAGAATATCGAATATGCAGGCTAGGGAATGAACATGGTATGTTGTTATCATATGCTGCATGAACATAGTTGAGCCCTCATTCAAAGATCTGTCCGTCTGTCAAGAAACTTTTTCTCAAGTATGCGTGGGAGGTATCAAGCTAAAATGTATGTCAAATTAAATACTGAAGTCTGCAATCCCTTAGAGGCGACAAAAAAAACAAACTTCTCTTCTCTTCTTCATAACTCAAAAGGGCCACTTGGATCTCGATTTTCTTTTAAATCCCATTTAGCTACTTGTTGTTACCGATCCCGATTTAAATTTAAACCGCTATCTAGGTCGGTTTAGGCTGTCAAATCTCGATTTACAGTAAGTTGTGATAACTTATCTATATTTTCATATGGTTTTTATACGCAAAAATGCATGTATCACACATAACAGTGTATAATGATAACGATTATTTTAAACAGCCGTTCTTCGTTCTTCGACATTGCTTGCTAGCGGGCAATAGATCTATTCTACGCGAGGTTCATAAGACTGAACCACACCAAACGATCCATCTTGGATTGGCCAACCACGACCTAAGATTGGGGATCATGGATCGTGAATCTAATTTGTTCTCTTGGTGCTCTTGGATCGCACGAGGCACGTCCACTCCGACCACTACTATGGAGCTCCAGTGGTGAAGCGCACTCTTGCCGCGCGCGATTAGAGCGCGTATTATCGTTTTGCGCATATGCGCGCTTTCACGATTCAAACAGAACTTCTTACTTAGTAATGCATAATATCAGGCCAATCATATTTTTACTATAAAATGTAAAAGAGATATTGTGTGTATCCATACTAATATTATAAATGTGAAAGTGGATTTGTTTGTTTGTCCGTCTTTCACGTCAAAATTGGTGCAACGGATCGACGTGACTTTTGGAATAGGAATAGTTTGGCAACTGAAAAGTGACATACTTAGGCAGCCATTAGACAGTCAATCTCGATCAATGATCAATGATCAATGATCGCGATGTAGATTGACTGTGTACGAAGGTGATTGACGGCTCGCGATCTTGATCGCAAAATATTTACAAAGTAAATCTCGATCGCGATCTGGATGTAATGGCTGCCTTTGGCTACTTTTTATCCCTGAAAAATATCACATTCCCGTGGGATAACGTCGTCGTTTAGTCCGAGCGAGCGAAGTCGCGGGCGGAAGGCTAGTATTTTAATATGGAGACATTTCTTCTTTAAGTAACAGGTATAAAATGTAATGATATACCATTTAATTATTTAATTTTAATCAATCATCACTTATGTAAGCTTTCCTAGTAAATAAATGAATAAATAAGTTAGATAGAAAACTATTTTTAATATTCCTTTATTTTATTGGATGGTACCTACAGCTGAAGGCCTAAGTAGCCAGAGCCGGTTAAATGACATAAAAAATGGTAGGTATAGTGCGCCAATCTTTTCTGTTCCGGTGATTATCTTAGGAACTAAAACAGTTTTCATACGACAGTCCATTTTGACAGCTAATTTCGTATTGCAAGTGGCTCCTCTGTTACGACTGTCACCGGAACAGAAAAGGTTGTGGCACTGTAGGTGTAGGTAATTACGTACTGGCCACTTAGCGTTTGAGCAAAATTTTCAAAACTACATTGGTGACATTTTGTCTACATTGCGACAAACTTATTTCACACAGTGGTTATTTTTTGGTACTAAATATACTGTTGACTGCCGGCAGTCCATTTTGACAGTAAATTTTGTATTGCTAGTGGCTCCTCCAGGACCACTGTCACCGGTTCAGTTATTTGTGGCACTATACTTACTGTAGCGACATCTAGCGTCGAGTGGAAATGCGAAATATAAATTTTACATCAATAGGGTAAGAACTTTAGTTTTGGCCACTGCCCCGAGTGCTTACTTAGCTTTAAACATTTCGTTAATAACTTTTGCTTGATAATATACTTTTTATCTATGACTTTTAAGTCATAATAACAATAGTAATAATTCTTTATGACATAGGAATATTATTCAATAAACGCTATTCAGTTTACATCGAATAAGATGTTTCTTTTATTTTATCTAAGTTAGTTAAGTATTGATTTCTCGATGTATCTTTTAAAATTGACAAAAAACACATCAATCGGCACCCTTCGCACATTTTAAGTTTAAAAAATGGGTTTTTAATTGACTAAAATAAAACTAAATTTCGTAAGTATATGAATACTTAGTTTTTACTATGTATGTCCACGAATTTCTCGAAATCTAAAGGCATATCGAGACGATTCTATTTGATTTAAATTAGGTGTATTCTAACTTTGGGAACAGTCTAAGATTCATCAAAATCGGTTTAGTAGTTTTCGTGGGTATGTTATTGTACAATATACACTAAAACTTAGGAAATAAATAGTAATTTAAAAAAATAAACTGACTGGCACCGACCTCATAAAGGTACCTTAATTATAATATAAATTATATTTTTCCTTTTCAGTTGACAAATACTTTTTGGAGTCGGTTAAATTTTTTAAGTAGTTTTTTTGTATTGTAAATTTAAAAATTTAAAGAAAAGTATAAGATACATTCTTGACAATTTTAGATACCTACTTAAGACCATAGGCGAAAGAAGTGAAAAAAAATTAAAGTGGCAACAGCGGGGGCTTTCATCCTACTTAATATAGAAAATCATTCGGATGTACTTTTGTGAAAGGTATATCGTAATCTTACTGACTTCCCGCGCCATCTATTGCTTAGTAGTTATGATGCAAAAGAAGTGAAAAACATCTTAAAGTGGCAACAGAGGGGGCTTTCACCCTAATTAATATAATCATTCGAATGTTCTTTTGTGAGAGGTATATCGTAATCTTACTGACTTCCTGCGCCATCTATTGCTTAGTAGATATAATGACGTAAATAACATGAAATTATTTTTATGATTTTATATGAGCCTGGATGGGTTTTAATTTATATTATGTTTTGAAGCAGGTAAAAAAAAATAACATGATTCATTATTAATTGAGACAGCGATTAAATATAACGTATTTTCATAATCATGTGGCGCCATCTATTTTAGTAAGAATCAGTTTTTGTATTTTCCCGTAGGAATAATTAAATTTCCCGCAATAAAAGGTACCCTATATGTTGACCCGGGTTATAAGCTATTACTACACAAAATTTGGTAAAAATCCGTCCAGTAGTTTTAGCGTGAAAAGCGAACATACAAACAGACAAACAGACAAACAGACAAACAGACAAACAGACAAACAGACAAACAGACAAACAGACAAAAATTTTAATTTCTATCGTTTTGGGGTCTATATCCTGTACACATCACATAGCAGTAATTTTTTTTTTTTTAAATATTTCATGTACAGACTTTTTGTCCGTTTCTGTTTTATTATATGTATAGATAAGGACGGAAAATATTAGTACTTAGCTAGGTAAAAAAATATTCGTAGTCTCTTACATTACAGTTAAACTTGTGTTCTGTAAAGTGAATTGGCAGAAGCTACTATAATTTTTTTTATAAATTGTTTTGTATTGATTTAATTTTTATTGTATTAGTTTTCGATAATGCAAGACATAACTAAACTAAGCGTCCATCGCAAGGACGTATCGTATCGTCCGTTACGGCGCTATCGGCCGGCATTCCTAAGCGCGCTCTCACGCCCCCCCAAACCCCCCTTCCCCTTCCCTCTGCGGAAATGCCTGCGCTGCGCCCGCGCCGGTGCACAGCCTAGAATCGTGCAGCGGATACACAGTAGGACAACTGCATATGACCGCAGCTTGAGTAGGAAGACTTTTCAAGGAGAAAATTCAATAAAACTTGGTAAGGATTTAAATCTATGAGATATAATTAGAAACCTTATGTCACCCCGAGTAACAGTGTCTATATATTTTTAATACATACCTATTCAATATGGCGGATGTGTGGCACCATAAAAAATGACTTTTTTTTTATTCAATTATAGGTTGGTGGTTTGTGGTAGGACTTGTTCTTTAGTCCGCCTCGCTAGCCGATCTGGTCTAGTATCTGGATATCAAAGAAGGCCTAAACGAGTACATTTTATAAATATATTATTTGTATACATAATCATTATGAGGAATACAGTAAAAAATAATAATGCAAAATTTTTAAAATTACCATTTTGTGGAAAACTTAAATTTAATTTATGAAAGGTATGACTGCAATGATAGCTTGTTTGTTTTTACTTTTTAGTTCGATTTTGGCAGACGTGTTTTTTTAATTTTTTAATTATTATTTACCAAAGTGTTCATATGACAAAATTCAAACTGAATATTTAAAAAAAATACTTTCATTCATATTTATTTCCTGCATACAGTTACAAAAGTTACTTTACTTTAAGTTGGTCATAAAAGCCATTAAAATTCAATAGGCATACATGAAATTACTCTTTTAAAATTTTTAATTGTTTCAATCAATCAAGTCATATCATCCTTACAAAATTTAAATATTTTCGTGTTATCCTACTGCAACTACGTTCACTATGCCGAGGGTGAACGCACTCCACTAAATTAAGGTTCGGAAATGGCTGGCGTAGTTAGAAGGTTGCTAGTCAGTTCATTCTGCGAACATTATGTTGCACTTTTTCCTCATTGCTTGGCCACCACAATAGGCTATATGCAGGTCATTATTTTATCTATACAAATTTTTATGAAGAGGAAAGATTTGATTGTTTGTTTGAATTGAATAGGCTCCGAAACTACTAGACCGATTTAGAAAATTCTTTGACCATTAGAAAGCTACATTCTTCCCGAGTGACATAGGCTATATTTTATCCCGATATTTCCACGGGAACAGGTACCACGCGGGTAAAACCGCGAGGATCCGCTAGTGAGTAATTTGATAAAGCTTTTTTGTTGAAAGTTTGTAAACTTAAATAACATGAATTATTTTTCTTATAGCAGTATTATTAGTTTTAGTAGGTAAAATATTATTAAGTCTGGAAAATTTTTCAACTGCAAGCAAAGGCCTAATAATTTTTTTTTTTACATAAAAACATAAGACACTTGTCATCACATTTTGAGTATTCAAAATTATAAATCATAAATCATAAATCTTTATTTGCTTTTGATTGGGGTACAAATTTAAGATGTCACAGGTTTATAAGTTCGGCCCATTCAGCCATTTGTCAATAGCATGCAAATATTAAGTCCTATTGATTAGCATGTCAGTAAATATATGACAACAAATGCACAAATATACACAAAAGCCCATATCAATAACAACAACAATGTTATATATCCATACATAGCCCTCCGTTTGCTTCGCCGTAGTCGGGTAAAAATCAAAATCACAGTTAGACGGTGGTATAGAGACAATCCTTGAATATCTAGAGTTATGGGTACCTAAAGCAAATTCCTTGAAAGCCTTACAGAAAATATTTAGCGGAAACTTAATTCCTGATAACACACGTTTAAACAAAAATTGTTTGGATAAGACGACAGGTTACAGAAAACATTTGTTGGGCCCGTGTTTCTTTGGATTTTTCTAGTAGAGAACGCTTAGCAGAAAATAATTGCATTTTGACGTAACTCATATTAAACTTATTACATATTGTATTCGGCTTCGTTGGTGGTAGGGCTTGTTCCAAGTCTGCCTGGCTAGCTAGCTACCACCATCTTATCTAAGTCTGACGCCATAACAACGATGTTGTCAGTATCGTTGTGTTCCGGCAGTTATGGGTTGTTTACATGTATTAAGTGACGAAGTAATTAACTAAATTTTAAGTTAATTTTAACTAAATTCACGCGTGTAAACAGTCACTTAACAGCTCTTTAGTCACAAGTGTTAAGTAAACGATTTAGTGAATAAGTGAGTAAGTAGAATAGAATCGAGTCTATTTTTGCTTAAGTAACCCCCCCTCCCGCACCGCGCGTATTCCCCGGTAGGCGTGGTCTTTACTAAATTTGCTTTTAGTTCGCATGTGAACGCACTAATTTAGCGAAGTAGGAAAGTAGCTTCGTTCATTGTGACCAAACTAAATTGAATTTAAGTTATAACACGTGTAAACACTTTACTACTTAAAATTAACTTAAAATTAAGTTAATCACTTGCTTACTTAATACGTGTAAACTAGGCATTAGAGATAAGTTAGCCAGTTTCTCGGTAACGGAGGATTCCGGTAGTAGTGCCTTATCATCACTTAACATCAGGTGTGATAAAGACTAAGTGCTACCCCGTGGTGGGTAAAAAAAAACAAAAAGTCTTTAAAAGAACCTAAAAATTAAGGTAATAAGTACTTTTATTAGCTTTATTTTCGGTCGGGAATCCTCGCCTTAATTACAGTACTAATTTGCCACATCCAGAATGCAAGCACGCTTAGATCCGTGGTTGCTCGTTCCGAGTACGCTGCAGTACCTTATTTAGCCACTACCCGAAAATCCTTAAGATAAATACATATTTCGACTAAGTTAAAATTTCTGTATCACTATCACTTCACTATCACTACATAGTATAAAACAAAGTCGCTTTCTCTGTCCCTATGTCCCTTTGTATGCTTAAATCTTTGAAACTACGCAACGGATTTTGATGCGTTTTTTTTAATACATAGAGTGATTCAAGAGGAAGGTTTATATGTACTTTTTATCCCGATATTCCCACGGGAACGGGAACCACGCGGGTGAAACCGCGGGCGGCCGCTAGTTTTATATAATTATTGTTTTCTTTTACTTAATGTACGCTCGTCATTGCTTTCTTAGATATAAGTGAAAAGTGTTTTTGTCTCAGTAAGTGAATTTGTATTATTCTTTATGAGATAAATAAAGTTCTTAAACCATAAATTCTTATATGCTTTTAAGAAAAGAACGAATAAAAAAATAACCTTTGCATGAAAAGCGTACCGATCGTAGCTTTTAAAACTACAAAAGGCGCCAATTTTGGATACCTATCTATTTAACTTAATGTTTTTCCTGTTTCAAACAAGGTGCTACCTATTCATTCAGCGGGGCGCTCATTCACATCCGTCACGGTGTACACACGGCCACACGTAAACAGGCCCACTCACTCGTGACAGTTTGGTCCTGCGAGTCCCACCAAACAACTCGCAAAATTCAGTGGAGTTGGGTGAATGAATGATGCATGAATCATATACTCGTTTGCAGAATATACGGGCTTGCTTTAATTTCATACAAACATGCTCACAGCACGTCTCTATTGCAAATCATACTCGTTACTTCTCTTTACTACCACTATTATCAAAAGACTCTTCTTTCAAATTGAAACCCTAAATAAGAACAAATAGGTACTTCCCCATTTCCCTCGCTACTTCTCTTTACCATCACTATTATCAAAAGACTCTTCTTTCAAATTAAAACCCTAAATAAGAACAAATAGGGTACTTCCCCATTTCTCCACAGCGGTAAAAGATTAAAAGTTTGTTCACGTTCCATACACTGTTCTATGAAACTCAACTAATTTCTAATAGAAAATCAAACATTTTTTTCGACACATAAGTCATTGTAGAAATATATTGACAGTTATGCCCGTTTTTCTGCCATATTAATTAAATAATTTCATAAATGTGAATTAAATAGCTATATGTTATTAATTTTTATGATTAGATATCAGTCTTGAGCCAATGCTGCGTTTTACAGAATTTGTGGTAGAAAGCGATGGTAAATTATAGATTAAATACTAAGAGACATTTGAGTCATAGCCTTTACACTACATACACTACATAATAATATGGTATGATACTTCCTGGATATGATATGATAGGTATTATAATAATAACGGGTGTCCCAAAAGTAGGTAAAGGATGATTTGTCTCAATAAAACGCGAATGGATTGGAATTTCTTCGTAGTTTTATTTTATTTTAAAGAAAAGACTTGTTCAATTTTATCTGAATAGAATATCTGCTAAATGGCTGCCACGGGCATTTTGGCTGTGTGCAAGTTTTTCATGACACTTTCACACATTTCGCTACTTATTTCACCAATAACTCGGCGAATATTTTGTCTATATTGTCTATGTTTTGTGGATCGTTGGCGTAGACTTTATCTTTGACGTAGCCCCAAAATAAAGAAATCCAGTGGCATCAGATGGCAAGATGTCGGTGGCCATTTGACATCACCTCTTTTTGAAATTACGAGATTATTCGACCTTTCGACGAGTGTTTGTAATTGATGGTGAATTTTCGTTAAATATTTGTATTACTTCTATGCGCTGTTTTATTGTGAAACGTTCCACGATTTATTTTACATGTGTCAAGATAAGGTATGTCAAATTTCAACCCGCCATCTTGAATATTTCGGAAATAGCGCGAAATTCAAATCCTATACCTACTTTTGAGACACCCTTTAAGAAGTGAAAGTATATAAGAGTAATCTGGTATTACTAATTATTAAAAAGAGAAAAGAAGTGTTTTAAATAATTTCTACTGTTTGCATTCACATTGCAATTTTTATTATTGAAAATGAAGTATCAGAAAAAATCGACCCTTCCCACAACTAGCTCCGATGGGATTCGAACCCACGCACGACCTTTCACTGAAATGACACCCACGGGTACGGGTGCCACGCGGCTAAAAGCGTGCAGTAGGCCGCTGCCCGTGGGGACACTCTAGTACGTGTACTATTATACAGGGTGTTAGTTTAAACTAGGGACATACTCCAGGGGGTGAAAGTACCCATCAATACAAACAACTTTTACTATGGGCACAGATTACTAAATAGTTACTATGTAACAGATAGTTCACGCCGCTAAGTCATTTAAATAAATAGCAACTCTAACTATAACGCAATAAAGTAGAATTCAGCTTGTACGGCGCAGGCAAATTAATTACGAACCGCCACTCGTTGTCGTTGCATCTCTTTCTATCGCATATATTCTAGTTCTTTTGCGGACCTAATTTCTATGGATTTACAACGCCGGCGTTGCCGCCGCGTTTTCGAACCGACACGGGGAGTGAAATAGGCCTGCTATTGGACAAAGTGCCATATCGCGAAAAAATAAACAGCTGTTTCATACATTTTGGGCCATCCGGTATTGTACTTTTGTATGAAACAGCCAATTTTTTTTTGCGATATCGCACTTGGTCCCATAGTAAAAATTGTTTATATTGATGGGTAGTTCCACCCCCTGGAGTATGTCCCTTGTTTAAACTAACACCCTGTATATTCTGTGCCTCTAGTACTTAATACAATACCTACTTATCTGTACTAATGTTATAAAGAGGAAAGATTTGATTGTTTGTTTGTTTGTTTGTTCGCATCGAATAGGCTCCGAAACTAAAAAGAATCGTATAAAAATTTCGTAAATTCTAACGATTGTTATTATACATTAAAATACCTTATTTTAATTGCCATTGGTAAAAATTACGAAAAGTTATTTAGCAAAAAGTGGCCAAAACCGGGGCTTCTGCCCTACTTATTTAAAAAATTTTTTTTTATATTGTTGTTCTATGTATTTAAGGTGCTTCATGTTTGTGACCCTTTCCCTATTTACTCGGAAAAAGTTTGTAACAAGGAAAGAATGATGAAGCAACTCTCTATTGTTAAAATAAACAAGTTCACGAATTGAAAATATGCCTACTGTTAACACTGTAAAGGTTTCCTTTTTATTTATGTACAACAAATTTATGTAATGAATAAACTCAGAAACTCCTGGACCGATTTTAAAAATTCTTTATTTCTATAAAAATTATTCTTCCTATAATTTGAGAAACATTCCACATTCTTCGTAAACATAAATAATGACGTGATTGTATGCGGCGTTCAGCAAGCAATATTGTGTAAGGCTGAACTTGAAACCTAGATCAGATGCACCTGGGTGGCGCTGACGGGGTCGATGCACCCGTAACGGCAGCCGGTAGGGCTGTCTTCTGCCTCGGCAAACGCTACGTAATTAATTAAATAGAAACATTGTTTGTCGAAGGATTGCTCAGCTGAAGTGGCAGTGGGCGGGACACGTAGCACAGAGAAACGATGGCCGTTGGGGCGGAAAGTTTCTCGAATGGCGACCGCGAACCGGACGACGTTCCGTGGGCAGGCCCCCTACAAGGTGGACCGACGATCTGGTCAAGGTCGCGGGAAGCCGGTGGATGCGGGCAGCGCACGACCGATCGTTGTGGAGATCCTTGGGGGAGGCCTATGCCCAGCAGTGGGCGTCGTACGGCTGTAATGATGATGATCATGATGATTGTTTGTCATGCAATCTGTTATCTTACACGGCTGAACTACTGAAGACGTAGACTTTACTACAGATTAATTTAATTTTATAGCATAGGTAAATTGGATCATGAACTTTTCGTATAGTTAAGCACATCTTAGATTTCTGCGCGAACTGGGTGCCTACCATCAACTTTAAGACAGCGATTCAAAAATAGCGCGATGCAGAATAGGTTCCTAAAATGAATTGCTTTCTTTCGTACTATGACCTTCTAAAAACTGGATCGCAAATGAATTGCTAAATGTGAATGACCGAACGATTTGTGTCCTTATTTCTTCTACCCGTCTCTTTCACTCGATTCTGTCATGCCCGGAGAGTGAGAGGGACGGGTATAACCTGCAGGTGTCATGTTAGCTTGGCCGAGTTATAAGTCAAATAAGAGTTCTTGACAGCTTCGCGGCTGTGAAATGTCATTGAATGATCACTGAATCGCTGTCATTGATATTAAGCTGTCGTGGTACGAATAAGCGAAGCAGATCAGTTTAGGTCCTAAACAAAACCGCACTAAGAGTTGATGGTAGGCACCCTGTTCATTGAAATTAAACCACATTCCCGTGAAATCCGTGATCACGGCTCCTAGAAAGGTGCCAAAACATCGAAAAAAACCTTATACTCATAAAAATCCTTTAAAAACAACAAATAATATATGTTATATAGACAAATAAACGAAACATACATGACCCTACAAGGGCGTAGCAACCATTTTAGGAAAATATGCGTGAGGTCTGTTATTTTTCTATCATGAAAAACAAAAAATTTCATAGGAAACAAATGGGATCCTACAGGAAATTTTTGTAAAAATACTGAAGAAGTCAATTCGTAGTTGATTGTGTGATAAATGAATTCGTAAAAATGGAGTGTGATACCTGACTTCGAAAAGTGTAACACCGAATACCACGTCCCCGTAAGTTTACTAATACGAATCACTTAACAACGAATGCACGCCACCACGAAAAACTTAGCACCGAAGCCACGCGATCTCGAATAACAGAACCTCTAATTCATTGATTGAAAACGAATGCACGCCACACAATAAACATCCAATTTTTTGCAACTAAAACTTCCTATTCACTTTAAACGATAACTTTACATTTTGAATTCATATGTTTTTTCCTTTCCTCAAAATTTTTATTTAGTTGATTGTCAAATGAATAAATAGTTTTTGTTGCATTTAGTTGATTGTCAAATGAATAGGAAGTTTAAGTTGCAAAAAATTGGATGTTTATTGTGTGGCGTGCATTCGTTTTCAATCAATGAATTAGAGGTTCTGTTATTCGAGATCGCGTGGCTTCGGTGCTAAGTTTTTCGTGGTGGCGTGCATTCGTTGTTAAGTGATTCGTATTAGTAAACTTACGGGGACGTGGTATTCGGTGTTACACTTTTCGAAGTCAGGTATCACACTCGTAAAAATGCTGGGGGGCAATTCTCAAATGTATTGATAGGTATATATCTAACTCGACATAGGTCGAATTCTTATCTTTTCCATATTTCCATAAGTTTTAGAACAAAAAATGTACTGTAACTAGCGCCAAAAACGTCCCACTCGCGCGCAGAGTTATCTGATACTGAAAATGTCACAAAAATGTCTCAAAATACAACTTTACGCGCGATATTTATTTCGACAGTAGGTACGCGCCGTAATTATGTCATGGAAATAGGTTTATTTTTCCGACCAACCACGACGATCAGCGCCCTCTGACACGGACTATATCTATTTCGATATCATATCATCAAAGGCGCGAGAATTGACCCCCTGATCCCGTGCAGTGCATTGGATTCTATAAGCATTTGCTTTTTTAATATTACATTAATTTGTTTTGCCGTCATCGGCACGCTGTCGACACCCCTACCACATGTGAGTATGAAGAGTTTTGCGGCAAATATACAGTATACTCATTAACGACCACAACGATAATGTTGAGTGGACTGAAAGCCCAAGCACACCGCGCCGCGCCCTGTCTCCCGCCATCTCATTACGCCATCTTGATGCGCCATCTTGTCAATTAGATTTTGGCGGGAGGAGTACCTACGCATGATTTATTGTTTCATTTCAACATTAAATTAAAAATATTGTAGCGGCTTCGTTTCATTAATTATTTAATTATAATAATACCTCTTGTGGGCCTTATTATGTTTTGACGGGAAAATTATTTGTAATTTCTTTGTCACAAGGTTCTACGCCTGAAAATGAATTTTGTATTCAAATCAACTACTTACTTACAGAAATATTGATGTAACACGTGTCAAATGCTAGACTTAACTTATTATATACTAGCTTCCGCCCGCGACTTCGTCCGCGTGGATATTCGAGAAAATACTTAGGGGAACAATAACCAGGATAAGAAGTATTCTATGTTTTAATTTCATAAAAATCCGATCAGCCGTTTTTACGTGAGGCGGGTCCTCCCTCACCAAGCGAGCAGCCTCGCGCGAGGCAGAACGTTTGCCACGTGCGGCGGGCCTCGCACGAGGCTGCTCGCTTGGTGAGGGAGGACCCGCCTAATCACGTAAAAACGGCTGATCGTATTTTATGAAATTAAAAAATAGAATACTTTTTATCCTGGTTATTGTTCCCCTAAGTATTTTCTCGAATATCCACGCGGACGAAGTCGCGGGCGGAAGCTAGTAAATATTAAGTGTCTGTATCACAATCAAAAAGTTAGTTCTGAGTAGCTTAGGTACCAAGAACTTGTTAGGTACCAAGAACTTTTAGGGTACTTAAGATGATTAAGGTTTCTATACATTTACCCCCTGGGTTTTATTTTCGGAAAACTACGAAATGGATTGCCTCCTTGTTTTAAAAAGTAAGCCTACAAAGTTTCAAGTTGAAATGTCTATTTGGCCCCCTGATTTTTCATTCAAAATTCCACCCCCCTTTCAACCTTTTAGGGGTTGAATCATGTTCAGCGTGTTAAACATCAAAATAAATGCCATTTTTGCAATCGTCATCCCATAAAACCTCAATAACGACATCCATATCGATTTTTAGGTTTATTTATCCCACTTAACCTCTAAGGGGTTGATTTTCGAAAAAATACGAACTATGTGTTTGCTTATTTGTTTTTATTTCCGACCATAAGTCTAAATAATAAATTAAAAGAAGGACTTTCCAGATACAAAATTTCATCCCCCTTTTCACCCCTTTGAGGGTGGAATTGTCAAAAACGCTTACACAGGTAAATATTAATTTTCAATTGCCAGCCTAAATACAAAATTTGAAGATTCTAACTTCAAAACTGACGGACTTTCATACACATATTCATCCCCTATTTTACCCCCTGGGTTTAATTTTGGGATAATTACAAAATGGGTTGCCTATTTGTTTTAAGAAGTAAGCCTACAAAGTTTCAAGTTGAAATGTCTATTTTACCTCTGATTTTTCATTCAAAATTTCACCCCTATTTTAACCTTTTAGGGGTTGAATCATGTTCAGCGTGTTAAACATCAAAATAAATGCCATTTTGCATTCGTCATCCCATAAAACCTCAATAACGACATCCATATCGATTTTAAGGTTTATTTATCCCATTTAACCTCTAAGGGGTTGATTTTCGAAAAAATACGAAACATATTTTTGTTTATTTCTTTTACTTTCCGACCATAAGCCTAAATAATAAATTAAATGAAGGACTTTCCAGATACAACATTTCATCCCCCTTTTCACCTCTTCGGGGGTGGAATTATCAAAAACGCTGACACAGGTAAATATTGATTTTCAATTGCCAGCCTAAATACAATGTTTGAAGATCCTAACTTCAAAACTGACGGACTTTCATACAAACATTCATCCTCTATTTCACCCCCTTAGGGGTGGAAATTCCAAAAATCCTTTCTTAGTGGATGCCTACACTGTATAACGTATCCATGTGCAAAATTTGAAGTCTCTAGGTTCAGCGGTTTGGGCTGTGCGTTGATATCTCAGTCAGTCAGTCAGTCAGTCAGTCAGTCAGTCAGTCAGTCAGGACTTTGAATTTTATATATATAGATATACAGGATGGAATTATTTCATTGTACGAGGGAAAGCACACCTGAATCACACTTGATGTGAAGTGAAAATAAATCTAAAGCTTCTTCTTGCTGGTTCTTCTCGTTACAAGGCCTCCCGCCGTAGGATTTGCGAACCGATAGCGCAGCTTCATTGACGTTCACAAGTGCTGTATCAGCCTAAAGTGAATAAATGATTTTGAATTGAATTTTGAAAGGTGAAAGCGCACTGCTCCTGGTATCCTCAATCACTGAGGAACTGGTAATTAACTGCTGGAACACAGCAATACTGAAAACATCGTTGTTATGGCGTCAGACTTAGATAAGATGGTGGTAGCTAGCCAGCGGGCTTCTAGGGCAAGTTAGGTACTATCACCAACCAAATTTAATCTACACAAATAAATAAAATTGGAGTGTCTGTTTGTAATATTAAAATAACCGCTTTTTACTACATGCATATTATTATATATACGGTACATATACCAAAATATCATCTTTTGCAATTTTTGTCTGTCGGTCTGTCGGTCTGTCTGTCTGTCTGTCTGTTTGTTCCGGCTAATCTCTGAAACGGCTGGACCGATTTTGACGGGACTTTCACTGGCAGGTAGCTGATGTAATAAGGAGAAACTTAGGTTACTTTTTATCCCAATATTCTCACGGGAACGAGTACCACGCGGGTGAAACCGCGGGCCGCCGCTAGTGCAATATATGAACCCCACCCCCCATTGACTGGACCACAGAGGCGGTTAAAACTTATACCTATTATAAATGTGAAAGTTTAGATGATTGTTACTCAATCACGCCAAAACGGCCTAACAGATTTGGCTGAAATTTGGGACACAGATACGTTGTAGCCTGTAGAGGAACATAGGCTTCGCCCGCGTGGGATACACGACGTTATCGACGGGAATGTGACATTTTCCGGGATAAAAAGTAGCCTATATTTCTCTCCAGGCTACAAAATATCTGTGTCTCAAATTTCAGCCAAATCTGTTCAGCCATTTTGACGTGATTGAGTAACAAACATCCAAACATTCACATTTATAATAACGGGTGTCCCAAAAGTAGGTATAGGATGATTTGTCTCAATAAAACGCGAATGGAATGGAATTTCTTCGTAGTTTTATTTTATTTTAAAGAAGAGACTTGTACAATTTTATCTGAATAGATATCTGCTAAATGGCCGCCACGGGCATTTTTGCTGTGTGTAAGTTTTTCACGACGCTGACACATTTCGCTGGTAATTTCACACATTTCGCTATTTATTTCACCAATAACTCGGCGAATATTTTGTCTATATTGTCTATGTTTTGTGGATCGTTGGCGTAGACTTTATCTTTGACGTAGCCTCAAGAAAAGAAATCCAGTGCCATCAGATGGCAAGATCTCCGTGGCCATTTGAGATCACCTCTTCTTGAAATTACGAGATTTTTCGCCCTTTCGACGAGTGTTTGTAATTGATCGTGAATTTTCGTTAAATATTTGTATAACTTCTATGCGCTGTTTTATTGTGAAACGCTCCACGATTTATTTTACATGTGTCAAGTTACGTACGTCAAATTTCAACCCGCCATCTTGAATATTTCGGAAATAGCGCGAAATTCAAAACCTATACACACGTACTTTTGAGACATCCTAGTATAATAAAGTATACTAGGATTATAGCATAGATTAACCCGTTCGTAGCCATTAATCGCAGTAATCGCCGGTTCGATGTCGGGCATGCACCGATGGTCACGATCCGCACAAATAAATACCTCAGCGATGACAAATCACGCCACTGATTCTATGTTTGAGAAAACTTTGTAAGGAATAAGCGTTTAGTCCTGCGCAGGCGACGGTTTCAAGTTCTTCACCAAAAATGACGTCGATCCGTTTGCTCCGTTTTGACGTGAAAGACGGACAAACAAACAAACACTCTTTCACATTTACTTATAATGTTAGTATGGATGTAAGGTTGCAATTAAAAATAACAAAATGAATAAAACACAAATTCTTAACAATCTGCATATATGATAAATAAACAAAACGCGTTGCTTCACGTAACTATAGGTACAGGGTGTAGTGTAATTATTTCATGATACCGGAGAGCAACTAGGTACTCGAAATAATGGAAAAAGCAAAAAGAAACATTCCTTTATTTTTGTAATAAAACAAAACTTCATTAGTAACAGATTAAAAAAACGCTTTTCCATAGAAAAGTACAACGTCGCTTCGACTCAACACCAAATATATGATGATTTCAAAATTTAATTTTAATAATTATATATGTTTGAGACAACAAGTTTTTCTAATTTTAGCCGGTTCGATTCCTGGGTAAGATTTAAAAAAATCTTTGAATGCAGTTTTATTTCTTTTCAAAAGTAAATTAATTTTTATTTTGCGTGAAATTTACTCTCTTCATTATTTTGAGTAGGTACTTATTCTCTCCAGATATCATGAAATAATAACCATCCTGTATAACACACAATTTATTGGAACGTAATCGAGTATCCTTGCAGAAGCCGTTCAACTGACATTACGGTACCGGTTCTAAAGAATACTAGACATTCAGCCGGGTCTAGAAAACTAGGCAAACAGTGAAAGTGGTTTTCATTAAAAGGTTCAATGACTTGATAGTGATATAACTTAGAACAACTATCAATACCTCACACAAACTAACTAAACTAAACGTTTTAATTTTAAATGGCAGGTTATTATATAGGTAGTTTGTGCGGTGTAGCCTGGTGCCTATGACAGCTCTTTCGTGCAAAGCAAAAAGTTCCTTAAGCTATTGGAATAAAACTCAAGAAAAGCAGCATTAGACATTTTTAGTGCAGCTTATGCTAGAAAATTAGACCCTATTCCTTGAGCAGAAGTATCAGTTTGCTTTGCACGAATGAGCTGTCATAGGCACCATGCTACACCGCACAAAATATAAAGGCTGCCACACACCAATAACGCACGCAGACGTGCTGCATTGCGTGTGCGTGCGTCATGAGTTGTAATATATGAATTTGTACGCGTAGATTCACACCAACAGTATCGCAGCTGCATTGCGTTGCGTTTGCGTGCGAGAGCCGCACGGCCGTCCGCGAGATACAAACCGAAACGGCCGCGGCGCGGTCGCGCGCAACAGCGGAACGGCAACGCCGCACACGAGCAACACGAGCTCCGGCATTGTGATGTTGTATTCTAGAGGATTTCTCAATTGAGGACACACCGCGGTGACGTATGCGTCTGCGTGCAGCTGCGACGCTGACTGCGGCACGTCAGTTGTCAATATTTACAAATTGTCATCATGGATTTTGAAATACGCGAAAAATTAATTAATATAGGACGCAGATACAAATGTATATAAGATCCACAAGATAAAAACTCTCTTTTGTGGGATAAAATAGGTAGGGAATTACGAATTGAAAGAAAATGTCAACCGCGATCCGAGAGCAACACACGGCGTCGCTGACGCACGGCGTCGCTGATGCACTGCGATGCGTGTGCGACGCCGATGCCGGTGTAAATTGCTTTAAGTCGTAGCGTGCTGCAGATGCAACGCATCGTGTTGCTCACGCATCTGGTGTGTGGAAGCCTTAAGCCTAGGCGCGCATGGAAGCTTGACTTGATCGGCCGATGAAAAAATCGGTCAGTTTTTATATCGAAATCGATGCGCGCGTGTCAACGTAATGCCATAGGAATAAGTAACTTATTCTTATGGTAATGCCTATGTTGTAACTGACCGATTTTTGATCGGCCGATGAAGTTAAGCTTCCAGGCGTTTGAGCCCTAAGCAAAGAATACTATAATATTACTACGCGATAAGTCATAGAGTTGATACAAAACAAATGGAAACGTTCAAAAGTTATATTCTTTTCATGCGTTTTCATGCAATTACCTACCCAGTTAAAGAAAAACTAAAGTGAAAAACAATGGATACTTACTTACAAGTTATTTAAATTTTTCCTTTTTTGCATTCACAATGAAGTTTTTTTACTTATTGAAAATGAAGTATTTTAACGACTCCGTAGCTCAGTGGTTAGAGCAGTCGCCCGTATAGCGAAAGGTTGTGGGTTCGAGTCCCATCGGAGCTGGTTGTGAGACAGGGCGATTTTTTCTAAATCTTACTTGATATTCAATTTTTCAAGTCTGTTTGCTTTAGACAAAATAAAAATACAACACAAAGGATGTCTGGTAGTCTTTCATCAAGAGTTCAGTAAACAATTTGCACTATTTTTTCTCACTTAAGTAATAAAATTTAAAGTAGTTAAGCTGAACCCAAGTCTCTGAGTGAGAAATTAAATTCCTAATCGTACCTAAGTAGGTACCTATAACCTCTTAATTCTCGAAATATGCCAGCAACAGGAATTCTAAATTGAACATTAAATAATTTAATGGACGTTTTTCCCTACTTGTTTTGCAAAGAAAGTTAGTAGAATTTTTATTAATCTTAAACGAGAACCAAAAAAAGAACCAATTACTGAAATGTAACCGTGCAAGAGAGCAAGACGACATTTAGTAAAGTTTCCGATTTCACGGCGAGAAGCATTCTTCCATTTAGTGGTTTTTATACGATGGGTAATTGTATTTGTAGCCACCAAATCGTTTTTCCTTTTTATTCAAAAAACAAGTTTGTCAATATGATTAGTATAATTACTGTGCCTCTGAAATTGTCTAATGTATTTTTGAACATACTGCCAGTTGTCACTTATTTTCTTGACAACGAAAAAGTGACAGCAATAGATTTATAATAACGCTGTGCAGTCTACAGACTAGCGCCGCCCGCCATTGAAAAAAAAATCATAGTGCTTAAATAAGACGAAATTGTAAATTATCTCGCTGCAGTGCACTCCGAAGAAGCTTTGTGGTACTTTTTATAGCTTAAAGGATATTTGTTAGCCTGTCGTTTAGTTCAATTTAGCTTTTTTGGGAAAAGTGGCCACTTTTAGCAATAAAACTCCATTCAATTAAACGACAAGCTAGACAATATAGATAAAGCAATAGAAATTACCACAAAGCTTCTTCGGAGTGCACTGCAGAGAGATAATTTACAATTTCGTCTTATTTAAGCACTATGATATTTTTTTTCAATGGCGGCGCTAGTGTGCAGACTGCACAGCCTTAATGGAGCTTTCTGCAACTGGCGGATAGCTACTTATGCACATGCATACATGACCAATAATTGTGCACAGCAATGACACAAACTGCAAATGCGAAAGAATGAAAATGAGACCTCTTACGACTGTGTATCCAATACAATAATAATAGGTCTTTACCTATGAAATTGCCGTTTTGTATGGAGATTTCTGTAATTATTTTTTTTCCATACTAACGTTTTTGTTATTATTTAACGACTAATATTATGTAAATTTACAAAATTTTACACACGTATTTATGGACATTTTAACTACTAAATGACACATTCGTTAAGAGAAAAAAATTTTTTTTCACTAAGTTACAACTAATAAAGTACGAAATTCTGGAAACAAAAATAGTCGTAACTTTCGGAATAAGTTTTTTCTATGTAAATAATCAAATATCGTGGTTATTAAATTATCAAAAGTTGCTCGATACGGTCTTAATGTAACGCAAAATTAAAGAAATTATATATTTCTAATATTATAAAAGTTGTTAAGTTATATGTACAAAAGAAAAAAACGGCAATTTCATATGTAAAGACCTATTATAAAGACCGATTAAGGCGCTACTTGGAAAAATATGGACTTTTTGATTTAAAACTATAGGACGGTTACAGTTGTCACAAATCTGGTAATAAGATATATATTTCTTCATACCTTTATCTAGATTTGTATAGTTTCAAAAACACGATTTTATGATTTTGCCTCGACACTTTTCCTTTTCGAAAAGACCTCTAAAAAATACGAAAAGTCAAGATTATTCTTAAATGGGGTTACTTACACTATTGGAAATTGGTTTAATTAGTGGACACCAATAATATTGAGGATCGTATAGAAGCATTTTTTTTTAAATCGCTGTAGTTTTTTAATACGAAGTGATTTTGTGTTTTTTTTGCCTAATCTGCAAAATCGGTCTCGCTCCCGCGCGCGTCGTCTTCTCATTGCTATCTCGCTTCAGCACATTTTTTCCGAGTATCGCCTTAAAACTAAGCTATAAACCTAGTCATTAGTTCTGTTACCACTGACAAATACCGTTTCTAGCGTATAGATCTTAGAACGATATAACAAAAACGGTAATTTTGAATTCCGCAAGCCAGCGTGCAATCGTTTGTCCATAATTTTTGTCCGAACTGAGATAAATCACATAAGAATAGAGGTGGCATTCCAATGGCGGATAAGGAGTAAGCAAAAACCGTTATCATACAGGAAAAAAGACGAAAATGTTTCTTAAAGTCATAGCATTAAAGTCCAAAACTCGGCAAGTCAGAGTTGCCTTTACCAAATGCATTTATCGTATATGCCTCGATGTTCGGTTCCCACGGACTCTTTATGACCTACTTCAAAGAAGTTCTAGTAAGGATACCCGGTTAGAATACTCATACGAGGTTTACTGGCTGACTGATATAGAAATGGCTTATTATAAAGCTGCAGTGATATAGTAGAAAATAACATAATAAGTACAATGCATGCTTCAAATTTCTACGGTGGTGGCGTGTGAGGCGGGTCGTTACGTTCCCTAAAATATGGTTGAGCGAAGCGATGGCTGGTTCATGCGTCATGCTCGTGAACGGGTGCTGCCAGTGGGAATGGGTCTGCTCTTATCTGCTTGCCTTAAAATGTGTTTTCTTTTGTTTTTATTCATTTTATTAAGAATTACATTTGAAACATGTATGGCGCAACTTGCAGTATATATAGTAGAATTGTCTTTTGTTTTAAACTAATATTAAAGCTTTAAGTAGAGTTCCTAAGTAACTGAAAATTGTTCACCGCTATGATCATTAGTTCGCCTATACTTAACTGTATTTATCATAACCCATTGTGTAATTGTGATGGAAACTGACCTTAGTCATACCATGTTAAGGTCATTTTTCAATTTGACGACTCTGTATGAAATAAAACAGGGACAAAAAAACAACCCTTGGAGTTTCTTGCCGGTTCTTCTCCAAGGTCTCCCGCTGTAGGGTTTGCGAACCGATGGCGTAGCTTCTATGACGTTCACAAGTATTGTAAATAACAATCTAAATTGAATAAACAAATTTGAATCTTGAATCTTGAAATATTAATACTTATGTCTTCTGCTACTTCTTCTGCGAGGTTAGTACCTACTGTCTGCCCTGTGAACTTTCATTTCCTTTTTTACCTATTTCGACATTTTGTGTTTTTTTAGTAAAGTACTTATTTCACAAAATTTTAATCGCCTAAACAATAAAATTCGGTTTAAACGACACAATATGTAAAGATAACCGAAATACACATATTATTTTAGTCGTCAAAAGTTACTTTAGGAATGTATCTGAAGAATTTTTGTTTATTTGTTAGCTTGAACACGCTAATCTCAGAAACTACTGGGCCGAAATGATTTTTTTTAAAAAGGACCTCTAAAAATACGAAAATTCAAGATTGTAATTACAAATACAAGGGTGTAGTGGACACTGGACACCAATAATATATTTTAGGATCGTATAAAAGCATTTTTTTAAAATTGCTATATAGTATTTTAAATTATTTTCATGCATTCACAATGCAATTCTGTAAGTATAGGAAAATGTGATAGTAAAAAATCACGAGCCCTATAAGTAGCTTCCCGACTGTGTATCCAATCCCGCCTGAAAGCTACTTATAGGGCTCGTGGTTTTTTACTATCACATTTTTCCTATTGCTATATAGTTTTTTTAATACGAAGTGATTTTGTGTTCTTTTTTTGCCTAATCTGCAAAATCGGTCTCACTCTCGCGCGCGTCGTTTTCTCATAGCTAAGTATCTCGCTTCAGCTTAATTTTTTCGAGTAACGCCTTAAAGGTAGGTAGTCTCCAGTCGTTGGAAATAAATATCCCACTTATAATTAGATAAAGAAAAGCTATTTATTACTTCTACAATGGCGGTTATTGGGCATTAATTAAATTAATTAATCTATCAATCTCGCAACTTGCCGGCAGCCATTACGTGCTAGTCTAGTGCCAAACTTGGCTGGTAACTGGACCAGTCGGAGAACTTTGTAACACGCGATATCTAACTTACAGCAATGTACTGTACCCGCCAGGTTAAGAAAAAAGGGAAAAATGATGAATAAAAAAGTTATAAGTTTTAGTATCAATTTCATTTTTATGACAAGCTTTTTTGCTGACTGTGCTTTAATATTGTATTGTCATCTAAACCAAACCTGTATACAAAATTTCAGCTCCATCGGACACTGGGAAGTGGGTCAAATTAAGCTTGCAAGATTTGTCCCCCACTAACTAACAAACAAACAAACTAACTAACTAACATGGCAAGTTAATAAAAATCTTGTAAAAAGCGGCTGTGCTACTACGAAATACTGCGTCAGCTATATGAGCTAAACAAAAATCTTCTATATATATAAAATTCAAAGTCCTGACTGACTGACTGACTGACTGACTGACTGACTGACTGAGATATCAACGCACAGCCCAAACCGCTGAACCTAGAGACTTCAAATTTTGCACATAGATACTTTATACAGTGTAGGCATCCACTAAGAAAGGATTTTTGGAAATTCCACCCCTAAGGGGGTGAAATAGGGTATTAATGTTTGTATGAAAGTCCGTCAGTTTTGAAGTTAGGATCTTCAAATTTTGTATTTAGGCTGGCAATTGAAAATTAATATTTACATGTGTCAGCGTTTTTGACAATTCCACCCCCCGAAGGGGTGAAAAGGGGGATGAAATGTTGTATCTGGAAAGTCCTTCATTTAATTTATTATTTAGGCTTATGGTCGGAAATTAAAACCAATAAGCAAACACATATTTCGTATTTTTTAGAAAATCAACCCCTTAGAGGTTAAATGGGATAAATAAACCTAAAAATAGATATGGATGTCGTTATTGAGGTTTTATGGGATGACGATTGCAAAAATGGCATTTATTTTGATGTTTAGCACGCTGAACATGATTCAACCCCTAAAAGGTTGCAATAGGGGTGAAATATTGAATGAAAAATCAGGGGTTAAATAGACATTTCAACTTGAAACTTTGTAGGCTTACTTCTTAAAACAAATAGGCAACCCATTTCGTAATTTTCCCAAAATCAAACCCAGGGGTAAAATAGGGGATGAATATGTGTATGAAAGTCCGTCAGTTTTGAACTTAGGATCTTCAAATTTTGTATTTAGGCTTGCAATTGAAAATTAATATTTACCTGTGTCAGCGTTTTTGACAATTCCAATCCCAAATGGGTGAAAAGGGGGATGAAATGTTGTATCTGGAAAGTCCTTCATTTAATTTATTATTTAGGCTTATGGTCGGAAAGTAAAACAAATAAGCAAACACATATTTCGTATTTTTTCGAAAATCAACCCCTTAGAGGTTAAATGGGATAAATAAACCTAAAAATAGATATGGATGTTGTGGAGGTTTTATGGGATGACGATTGCAAAAATGGCATTTATTTTGATGTTTAACACGCTGAACATGATTCAACCCCTAAAGGTTGAAATAGGGGTGAAATTTTGAATGAAAAATCAGGGGGTAAAATAGACATTTCAGTTTGAAACTTTGTAGGCTTAAATCAAATAGGCAACCCATTTCGTAGTTTTCCGAAAATCAAACCCAGGGGGTAAATAGGGTATAGAAACCTAAATCATCTTAAGTACCCTAAAAGTTCTTGGTACCTAAGCTACTCAGAACTAAGTTTTTGATTGTGAAACAGACACTTATTATTTACTAGCTTCCGCCCGCGACTTCGTCCTCGTGGACATTCAAAAAAATACTTAGGGGACCAATTAACAGGATAAAAAGTATTCTTAGTTTTAATTTCATAAAAATCCGATCAGCCGGTTTTACGTGATTAGGCGGGTCCTCCCTCACCAAGTGAGCAGCCTCGTGCGAGGCCCGCCGCACGTGGCAAACGTTCTGCCTCGCGCGAGGCTGCTCGCTTGGTGAGGGAGGACCCGCCTAATCACGTAAAACCGGCTGATCGGATTTTTATGAAATTAAAACTAAGAATACTTTTTATCCTGTTAATTGGTCCCCTAAGTACTTTTTTGAATGTCCACGCGGACGAAGTCGCGGGCGGAAGCTATTTATTATAAATGCGAAAGTTTCACGCAAAAACTACTGAAAGGATCTGGGTCAAATTTGCAACAGATATAGATTATAGCCTGGAATAACACATAGGGTACTTTTTATCCCAATATTCCCACGGGAACGGGAACCACGCGGGTGAAACCGCGGGCGGCCGCTAGTAACTAATATTTATTGGTTTGCCACCCGCGAAATACAGTCGGTTATTCAATTGCAGTAAGTATCTAAAATGTTATCAAGTATCACACTGCCGAAGTAGTGTAGTCAATGAAGCTAGTTGACCCCCACTGTAATTCCTCAGTCACAAAAAACTTTACAGCATGACAAAGTATCAATGAATTAAAAGTATGGTATAAATTTCCAAAAAATAATAATAATAGAAGGTTAGGTTAGAAATTACTCGGTTCAATATATATAAACAGATTTGTTTATTTAGGTATAAATACCTAACTTCCGTGTGAGTTTTTTTTTTGATAATCATTTAAAAGTTTATGGCTCATGCTATTTTATAACCCAGCAAAATTTCATCGACTGAGGAATTAGTGTATGGATGGGTCTCCATACAAAGAATCTGTTCATTGCCTACACTAAAGCTCTTTTATAACTATGTAGGTAGGTATATGTATATCTTTTTTCTACTTCCGAAGTTCAATAACACCGTCTTTACTTTACTTAAGCTTATGTACTCATACCAAGTGCCTTGCCCAAGGCATATTTGTAATATTCGTTATATTTACAACAACCTGAAGCTCAGCAATTTCAGGACATGTTTCCGTTTCCTGCCCTGTTACAACATGATCCCGTGCCCCGAGGCTCGGATGTACTGCCTTAATTAGGTACAACTTTCAGTTCACCGAACTTTAAGTTTAAGGGACTGTAGAGTGTAGGTACCTATATGTTTTAAACGTCAAAAAAATATCAAAAATCTTTCAAATATAACATTTTTATAACAGATATCCGGAAGTCTTCTTTTTGATTAAAAAAAAATATCAGTGTCAGAAGACCTCGCTGTTCAATAGCTATTAAAATATTAGCGTATGATTGTGAGCTTTTGTTTCTTTTGGTGTGTTTGTGTGTGTGCGTGTGTGTGTGTGTGTGTGTGTATGTGTGTGTGTGTGTGTGTGTGTGTGTGTGTATGTGCGGGTACAATTATGGGTTTGTGTTTGCATTTATATTACACAATACATTACTTAATCATATTCATTTAACAAACTTTACCATATACTGTGCTGTAATAATTAATTCATCTGATTCGCTTAATAACTTTATTATATAAATGTGTTGATAATATTTCAAATTGACGACCAGCAAAACGTGCTCAGAAACTATCAAACGGGTATGAAAAAGTACACCTCTATAGCATAAATTTAGACGAAGTTTGTAGCATATTTACAAGCTTTTATTTAACTTGCAGTGTATGTATGTATGTCCGTTCGGGTCAAATCTTGCAAGCTAAATTTGACCAACTTCCCAGTGTCCGATTGAGCTGAAACTTTGCATACAGGTTTGGTTTGGATGACAATACAATATTAAAGTACAGCCAACAAAAAAGCATGTCGTAAAAATGAAGTTTTACAAAAAACTTATTAATTTAACATCATGCTACCCTTAATCTGGCTAATAATTATTGATAAGCGTATCTCAGCACTACAAAATGACACAGCACCAAAGCACCTAGTTTTGGATAAATACTTAAAAATAGTTTGGTGTAAAGTTGAACAACCTCACGTGCGGTGGCGGAGGAAAATACAGGCAGCTGGGAAAACCGAGTGCACTCGTTTTTATTTGGTACTTTTGTACTTAACGGACAAAGTAGGTTTTAAGTTGCGTTTACTTTAGTTTAATTTAATTATTTAATCCTTATTATATTATAATTATTAAAATGCGAAAGTAACGACCGAATTCTCGTACGCAAATCATCTTTGGGAGCGTCTCAAACATCATGGCATCTCTTTCATACGTTTGACATTTAAAGTGACAGGGCGATGTTTGAGACGCTCCCAAAGATAAGTAGCGTACGAGTATTCGGGCATAACTCTGTCTGTCTGTGTGTAACGCAATCACGCTTAAACTACTGAACCTATTTAAATGAAATTTGGTACAGAGATACTAGTCTAGAGCCTGAGAAAAGGTATAAGCTACTTTTTATTGCGGAAAAAGGCCTGTAAGGGGTTGAAATAGATGATGAAAGTTTGTAATGGAAATTACGTCTTTTTTAAAGCTAGAAGCTTGAAACTTTTTTTTAGGCTTTTGATTAGTTAGATATAAATAAATGCATTCAAAGTTTGTAAAATGTTACCCTAAAGGGGGTAAAAATAGGGGATGAAAACTTTTGTGTGATGACGTCAGCAAAAAAGCTTATTAGCCTAAAAAATTTAAAATACTGCTGAGAGTCACTATTCCACGCGGACAAAGTCGCGGGCACAGCTAGTAATTATTATAAGGGCGAAAACTAAAGACACAACCTTCATTTCCACTATATTCAGTTGTTTATATAACCTTTCTCTGCTGCCCGATTATAAACTAACGTGACATAGTTTTTGACACTAAGGGCAACTTTCATCACTGATATTTAAACGTGATTAACGCTAAACGTGTTTAATAGATAGTTCTGTCTCTGTCATCTGTTTGAATGTGACAGAGACAGAAATACGTTTTAAACACGTTTAGCGTTAAT
Organism: Crambus lathoniellus; assembly: GCA_949710035.1. Classification (NCBI taxonomy): domain Eukaryota; kingdom Metazoa; phylum Arthropoda; class Insecta; order Lepidoptera; family Crambidae; genus Crambus; species Crambus lathoniellus. The sequence goes on along the minus strand of OX453307.1, from coordinate 1,599,590 downwards.
CGCGTTTAAATATCATTGGTGAAATCGGGCCTGTAAATGGATTATTCTATTTAAAACATCAACGCTATTTTCAGCCCCATAATTCAAAGATAGTACAAAATGACATCACGGTAAATAAATAACATTGTAATGGGGTCCATTTTCATATCCGGCACAAAGTAATATGCGAACAGCACGCGAAAATGCCATGAAAAATATCAAACGCACACTTTCATTTTACTTCGGAAATAGAAAACAAAAAGGTTATAAATAAGTAGCATTACTATGTGGTCCTCTTATGGTCTTTTGGAAGTTTAAATAAATACTAGCTTTGCCCCCGAACTTGACCGTGTTTGATCAAAAGTCAGACTCTTGGTAGTCTGTCAACACGCTGGAGCTTTATAACCATACTAGCTTTCCGCCCGCGACTTCGCCCGCGTGGAATACACGACGTTATCCCGCGGGAATGTGATATTTTGTCGGAATAAAAAGTAGCCTATGTTCCTCTCCAGGCTACCAAGTATCTGTGTCCCAAATTTCAGCCAAATCCGTTCAGCCGTTTTGGCGTGATTGAGTAACAAACATCCAAACATCTAAACTTTCACATTTATAATATTACTAGCTTTCCGCCCGCGGCTTCGCCCGCATGTACTACACGATGTTATCCCGCAGGAATGTGACATTTTTCCGGGATTAAAAGTAGCCTATGTTCCTCTCCAAGCTACAAAGTATCTGTGTCCCAAATTTCAGCCAAATCCGTTCAGCCGTTTTGGCGTGATTGAATAACAAACATCCAAACATCTAAACATCCAAATATCTAAACTTTCACATTTATAATATTACTAGCTTTCCGCCCGCGGCTTCGCCCGCGTGGACTACAGGACGTTATCCCGCGGGAATTTGACATTTTTCCGGGATAAAAAGTAGCCTATGTTCCTCTCCAGGCTACAAATTTCAGCCAAATCCGTTCAGCCGTTTTGGCGTGATTGAGTAACAAACATCCAAACATCCAAACATCCAAACATCTAAACTTTCACATTTATAATATTAGTAGGATTAGTAGGATTTTAGGCCGAGGCGTTGCTTTACACAGTCGAGGGGGAAAAGATTGATCTTTAGCAAAAGATTTTTCAAACCATGTAACGAATTTTGATGCTGTTTTCATCAAGACGGGGAAGGTTAGGTCACGGAGCGAATCGCTAGTGCATTAAAATGTTAAAAGGGGTTTTGTGCCTCTATCCATCAACCATTTTATCACCCTCACTGCTTGAACACAAGTGTTCTAATATGATGAATACGGAAAGCAGAAAATGCCATGACCTACCACGCTAGCCTGATATGTAGATAGGTGGGTACGTTAGGGTTAATTTAAATTTGACTAAACTTAAATTACCTGACATAACTTTGTCCCTACATATTCCACCATTCAAAACATTTTCAGTTACTACACTAACGCCCGAATTCTCGTACGCAAATCATCTTAGGGAGCGTCTCAAACATCATGGCATCTCTTTCATACGTTTGACATTTAAAGTGAAAGGGCGATGTTTGAGACGCTCCCAAAGATAAGTAGCGTACGAGTATTCGGGCATCACCGTCAATATCTCAATTAAATTACCCAACATTTCATGAGTTTACTCACAGCGGTATTTCTGAGGCCCAGTTTACTCAGAGCGGTATTAAATATGAACCATCAGAGCTGACGAACGCTCCCGTGAGGCACATGAACAGAATCGATGGCTTCTTGTAACCGCGGCCGGGGCTCTGTGCCAATACCAGTGGCGAAATTGCTTGAAAATATAATTTTAAATCTAAAATGTTAGTGAATAAGTAGACTGTTCTTCTATTTATAGCTATATTATCTAACTATTATCTATACTAATTTTTATGATAAGTTTTCAGTAAAAATTTCATTTTTATGACAAGCTTTTTTGCTGACTGTACTTTAATATTGTATTGTCATCTTAGCCAAACCTGTATACAAAATTTCAGCTCCTTCGGACACTGGGAAGTGGGTCAAATTAAGCTTGCATGATTTGTCCCCCACTAACTAACAAACTAACTAACGTCATGGCAAGTTAATAAAAAGCTTGTAAAGAGGAAAGATTTGATTGTTTGTTTGTATGTTTGAATTGAATAGGCTCCAAAACTACTAGACCGATTCAGAAAATTCTTTGTCCATTAGAAAGCTACATTCTTCCCGAGTGACAAAGGCTATATTTTATCCCGATATTCCCACGGGAACGGGTACCACGCGAGTAAAACCGCGAGAATCCGCTATAATATTATAAGGATAAATTATTTAATTTGTTTGTTTGTTTTGTTTGTAATGAATAAACTCGAAAACTTAACCTATTTTAAAATTTATTAATTTTTTCAATATAAGACTTCATTATTCCCGAGTGACATAGGCTATATTTTATCCCGATATTTCTACGGGAACGGGTAACACGCGTGTAAAACCGAGTGGAGCCACTATTTTACCAATAAAAACAGAATTATTTTAGAAAATGATCTACATTCACTACACTTCCATAAACAAGCTTATACCTGAAAAATGGAAAAAGAAGTATTTACAAAAAATCGACCCGTCTCACAACTAGCTCCGATGGGACGAAGTTGCGAGACGGGTCGATTTTTCCTAAATACTTCATTTTCCATTTTTTCAATCATAAAAATTGCATGAATGCAAACAAGTAAAAATTTAAATAACAAGCTTATACCTACTTCTTTAATTTAAATCCTACTTCCTACGAATATTATAAATGCGAAAGTTTGTAAGTATAGATGTTTGTTTGTTACTCTTTCACGCAAAAACTACTGAACGGATCTGGATGTAATTTGCAACACAGATAGATTATAGCCTGGAATAACACGTAGGATACTTTTTATCCCGATATTCCCATGGGAACGGGAACCACGCGGGTAAAACCATGGGCGGCCGCTAGTTAAATAATAACCTCTGGTATGTCCGGCCATTTCGAAAAAATGGCGGTTATCTGTCATGGGAAAATGGCGCGGGGTGACGTAAGGTCAACTTGACGTTAAAAAAAGGCGCAAAGATTGGTGATTGGTTAATACTGTGACGTTTTATCGCTCCAGTGTCAATTCCTACAGACAATAAACAAGTAAAACACAGATAGGAGTAGCAGAATAGAGTACAAACGTACCAAAATGTTCCATCGCCCCGATTACAGTACAGTGCCACAAACTTTGCTGTGCCGGTGGCCAAAATGTGAAACTAGCGTGTTTTTTTTAATGTCATTCTGCTGTCAAGTTGATGTCCAACCGTAGCGCTGCTGGCGGCTGAAGTTCTTAGAAGTCAGGGCCGGTTAAATGGCTACAAAAAAAAGAAAAACGTACGTAGCGCCACTGTCACCGGAACAGAAAAGGTTGTGGCACTGTACCTGTATACCTACTTACAAAAGCGTAAATTTGACAGAACATAAAACGGGTTGGAAAAGTCCAGAACACCCAACCCATTAGCAGCAGCAAATGGTTCCATAACCCTAAAATACTGTCGACGTTTTTTCAACATCTAAACCTATGTAAATTTTTATTACACAAATAAAATGGAGTGTTGAAATCCTTTATCTCCTTAAATGGTGAATGATAAAATAGCTACTGGTTATTTATGAGACTGTGTAACCTTTCAGAGCTTTTAATTTAACTTTTTGTTTTTCAGTTAGGTACATTTTATTGTAGAAAAATACTTCCTGTCATTCTGTTCGTGCATAACAAAAGTATTTGTGGATTTACCGACGTTTCACCACACTTTCATTTGGGGCCATTGTCAAAAGATGACTGAAAAAATAAGATTTACATAAGTAGGAGGTTCCCCATACTAATGATGGTGTACAGTACAAGGGGCTTTATAAGCAAACATTTCCGTATACGCAAAGAAGTTATATCGTACGTCAGCATGCTATGTTAAGGGCCAAAGACCTTGACCCCATCGATCGGCGTCCGACATGCGATAAACAAGGCACCCCGGGCCTTAATATGTTTTATTGTGGCCTCCCAAAGTGAGCATTAACCGGCACGCTGTCATATGTATTACATTCGATCGCGTGTTTCGCTGATTTCTATATATCTCTATGGACAGGCGATTTTTTAAAGTTCGTTTTCTTTTTAAAATGCAATAATAAAGTCTCCTTTCAGTAAAATTTTATTCTTACTGGTACTTTCCCTGCATGTGGCATGGTTTTGGGACGCCCTGTATATGAGTATTATATGTTATAGTATTTTAAACGTTATATTAATTGAATCCATTTTTAAATCAGTTTTTTTTTATTGTACCCCTTTGCTTGTCTCGTTTTTTCCAAAGGTTGGCTGGTAGATAATGCTTTTAGCGTTAAGCCCGCTTTTTGTACCTACCTACTCTACTTGATGTAACTGCATACAATAAAGTTTAATAAATAAATAAATATCTTATAGTAAACATTACGACTGTAATATAGATATGTACTTCTAAATATATATTAGCCGGAAGTTAGTAAAATCAGAAGCATGTTTCCTATGAGTTATCGTGTTCGTAGTTAGTGCGATTTCCGGTTCAGAGCCAGAGCTGAACATCATCATCATCATCATCATCAGCCATTTAATGTCCCCACTGCTGGGGCACTGGCCTTCCTTATGGATGAATAAGGAGAATGAGCCATGACCCACCACGCGGGCTCAGTGCGGATTGGTGGGTATTAACGACTGCAAGTGCAGCCGGGACCAACGGCTTAACGTGCCTTCCGAAGCACGGAGGAGCTCGAGATGAAAATTTTTGGTCACCCATCCCGTGACCGACCATTGCGAACGTTGCTTAACCTCAACGATCGCAGGCCGAGCGCGCTATCCACTGCGCCACGGGCTCCTCATACGTTCATAAAACATACGTGCATAAAACTTTAAGCCCCTTAACTATCTTACCCAATTTAACCCAAAAGCAAAATCCGTTCCGTGTTTTTCGCTAGATAGATTGTAGAACGGTTGGTTTTTATCAAAACCTTCAAAAGAAACTTTAAAACAGACCAGGGTGCCTACCATCAACTCTTATTGCGATTTTGTTTAGGACCTAAACTGATCTGCTTCGCTTATTCGTACCACGACAGCTTAATATCAATGACAGCGATTCAGTGATCATTCAATGACATTTCACAGCCGCTAAGCTGTCATGTACTCTTATTTGAGTTATAGCTCGGCCAAGCTAACATGACACCTGCAGGGTACACCCGTCCCTCTCACTCTCCGAGCATGACAGAATCGAGTGAAAGAGACGGGTAGAAGAAATAAGGACACAAATCGTTCGGTCATTCACATTTAGCAATTCATTTCCGATCCAGTTTTTAGAAGGTCATAGTACGAAAGAAAGCAATTCATTTTAGGAACCTATTCTGCATCGCGCTATTTTTGAATCGCTGTCTTAAAGTTGATGGTAGGCACCCAGGGCCCATGTAAAGTTTAATTAAAACCCTTTTCTATTAGCAACTTATTTCACAAAAACCTCTGAGGGCGCCACTATCGGCTAGCCTATCGCCTTAGAGCCAACGCGCACTTGTGATTTTTAATCGGGCGATAGTTCGATCGTTCTCGGATTCAGTATAGAGTTATATGGCCATGGACAGTTTGATCACGATCGTCTTACAATTCCGACTAAACTATCGCCCGATTAAAAATCACAAGTGCGCGTTGGGCCTTACGATTCCGACAAAACTATCGGTCGATTAAAAATCACAAGTGCGCGCAGGCTCTCAATACCAAACTATAGGCCGACAGTTTGATCACGATCTTCTTACGATTCCGACTAAACTATCGCCCGATTAAAAATCACAAGTGCGCGCTGGCTCTTACGATTCCGACAAAACTAACTAAAAATCACAAGTGCGCGCAGGCTCTCAATACCAAACTATCGGCCGACAGTTTGATCACAATCGGCTTACGATTCCGACTAAACTATCGCCAGATTAAAAATCACAAGTGCGCGTTGGCTCTTACGATTCCGACAAAACTAACTAAAAATCACAAGTGCGCGCAGGCTCTTAATACCAAACTATCGGCCGACAGTTTGGTCACAATCGGCTTACGATTCCGACTCAACTATCGCCCGATTAAAAATCACAAGTGCGCGTTGGCTCTTACGATTCCGACGAAACTATCGGTCGACTAAAAATCACAAGTGCGCGCAGTGTCTTAATACCAAACTATCGGCCGACAGTTTGATCACGATCGTCTTACGATTCCGACTAAATTATCGCCCGATTAAAAATCACAAGTGCGCGCTGGCTCTTACGATTCTGACAAAACTATCGGTCGACTAAAAATCACAAGTGCGCGCAGGCTCTCAATACCAAACTATAGGCCGACAGTTTGATCACGATCGTCTTACGATTCCGACTAAACTATCGCCGAATAAAAATCACAAGTGCGCGTTGGCCCTTACGATTCCGACAAAACTATCGGTCGACTAAAAATCACAAGTGCGCGCAGGCTCTCAATACCAAACTATCGGCCGACAGTTTGATCGCAATCGGCTTACGATTCCGGCTAAACTATCGCCCGATTAAAAATTACACGTGCGCGTTGGCTCTTAACAAGCAGTTGGAAAGAGGAAACCTTGTTTTGAGCGGCGGGCCTCAGCGGCCTCACAGCGCGGTGACGCAGCGATAAGGCGAGACCGCCGATATTCTGCGCGTACGCAGCAACTAAAATAAACGAGTGAAGGCGCGCGCCCGCTCGGTTTTAGAAGAAAAACAAATGAAAATGTTTATTTTTCTTATAAGATTGTTACAATCGTTTATGAACGACAAAGTAGCCACAGGGAGGTTTATGGATGCCGGAGACGTTTTAACGAGAGAAACTGGCAAGAATCTTATTCTGCTGGAGTTTCTTGCGGATTCTTCTGTCTTCCTTTTTTGAAAGAGACAAACAGTTCATATACTTTTTTATCAGTCAAAAAGCAGGACATAGAGTCTCTATAAATCTCTGCTTAGATATACTTATGATTTTATTTAAAAAAACCATACGATTTTCTTCAAGAAAACTAAACCTTATCCATTGGTACTATTAAGTTTAAGTTAAACATACAGTTAAACCAAACATATACAATAGATATCAAATAAGATCGGATACGTAGAAATCTGCAAATATTTAAACATTACAGCCAGAAAAAGTTCACCAATCAAATAGGTACATACTCGTAGATACAGCACAAGTTAACAACGTAAAAAGAAAATGTAGGTAATATTTTTAATTTTCCCTTTACAAACGGAATGGAGAATAAAGTTTGAATAATAAGTAGGTAGACATCACTGAATTTATCAGTTCTCTTACTGTTTACGAGAAAATGGTTGATTACTCCTGCCTTTCACGTAGCTAGAGTAACCTTCACGTTTTGACTCATAGCAATTTAACTAGTTCTTGCCGTTATTTTCCTAAAAGTAAATCATTTAATAAACTTTAATTAATAACAGAATTCCACATTGACCTAGTAGTATACTTTCATATAAGTACAAAAAGACATTTTTAATGTTTAATTTTCTCCAAGTATCAATTCATACCAGACAGGCAGGAGACGTCAACCTTTTGGATACAATAGTAGCAATTCACCTGCTAAATATAGTGATACTTAGGTATTAGGTACTCCGAATCCGAAGTTTTAGTTTTCTTTTATGAATGAAAACTTTCCATTCAGAAAAGAAAAAGGAAATGTCATCAATTTCCATTCTATAAGTACCTAACACAGAAATAATTTGTTGAGTGAGATTCTATTGTTGAAAGACTATTTTGTGTAAAGTTATGTATGGCACGAGCAGACAATGAGAACAGTTATTCGTATCTAAAATAATAACCTTGAAACTAATCCTATGTACTACATGTACAATTCGATATAATATTACCTAACACATAATCTAGTTTGAAACACATGAGCGCCGGCCGATATAACATTAGAGCGCGCCACATAACTTGACGCGTGTCAATATCTGGAACTAAAATTATGACATGAGAACATGGCTTATTTTTCAGATTGACCACTACGATCAGCGCCCTCTGACAAACGCCAAGTTATGTGGAGCGGACTTTAAACTATGTAGTTTGCTCAAAATAATGGATAATGGATGACTCATTAGTATTTAGTTGAAAAGTTAAGTTATTATTTTAAGATACAATCCCTTGTATATGGGAAGGGAAGTAAACAAGCTTTTTCAAATACCTACCATATTAAAGATATTACAGGAAACTTCGATGAGCGATAAAAATATATTTCACTTTTACTTTGTGTTAAAAAGTAAAACCTTACTTATTTTATTTGGGTATCGTCTTCCATTAACATTACAGCATTATTCAATTACATTTTCCATGTTACGCACCTAATACTTCAATAACGACAAAACATAACGGTCCTGGCATCCTAGAAATCGTAAATCGTAATATATTACTACCTACCAAGAATCTTACGACATAAATCCTTGTCGCCTAAAGTACGAACATGATATTATTCCGTTTAGAAAATTGCCTACTCGTGTACCATGCCGCATTGTCAGATGAGGCACAAAATAGAGGTGTCAAGCGACACAGCTTAATTTAAAAGCCTATTTCCACAAAATCTTGTGAGTTGAAACAAGACGCGGCGCTATCGGGTTCACAGTTTCACACACTGAAAATACGGCGGCTACGTAATGTTTGGAATTGTTTTCGGCTTCTAAATTTGTATAGGCCGGCCCCACGCAAGGTCACTGGGGCTAGCACGCTCGTGCGTAAGACTTCAGAAAAAAAATCTTCATTAACGATCGTAGCTGCAGTGACGTACGGCCAAAGATTATGTGGAAGCGACACAGTAGCGGCGAGTCGAATAGTAGAGTATCTGACTGTTGTTGAAATGTAGATATTTAATTATGTCATTCAGAAATATAACATTATTGAATAACAAATGTGAAAGAAGAAATTCAATCTGTATTATAACAAGCGAAAGCGCTCTCCTTGTCTAATTAGAAAGTTTGATGCTCTATATCGCTGAAAATATGCAAGATATTGTAAAATGAATAGGTACCTATGTTGTGTTGCTAATATTTCAATAAACATTTTAAGTCAATAAAAAATTCAGACAAATAGCATATTACAGTATTACGCGTGTAAGTAACCTAACTACTTACATTTCATTGCAACGTCTAGGACAACCTTTGCAGACAACGTCAATCACAAAACTCTCGCATATATTTAATGAGCTCAGGGTTTTGGTTTACTTTGCATTGGACACTCTTCCTTTTCGTTTGAGGAACCATGAATCTCACATGTAAAGTTTTAAACACGTGTAAGTAAAGTAACACGCCCGAATGAGGTCACAATTCTGAGGCCAAATGTAGATCCGCAGGATTCCATGAAACCGTAGTATGTAAATTGGATAAATATTTACAATATTATTGAATATGTATTATTGTTTGATTGATTTGGTTTGGAATGTATGAGATTATAGGAAAAATGTGATAGTAAAAAACCACGAGCCCTATAAGTAGCTTTCAGGCGGGATTCGAACCCGCGCCTCCGGGAATCCGGCCCGATGCTCTGACCAACTAAGCTACCGAAAGGCTTACACGACTCGTCGAATTTTGCTATCACTTGTTACGCTGTAGGCCAGCGTTGTTTCATCAATGTGAGGAAACCCTCGCATCCGAAAGAAACATTTTTACAAATGTTTAACAGTCGATTAAGATGAAACAGCCATTAAATAAGATTTTAAATTATTTTTATGCATTCACAATGCAATTTTTGTAAGTATAGGAAAAATGTGATAGTAAAAAACCTATTCTGTGTAAGCCTTTCGGTAGCTTAGTTGGTCAGAGCATCGGGCCGGATTCCCGGAGGCGCGGGTTCGAATCCCGCCTGAAAGCTACTTATAGGGCTCGTGGTTTTTTACTATCACATTTTTCCTATACTTACAAAAATTGCATTGTGAATGCATAAAAATAATTTAAAATCTTATTTAATGGCTGTTTCATCTTAATCGACTGTTAAACATTTGTAAAAATGTTTCTTTCGGATGCGAGGGTTTCCTCACATTGATGAAACAACGCTGGCCTACAGCGTAACAAGTGATAGCAAAATTCGACGAGTCGTGTAAGCCTTTCGGTAGCTTAGTTGGTCAGAGCATCGGGCCGGATTCCCGGAGGCGCGGGTTCGAATCCCGCCTGAAAGCTACTTATAGGGCTCGTGGTTTTTTACTATCACATTTTTCCTATACTTACAAAAATTGCATTGTGAATGCATAAAAATAATTTAAAATCTTATTTAATGGCTGTTTCATCTTAATCGACTGTTAAACATTTGTAAAAATGTTTCTTTCGGATGCGAGGGTTTCCTCACATTGATGAAACAACGCTGGCCTACAGCGTAACAAGTGATAGCAAAATTCGACGAGTCGTGTAAGCCTTTCGGTAGCTTAGTTGGTCAGAGCATCGGGCCGGATTCCCGGAGGCGCGGGTTCGAATCCCGCCTGAAAGCTACTTATAGGGCTCGTGGTTTTTTACTATCACATTTTTCCTATACTTACAAAAATTGCATTGTGAATGCATAAAAATAATTTAAAATCTTATTTAATGGCTGTTTCATCTTAATCGACTGTTAAACATTTGTAAAAATGTTTCTTTCGGATGCGAGGGTTTCCTCACATTGATGAAACAACGCTGGCCTACAGCGTAACAAGTGATAGCAAAATTCGACGAGTCGTGTAAGCCTTTCGGTAGCTTAGTTGGTCAGAGCATCGGGCCGGATTCCCGGAGGCGCGGGTTCGAATCCCGCCTGAAAGCTACTTATAGGGCTCGTGGTTTTTTACTATCACATTTTTCCTATACTTACAAAAATTGCATTGTGAATGCATAAAAATAATTTAAAATCTTATTTAATGGCTGTTTCATCTTAATCGACTGTTAAACATTTGTAAAAATGTTTCTTTCGGATGCGAGGGTTTCCTCACATTGATGAAACAACGCTGGCCTACAGCGTAACAAGTGATAGCAAAATTCGACGAGTCGTGTAAGCCTTTCGGTAGCTTAGTTGGTCAGAGCATCGGGCCGGATTCCCGGAGGCGCGGGTTCGAATCCCGCCTGAAAGCTACTTATAGGGCTCGTGGTTTTTTACTATCACATTTTTCCTATACTTACAAAAATTGCATTGTGAATGCATAAAAATAATTTAAAATCTTATTTAATGGCTGTTTCATCTTAATCGACTGTTAAACATTTGTAAAAATGTTTCTTTCGGATGCGAGGGTTTCCTCACATTGATGAAACAACGCTGGCCTACAGCGTAACAAGTGATAGCAAAATTCGACGAGTCGTGTAAGCCTTTCGGTAGCTTAGTTGGTCAGAGCATCGGGCCGGATTCCCGGAGGCGCGGGTTCGAATCCCGCCTGAAAGCTACTTATAGGGCTCGTGGTTTTTTACTATCACATTTTTCCTATACTTACAAAAATTGCATTGTGAATGCATAAAAATAATTTAAAATCTTATGTATGAGATTCTCTCAGTTTGTAATTATGTTAATCATTAATAACGTTACGTTAAATTTTAAATTCCATTTCATGAAGACTGAATAATACTCAGAGTATTTTTTTATATTTCCAAAAGGGGAATTTTGAAGTCTCTATTTCTTTACTTTACGAATGATACACTTTAATATACACTTCGGATTCATTCAAACATAAACCAAATAGCGAATTTAATAAATATCAATAGGAAATGAATTTGTTATCTAGTCTAGGTATATATATCGTGTTCAGATCATAAAATTGGTAATTTCATGATATTGTCGGTCTTTTCATGAAATAGTCATATTTCATGAAATGACCAATTTAAATTGACAATATCGTTAAAAGTTCAACGTTTAATCATATTTTCAACAACGTTTGGCCATATCATAAAAAACTTAACATTTCATGAAATGATCAACCATATTACGAAATTATCAAATTTAATTATAGGAAATTAATGTAAGGTTTCTGTAAGATCAAAGTTTGTCTTTTTTAATTTTTGATTTGTCTTTCATGAAATACGACTATTTCATGAAATGACCAACCATTTCATGAAATAATCAATTCAATAATCAGGACCACGACATATATACAGGGTGTTAGGGTTAAAAATCGACTTTTCATACAAATTTAGCCACTAATCTAAACATTTTGTATGGAGAGTCGAAATATATTTTTCATTTCCGACAAAAAGTTCTTGCTGTACGTTGTTAAGCATGATGGTCTGATGGTTAAAGTTCTTGCAACGGTGCCCCTAACACCCTGTATAATATGAAACACTTGCGTTCCCGACTGACTGACAACAGACAACGCAGTCGAAACAACTGGGCGTAATAAGCTGAAATTTGGCACGTTTGTTCCTTGGGAAGTGTAGGGGAGCTCTAACAGAGGATTTTTGGAAATTCCCCCTCTAAGGGGGTTAAAAAGGAGGTCCACGCAGACGAAGTCGCGAGTGGAGCGCTAGTTAAATTATAGTCAAAGTCAAATTTGTTTATTCAATTTAGATTGTTATTTAATACATTTGCGCCATACATGTTTCAAATGTAATTTTTAATAAAATGAATAAAAACAAAAAAAACACATTTTAAGGCAAGCAGATATGAGCAAACCCATTCCCACTGGCAGCACCCGTTCACGAGCATGACGCATGAACCACCCATCGCTTCGCTCAACCATATTTAAGAAAAACGTAACGACCCGCCTCACACGCCATATAAACAGACAGACGAGAACATAATAAATAAACATTTCCCTGAGATTACATTCATAAATTAAAACTCCACAACCGTCGCTTCTGTATTCAGTTTAGTTACCAGTATTCTTTGGGCAGTTCATCGGCCGGGGCCGCACTTGGGCTCCACGATACAAACGATCACTCGATAGATCCGATCGCAATTAGCAGGGAAATCTATCAATACTGCCAGAACTGCCACAGATTACTCTCTGATTCACTGCACGTCTGGTGAGCCTCACAGGATTCATCTTCTAAATCACTACGGTTCAATCAATGTTTTGGTAGACTTTGATGTTCAAACAAATGATTATAAATAGAACAATTGTTTTTTAATTCTGTGAAAATTTTATTTTTAAGGTTTTCAAAAACAGAATTTATTTGATTTTCTTATGTTTTTATAGTGTAAGATTCGTTTGTTATCAAAACGGAAACATTTTTCAGAAATCTGCCAGACTCTGTATTTAGGACCTAAAGTAGGTACTATTTAGCATTCTAATGTTAACATTTTGTTGAAATCATACAAATGTCATTACGAATTTAAGCAAAAGAAAGAGAGGCAAAATAATGTATTTCTAAATAATTTAAATAGTGCCAGTGAATAAGACCATTAGAATCAATAAACCAATCTATCATGAATGCGAATAAATTAAAACCTTATTTTAGCTTTTACTAGTTTATTTTAAGTCCAGTTTCTTGAATATAGATGCCATAGCTCCTTAGTTATTTTATATCAACTGGGACCTTCATGTCTTGTCGTTGGTGTCAAACTGTTCAGACAGTCTAATAATAGAGCAAATCTCCGAATATATGTTACCGGATTTTGATGAAATAGGTAGGTATTATTATACCTAATTAATCACAACTCTCGTAATCTCGTAGACACGGAATCCATTGTTTTCATATTAAGTTACACGTTTTGATGGTTAAAGTCGATGAAGAGATGATATAAGGTAATTAGGCAGTACATCTAATAATCTGCTTCAATCTAATGGAAAATGGAAAAATATAAAACGTAGTGAAGTCAATGAAGCTAGTTGACCCCCACAGTAATTCCTCAGCCACAAAATTTTTTACAGCATGATAAATCAATAAATTAAAAGTATGGTATAAATTTCCAAATAATAATATTAATAGAAGGTTAGGTATTTTTCAATGAAAGTCTTATTTCATTGATATCTTTTTTAGGAAAAATGCTCTGTCTAAACTTTCTTCACCGGACATATTCATGTAACGTATAAAAACAATAATATGAAATATCCAAAAAAATATCCCAGCAGAAACACCAAATTTTAATAAAACAATTGGGGTGACTTGAACTGAAAAATGTCTCTGTCGAACTTTTTAACGGAATTATACCATTTTGCCAAGCATACTCATGCTTGAAAAAAGTTTTGAAATTTTATCAAGTATCACATACTAGTATTAATAACTCATTTGGTAAAATAAATTTGGACTGAGAAATTTAGGTTCAATATATAAACAGATTTGTTTATTTAGGTATAAATACCTAACTTCCTTGTGAGTTTTTTTTGGATAATCATTTAAAAGTTTATTGCTCATGCTATTTTATAACCCAGCAAAGTTTCATCGACTGAGGAATTAGTGTATGGGTCTCCATACAAAGAGTCTGTTCATTGCCTACACTAACCGTGTTGATCGAAAAGTTTTATAATAAAAATCACTGAGCTTAAATATTTCTCTTCTATGTATAATAGGTCTTTACATATGAAATTGCCGTTTTTTTCTTTTGTACATATAACTTAACAACTTTTATAATACTAGAAATATATAATTTCCTTAATATTGCGTTACATTAAGACCGTATCGAGCAACTTTTGATAATTTAATAACCACGATATTTGATTATTTACATAGAAAACACTTATTCCGAAAGCTACGACTATTTTTGTTTCCAGAATTTCGTACTTTATTAGTTGTAACTTAGTGAAAAAAAAAAATTTTCTCTTAACGAATGTGTCATTTAGTAGTTAAAATGTCCATAAATACGTGTGTAAAATTTTGTAAATTTACATAATATTAGTCGTTAAATAATAACAAAAACGTTAGTATGGAAAAAAAATAATCACAGAAATCTCCATACAAAACGGCAATTTCATAGGTAAAGACCTATTATATATATCTTCCTTTTCAATGTCTATTGCTTTTTATCTTTATTTTAGACCTATTTGCACACAACCTCAGATCATATAATACTGCACACGACCTACCCTAATCTCGTGTGTTGTTTTTTTTAACATGGGTTGACTGGCAGAAATTGCTACTACTTAAGCGATAAGGCCGCCTAATTCTATAACTAATCATGTGTATGAATTGTAATTTGTATAATGTTTTTATGTGCAATGAAGAATTTAAAAAAAGGGCCGTGAGCCTGCCTGACAAACGACAAGACGCAAAACTATAATCGCCATGTTTTCAGGCTGCGCCCGCCTTAAGTGACTACAAACTTATCCGTTACACTGTTCCACAACTAAAGATTCAGTTTCTTGTAGCTAACGAAAGCTCTTTTTCAAAGCTCCGTACAAAATTACTTATATAGTACCTCAAACTATGTAAGCAACACATAATGGCAATCGCTTTTATTACGTAACGTATAGACTGGGAAGATAGTATGGATAAGTAACAACAAAAGCAGGATTTGCTCACAATTCTACGAGAATATTATGTTATGACAAATATTTTTGAAGTTGAACACAAAGTTAAAATAATCAAGTCTCATATTTTTACTGGTGAGCAAAAAGTTTAAAGTTTCACAAAAATATTCAGGGTGTCCTAAACAATGGCCAAAAACTGGACTACTTACAGCAAATTTGTCACTAAATCTATTTCCATTCCTTACCCACCAAATCCAGCCTAATCAATAGTTATTCTAAATGGATGTAAATCTGTACACGTCTAAGTCCTGCTTAACAACAAATGTTCCCAGCGTCGCTCATTGAATAGGGCGGTGTAAAGGACTTGTATAACCTGATTTCGCGAACAATTTGGCAAACCAGAGCACAGCAGCCGCTGCTGTCTGGTATGGAATAGAGAAAAGGTAAAAAAACGTTGACAAGTTAACTTAAAATTACCCCTAAATCCAAGACAATACAAGATAATACAATACAAGACCCTTTCAACTACAGTTGTTAGAAGCAATTTGATGTTTTCAAAATAAGCAACCATGGTTGCCGCAGGCAAGCCAAGTGGTCTGAACATTTTATTAATCTATGGGATTAACTTGACCATTGGCAAGTGATTTTTATTAGAACATCAGTCTTATGTAACTACAAGTAATTACCAGACAACATTCGTGTCGTCATAAATATTGATCCGATTTCGTGGTAGTCTCTTTAGGTAAGTATACTTAATCTTTTTGTATACATATTAACACCCAGTTTATCTATCCCACCACCTACGGGTGCAATACAATAGAAGAAACAAATGCAATACGCAGAATCTAAGTGATTCTGCGTATTGCATGTGCACACACACATGTGTTTACACGTTATAATGTGAAAGTCAAGACTAAAACGAGCTAAGAATCGAATGTAGAGCTAATCTGGCAATCAGTGTCACCGAGAGGATTAGAAAATGTCGGTAGCCTAGTGCTCATTACTTGCTAAGTGACAGCCAATATCATTTTTTTGCAGCCTAAAGAAGCGTTACCACAATAATGTAACGGGGTAACATATAGCTAGAACCTAACCATGCTAGTTGGGTTTGCCCGGCGAAATCTTGTCAAATAAAATTGAAAATTATGAGGAAGCTTTTATCAAGCTTCCCCTTAACACATGAAAAACAAATTTGGGCACCAGTATTTTCAACGTCAAACAATCACTAATACATTTGCTGGCATTGGGATTACCTACTATTATCAAATTTGCATTCGTTTCATTCAAATAAATCATCGCAATCATCATCATCAAATTTACCATCTCTGTGGTCTGGTGGTTTACACCACCGGCTGTGATTTCTAGTGGGGGAACATATTGTATTCGGTTTGGTTGTTAGGACCTCTTTTTAGTCGGCCTGGCTGGTTACCGCCATCTTATCTAAATTTGACGCCATAGCAATGATGTTTTCAGCATTATTGTGTTCCGGCAGTGAGAGATAAGATAGCCAGTTCCTCAGTGATTGAGGATTCCGGGAGTAGAGATCTTTCTCCTTCAGTCTTATCACCACTTAACATCGTGTGATAAGGCTAAGTGCTACCCGTTGCGGATGAAAAAAAAGCTGCAAAGCAAAAGATATAGGAAGCTTAAAAAGCAGAAACAAGCTAACCGAGTAAATATGATGTATTGTAGGTTCCTAAGAACGAAACCTCATAATTTAGCAGCACTATTATTAATAATTAAAATCTCCGTGAAACAGGAAACGATAAAAATAATGAATTCACCGGTAACTATAATTTGACAGACTTGCGTACAAGTGCAAATTTATGACCCAAAACAACTTAATTTGCAAAGTAGCTGAAGTAATACAGCTTCATTCGTTTAAAACAGACTATTTATTACTGGTTTGTGGAGCGGAAGTAGAAAAGTACAATACAGTATGCCGTATTAAAAAAATACTACTAACTAGATATTTTCGCGCAATCGGGTGAGTGCTAGAGGAAGAAAAGTTCTCGACTGGCGACTACGAACTGGACGACGAAGCATAGGAAGGCTTCCAACTAGGTGGACCGATGACTTAGTGAAGATTGCAGGCCACAGATCACCTGTAGTAGCAACTGCAGGCAGTGTTAGATGCAATTTGCTAACGGCATCTTTTTGTGGCGCTCTAAGGCTACGTCCACCAGTGGACTAATAAGGGTTAACGATCATTGAGCGTATGTTGCAGTTGAGGCTACAAACGAACTATAAGTACCTAGTAGTCAAAAGTACAATACCATACTAAAATCTGTCAAAACTCACTAAACAAATTGTAATAAGGAGTTTTCCCCTGGGGTCAATAAAAATTTAGGCCGCAACTATATTCATGCCCATCTACAGACTATGACGCGTTTCACGCCATAACAAGTACGACACTTATCTCAGTGTATACCATTATCAATACTTACGTTAAAACAAAAGTGTTACAAAATAGCAACGACAATGACTTTCGTCAAGATTTTACGTTTATGATGACAAAAAGCATTCTTTAAAAAATTACTATCATTTAAATGATTTTTGTATTCAGTGTTATATAAAAGTCACATAAAACATCATTTATAATGTCATATATTACAGTTAACGACTCGGCCACCACTAAATACAATTCTCTAGACGAAACAAAAAACATATTTACATTGGTAAGTAGGTATCTTTAAATAAGCATTGTGGAGTGAAAGTTCTGTTTGAAAGGGCAACCGATAAATAATTACTTGCTAATGAGCCATCAGCCACTTATAAATAGTGAAAAGGCTTGCACATTTCGTTCCGAATTTGTTTTTTCTACTTTAGCAATTATACTATTAAAGTAGAAAGTACCTAATAATAGACACTTTATTGTGAGAATAGGCACCGTTTTCCAGCAATTGTGGAATTGATAAAGTGGAAACTATTGCTTGTAGGTACTTATTTACATATCCGTAATATTGAACTCAAAACTCAATCTTGTTTAACTCGGGTTAGATTGTGTTACAATACTTCGGTTCACATATCGTACGGTGGGATACCTTGCGAGAAGAACCGGCAAAGAAACTTGTGAAGGGCAATCTTTTTCTCCGATAAGGATCCGATCTTCATAGTCCTGTCAACCGCACGACGCGTATTGCTAGACATACCTATACCTCCCCCAAATATATCATAGGTATTATATTCACATCCTTGACGTAGGTAAGTATATTACACAATAATCTATTGCCTGGTCGAAAAGCTTCCACATTGAATATGATGGTATTGTCATCTGTGAGCTCCCGGATTTAATGCCCAACCGGATTTATTATCACAAATCTTTTTTATTATGCCTGATTGTTAAGAAATTCTTTTTCTTTTACCTTCCTTGTTAAGCTATGGCTCTATTTAGTTTATTATCCAAAAAAGGAAGCTCAGTTAAGGCTGAAGTAAGTTTGGAACGGTACCTACATTCGTACTTTCCTTCAATCTATTTGTCCGTCTGTACCTACGCGTGTTTGCACCCCTTAAGAATTGCATACATATAAGATGTGTTTATTGCCAAAGACATGTTGTATTTTGAAGCAAGATGGCGACCCCTACAAGAGTCGAACTCGTTACACATTATTAATAGATTTTATTACGTTTCCACCCCTCGTAGGGGAAGGACGCGTAATTAGGGATTTTTTGTCAAGCAATAAAGTGAAATAACTTTACAGTCGTTAGTAATAGGGTATAAAACAATTATCGCTGACATAATTTACTACACGAAAAGGAAGAGTAACAAATATTAACATAGTGAAACATTATTGTTAAGCACTTAAAAGGTTAAACAGAAAGAGAATAGAAGGAGACATCGAGAAATAAGTACTAAAAAAAGGTATTGCTTCTATTTTCTCGTTCACATACGAGTGCATATGATCAAATCAGCGTTTGTCTCAAACTTTGGACATCACACAAAGAACACTTAAATCTGAATTGTCTAGTTATCTACACTATTGATAAAAAGGTTAGGTTTGTAGGAAGTACCTAAACTATGGAACCGATTTGAAAATCAGCAGAAAACAGCCACATTATTATTCCTAATCCTGAGTGACATAGGCTATAACTATATTATTTCCCGTATAGGTACCTAACCTAGGGTTGATAGGCATGTTACTAGAAAGGAGATAGACATGGATGTGAATGAATGGAGAGGTATAGGAAGACCGCTTAAAAGATGGAAAGATTGTCTGCGTAATGATATGAATGAGAAAGGAGTGAATGAGGAAATGCCGGTTTACAGAGTGGAGTGGAATAGAAGGAGGTACAGCCCCGACCTCGAATAGAATTAGGATAAGAAGAAGATGATGATGATGATAGGTACTTAAGCCTAACCGATGTTACGAACGGAAGGTCAACTCCGCGGGTAAAACCACGTGGTACATCAAGTTAGTAATAGCACGGGGATAAAGTAAGAAATTGCTACCCTAAGATGATAATGTTTTATGATCATCTCGAAGTACTCGACATAATAGCAGAAAACATAACATTAAATATGAACGTATACCTCGGTTTGGGGTGAGGAAGGTCATGGCGCATCTCGACCCGACCCCTGCTATAAGGGTAGTGCCGAAGCAACATCTAACGGATATTGCTTTCGGATAGAAGAGTTTTAAAAAGATTTTACGAATTCATCTGATACAATAAATAGGTACTTTATAATGTTTAGATCTTAAATTGTCTTTATAGAAACAAGATAGGCATTAAAAGCTACCGCAAAAGTTAGCTTATGATCGGGAACATTGTTGAACACCTATGTGTAACGCGAAAGTTTAAAGTTTTCGTTTTTTGATTATTGCATCATTACATCACACATCACTAGCATATCTTCTCTTTTGAAATGCGCATAAAAAGCAGCGCCCTTGTCAATAGCAAAAAAAGTTGAAAAAGGAAATTCCTCGCAATCATTATTACAATTAAAATTTACATAAAAATTGTCACGTTTGATTCCATAAAGTTGATAACTTTTCTTTTGTTGAACTTTTTCTGCTTTCTTACAAGTTAAGAAGCTTAGCTACTTTGCTCATTACAAATTAACGAGCATTGAAAATGTATTGTATGGCTATAAATTTAGAATGAATGGACCTGCTAATTAAACTTATATTTTAGTTAGTTTAAATTGCCATTGTTTTTCTACTACAAATTAAACGATGCCTGCGCAAACAGAATATATAAATGGAGAAAAACCGAATAGGCATCTACTTTCTTATTAAATGGAAAGGTTTCTTGTTTTTAGAGTAATTCAAACGAATATAAATTCCGGATTTATATTCGTTTGAATTTCTCCGGGTTTTCGGGATTCCGGGAGTAGTGTGCTTCCACCTTCAGCTTTATCACAGTTTAACATCCGGTGTGATGAAGGCTAAGTGGTCCTACCCCGTAGTGGAAAGAAAACACCCTTACAACTCATGCAAACCACTTTGTAATTATGAATCATCAGTTTTCTATCTTTAATATTTACACGATTACACATACTAGACGATTCAGTAAGTTCGCATTTTGTTAACACATCCGAGGAGATTACTCTTTGGAGTTTGTCTTCAGACAACATTTTTGGTCAGTCATTTGCTCAAAACCTAATTTGCATTAACATTTGTTACAAAATTTAAATTATCATAGGGTTTAATAAATGCAAAATTTTTAACAATATATTTTAACTTTGTAATTTAATTTTTAGACTATGTTTTAGATGTATGATTTTTAGATGTATTCATTCGTGATTGAGAAATCTTTTCAATAAAAGTCTCATCTGTATTTTTGGAGATTACGTTTTGAGCTCTAGATGTAGAGTCAAAAAACACTTCAACTTTAAAACTCAAAGTTTCATTCGGAAACCGGAAAGCTAGATATCTATCTTGTTTAAAGTTTTTCTGCCACATGACGCGCGATTCAACGCTTTGATTTACAGAGTAATGTTATTATCAGAAACATCATGCACTATCTGTTTTCGCTGGTCAGCATTTGGTTGGACCAAATACAAACAAAGACAAAGAGTGGCATTGTCTTTAACCATACTTTAAAATACTTTTTGTCATAAAAGAGCCTTAACGTGTTTAATACTTCGCCTTAATGTTTCACTTAGATAATGTCTCAACATCGATAAATACATCTGTCAATAACAAATTCGTAAAGTTTAATTACGATCTCGATCAATAACATGTCAGAGATATGAACAATAAATCTATTGCATAATTAATTCACAGACACGCTCTAAATCATAGCGGCAATAGATTATTATTCAATTTATGATTCATAAATAGTACTCGGTTTGATAAGCCAACAACGTTGGATCACAGAGTAGTAACGAAGGCATGACAATCGTGACAGTTGTGGTTTAAACAAATCTAGGTCGCCTTTGAATTTCAGCAATTTAATGATCAGAATAACTTAGGATTCGCCGTCGCCGGTAGCGGTGAGACGAATGATGTACCTTTAAATGGAAGACAAAAGTAAAGCCTGGGGTACACGGGAGAGTAAACGTATTTAGATTGCTACAAACTGATCTGACCCGGTGACAGCTTCGTATACAAAGCTGGCAAAATGGATGTTAGGCTGTCAGCAATATGAAAATTTTGTAAGTTCCAAAATTACCACTGAGTCCACCACTATACCGTTTAGACTACCAGTGTACAAAAGACTTTAAAGTTTTAAACCTAGTTTATTGTAACTTTTCCTATGTCTTCTATATAAAGGTAGATCTATAGTTCAATTTATTATCTAAGTTATGATACAAATGAATAAAACATATTTTCACTGCACGTTTCAAGTTTGTATAGACAGTCGACAAAGCAGAGATGAGCAAGAATCAAGATAGGCAAGTTGTGAATCATCAATGTTTTGACTTTCGAGACCACTTAATGATCATTATCGGGAAATTCTGCTGGCTAGACGAGATATGAAAACTTTTGTTCATTGAAATAAGAACATTTTGAATATGCGGTGCCTATTCTCATCAGAATTTTGCGAGTTAGGATAGTGAAATACGTAATTCCATTACTTAAAAATGTCATGTTGATTCTCTTACCCTTTTCCCAGTTATTTGGGAAATGCGCAGTCAGTACCTAGGTATGTCCCTTTCTTTAACTTATCCCTCAGCCGACAAATCTGCAGTCACCCCTTTCTTGCACATGTCATCCTACACGGAATCCATCTACCTTTTCTTTGGCCTTCCTTTCGATATCAACGGCTACTTTTCCTCTTAGTTTCAACATATGAATTTCAAATCACCGTGAGTAGTTTATTAAACACAAATTTTCAGAAGCGTTGCCGTAAGTAAGTAATAGATTTCTTTAGCCTCTGATGGTTTTCAACTTTTATAATGGCACATAAGTTAGGTACACACTTTCTATCACCCTTCCAGTAGGTAAAATAAAAACTTTTCTTTCGTGCTGCCGCCGTTACCACACTTTAACTATAGTTAACTATACCTACAATTATCTACGATTACAAGAATTTTTCGTGTTATTGAATTATAGTTCCAACGACCGTAGCGGCTTTCATACAAGAAAATTTGATTACTAATTACCACAACGAGAGGGTTTTCGTCCTCTTTCTATGTTCTGTGGTTTTCGTTCTTGGAGTACAGTAGGTACATCTTCAGCTTTCAAACGCAGACAGCTGTTTTTGTTACAGACATTGTTTTTATTTTCAGTCAACGAACGTAGGTAGGTACACTCCGAACAACTGGCCATTAAAATCTAATTGATTCGGGTTGTTTGTAATTAAAATTGACATGTATCGCTATCCTCGCGACAAACAAATCCGTCCATTAATTTGGAGTTTTCGCTGAAACACTAATGACATCGCTGCTCAAATTACGACTGAGTACCTACCTATACTAAATTAAATGAGGTTTCTATAGGTAAGAAAGTATTATAGAAGGAGTATTCTAGACTTCCTAGAAGCCTCCAGGCTAAAAGAGTTACTTTAACCAGGTGGCGAGTCACAATAGATCTTTTAGGTCGCAGTGACTACATCTCCTACGGGAGATGCATAGCCCCTTATATTCAAATAATAATTATAGAAAGTGATTTTTAAAGGACTTTTTTATTTTTAATTCAAAATTTTGTCACTGTAATACAAACAAGAATAATCTTTATCTTTTATTTTATTTTATCTTTATTTTCTCATACATACATAGACATATCACTAAGTGTAGATACACAATTTTAATTGGCTACATCTAGTATGAGAAGTGCCCGAAGAAGGAAAACTTGTGGTTGCCAGGTCTCATCCCCAAGGAGGTTTATTATCAGAGCTGTGTCGTCAGACTTAAAAAAGGGTGCAAAAACCTCTTAGTACCTACCTAGTGATTGTGCTCATGAATATGAACAACTTTTACTATGGGGTCAACTCTGCAACTCGACAAAATAAATCAGCGGTTCCTTACTTTCTGGTCGAGTAGATACCTACCTAGGTATTGACAATTTGTAAGAATCAGCTGTTTTTTTTTGTTGAGCTGCAGAGTTGGCCCCATAGTAAAAAAAATCATATTAATGAGCACTTCTTAGGTAGTGACCTAAGAGGTTTTGCTGCGCTTAACACGTGGTATAAAAAAAGACAAAACAACAGAATCAAAAAATAACAAAACGATAAATGTGTGTGAACCTCTCGGTGTGTAAGTGTCGGAGAGCATTTGAGTGTGAGGATGTATAATAATACCAATATACTACACAAATAGTCTAGGTATGTGATTCCTGAAAGACAGCCTGCTATCAGCCAAATGAAACAGAAGAAGCATTGTCACGCATTTTGTACCTACTGAATGTAGCAAAGGAATCGTATAGTGGCAATTAGCTAGGCCTAGGCCACCACGCCCCGAAGACATTTTTGACAAAATTTCTCAAAAAAATTTATGCAACATCTTGTCATTCAAAATGTTGTCAATAAAAATTTTGTCATCAAAAATTTTTCAAGAAATTATTGACAAAATTTTTAATGCAACATTTTGCCACTGTAATACAAACTCAATTAAAAGCAGATGAAGCATATCACGCGTTTGTAGGTAGGTACCTACTGAATGAAGCGAAGAAATCGTGGTGGCAATGAGCTAGGTCACGTCAACCCGAAGATATACAAAACTGTTCAAAAGTAAAATATATCTATCGTTTGCTGATTTGAGCAAAGGATTTCCCACGCGTGCCCCGCCTCCCGCCCTGCCCACTTCTTATGTATGTCTTTCCTCTGTCCTATCTATAACTGTCACCCGCAGCTTCATACGAGTAGAGAAGTTTATTTTTGCGTTGTTCCTAACGTTTTAAGTAAGTAAGTAGTATTACCGCGTGGACTAAGACCCGTGCCCAGCAGTGGGATAAAAGTAGCCTATGCCACTCAGGGATAACGCTGCATTCTAATGGTGAAAGATTTTTTTAAATCGGTTCAGTCGTTCCAAAGATTACCCCCTCAACCTCACAAGGTCACAAACTTTACCTGTTCATAATATTAGCATAGAAGTATAGAATAGCGATACTTTAGAAATGTTTCTTTAAAAAAATCTATAAAGATTGTTTTGTTCCTCCTCTGTTTTGAAGGTAACAAAGTCTTGTTTGAACATTTATTAGGTAGTACGCAGCGCATTAAGTGAATCATGTCCCAGTTTTTGGGCTTTAATAGTCTTCTTTCGAGTATCGGGATATTTTTAAAGAAAATCTCTAAATTTTGATCATGATAGACAATTTGAGACTTCTCAAATGCATTGTGTCGAATGTCACCGAATTTACCAAGCTATAAGTGGTTATGATGAATAAAATTTGAATAAGTATTCAGATTTCAAGATGCAAAGACTTCTAGATAAATCGGGAATCTTCTAAAAATAATACATGGAAAAGAAGTTACGACATCTTTCATGATTCTGATTTGCATTCATATAAGTCTACCAAAAAGCTTTTTGAAAACTAAATACTTGAAGTGTAAATAGTGTTTGGTGTCATGACCCAGCATCGTACGATAACAGTTTTATGAATGAATGTGCATGTTATGCATTCCACTTATCGCTGCGACCGCGTTATCCATTTAGTAAATATACTTAATCAAAACTTAGCACACTTCAGCAAAAACCTTTTTGTTGACATCTCTTTTAGCTCTACATTTAAAAATCTGATTAACAATTTTATCTGAATTACGAGGTCTTTAGATGTTAATTTTACCCTCAAAGTTAATGAAAACATTAACAGGCTAAAAGGGCAGAAGCACGCCTTTCACATGTCACATTGGAGCCCACAGATTAACTCCACCACTGCTAATTGCTGTAATTCGCACAAAGCGAACATCACCATAATTAATTGCGTAAAATCCTCAATCTCATTCATGTGACCGACAGTTCTAGGAACATCTCCAATAATAACAAAAACTGACGCCCAAACGTACGTATTCCTCTTTATGTAGTGACCAAACAACTTACGGCGTAGGCATGTTTGCAAATATCAATTAAAAATGTTCGCACGCTGCCCGCGCGTTTCGTCATTCTCAACTTTTTTTCCCTTTAGTTTTTTGCCAACCGTCGAACTAGACGAGTTGGAATCAATTTTTTTACATCGCAGAATGACTCCATCCGCTGTCACGTGTCCGTGTGATCTTTTGAGATCGAGATTATTAGGTGTTATTGGCTAATTTGTAACGTTAACGTTCGTTATAAAAATAGTATTTAAATAACTTTTTGCTCGTAATAATCGCCAGTATAGTTCGTTTCCAATTTTTATTGCGTGACGAATGC
This sequence comes from Crambus lathoniellus, assembly GCA_949710035.1. NCBI lineage: Eukaryota > Metazoa > Arthropoda > Insecta > Lepidoptera > Crambidae > Crambus > Crambus lathoniellus. The sequence goes on along the minus strand of OX453307.1, from coordinate 1,573,518 downwards.
TGTGTGAATTATAAGATGCCCATGTGTGGTTGTAACAAAAGCGTTTGATTGAGTAGTGGTCGCGGGCAGCGGCTCGCGGGCGATCCCTTGGAGAGGTGCGCGGCGCGGGCGCGGGCAGCGCGCCGCTGGTGCTACAATGCGAGGGCCCCTGACCTTGGGCGGTGCGGGGCCCCCCGCCGGCCCCCACTCGCTGCCACGCCACTTTGATTTCCACAAACTTATTTAATCTATATCTCGGCAAGGTGTAGCTAACATCTTAAAACACCATTAAGAAAACCTTCACGGTAATTCCGCATTGGTTTTCACTGAGTACCTACCTACTTTTATAGAGTTCGGTCGCTACAACTGATTAGTGTAAAAACTACAACGTTTTAGTAGAAACCGCTGTCACCGTGTTACATAAAAGTTACGACGCAATTACGTATTATATTCAAACGAAGCGACGAATGTGTGTATTGATGAATGTTTCCTTTTTAGGCCTGACCTAATGTGTTTGATACGTGGGCTCGTAACAAATTACTCTAAGCAAATCGGAGGACTTTCTACTGCGATTCTCAGAACACATTGTAGAGTTACTATAGTAGCTCGTAGTTTGCAAATAAGCGTCGGAATATTTGTGGAGCCACACTCGGTCTCTGTTAACCAAATGAGATGTCGTCATTCGCTGTCCATATTTCTTGTATAAGACATCGAAGTATCCCAGATCTGGTGCCCTGTTTTCCCTAAATACTGGAGTGTTGGAAGAATGCCAACTCTATAAAATAGGTTTGCCCATTTTAGGAGTTGTGGTTTCCGAAATAGCAGTATTTTGGCAGCTACCAATCGCTATCAGGTTGTTATTGAACGAGTGCCTTTGTCACGAACACGTAATGATATTATGAGCGTAAAATCAATTTAGCCGCTTTGAAAACAAACTCTAAAGTGCCCCAGTGTTCGAGCAAATGGATCTCCAAGGGCGATTTGATATCGAAAAGCCTCCGAGAGCAATATTCATTGCGAATATTCGTTGATGGCCTTAATTAGGGACAATCGGAAAGACAAAGATCCCACCTCGGGCAGCGTAATGAGCCGTCCGAGACGCGGCGGAGACCATAGGAATGTTCCCAATCCGCGCAATTTATTAGGTAAGACGGTTAACCTTGATTATAGCTTGAACTACCACGCTACTACTGTCTTTTTTTTGCGAAACGTTAGACATAAAAAATAAGCGAGGGCCTCTTTTGGGCATTGACAATGGGAAATGTTGATGAACGGGAAGTGAGCGTTTTGGACAGGTTTTGGATTGATTGCAAAATGACGGAGACGCTGGAATACACATGCGCAAATGGTTCCATTCAAGTAACCCACCAGTCGTATGCTTTGTCTAATTTCGTCTATTATGCGAGGCCTCAAAGGATTTGGAGCGCACGTTGTATTTATGTATTCCGAATGATGACGTTACTATGAAGGGTCTGAAGGCTTAAATAGGATGGAGGTACATTTCAGTTGAGTGCCCTTTGCTTACAAGGAACATTGAAACCTTATTAGTTAATTTTTTCTTCGTTCTGGACACGATATCTTAGTGACCACCACAAGAATTATATAGCTATATAATTTATTAAAAATGGTATTCTCTTATCAAATCCATCAAAAATACCTCGCTACTGTGTTTCTCTATTTAAAGATCGTCTTATTAGTTTTCACTATAAATGTAGGTACCTATATTGTAATAAAATAAACAAAGGAACTAAGGGAAGTAATATTATTCTAGACCCTAACAACTCTAGAGGAATTCTGCTAATAGAAATATCCACATCTACAAACTTACAGCCACTTATTTCCTTAACATTGGATTAAAACTTCTCGGAAAATTCCTACATAGTACCTATCACTGGCTTTTGACTTTCATTGACTTTCCATTTTGTTTACCGACTAGACAAGGCAAATTATGCTTGTTTATCCAAAATAAATAAGTAAGTGGTCCAATCATAACCTCGACCTTGTAATACTTACTTCTATTTTGACTTAAGTGTAAGCATATCATAAAGCGAATCGTCTACCAAAACCAATAAACATTCAATAACATTAGATGGTAGCTACCGCATTGTTTCCATAATAAGAAACATTACTTGGACAATGTAACCAGGATTTACTGAAGACTATTAAGTATATTGTTCCTTCTTACAGTCAATAAATATTAATGGAATTTATCTTGGAAATAATTCAATGGCTGCGATCACAGGCTATTGACTAACGAAACGTTCCATCAATATTTATTTGTCTATTTGGATAACTTTGTTCTCCGATGCCGTCCCTTGAATTTGCTGAAAATGGGTTCGCAATAAAGTGCCATTATCAACACATTTGCAGGTATAATTAATTTTAGGAGCTCGTAAAGCTATTTAACGGCAATTCTAGCACCAATTATAATAATTCCAAAGCGGTGTTTTGGGATACAAAGCAGCAGGACTTCTTATTTAATTAATTTGCTCAAGTAATATTATGTGTAAGCGCATGAAACAATGGCTCATTTTATACATTACTTGTATTGCATTACAAAAGACTATCTGGGCTGTCTCCCCACGTTTGTTGCCTATCGCTATCACTTACGGAAACGTGACACTCTAAGTGATACCCTACAGGGTGTCGAAGAGTTGCGTGACTTATAGAACCTTGTAAAGTACCCCTCCAACTTCAGGAATTTAGGCTTCGCATCAGCATCTAACTTGATGAATAAACTTTGAATCTAAGCAAGGCTCAGAAGCAAGGGAATTGATAAAGAAAAGTTTTCCGACGACTTTGTTTAGAGTTGGCAAATCTTTTAAGCTAGTAAATTGAGCGAATTGATTGATCATATTAATTTAATGGGTTTGTTCCAGATTGTTTTTATTGCGGATTGTATCACCCGGCTCGGTTATTAGCTGTCATCGTATATTGAGCGTGAAATTGTTTTAGAATACGTTTACTTGTTTTCAATTTTGCGGAGATGAATTGAGTGATCAATTCCATTTCACGTCGACAGTTTGCGTTGCCTTGATATAAAATGTTATTGCCGAATCTGTTATTTTATGGGTTGCAGATATTGATCTTTGTTTGGTATTGCCTTGTGTTATTCAAGGCTAGTAACTTTTTCTTCTTCTTTTCCATAAGAAACTGTCAAAATCATATTTCCGTTCCGTATTTTCCTTTTATTTTGCAATTACTTTATTTTATTATAGTTAATAGATAGTAGAAAGTCCTAAACTTTCTTTTTAATCCAATAGAATTTCTTCCTTTGCATTATTAGCTACTCTTCTAGGTAGTTCAAGATTTACAAAGCTCATCCAAGTATAAAAATAGTGCAGTAGATGTTCTTAATGCCTACACCAAGTTGAGGTTACCTTTGAGATTGTTATAGCACTTTCAGTCTTGCTCTTATTTTGATGTTATAGTTTTCGAAAACTCTTATAAGAAACTTTTTAGAGGTTGTTTTTCTATTATGTACTGCTCTATTCTATTCCTAACATGACTAACTTCTATCACTATGAATAAGAAATGAGATCCTATTTATGTATTATGTATAATTTGCATCGATGCGTCACTCGTCAGTACCTACCTACCATGATCAAGGTAAGCATGACACGTCAATTCTGGTTCTACAACAAAATATTATAAATTTCGCGAAAGTTTACCACTAGATCTGAACAATGGGCACATTATGTCACACCTAATAAGTACCTACCGAAGTTTAGCCTTGACAATTAAAACGCTATTTCCTTACCATTAGTGCTTAAGTGTGCGTGTACGCATTGCTCCAAGGCACAGAACGATGATAAATTCCAGCTTGTGTCGACGTATTTAAATTACTGTAGATAAGTACTTTTACGACTTGCGTGAAATGTTAATACATTGTTTTTGACATAAATACTGATTCATCGAATTATTGTTCTGCATCTATTTAAACATCTTGTTCTTTATGGTTTTTAAGGGCAAGATATTCAAATATTAATTGAAAGGCAACATAATGAATAATAATAAGGATAAATGTGTACTTAGTTTCAAGATAAACTAAGAATTAGAAATAGTTAATTAATAGATGACTATAAAACGACGAAATATATCGTTTTAATTGTGATGTTAAAGCATTAAGAAAAAATGTAGAGTTTTTATTAAAAAATGCAAATCGCAAATATGGCATAACAAACGAAATAGGACGCTGTTGCCTGCGAATGTCTTATAAGACGTCGAATTTAAAAGAATTCCAAATAAGAATCGGGTTAAGGAAGTAGGACGGAGCGAAGCAGTTGTAAATAAAGAAACAACGCCGTAAAGTTTGGAACATGGACTGTAAACAGAGTCGGAGTGCGTACACAAGAGGACTATCCGGTGTCGGTGTCAGCAGCAAACGTAGTAGTGGATACAACGGAAACATTCGGAAGGCGAAACCTGTTTGTTTTGGAGGAACGGGAAGAAATGAAGGACGAACCAAAACAACTGCGTCTATCGATTCGCTTACCACTGGAGCCGCATCATCTCCTGGTCTAAATTCTAGACTTACTTGACGGACATACGTATGTAGGCTTTAGGTTAGGCGGTTGACCCGCGGAGGAGGCAAACAAGACGGGCGCATGCGCCCAGCGCCGTAAACACGGCTCGCTCCCGGGGACAGCACGTGGTCACAACAACACCTAATACAGAACTATGAACTAACCGCCGGCCGCCGCCGCGATCACACCCAACACCAACAGTCGTAGAAATATGAACGCCATAAAAACACAAGCATTTGCACAGAACACGAATCGTTTCCGCTTAGCGGGCTGCGTGGAACGACAGCGCAGCCCGCGGCCCCGCGCGCACTGAACTAACCGCGCGCTCCGGCCAGCTCCTCCCCCCGCTACGCCGCGATCCTTGTCCATTCAACGCATTTTCTGTCATCATAAGCAAATCGATAATCGCATTGTACTTCCGGCAGAAGCTCGTTGCACCCAAACTATGTCAGCGGTGCGGGGTGAAGGCTCACCGGCTACACGACGGAAAGCTTACAATGTCTTCAAAAGCCTTATTCAAATCAGTTCCTTTTGCTTTTGGGAAATGAGTCATGTGTTTACTTACGCATTCATTGGACTTTACAATACAATGCTTCTTGTAGAGTTCTACATGGAAACGTCGTCGTATTTTAACTATGGCGTTCGATAAATAAAAGGTTTATGATAAACAAATATTTTAGCGTAAAAAATAATACCTAAATTACGGATGAAAAAAATAATTCACTAACTCTTTAGCCAACGAGATAATTTGTTCTTTTCTATACAGTGTCCTTGTAAAGTATTTAACCCTATTTCCTTAGAATTGAAGGGTACCACAGGGTAGTGTCGTAGGTCCACTTTTTATAAACATTCTTGCGCAACGTCGGAAACTTAAGGGATACTATTGTGTTACGGATATCGCTCTTATTACTTACATGATAAAGGCACGTATGGTCACCAATAAAGGTTGAGTTGTTGCTAACTTATACGAGTACTAAGCATGTTTCAAGATTTATTTTAATTTTGTGTTTCTATTGAATTGTAAGTACAAACTAAATTTGTTAATCTGAAAAGTTATTACCTACCTACCTACAATAAACTACTTAAGAGTCTGTGTGAATTTTTAGGGTGTTACTAATGTACTTACATGAATCTCTATTACGCTATGCATACAAGCGATGTAAAGTCAACCAGGAAAGTGCTTTAACTTATCAGTTTCGTTGACAATTAAAAAAGAATATAGATACTAGTGGTTAAAGAATGAAATTGCCGTTTTTTTGTTTTGTACTTATAACTTAACAACTTTTATGATATTAGAAATACATAATTTCTTTAATATTGCGTTACATTAAGACCGTATCGACCAGCTTTTGATAATTTAATAACCACGATATTTGATTATTCACATAGCAAACACTTATCTCAAAAGTTACGACTATCTTTGTTTCCAGAATTTCGTACTTTTAGTTGTACCTAACTTAGTGAAAATATTTTTTTTGCTCTTAACGAATACATATATTATGTCATTTAGTTTAAAATGTCCATACATACGTGTGTAAAATTTTGTAAAGTTACATAATATTAGTCGTTGAATAAATTACAAAAACGTTATGGGAAAAAAAGTGTACAAAAATTAAATTCAATTAAATTTTTATTTATTTGCATAAATATGGTACAATACAAGATGGTAGGAATAAAAATTTTCCGCATATTGTGTCGAATATTTCGACGTGCAAATATTTACATAAATGTCACAATGTTTAATTTTAAAAAAAATATAAACTTATATATTAATTAAAGTAAAATGTCCGAAATAAATTAATCTTAATACAATGTCCTTTTCAAAATTTTTTTTTAATTTATTTATTCACATCGGGGTAGCACTTAGCCTTCATCACACCTGATGATAAGTGGTGATAAGACTGAAGCGCACTACTCCCGGAATCCTCAATAACTGAGGAACTGGCTATCTTATCTCTAACTGCCGGAACACAATAATGCTAAAAACATCATTGTTATGGCGTCAGACTTAGATAAGATGGTGGTAGCTAGCCAGGCGGACTAAGAACAATTAAATGTCATATTGTTTTATCGTTGAAGTAGTCATTAATACAATAACATGTCCTTTCTAGTAATATTCCAAATAATTATTTACCTTTAAATTTATTGAGAGGTAAATCCGTTATGTTATTTGGCAATTTATTATTAACTCGTATAGCCATACAAAAAGAGTTTTTTGAATAAGTATACTTAAAGTTAATTTCTGGTCAGGAATGCACAACTTATTTCCTTTTCTACCTCTGTAACTTGCGTCACAATTTTTTTTTTAAATAGGCCGCCATGTTTTTTTACAAAGACACAGAGTTCATAAATGTATCTAAAGACATGGTAAAGGCAAGATATTTAATGTTGAAAAATGGAAAATGAAGTATTTAAAAAAAAACGACCCTTCTCACAACCAGCTCCGATGGGACTCGAACCCACGACCTTTCGCTTTCCGGGCGGTATTTTTTCTAAATACTTCATTTTCCATTTTTCTATAATAAAAATTGCATTGTGAATGCAAAAAAACTAAAAATTAAAATATTTAATGTTTTGAAAAGTGGTTCACAGCTTTCCAAATAGCCAACACCACCATTGCACGTGTGCATTTTTTTTTGTAATTTAAAAGCCCGATGCATATCCACTGAGTTTTCCCACAAAACAATACCATATCGCAGGACCGAGGAAACATATCCATGGTAATTAAAATATAATAAGAATAAATAAATACTTATCCGCAGCTTTCCTTGATGCAACATGTTTCACTCTATTTAAAACGTAGGTACCTACACAAAACGAGCCAATTTATTTACCATTAAATAATTATTAAATAATAAATTACAATAACTGTCAATATTTATACCTAAACATTTAACTTGTTTTATCTATAGGTATTAATTATAAGGTAATTCCATCTATATTAATTTTAAGGAAAAATCTGCATACAAAACGGCAATTTGATACCTACTTTAACCCCTAATATATGTCGTAGCCAAATGGTTGAATCCGCCTTTTGATTAAACGCCTAGGCCGATAATTTTTTCCGTAAGCTATTTTATCTTCCCATAAGTTGACGGAGTCACAAAAAAAAATAGGGGCTTTCCAAGGGGAACATGCTGCCATACTTAACTATCCGGCGGATTCAACTATCCGCCTGCGACATACGCGAACTAAAACTCAGATCTGCCCCCTGATTCACGAACCGTCGGAAACGTTCCCGATAGTGGAATGTATGCACTGTCTCTGTCACTCACTATAGAATAGACAAAGACAAAGCACAGAATTCGAATCCGATTCCGTTTCCGACGGTTTGTGAATCAGGGGGCTGAATGACTTTTCAATAACGTCATGCACTATAGACAAAGACATAATAGAACTTCTCACTTTGAACTCTCAAAGGAAATCAGACCTTGTGGATCTATAGGATGTGTTGTTATTGTTGATCGAAGAACAGCATAAGTACAAAGAATTTTAACTCTAAAGGTCACAGCACATTACATCAACTCGGAAAGGGATCGACACCGTGTCGCCTTTTGCTTCGCCGTCAACCAGGCGTCAACCTAACGCAAGCACGTAACCAAACCGGATCAGCGTCGGTACGTCGGCTCGGCTACTGCTAGGCGACGCCGCGCTTACGGCTCGCCTACGGCTAGGCGACGCCGCGCTTACGGCTCGCCGCACAGTGGTAACATATAAAAAAATGAGAGAAAAAAAATGATAAAACAAGGTGAAAAAAAAAAAGATGAAAAAAATAAATAAAAAAAGTAAAAAAAAAATTGTGATATTCATTTTCATTTTCAGAGCACTGTGCGTAGAGCCGTAAGCTCGGGTTCGGAGAGACGTGAGCGCGTGGACGACTAGCGGTAAGCGCGGGGCTAGCAAGTTGAGCGACCCGCAAAGCGGTTCGTGAGAGGCGAGGCGATACGTTACGATTCCGATTAGTGTGCTTTGCAGTAGGGGGTTTCATACAAAGAATACTGAACCGCTCGAGTTGATACGGTGTCGATCCCTTTCCGAGTTGATGTATTGTGCTGTGACCTTAAAGGTGATAAAGCAATAATTATTGCTCTTAATTAAAGCAAACTTTAATTAAACCGGTAAACTCGACCAAGAAATTAGTTCTTGGTCGAGTTTATCTATTTCCATTCCATGATCCTCGCTGATGCTTTTAACTTTCAAGAGTTGTTTTCGGATTCTTTATTAAAATTGTATTTTACATGCCAATTTAATTCTTAGATATACTTACCTAAATTTTTGACATCTATTGAGGAGGCCATGAGGCGCAATAGTTAGAGCCTGCAGCCGGCGATCGTTGGTTGTTAGCCTACTTTTGTAATGGTCGGTTACGGGATGGATGTACAGTCAAACCAATTGAATCATGGCCCATTTTCCTAAGAATTTGTTTGAAAACTTCAAAACTATAAAGGTTAATATCATGAGGTTTGAATTTCGACTATATCAAATTTTAATATCTACATATGTAAGTATACATACCTAAGAAAGAAAGAAACCATGATGGTGGGTTGGGTCACGATTCAATTGGTTCGACTGTACAAAAATGTAGAGATAGGTACCTATTTATTATGTTATAATGTATAATTTAAAATTTTAATTAGCAATCGTAAAAAAACCCTTGAATGGAACTCTTGACGGGATGGGTCATTAGAAACTTATCATCTTGAGCTTCTTCGAGCTTCGGAATGTACGATAAGCCGTTGGTCTCAGCTACATTTGCAATCGTTGATATCCAGCAATTTGCATTAGGTCCGCGTGGTGGATCATAGGTCATACACACAGAACATGGAAAGACAAAAAAAAACCGTGTTCTGTGGTCATACCTACCTGTGCCAGTACCCAGTACCCAGTTGGAACATTAATAGGTTTTAGTAAAATTTCATTTTAATGACAAGCTTTTTTGCTGACTGTACTTTAATATTGTATTGTCATCTGAACCAAACCAGTAGGTAAGTATACAAAATTTCAGCTACATCGGACACTGGGAAGTGGGTCAAATTAAGCTTGCAAGATTTGTCCCCCACTAACTAACTAACAGGCTAACTAACTAACATGCCAAGTTAATATAAAGCTTTTAAAAAGGCTAATGTTGATTAGATTGAAGGCTGCTAAAGCAGTGTACTCACCTAGCTGTGTAGCACGTAACGTATCTGCTACTGTATCAAATGAGTAGGTACGTTGTCGCTCGCGCGTGGAGCGCAGTAAGCCTTGTTTATATGATCAAAGCAGTAAGGTCACAGTGACCCGCCGAGTGGCGGCATCACTGCGAGCGAACACAAAGGTGGCTAGCACTGCGGATCCGGGAGCTCGTAGCTGGATATGCGGTGACCGTGGACGAGCCGTACTTACTTACAGGTTGATACAGTAGCAAATACGTTACGTGCTACCCTGCTTATCACCGCGAGATAAGGGCTCCATTCCTTTAGCAACGCGCGCCCTCTGTAGGACATCTAGGTCGCCAACTGCGGACAGCTGGTGCGCCTGCAACCCGGTCAGTGCACTCTATAGCAGGGTACTCACCTAGCTGTGTAGCACGTAACGTATCTGCTACTGTATCAAATGAGTACGTTGTCGCTCGCGCGTGGAGCGCAGTAAGCTCACAGTGACCCGCCGAGTGGCGGTATCACTGCGAACACAAAGGCGGCTAGCACTGAGGATCCCGGAGCTCGTAGCTGGATACGCGGTGACCGTGGGCGAGCCGTACTCACTTGCAGGTTGATACAGTATCAGATAGGTACTGTGGTATCATATTGTTAAGATATGATACCTCCTTGCATTGTCTATGGTTGATTTATGTTTAAATCAGTATTCAAAAATATCGAATGCATTGTCATTACGCGAGTAGTTTGTTTTAGTCCAGACGATTCCGCGGTCGCGGGTTGTTATACATAGAATAGATCGGCCACGGTGCCGAAATAAAGATTTTGTATCGAAATTACATTTATCATTCAATAGAATCCCAGTGTAGGGCTTCTCAGTACCTATAACGTTATAACGTTACGTGCTCTACACAACTAGGTGAGTACCTACTCTGCTGCAAGCCCATACTATATTAAAAAAAAGCTATTTAAGTTTTATATACTTAAATATATGTATGTTAGTCTGTAAGGTATTTATTATATGGGCTTAAAATTGAAAATTTTTTTGATGCCTGAAATAAATGATTATTATTATTCTTCCGTGTAAAACGCAAAAAGCCAAAATAGCGCATGAAAAACTCCAGTTTGACAAAAGGCAATTCAAATCGTTAAAATAGGTATTATCAATCTTCTTTTGACGTTTCGATATAACAAAACCTTTCTCGAGTTCATCATGCATGCTACCATGATGAACTCGAGAAAGGTTTTGTTATATCGAAACGTCAAAAATGACATTAGTTCGGCTGTCATACTTTCGAGGTAGAGTGCTCGCCAGATAAGTCTGCGCGCGGTAAAAATCGAATACTAATCTTTTCTATAACATTAGAACAAAAAAAATACACTATAACTAGCGCCAAAAACGCGCCAGTCACGCGCAAAGTTATCTGACACACACTCTAGACAAAACTTTTCTCGGGTTTGTATGCTACGCGTGCTGCAGGGAAGGGATGCTCGAAACAATGGAGAGAGTAATTTTCAGTCAGTGGCACTAAGGTATAGGTATTATATAGGTTTGACCTATACCTTCGTGGTCAGTGGTTACCGATCTCCCATTTTTTTCGAGTTGGTAATCAAGGACGTACCCAGGGGGGGGGGGGGGGGGGGGGTCCAGGGGGTCTGGACCCCCCCCGAAATCCATTAATCCGCGGGATGGGCGTGAACTTCACGACGTTATCCCGCGGGAATGTGATATTTTTCCGGAATAAAAAGAAGCCTATGTTCCACTCCAGGCTAAAAAGTATCTGTGTCCCAAATTTCAGCCCAATCCGTTCAGCCGTTTTGGCATGATTCAGCAACAAACATCTAAAGTACCCCCCCCCCCCCCCCAACGGAGCCCCCCCCCCCGACAAAAAATCCTGGGTACGTGCTTGTGGTAAGTACCTACTTTCCCTCCAGCCACCCGATTCACAAACCGTTGATTGTGGTAAGTACCTACTTTCCCTCCAGCCACCCGATTCACAAACCGTTGAAAACGCTGTATGCACTTGCCTCTGTCACTCACTATAAAATAGACAACAAAGAAAAGAATTCGAATCCGATTCAGTTTCCGACAGTTTGTGAATAAGGGGACAGGTGTCATGAAAAATTCCATCCTGTATAGTAGGTATTTGTTTCTGACTTTTTGCGTTTCTGGTATTCTATCTAACTGGCATTTTGCGTTTCTATACCTCTACTTAAATAGTACGATTTTGGCAAATTGTACCTAGAGTGTGTGTCACATAACTCTGCACGTGCCTGGCGCATTTATGGCGCTAGTTACAGTGCATTTTTTAGTTCTAATGTTATAGAAAAGATTAGTATTCGATTTTTACCGCGCGCAGACTTATCTGACGAGCACTCTAGGTACTATTCGTAATCGAAAACTATCGCTCTATCTCTTTCATGTCCTTTGACTGCTTTACCGACATGAGTAGTTCATCCGATAGTTTTCGTAAACGAGGACAGTTAAAATTAACTCGTATTATGGTAACTGGCCAGCTCCCTGATTCACGAACCGTCGAAAACGCTCCTGACAGCGGGATGTATAAGCCCCTTCTCTGTCACTCACTATAGAATAGACAAAGACAAAGCACAGTATTCAAATCCGATTCCGTTTCCGACGGTTTGTGAATCAGGGGGCAGATGCGTGTGAAGCTTTTTACGTACCAAGTAATAGTATTTCCAGATTTCTGAAATAATCAGGTACTTACCCGGTATTAAATATTTTTGGTCCCGTCCGTCCGCGTCCCGGCATATCCAGTCGTTACTACCCACCAATTATGGTGATGGACAGTAGGTACTTACAGCAGTGCAGGCAGTCCCTCCAGAATAGAGTGCGCGCCAGATAAGACAAAATCGAATAGGCGGTCAAAATCGAATAGGTAGGTACTTAATAATCTTTTCCATAAGCTTTGAACAACAAAATGTACTGTAACTAGCGCCAAAAACTTAGTCGCGCGCAGAGTTATCGGACACGCATTCTACCAGCGCCATTACAGTGAGCAAAGCTCTGCACACTGTAACATTAGCTGAGGAGGGTCCTGATTGGCTCATTATCGCACAGATTGTGTTATTTATTATTGTATGTAAGTAAATAAAGTTTGTTTTTATCTGTTTCTTGTGTATTTTTATTTTTCTTTTTAATTGTATTTTTATTGTCACAGTGTGTGGTATGGGCCAATAAATGCTTACTTACTTTACTTACAGTGCAGGGATATACCGGCTATAGCCACTGAACAAAAGAAAGAGATTTGAAATGCTACCTATAGGTACTTTGTACAACTTAGGATGGGTCCTTTACAGCTCATTTGTGCAAAGCAAAAAGTTCTTTATGTTATCGGAATAAAGACTTTTTTTTTATCCGCAACGGGGTTGCACTTAGCCTTCATCATACCTGATGTTAAGTAGTGATAAGGCTGAAGGTGGAAGCGCACTACTCCCGGAATCCTCAATCACTGAGGAACTGGCTATCTTATCTCTAACTGCCGGAACACAATAATGCTGAAAACATCATTGTTATGGCGACTTTTGACTTAGATAAGATAGCAAGCTCAAGAAAAACAGCAGGAGACATTTTTAAACCTCTCAGTTCTTAAGTAATTCTTGAGTTTCGCACTTAGCAACATTCACTTTTATTTATATAGATAGATAAGGAAAATTTCCGAAGCAATAGCAGGGTTCACATGTGAACTGTGTCGGTACTTGACAGGTCATCCTATGCTAGAAAATTAGACCCCATTACTTGTACAGAAGCAACATTTTGCATTGCACGAAAATGAGCTGTCATAGGATCAATGCTACATTTAGCAAAATACCTATAAGTGGGCGGGGCGCGCTTGGAAACCACTTTTGCTTAAAACAGCAAAGGTCCACACATAGTCATGGCAATGTCCGTTTCCATTTCCACACTTCTTAAGTACCTACTAAATAGGCACCTACGTCACATAATACTCCTTCTAAATTCTTTTTTTCTTTTGTTCTTTGTAATGGTCTTCTGTAAAGTCTTCCAAGTAGGCGTGGCTTATGATTCTCCGTAAAGATTTGTCTACATCGGACTGTAACTTTTGCCGTTTCTATGAAGAAAAAATATTTTTTGAGTTTGTTATGTCATGCTACAGAGGTTGGCAATTGGGTTTGAATAAAACAATGGTAACTATTTAGTTAACTTTATTTACTCTTAAGCAAATTGTCAGTAAGGTACATTTTCGTTTACATTAACATAGCTCATTTAATTATGCGTTCGAAATTACCAATTAGATTTTTTTAAATTCATTTTGTAATAAAAAGTTCGTTGAACCGTCCAAACCTAATATTTGTAAATTAAAATGCGTCGTCGTCAAGTACTTATTATAATATTTATAGTTTAGTTAATTTAAAACTTTGTCCACAAAAAACAAGGGAAATTGGATTCATTATTTATTCACTTAATTGAAAATCCAAAGTTATATTTTATACAGACAGTGTATTTTATAATAAGGTTTTGGATTTATCTCTCTCTTAATGTTATAACATCCATTTTCAACATTATAACAAGAACTAGGTACTGTATTCTCAACTACGACAAACAGTGTTTTTTTTTATACAGCAACCGGTAAAAAGTAACAATCAGATTGTAAGTCACATCACAATACGAAACTTCTGATAATAAACAGAACAACGGAGAGAATTCAAAACACTTTGAACAAATCAAAGTTTAAAAATCAGATGTACAATCACGAGCAACACAAGAAAGACGTTAGAGGGCGCGAGTGGAAAGCCCTTTGCTCAAAACAGCAAACCCCTTACTAACTTGTTTACGATTCACGTTTCAGTCAGTACAGTACAGAAGTTTTATCTCACGAGCGCGGCCGAGCCAATCTTGTAGTTGTAATGCGTATAGACACGCGGTCCTGTGTGCGTCGGCCGGCGGCTCGGCCAAACCCAGGGGGCGCAATCTTCATACATTCAAATAGGAACTACTGAGCCAAAAAAATCGAAAGTTGTTATAATCAGGCCCTAGGTCATTTTTTTATGTATATATAATGTGCTTATGTGTGTGTTTATACACCGAAAGCTGCTAGCACCAGACAACATATAGCGCTAGTTATGTACTTCCAATGAAGGAGCCCAAGATTGGTCTCTATTTCGTATATATTATATAAGGTCCTTCTTAAATAGTGCACATAATTTTAAGGGGTCAATGTACTCATGCATACAAACAACTTTTACTATGGTACCAACATTGAAATCGCGAAAAAAATAATCAGCTGTTCCATAGAAAATTTTAAATCGAATAGATGAAAATGTATGGGACAGCTGATTTTTTTTTTTTCGCGATTTCAATGTTGGTACCATAGTAAAAGTTGTTTGTATGCATGAGTACATTGACCCCTTAAAATTATGTGCACTATTTAAGAAGGACCTTATATAAAAGTATGGTGTGCATGTACATTTACACACACAATCGTAGCTCACTCACCAAGCGTGGCTCACCCGCGCTCGTAAGATAAAACATCTGTACAAAATGCGTAACAAGCTCCTTCTAAGCTCTGTCTGTGGTTACAGGGATCATCATAAAGTTTCTCAGAAACTGTAAAGGTGATACAGCGCCATAATTGCGTGAATTAAAGCACCGTTCCACTCCGAACCGCGCTTAGAAACGAAGATAACACTCAGAGGTATGTCCATTATCGACAATTAATGGAAACGCATCCTTAAATTATACTAATCTTAACAAAGAAAAAAAAACTTATAACTGTTTTCACAATCCCTAATATACTTAATAACCAAAACAGTGATTGTTATTGAACCATAAATTGAGACTCGGTAATATTATCATATTAATGAACGAACATAAAAACAAATAAGTCTCGACGGAAATATCTGATCACGCCTTTGTATAGGGAAATGGAACTACATATTTCTCTGTTAGTAAAAGACAAAGGAAAGATGCGTCTAATGTCAGAATACACAAAAACTACAATACATTTTTATGTATGAGTGACATAACATAAAATCTGTAAATATTATAAATGGCATGGATCATGGACAAAAAGAAGCATCAATTACATAATTTATTTATTTCTTTTAGCCCCACCCAAACAAGGCGTGGCCAAACATTCACGAAGACATAAACACACAGTAGTAGTGGAAGGTATATTACTAAGGGTCGGACTTGACAGCACGCAACAGCACTTTACTATGCTGCTATCCTTTTCTATCTCTCAGAATCGTCATTTGCTAGAACGAGAAATAGCGCGGATATGCGACCGCCTAGTCGATTCCTCCGCATGCTTTGTCGCTCTAGTTATAGACGGTTCGGTCCCACAGATCACATGTCTGTAGTAAGCTACATGAAGTGCTCGTCAGATAAATCTGCGCGCGGTAAAAATCGAATACTAATCTTTTCTATAACATTAGAACAAAAAAATGCACTGTAACTAGCGCCAAAAACGCGCCAAGCACGTGCAGAGTTATCTGACACACACTCTAGATGCCGTATGACAACTATTTTGTCCTAATAAATGTCACAATTTTTCGCGTTTATAAGGGGGGGGGGGGGGGGGGGGGGAGAGGAGAAACGTGATTGGCTACTTCAATGACAATGACAATAACTTTACGACATACTTCATTGGTCAGCACTGAAACGACGTTGACAAGCATTGTCACTTATCAGTGATAACTCATAGATGCTTGGCGAAGGTCGGATGCCCTAAAATATGCGGTTAGTATCTATTGTTTAGTGTGTTCTTTGTGCGTTTATCTGTGTTCAGTTCTAGATTCTAGAACGGATAGCAGCATAGGAAAGAGCTGTTCCGTGTTGCCAGATGTAGTCCGACCCTAATGGTTCAGTAGTAGTAAAAAAATTCGGCTTTTTGTAGGACAAGCGAAGACATTAAGTTTCTTAAGAGGAGTGTGTATAACGTTTTCCATCCTCTAAACCTTAACATGACGCAAATGATGAATTTTCGGATGTTGTTGAAATGCGTAAGAACTAGGGCTGTACGTTTTGATTTTTTATATTTATCATAGATTTTGAAATATTTAAACAAAAAGTGCCAATAATTTCAAATCTACAATTAATATAAAAAAAATTCAACAGCATACCGAAAATTCATTGCTGTATGCTGTCCGCTCGGAGATTTGATGCAACGTGACACCCGTCAGTCTCGAACTTGTAGTGGCCGAATTCGAAATTTAAACTGTATTAATTAACGCTAGAACAGCATTTCGAATGAGTCTTTAAAGTACACATGTGGGCCTAATTTATTTATTTTATTTATTTATTCATTTTAATCAGAGTTAAGGCGATAAAATATGTAAGATGTCTGTGTGCCTAATCCGAGCGTGCAGGTTAAGGTTTAGAGGATAGAAAACGTTATCGCCGTTCGTATGGAAACCGCTGTCTACACACTCCTGTAAAGTATTCACAAGAATGTAGATGTGCCTAATGGTTCATAAATGCTATCAACGTTTGGTTTTCCGTTTGCGCTCAGCGGTCGGACGACGAGCGGCGGCGGCGGCGGCGACGCTCCGAGCTGCCGCGGCGCGGTCTGGGTATAACAATGTTATTTAAATTTTTACTTTTTTGCATTCACAATGCAATTTTTATGGTTGGAAAATGAAAAATGAAGTATTTAGAAAAAATCGACCCGTCTCACAACCAGCTCCGATGGGACTCGAACCCACGACCTTTCGCTATCCGGGCGACTGCTCTAACCACTGAGCTACGGAGTGTTTTTTCATTTCATCAATGTGAAGATATTACTACCCCCACAATATCTAATATCTTCACATTGATGAAATTAACGCTGGCTATACAGCGTGTAAGAAGTATTTGATAAATTCGACGCTTCTCGTAACGACTCCGTAGCTCAGTGGTTAGAGCAGTCGCCCGGATAGCGAAAGGTCGTGGGTTCGAGTCCCATCGGAGCTGGTTGTGAGACGGGTCGATTTTTTCTAAATACTTCATTTTCCATTTTTCAACAATAACAATGTTGTTCAAATTCATAAAGGGCCCCATAATACGGTGCTATTGATATGTACGAACAGTCGTTTCAGACCGATCGAAACGATGAATCGACAGTGTTTGTCAAAGGCCCCATTTTATTATGTAACGATTCGTCGTTGGTCTGACACGACGGAACATACAGATCAATCGTACCGTATATGGGGCCCTTAAGATCGTTTTGACGCAGATCGCCATTTTCGCAAATAGTCATCGCGAAAAATTTGGTCACTTTAGCAGAATGTCATTTTCGCAACTGATCACTCTCGCAAAACGTCACGTTCGCAGAATATCATTCACAATTTTTTTTCTTTTTTCCTACGGTAATTATTTTATCACCACGGATAATTTTAGGCATTATTCTACTCATGAAAACAAACAACTTTTATTATTGGGCCAACACTAAAATCGCGAAAAAAAACAGCTGTTCCATCCATACATTTTGATTAAATATTTTTGCACTTTTGTATGGAACAGCTGATTTACAGCTAAGTCACCAGTTGCGAAAATGACATTCTGCGAAAGTGACCAAATTTTTCGCTATGACCATTTGCGAAAATGACGATCTGCATCAAAACCCTTAAGATTTCATCGACAAATATTTATACAATTTAATAATTAATTAATTAGGTAATTATTTAAAAAATCCTATTAGTAGGTTTGATTGGTACAATAAGCATATATTTTCAATAAAAAATAAAGCATCGTTCGTTAACTTTGGAGTTAAGTTGTCATTACAAACCATTATCTGCGAATCTGACTTGAAGTAGCTTGGAGGCTGGTACAATGTAAAAAAGAAAAATAGTTTATTGTGTAAACAAACGCCACATGAGAACTTTTAAAATAATTGTTTCTTGTTTAGTTTTAAAAAGTACTAATTCGAAGACGTTGAAAGTTCATTTTAAAAAACAGTACGATCTAAAATCAGATTCTAGTACTGCCAGTGCCGTTACGAAAACTATCCCGTATGTGAAAGAGGTTTGAGAGCGTTCTCTGAACGTTTTTCTTCAAAGTCGGATTTTGGACCAGACCAGTAGTGATGCCAGTTCGGGTTGATTTCGGATCAGACTTGGGGGAATGCGAAACGAGCATCTGACAAGATTATTTCGGCGCTGTCGGTCGGTTCCTTCTTTGCGGATAGATACGAGAGGTCTTATTGACTTCGATTCGTTCGGCTCGGTTAAGTGGGCGTTCGCCAGGGTTTCGCTTGGGAACGGTTCACAAAATACTTAATGCTAATTAATATCAACATATCCAGGTTTTTTAAAAGGGCTCGCGCGGAGCGGAATCTATTCGCGCGAGCTGCGACTGCAGGTTATAAAATATTCTAATACATGGGTATGAGAAAATTTTCCTCTTAAATGTTATTTAATAATATTGTATAATTTGTGCTTTATGCTATGAGCAATTACTTTTTTTTTTGTAAATGTCGTTACCTGAGAAACGCGTGCAAGTTTATTGCGACCGTTCTTCTTGTCAGTTAAAAAGTCTTGAATGGGTGGAAGGAAGGAGAAAATATTGACGATTCATAAGTACATGCTTATTATGCCTATGTGAATAAATAAATATTTGATTTGATAGATTTGGTTTTCGAGCCCTTACTTTCGCGTTTTCTCTCCTTCTCCATTTCGCAGGTCTGAAAGAGAGGTTAATATGTTTACCTCGGGCTTTCGCTCCTTTTCCTGTCGCTGGAGCGGCGGCGGCGGCGACGCTCCGAGTCCGACGAGCTGCGGGAGCCGGATCGCCTTTTTTTGGCTTCTGCGAACATAGCATAATACAGGGTATACATATATAATATCAGCACATTTGCACAAATTTTAAGTATCTTGTATGCATACCTTTATAGATTTGTTAAATCATCTGTATTCTTTTGTCTTTTTAAATTCTCTTCACTACATAGTATAAAACAAAGTCGCTTTCTCTGTCCCTATGTCCCTTTGTATGCTTAAATCTTTGAAACTACGCAACGGATTTTGATGCGTTTTTTTTTTTAATAGATAGAGTGATTCAAGAGGAAGGTTTATATGTACTTTTTATCCCGATATTCCCACGGACGCGAAAACCACGCGGGTGAAACCGCGGGCGGCCGCTAGTTAATTTATAAAGTATCAATTTTTTTTTGTTGAATTTTGCCCGTTTTATATTATTCGCACATTTGTCACTCAACATGTAATTACAACTATTTAGTAATAGTGGAAACTGTTCTGCTAATGTGTAACTAACTTTATATTATGTTTTATTAGTGTAATAAAAAAGCTGTTGTTTCCTGAATAAAGAAAATAAAATAAATAAATCAGGGTCAATCAACTATTCAATAATTTCTGTGGAAACTTTTAAATGACCCATTTTTTTATTTTTTTTAAGTAGTCAAATAGTTCGGTACACCATCACCATACAAATAGTGTTTTACTATTACTACCGAACTATTTGACCACTTTGGATGGCACCGTATCTATGACGCTGACTGTACCTATGCAACAATATTTTCAAATCTCCAAAACTATCAGTTTGCTATAAAATTTATAGGTTACTTGTCCAGATCCTTATTTAAACAGATCCCTCGAATACATTAAGTACTTCATATACCGTAATTTTATTTTTATTCACAACCGGTTAGTTTTTAGCCTTCATCACACCTGATGATAAGTGATGATAAGGCTGAAGGTGAAAGCGCACTTCTCCCGGAATCCTTAAACACTGAGGAACTGGCTATCTTATCTCTAACTCCCGGAACACAATAATGCTGAAAACATCATTGTTATGGCGTCAGACTTAGATACGACTAGCTTTCCGCCCGCGGCTTCGCCCGCTTGGACTACACGACGTTATCCCGCAGGAATGTTATATTTTACCGGGAAAGAAAGTATGTTAATACTTATAATATAAAACCTATGTTCCTCTCCAGGCCATAAAGTATCAGTGTCCCAAATTTCAGCCAAATCCGTTGAGCCGTTTTGGCGTGATTGAGTAACAAACATACTAACATCCAAACATCTAAACATCTATACAAATACATACAAATAAATAAAATTGGAGTGTCTGTTTGTAATATTAAAATAACCGCTTTTTACTACATGCATATGATTATATTTACGGTACATATACCAAAATATTTTTTTTACAATTTTTGTCTGTCTGTCTGTTTGTTCCGGCTAATCTCTGACACGGCTGGACCGATTTGACGGGATTTTCACTGGCAGGTAGCTGATGTAATAAGGAGTAACTTAAGCTACTTTTTATCCCGGAAAAATATCACATTCCCGCGGGATAACGTCGTGTAGTCCACGCGGGCGAAGCTGCGGGCGGCCGCTAGTTTATAATGTTAGTAGGATGGTGGTAGCTACTAGCTAGCCAGGCGGACTAAGAACAAACAAGTCCTACCACCAACCAAACGTTATTGGTAATTTATCGTTTTATTGGTATCTTAGGAAACTTCATCATGCTTCCATACCAAAGGTAAGTGCCCTCGATATATTTTTTTATAATTTTAGTAAAATTTAATTGACGGTATATAAAGTAATGTATTCTAGGGATCTGTATAAATAAGGATCTGGATAAGTATTATAAGCTTTAAGTAGAGTTCCTAAGTAACTGAAAATTGTTCACCGCTATGATCATTAGTTCGCCTATACTTTACTGTATTTATCATAACCCATTGTGTAATTGTGATGGAAACTGACCTTAGTCATACCATGTTAAGGTCATTTTTCAATTTGACGACTCTGTATGAAATAAGACAGGGAGAAAAAAAACAACCCTTGGAGTTTCTTGCCGGTTCTTCTCCAAGGCCTCCCGCTGTAGGGTTTGCGAACCGATGGCGTAGCTTCTATGACGTTCACAAGTATTGTAAATAACAATCTAAATTGAATAAACAAATTTGAATCTTGAATCTTGAATCTATTTCTGCCAATGGACAATGTTAGTTTTCTTCATTTACCAGATCAGGAATCGAACTCGACACATCAGAGACAGCGGTACCTTGATAGTCGGTTCGAATACCACTCTACCACAGAAGTTGTCAATTCTCATTCAAATTAACACTTTGAATGCGAGTGCAAGGCAGCCATACAATCAAATAAGAAGTTAAAACGTTTAAGTAATATGAATATGTTCTCTTACCCGTGATTTTTTTGCTACAGAAAACCAAAATTCTTAATACAGTTAATCAAAATAGGTAATTCCAACACCACTAAAAATAACAAACAAAATACATAATACAAAAAAGTTGGAAAAATTACTACATAGGTATCATCTCTGAATGAACCCACATGCCAAAAGAAAAGGTAAAAATAAATATTATAAATAAAACAAGCGTAAAATCTTCGGGACCACTACCGAGTTGCAAGATTTGATAGGACTAGGACGGAAGCAAACACGGAGTTTCAATGTAAACTATAATTTAAATCGTACCTGCTGCTTTGCTCTCCCTGTCTTTCTGCCTGGATTTGATGAGACGAACGATCTCCATCAACTCCTTCCTCGCTTCGTTTCGCTCTTCCTCCTAATCAGATGAAATGTCAAATTTTTTAAGTCGTGTTTTAATTTGTTGTGTATTATTTAAATAGTGCATTGTTCACTAAGGAAAAGACTTATCATCTTTCCCGCAAGGAGGCTATCTCCTAGGCTCCTCGCCAGATGGCGCTTAGCAAGTACAAATAAGCTCCGTATTTAAATTGAAATAAAAAATACAAAAAGTGTAAATTACAACAAAAAAAGTGTACTAAATTCTGCATTACTGCATAATTATTAGCTGTAAATGTATTCAGCGTTGAGTGACTTGATTTAACAGTGATAAACCCCAAAATAATTTTGTAAGCAAAAGAGTGAATAAAAGCTATCTCAAAAACAAATGAAGTGCTAATTTAAGCGAGACAGTGATTAATAGTAGTGAACATTACCAGTGAACGTTAAATACAGCGGTATTTAATCGAAAATACACAGGAAAGTATAAAAAATTATAATAATACCCATCAAAACAATGTAAAAACTCAAACACAGTGATTCACCGTAACGACTTTAGTATTTTCAAACGTGTTGGTAAATTAAAGTATTGAACACTGCAAGAGTAATAGGTTCGATCCTGAACGTCGATTGTGATATTATTTAATTTGTGTCTTCTTTTTATTTTATTTTCGTTTCTGACAAGACTTTTTTTCGATCTCGCTATATAGCACTACATAAGTGAACATTCTAAAAATAATAAATGTGGAAATATATAATAAAACAAGACTGCTTCTTTTGATAATAATTAACCAAATAAAAATTAATTCATGAACAATATTTTGCGCTTGTAACGCCACCTGTCGTGCGACACTACAACGTGCTGCAAAATTAATGCATGCTACTTGATCCTTGCTCATGCTTGCTTTTAACACATGCTTTATATTTAACGTTGCCGTGATTAAAACAGGAAACTGTCACTAGATGGCGTAAAAAATACGGACTATGGAAATTAGCAAACCTATTTGGGAAATAATACGCAAAGATGAATAATATGAACTGTAATAGATGCAAAAAGGAAATTTTGAAACGCGATTTCATAAAGTGTACAGAATGTCAACTAAGATACCATTTAGATTGCACAAGTATAGGGGAAAAATTATTTTACCTTATGACATCCGAAAACAAACAAAACTGCAAATGCGACGATTGTAGATTTAATCATTCTCCCCATAACCAAATACAAATTAATATATCGACTGAAAACTCCTTCGAATCATTGGAAACCGATACATTGTTAGAAACACCACAAGATGAGAGCAACTTTGTCACGTTGAGAAGACACAAGAACAAAGTTTCTCTACCGGATTTAACAGATTCATCCTTATTTTTACAAGAGAAAAGTTATTGCAGTTTACCGGATATTCACAATACCAGTGAAAACATATATTTGCGTGAGCTAAAGCTTGAAATAAAGAAATTAGAAAACGAGTTAAGCATTGCGAACAATGAAATTGAGAACTTAAATTCCTTGAATGTTGAATTGCAAAGGAAAAATCAAGAACAAGATAAAACAATAAAATTATTAAAATCCGTTACTGTAGGTGAAACCGATATTAGCAAAGCCCACTGCCCATACATTTCTACTCCACTCGGACATCGACTTAAAACGAAAAAAATAAGAAGAAATATAATGGGAAATTCTTTGAGAAAATCGGAAGGGATACCCTCTCCCAATACTGAACCTGTATTTACACCTACAACCGTGAACAATACTACATCGAATAAAGCAATTAATTTAAAAAGAAAATCAGAGACTCCGAAACTTTGTCTTATTACCAGTATTGAAGAAAATAAAACGTCATCACTACTAAGAAATCACTTCACAAAGAGCTTTTCCTGTTGCCATTATCGCACTCCTGGCGGTGGGATAGAACAGCTTTCAGCGGGACTACAAGAAAAGTTAGAACATTTTACACTTAATGACTGCTGTATTATCATAATAGGAGAAAACGACTTTATTGTATCTAAAGATTATAAAAAAATCGTGAATATGTTAAAGCAAAGAATTATGGCTGTACAGCATACGAATGTTATACTGTGTGTACCTACTTTTAAGTATAGTTTTAATTCAAATATTTTTAATAAGAGAATTGAAAATTTCTGTTATTTGTTAAACAAGAACAATGACATCTATCAATATTGTTATTTACTAGACTCTAATAAAAATTTAGAATATTCGTACAGGATGTTCTTAAAATACTCAGGCAAAATTAACTTAAAAGGCACTCAAACTATATTAAACGATATCAATGAACTTATTCAATATGTAAAAAATAATTCATCGTTTTTCTGTAATGCGTCTGTTACTAATCTACCATGTAAAAGTGCAAGTCAAAGCGTATGTGAAACAAAGAAACTTAACTCTGTACACCCTAAAGGAACAATCCCATCTTATTTTCCACCTGTAAAAAAGTCTATTACCAGCCAGAGTAATTTTTCTATTTCAATTGAACAACCCAAGAAAAGTGAAAGCTTTTTTCGTGAGTAACAGTAATATATTAGACGATAACAAGTTTATAATCTTTCACCAAAACTGCGCTGGGTTACTAAACAAACAAGATACCCTACATCTAGTGCTGGAAGAATTCAAAGATAGCAACAAATCTATTAAAATATTGTGTTTAACTGAAACATTTTTGACCGGGGAAGATGTAAAAAATGTTAAAATAAATGATTTTCATTTAATATCATCTTATTGCAGACCTCGTGAAAGGAGAGGCGGTGTTTGCATCTTAGCCAGAGATGGTATACCTTGCACAAAGATAAATCTGGATGAATATACTTGCTATAAAAGTTTTGAGTGTTCTGGCATCGAATTAACAAATCATAACCTTGTTATTCTATGTATCTACCGTACACCAAAATCAGACATAGATTTGTTTTTTAATAAGCTCGAAGCCCTTCTGATAAAAATGTGTAATAAAAAAAGTAGAAAAGTTGTTTTGTGTGGAGATCTTAACATTGATATTATTAAGAAATCAAACTATAGCACCAGATTATCAAATTTGATGAGTTATTTTAATTTAATCTTTCACATAACAGCTCCAACGAGAAAAAAATCATGCATAGATCATTGCATAAGCAATATACCAAAAGCCGTAGGTGCATTGCACAACCTAGCCATCTCCGATCATAACACAGCTCAAACATTACAGATAAATTTAAAAGTAACCAAAGTAATAAACCAGTGGTTTGAGGAGAAAAGGGACCTGAAAAACAATAACATAGAGAAGTTTCGTGACTGTATTTCAAAATTAACTTTCTCTGACGTTATGGAAAGTAATGATACTAATGAGGCCTTTTCTCTACTACACGAAACACTAAAGTTATTCTTTGACTTATGCTTTCCTAAAATAACTGTCAAGGTTAGTAATAAAGTAAATAAAGTACGATGGATCACTCGTGGCATAAAAAAATCAAGCAGAGCGAAAAGAATGCTCTATCTCAAGTATCAGAGCTGCAAATCGAAGGAGCACAAATCAGAAATAAAACAAAGTTATAAAAGGTACTCAAGAGTACTTAAAAAATGCATTCTGGATACACAAAGAAGAGGCAATATAAAGAAGATTATAAATTCGACGAATAAATGTAAAGCAGCTTGGAGTATTATAAACTCCAGATTAAATAACGTTCAGAAACATGAAATTGACAAAATTAAACAAAATAATGACATAATTGATAATCCCTTAGACATTGCAAACTTTTTTAATGAATATTTTATTGACATGACTAAGCAAAATAGTGATATTGTAACAACAAATGACATACCAATTGACATGTGTGGACATTCCTTTTTTTTCTATCCTACGACATCTGAAGAAATATATAAAATTATAGTTAGCCTTAAAAACACCAACTCAGTTGGATATGACGAAATCCCAACCAAAATACTAAAATCTGTAGCTGACTACATTGCACCTGTAATTAGCCATGTTATAAATCTCTCTTTGACTCAAGGCGTTTTCCCAGAAAAATTAAAATTGTCCATAGTAAAGCCTATATATAAAAAGGGTGATAAAACGGACCCAAACAATTATAGGCCTATTACATTAATTGCAATAATGGCAAAAATTTTTGAAAAGGCAGCTCTTGTTCGTCTCAGCACATTTTGTGAGAAATTTAAATTAATAAACAACCAGCAATACGGCTTTAGAAAAAATAAGAGCACAACCCTAGCTAACTTCAAATTAGTTAAATCGGTAATGGAATGCTTGGACAATGGGATCCCAATTATTGCGCTCTACCTTGACATGTGTAAAGCTTTCGATTTTGTAGAGCATAAAAGACTATGTGATAAGCTCTACAGATATGGCATAAGAGGTACAGCGCTTAACTGGATTACTAGTTACTTACAGGACAGAAATCAATGTGTTGAAATATCGAAAACATGTCGTCATGGTAACAATAATTACAGGAAAACAGCTCTACAATCAGAGTATAAAATTAATGGATGTGGAATTCCGCAAGGAACATTGATTGGACCTTTGCTCTTCATTCTCTACATAAATGACCTGCCAACAGCGACTAAACATGAAACCATATTATTCGCAGATGACACTACTGTCCTTGTGCAAGGATGCACGAAATACAAGAACTTAAATGTAAAAGAATATGAAGACGAAATAAATTTGACATTAAATAATATCATTCAATGGATGAAAGATAATAATTTGAACGTTAACATTGAAAAAACTAAATATATGCAATTTCGCACACACCGGACAAGAGAGCTCTTACTCAATATCAAACATGAGAATAAAATAGTAGATAAGGTACAATCATTTAAATTTTTAGGATTGAATATTGACGAAACCTTTACTTGGAAGAATCACATCAGTTTGCTTTGTGAGAAAGTAAGCAGATTCTCTTTTGCTCTCAGGCGCCTAAGGGAAGTTTCTTCAGTAGAAACGGCACTCTTAGCGTACCATGCGCATGTAGCGTCTATATTACAGTATGGCATTTTATTATGGGGAAATTGTTCAGAGTCAGAAACATTACTCAGAAGCCAAAAAAAGTGTCTAAGGTCTTTATTTGGTGCATACCGGCTAGATTCGTGCAGACCTTTATTTAAAAAATATAAACTTTTGACACTTACTGGTCTCTATATAAAACAGATATGCATATTCATTAAAGATAATATAGAGCAATTTAGTATAAAACAAGTCTCTATGTATAAGGCCTTTCGTGAAAGACCAACTCATAAACTTGAAGTGCCTAAATATAAACTCAGTCTGGCACACAGAAATTCCTATGGAATGGCCGTTAAGCTTTTTAATGCTCTTCCTAATCATATACGGCAGCTAGATGGACCAATATTTAAAAGAAAACTAAATGAATATCTCATCGAAAATTGCTTTTACTCAATAACAGAATATCTTAATAATAATATCTAATGGGGATCCCTTTTCTGGTTTTTTAAATACATTTATAGATATTAAGTTAAAACTCGATGTTGAAATTAGGTACTATATGCCTTACAGGCGCTACATAATATTTGCATGCTTAAATATAAGTAAATTTTGACGAACTTTCTTCATAACGAACACCATTTCTTGTACTCAAAATTATTGCAAATAAATATATCATTCATTCATTCATTCATTCATATATTGATAAGATATTGAGATTAGTCGGTGATACACCTTCGTTTTTAAAGTTAGTGAGCTTAAATTTATATAAATGTTTATTTAAACAAGCAACAAATAAACATAAAATATGAATATGCGTACGTGATTGTAATTTTATTTTATTAATAAGGCACAGCAACGAAATACAACTCAAAGCATTCATAAGTTTTCCTTAAAGCTACAAAGTGTTAAAACTGTATTTCTAATAAATTGAGCACAGCATTTACAAACTTGTCATATAGAATTTGGGTGATTGCCGTGCAGTTGTTACTTTTCGGTTTGTACGGAAGTAATGCCATTCAACATTTATTTGATGAGCTTTTATCAGAATCGAAGTCGAAGTATAATAAGTCATCTATCGTGAAAGCTACTTGCAGGTCTGCTGGCCTATCATTTTTTTTTTCCTCAACAGGGTATCCTTTAGCCTTCATCACACCTACATGTTAAGTGGTGATAAGGCTGAAGATGGAAGCGCACTACTCCTAATCCTCAATTACTGAGGAACTGGCTATCTTATCTTTAACTGCCGGAACACAATAATGCTGAAAACATCATTGTTATGGCGTCAGACTTAGATAAGATGGTGGTAGCTAGCCAGGCGGACTAAGAACAAGTCCTAATACCAACCAAACCGAATACAATATGTACCCCCACTGGGAATCGAACCCGGGACCTCTTGGTCTGAAATCGGTGGTGTGAACCACTAGACCACAGAGGCGGTTAAACACCTTAGTGGGGTAAGCAAGACAACTTGCCGTACCATATCATATCGCGCGTTATAAGCCGCTCATGCTAGGCCGGCTGGGTGGTTTTATTCGATCACATGTTTTCGTATACTTAGAGAATTGCATTGTGTATGTTTATTATTAAATACCTTTTTCTTGTCATCTTCTCTTGGGGACTTCTCCCTGCTCTTGTCGCGGTTGCCAGACACGGAACGCTTTCGGTCTCGCTTCGGTGTCCTAGATCTTTGATACAAAAACGCATATCAAGTAGGTGTAACAAGTCATTTTTGTCTATTTTCATCAACTTAATGATAATGAACGATTCTAATTTATTACGAAAGAATAGTTAATTTTATGGTGAGATGATTTCATTTATTAATGATTGCAGTGACAAAGTTAAAATTGTCTACATTCATCTGATGAAATCATAAAATCGTCAAATCAAGATTATTTTCAGCTGCCAAAAGTGGATGACAGAAAGTATGTGATTTATCAAAATTCTTTTTTGATCATGCTGTCTAAAAATCAAAACGTCTACGTGACTATGCAGCCCTTCAACTACTTCTTCAGTGCGACAACGTTTTCTGTTCCGGTGCCCAAAAACTGGAACTAACGTGTAGTTTTAATGTAATTTTGCAATTAATATCTTGTCCAACCATAGCGTTGCCGCCGGCGAAGGTCTTAAAAGTCAGGGCCGGTAAAATTGCTACAAAAAGAAGAAGAAAATACATAGCACCGCTGTCACCGGAACAGAAAAGATTGCCGATCTGTATATTGAAAGACTACTACAGAAACTACATAACTCCCAACTGCGGAGCGAACATTATTATGTCTGCTCATAATATGAACGCCATGTTGAAAAAATAATATTTCAGTTGACGGAATAAACTAAGAAAACGCTTTATCAGCTCTATCAAACTAAACAACATTGAATATTATTGAAAGAAAATCTTTTTCCTTACCTTCCTCTGCTACTAGAGCGCGAAGAACGCCTCTTTTTCCTGTCCTTTTCCCTATCATCTCTATACTTCTCGCTCCTATCCCTATGTCTATCTCTTTCCCTCGAACGTTCACGTTCATCCTTTCTCTCCAACCTTCCGTCTCTGTCACTCTTCTCAGAGTACTTACGATCCCTATCATCAGTTTTCTCAAAATGCTTCTTAACGTCATCTCTCTCTCTTTCTTTCCTACTGTCTTCTTTGTCACTCCTCTCGGACTGCTTGCGTTCTCTCTCGTAACGATCGTTCTTTTCCGATACCTTTCGTTCTCTATCATCTTTCTCGCTCTTAGACGGATGCTTGCGGTCATCCCTCTCCCTTTCTAGGTGTTTCGGTTCTTGCACATCTCGTTTCTCAGAGCGTTTTCTTTCTCTGTCTTCTTTCTCGCTTCTGTGGTGGACTCTCTTGTCTTCTCTTTCTTTGGGGTGTTCTTTTTCACGACGAGCATCGAAACGGTTGTCACGCTCTTCTTTCCTGCACATAATAGTGTAAACATAATAATAATATGTTACAATTATTGATGTTTATGTGTAAAATCAGCAGCATGTTCGATTATTACTTTTATGTTTTATAAGATGGTGCCAAACAAACTGCAGATAAAGTAGGGGGAGGTAAAACAGGAATAGAGCTAAAGAGAGTTTGTGCGCGGCGTACACGGCCGAAGATACTGACTGTCCAAGTAAAAACATTGCCAATAACACGCACTTACCCAGAAGACGGCTAAAGAGAGTTTGGGCGCGGCTTACACGGCCGAAGATACTGACTGTATAAGAAAACACAATGCCAATAACACTTACCCATCTTTCCCCTTGACATTCTTGAAAGTGCTGCGCAGTATGCTGAACGGATCGTACTCGCCGGTCTTAGGTTCGGTTCCCTTAGGCCCTTCATTGGCAGTCGCGTGGGCCACCGCGGAGGTGACGGCGGACGAGAGCTTGGGCGCGGCGTACACGGCCGAAGATACTTCGCGGCGACGGTCGCGAATGTCGCGGGTGTCGCGGAAATCTCTGGGGTATGGATAAATAAAATAATAATTAAATAAAGTGCAGTCGAATAAATTAAATCATGACCCATTTAGTT